>OZ012677.1:185036185-186236185 GCA_963942445.1 Argyra leucocephala
CAACGTTTTTAAATGTGAAAAAAGGACAAGTTGCAACTACGGAATTACATGTTTATGGACTTTTATTGACAAAATTCATTTTTATAGGAATAAATTAATAACACTTTTCAAAACTACAGAAGCTACTACTGCATAATCCTGCATAATCTGTAATTTTAAAGCATAGGCCTAGTTTAATGAATTGCGACATTTAGACAAAGCTGATTTTTAATATAATATATACTTGCTATTTATTTGCATGATATAATGTCCAGGACAGGATTTAACCCACGTTTCTTAAATGGCTGACTAAAAGTTGGTTATGTGCTTGTACTATTTATGTTACCGAATATTTACCTGACAGATGATTAGTAGTATCTAAAAATAAAAAACTATGAGAGTTTTACTTCTACTTACTGTCTAATACTTCTGTAAGCATCAGATAAAGGTATATGATATTAAATTTAACTTTCAAAGTGGTCAGCTGTTTCAAGGATAATAATGTAACAATACAATATAACTTTAATCAATATTCTTAATAAAAGTAAATTTTTAGAGTACAGTTTTCAAAAAAAAAATTTCGTGCTAATTGTTTAAAATCACGAAAATCCATTCGAAGTAAAATTCCCCAAAATAAGATTGTAAAACCACCTCCTGTGAGCTTGTTTTAATCTGTTTACAAAAAATACAAATTTTTATTGTTTATTAAGCAACCTGATTTGAAAATTGTTTTAAATTGACCAAAGGTTACAAGCATCAAGTAACAAGTATCAACGGCAGCATGTGCTCATCCCTACACCGTAGAAATCCTTAGATGGCTGAATATAAAATTATGGAAATTCGTTTATAAGCTCAATACCCCGAATGTAGAACCAAGTGCTTCCCAAACATGATCAATTCTATATTTATGGCTTACATACATTCAAGATGAACATAAACGTTTTCATTCTTTTCTTTTAGCGTCCTTCTTTCCTAACTTTCTTTTCCCCCCGCTGACCAAATGGTATGGAAGGTGTTTTGGGTATGTATAAAAAAAAAAATATATACATATAAAATTTTCCGGGAAAACTCACAATCACATAAAATATATCAACCAATTACTTTACTATCCACCAATTTCCTTCGGAAGTATTATTAAAATTACTTAGATGAAAAAATGGTTTTAAATAGAACTCATTAGAAGAAGATTTTCTAGATTGTGTACGAAAACAAGTATTTTGTTGTAAAACTAAATAACTATAATAAAATTAAAACAGTTTAAGGCACAACATTTTCCGGATAAAGATTGCAAGATATTTAGTTGTACCCATACATCACACAATCACAAAAGAGTATGTCTCAAATTCATCTTTGTTCCACTTTGATCCTATCTGTGTGCATATTTCAGAAGATATTTTTAAAGACACTCATGCTAAAAATAAACAATGGTAGTATGTATGTACGTAACTATAGTGGCGCGCTGTTCAAACAACCGAACTAACATAAAATTGATTGTACAGAGAGAATAGTAAAAGCTAATAAAAAAAATTTATTTCGACGTACATTGATACATACACAAACATTATTGATGCGTGTAAATGTTACCATATAATAATTGTTATGCTTATAAGTATTGTATTATGTAATATTAAATAATAAGAAAAATAAAATATAATAATATACAAAAGGACTCCGTGACGATATCATAATAGTATAGAATAGAACATATAGATAGTAAAGAATAAAACAAAAAACTCTTGTTTCTATTATATTATTATGTATATATAGGTATAATGTAATATTTATTTTATGTATGGGTGTATATATATATATATAGGTGGCAAAGTAATATTCATTTGTAATAAAAGAAATCTGATTAAATTGGTTTAATGTCATAACATTATAGTATTGTAAACAATGGTTTCAAGTGTGTCATAAAAGGCACTGATATGAAAATAGTGCATCATTATCTAATAATAATAAAAATAGATTTTATATTTTTTTTTTTTTGTTTTTATATTTTTAATATGTTTATTGTTTATGTGTTTGTATCAGCTTTAAAGGATACTTACGTAAATATTTTCCAAGAAAAAAATAATATAAAAAAACAAAGAGAAAAAACATCAAAGAGTATTAAATTTTATAAAGTAAATTTATTAATAATAATAGAATAGGAAAAAAAATATTATCTTATAATAATTATTGTAATGGTCTTACTGTCATGTTAAAACCTTTTACATAGTAAATCTGATAGAACTCAATAATTGAAATTTTTGATAGTTTTAACAACTTAAGAAGACTTTCTTATATAGGTTTAGCTTGACTCAGCTACTTCTTATGACTTTATGTGTTTTTATTATTAATGATTTAAATTCTTTTTGCCTAAACATAATTTTTAAAGGTTCTGTTTCATATCCCTGATTAGGGTACCCTAATACAATAATTGTGTTTCGTTGGTCTATTGAATCACTCCCTTCTGTGTCCTAATCGGTTGGAGCAGAAAAATATGTTTCTATTATGAGCCACGACTTCTTTTCCAGTAGGGGGTATACAACTAAAAAATATAATTAAAAAAATATATCAAAATCAATCAATAATCACTAAAGTAAAATAAAATTAGTAAATCAATATAAAAGAAAAAATTATATAATAAATACTTTAATATGTAAAAAAATGTAAATTGTAGTTGATAAGATGATTTAATCTAACCTCTTAATTAATATAAGTCGATAATGTCAGTATTATGTTAACTATATTTTGGAATGAATAAACAAAAATTAAAATTAAATTAATTAATAAATACTTTATAACTAAAAATAAAAAAATACACATTATTAAAAAAATTATCTATATTTATTTATTTATTTTTATTTCGTTTAACTCAAACAAATTACAATAATTATTTTTCATTTAATATAAAATGTTAAGTTAACAAAATCAAAATTAGATAATGTGAATGTATAAAAGCAAAAAAAAAAGAAATAAAACTTGTGAGCTATTTTTTTAAATACCTAATTGTTAGAGGGGTTATTTAGAAGGGTTCTGGTTAAAAAGGTTGTTCCATAGTTGCTTCTTTAACACATCTTTTGAGAGTAATAAGTCAATCAAGTTCTTATATTTTGTTCCATGATACCATTATTCTGTGGATAGGCTCATTCATACCATAGTTGATTCTCTGAAATACAAGAGTGAAAATATTAAATGAGCGGAGTCGAGTGTTATTGGATATTCGAACAAAACTAGATATACATTTTTTTATTTATTATTTATTTATTTATAAATGGAGATATAATTTTCCTCTTCAATACTGGGATGATGAAAAGAACCTCACGCCTAGTTTGTAATGTAGCTAAATGTAGCAAAGTTTAATCTGGGTTCATATGAAGGCAGAAGAAGGGGATTAGACGGTGGCAAAGTGCATATCTTGAAATTCTTTTTAATAGTTTTATTCTTTTAATACGAATTTCATAATAGGGTGACCAGACCCGACTAGCATATTTCAGCAGTGGCCTCACAAGACATATATTTAGAGATTTTAATATATAATAAGGGTCATCAAATTTATTAGACCATTATAGGCTTTATAAAATTTAACATTGAGTTAACCTTATCAATATTCATATATCTCATACAACACAAAAATCAATAATGTTTGTCAATATTGACTCTAATGATAATTATACATTTTCCAACAAAAAAATTACATGAATTAGCTAATACAAACACCATATTGCAACAAATTGAAAAGCTGAATCCTGCTTTCCTGGAAAATTGCAACAACTCAAATAATTCGCTCCGAAGAGCAATTTTAGAATAGGTTTTAATTTAGGTTTATTTTTTGGTATGTAAATAGGGGTAAGTTTTATGAAGAAACATAAATTAAATAATAAATAAATTAGTCAGCTAGCCTAAATAATAATTAAGAATAGTCATAGGTGTAAATACAATAGTATAAGCTCTAAAAAATTTAAAATTATTAAGAAATTTATGAATATGTATCATATGGCAGTAAATAAATAAATAAATTTAAAAAATAATAATTAGACAATTATTGTCATCAACATCGAACAAAAAAGTGAAATGACGTACCCAAGTAATTATGGTAACGTCAAGAATGGATAAAATTGCAGCAAGATCTTGCAGAAATATGACCTCGTCTTACTACGCAGGCGCTGATAGTGGTCTTCTACGGTAGGTCCCTTACTTAGACAGTATAAAAAAGATTAAAAATTACATCGGAAACAGCAGCTAGCAATCGAGTACGATGGGAATGTCAAGTGGAAGCTCTCAAGAGGAGTAAGGAACAAAAATTGAATCCCTCAGTTATATTTTTCTTTTGTTATTGTGACAAATTTTTGTCTCATCAAATCTATTTCTGCATCTTTTGTTTGTCCTATTTTCTCTACTATTATTAATATTTTTGTTTTTCTCTTCTTATATTGATATTTTATAAATATATTTGCTCCTTCTTCTTATAGCATTATAGACATAGAAAAAAACACAATACCTATGTTTTCTGTTATAAAATTAAATAAAATAAAAATAGTTAATGTTTATTTTTCCTATCAGCAAGTATTGATATGTGTTTTATTGCTGCATTACTCCATTGCTTGGTAAATTTTCAGAACAACCAACAAAAACATAAGTAATAAGGTAAATGTAATTTGCTATCAAACATTAAGTAGGCCAACACTTGTGTATTGTATGGCATACTTGTATGGTATAATATCAGCACAAGATTAATGGAAAAAATCCTCAAGGTTGAAAGAAAGTTCATAAGAGTTTGTATTAATAAAAATCGCAAGCCCGGATCCGATTACAAACATTTTTATTCAAATAAATATCTGTACAAGGAATCATACATAAACAGAATCGACACTTTTATGATAAATCTCGTTTGAAAACATTATGTAAGAGCACAAAATACTTCAGAAAATGGTTTAATATCTCATATATTTTACCACAATGAGGAGTACATAAAAAAAAATTTGCGCACAGGATTCATAGAATTTTATATTTCTTGATCAAAATGGTTTTATCCAAAATCAAAATCATGTCCCCATACTATATCACTATAGTAGACGGGCTACATGTAAAGCGATAGAATATGACAGAATATGAACCGTAACGGAGATAATCTTCAATTTGATATGTCCATACCAGACAGAGACAGAAACATTAAAAGAGCATATTGATGGTTAGAAAGCACATTCAATTAGTCATAGGTGCTAAGCATGTACATTCTTGGTTTAAGAGTTACTTCAGGTTGTTTAGATAGGGTTAATTATTAGGTTAAGTTAGGTTAGCTAGGTATAGTTTAGGTTTAAAATAACAAGACATAATATAGATTTTTCAGCCTTTTTTTTACAATATATTTTACATATAAGAAAGTAGTATGTAAGCATACAATAATAATTATGAATGTACAAAGAAAAAATTATTAGACAATTAGAATAAACATAGAAATTTAAAATTAATTTAAATGTTAATAGTAGAGTGGCTTCGGTAGCCAAGTGGTAAAGCATGTAAGGTAACGACCGAAGGAGCACAGGTTCAAATCCCGTGAGAACCGAAAACATTTTTCAAATGGTGAAAATTACTGAAAATGTAATTTTCAATACAACCACATCGGTTCAAGTATAACTTAATAATTAATAAAGATATAATGTAACTAATAAAAAAAAATAATATAAATATATAATATACAAAAATATATACCAAATATTTAATATAATTTAATAAAAAGGCCCACATTCCGAAAGGGAAAAGGACTATAAAGTTGGCCTACAGATTTATCTGTATAGAATCAACTGTTAATAAATAAATGTTAATATTAGCTAGTTCGATTAAAGCTGTTTTTCTTCAACTTTTGATAGGATAAGACAGTTTTAAGTTTGTATATTAACGTTACATAATAAACGTTTAATTTAAAAAAAAAAAAAAAAATTCAGAACAACATCGAAAATAATGTGTTAAATTAAAAGTATAATATATTGCTACCTGCTGGTGAAGTTTTAGGATAAAAATGAAAATGATAAGGTAAATTAAAAGTATATTACGTGCACTACTGGAACATTATAAGCCAGTTCAAAATCAAATAATATACATCAACTTAAATATAGACATAGTTTTATTTAAATAACATTCTAGGCAATTTGTACAACGTATTTTATAATGTAATTTTGTTCTTTTGATAATAAATTCTTTTGAATTGACATACATTAGGTAATTTTGACCTTATTAATTTCTATTAATTTGTTTAGGTATATATTTAATTATAATTACATAATCAAATACAAGTATATTATATTATATTTATTTAAAATGTATAATATTATTTATATAGCTTTAAGATAATAATAATTTAGGTTTTCATAAGTATTCAGAATTTAATTTACTAAACATTTTAAACAAGATTAATGATAATATTATGAATATTCGATAGGATTACATCACCACAAAAATGTAAATTATATAACTTATGATCCGTCACATTTTTACACCAAAGAAATAAAAAAAAAGTGTAAATTCAGTATTATTTATAGATAAAATAAAAGATGAACTGCATATTAGAGATATGAATTTCTCTGTTATTTAGTTCATTATCGGCAAACGGAAAGTTTAGGAAAGAAAAAAATTAAGTTTAGAACTCAATTCCAATGTGGAAGTTTAGATGTTGTTATTATTTTATGAAATTTAAATTTGTTTTCAATGCGAGGAATATGAAGTAAATTCAGAGGGATAAGGACAAATTTAAGGGGATTAGTAATGTATAGGCGTTAGATGTTATTCATATTAATTTATTATTCATTTGTTAATATTATAGTAAAGACTAACTACATATATTAGAATTCATTTAATACATAAGGTTAGAAAGAATAGTATATAAATACAGAAGGTACACATGCATCAGTTTATATGTGTACATACATTTATATAAAGTGTATAAAGTGTGCCGATTTATATTGTACAATTTTCCAAAAATAACATATGAATTACACTAGTCATATTATATTTAACAATAGGTCAGTAAAAGAGAAAAAGTTATTTGGTTCTGATGAGTAGATATATTTTACTGCAAAATAAACGATGAAAATGTTATAACTATTATCATATTTTTGGTACTTTGAAGTTTACATTACTAAAACTAATAAATTATCAACAATAGTGATGTACATCAACATCAACAAGAACGGCAACTAATATGCGCTTCTCGGCTGGTGGAAATCTAAATGACTTGGTACCTGTCATGAATACTGCAATCAGTTCGTACAATATATTGCCAGATGACATAAAAAATCTGAATATAATTAAACTTAAAAACATCACAAAAAGAAATATACCATTGACTTAATTTCATATCTAAATCTTTTTTTTATTTTTACATAAATTTTTGTTATTTTTCTTGGTTTTGTCTTTTTTACTGATTTAAATATACTTAATATAATGAACTTAATATTTTATGTTTTACCGTTGTTAATTAGTTTTTTAAAGTATTATTTTTTCTCTATATTGAATTAATTTAAATTTTTCCACTGATATCTATTTTTTTTTATATTTCTTAAATTATTTATAATATACTCTCTATATATATCTATCTCTTTTTGACTTAAATTGAAATAAATAAATAAAAAAAATAATAATTACAATAATCTCTTAAATATAAAAATAATCAAATATTTTTTGACATAATATTATTTTAAATTATACATTCGGTCTAGTAAAGTTTAAGAATAGTTAACATAAACAATTAAAATATGATATAATAGTTTCCATATTAATGTCTGTCTGTTCGTAACGCTAAATAGCTACCTGCAATATGTATATCAAAAATAAAATAATATTGAAAATTAATGTTATTACACTGCCCCTAAATATATGCAATCAATTACATATATTTTTAAAAAAAAAATTTTTTGAAATTTAATTTTAATTCAATTAAATAAATACAAATAAAAATACCCATAAAAGGTAAAAAAAAAAAAAACAATAATAATAATAGTTAAACTCACCACACACATAAATAATATACCTTCAGTTCAGCTTTTGTCAGCACTACAAACAACTTAATGGAACAATAATATTTGAAAACGTTGGAAATTTGGAATTAGCAAATCTTCTCGATGACAGCCTTTATTCTGTTACTTTGTACTCCCCCGCTCTCACAGAAAATTAATATGCTGAATAAAAATACCAACAATCAAGGTAAATTTTGTTTAAAGACATACGGATTTTTACAAATTTTTCATTTTTCCACGATTTTTAAGTGTAATTGTATTTTTACATTAATTCTATGAAATAATAGTGTTTCAGTGAATAGATGTCAGGTTGGTGAAAATAAGCAAAACAAAAATAAAATTGGCGAAGTTCTAATGAAATAAATTATATTTTAGAAAATAAAGGAGTTAGGTTGGTAGGTTTAGTTAGGTTAAGTTTTATCATAAATAAGACGAGAATATATTGATTTTTACATCCCAGGTTTTTTCCAATATTATATAAGAACTCAAGTAAAATAAATCTAAATAATAGCACCCTATAGCACACTATTACTTTACATGTAAATAATAATATCACAAAAGCTATTTTTTGTAAACTAGGCTATGTAAATATAAGATTGTACAATGGGTAAAATAAAGTTTAGAAAAACAAAAAATAGAAAATAAATGAATAGTAATAAAAAAATAAAGTATCTTTTTTCCGAAATTCGGAATTAAAATTATAATGCAGAAAAAAATAAACCAATATTGTTTTTTTGGTGCTGGCATTTATGACGAGTTACATCAGGACTAGTAATAAAAAATATAAACTTCACAGAAATCAAGTCTATTAGCCCATATTCAAGTCTATTATTTGTCCCAGATATACTGAAAATTGGACGAACGGTTCCTATTTTTAAAACTGGCTGTAAAAATGATTTTAATTACTACAGACCTATTTGTATAGAACCAATCATAACAAAAATAATTGAGAAAGAAGCATATTGCCAACTATACGAATATATAGAAAAAAATAATTTACTATCCAAACGTCAATATGGGTTTAGGAAGAAATTGAATACCGAAACGGCGTTAGTGGATATGATAACATATGTACAAAATTTAAAGGATAAAAAAAAGTTGGTATCTCTGGTGTTCATGGATTTAACTAAAGCCTTCGACACAGTCGATCAAAAAATTTTATTAAAAAAATTGTACATGTATGGTATTAAAGGATTAGCCTACAAATGGTTTGCGGATTATTTAAACAATTGGTATCAATATATACAAATAGAAAATAATGAAAGCAGCCAAAATAAAGTAAAATACGGGGTACCGCAAGGCAGCATTTTGGGTCCGTTATTGTTTATATTATACATTTATAGCATACAACATATTGATTTAGAAGCAGAATTCTATTTATTCGCTGATGACATTTGTATAGTGTTTCAAGCGGATAATTATAACAAATTACAAGACGTAATGAATTTTGAACTTGAGAAAATTCATGAGTAGATGATTAACCATAAATTAACAATAAATACTAAAAAAACAAAATATATGACAGTTGGGCATTCATCACCCAGTTTACATATTAAAGTTGCAAATGAGTATTTAGAGCAAGTTTTTGAATTTAAATATCTAGGCTTTTGGATAGATCCACATTCAAAATGGAATGTTAACACATTCAATCTCAGTAAAAAGTTGGCTACGATGGCTGGAATCTTCAAAAAAATAGCTTCTATAGTCTTCAAAAGACAAATTTTTTATGCAATATTTCATAGTCATTTGAGCTATGGCATAAAGCTGTGGGGCACGTCGTCAAAAACAATAATTAAAGAATTGCAGATTATTCAAAACAAGGCAATAAAAAACTTATATCAACACAACTGGCTAGACAAAACTGAATATATTCATAGTAAAAATAATATATTATTAATCAATGACTATATTACTATAAAACTCATACTCCATATTCATAATTTAATTAACGAAGCAATCCACACATCCACTGTATTAACGAAGCGTCAAGATTATCACCACATCAACACAAGAAATCAACATTTACTTCACTTGGAGTGTAAAAGAATTGCACAATTTCGTTCATCTACAACAATTTATAGGGGTATTAATCTGTATATAAACTTAATAAAGATTTAAAATTATTAGATGACCAAAAATTAAACATAGAATTAACCAAAAATTTTTTAAGTAAATATAACGATGAAAATTAAACTCAATTTCTCAATATAAAAAATAAAATGAAAAAAATGTATGTATAAACTAATATTAAGTAGTATGTAATTACGATTCAAATTATTGTTATTTAGTTATGTTTAAATTTCATTATTCTCATATTTTTTCCTTTTTTTTTTTAAAAAAATTTTTGATTTATAATTAGAAGTATTACTAATTTTTATTTTCTAATTTCTATTGTTTTTTTTTTTCTTTCTTTTTTCGTCTTCTTTTAACTTGTTATGAAATTTTTGTAGTTTTATTACTATAATGTCATAAAAGAACTAAATTATTAAATCTTTGAATTAAATTAATTTGTATAGCCTTGAAATGAGAGCTTTAGGCAAAGATAAGTTGAATATAAATAAATAAAAATAAATAAATAAATAAATATTTTTCGTCATTCATTAAAAATCGAACTAGAACATTATTTTTAATTTATATTTCTACCGAATTTTTAGAATTTCTAATATAATTTAACTCTCATTTAATTTATTCACATTTTAAAAGACAATATTTTAAATGTGAATGAAGCAAAACTCAATAGATTAGATACAAATTTTCCCTTAAATATTAATATTTAAAATTCTCTAATTTTGAAGTAGGTTTTGTAAAAATCAATTTTTCATTAAATTCGAAAAATAATTTTTTTTACTTTATTTTTAAACCAAAAAAAAAAAAAAAAGTTTTCCAATTGAAACAAATATGAATTGTTTTTAATATAAATTTTTATATGAATTTAATTGAAAAAAAAATATTTATGATATGTGTATGTGTATTACATAGGTATATTATGTAAATGAAAATATTAAAGTAAAATAATGGTATCAGACAAAGAATATTATTGGTTACAAAGTTACATAACTTACTTTTAAAAACATAAAAACTTTTAATCAATATGATATACATATATTTATAAAAAATAATAATATAAATAGATATATAATATATTAAAGAAAATAATAATGTATGAAAATAGCACGTTTCACCATTCAAACGTGTTCTGAATTTAATCCTTTCAGATATTATTTTATATACTTATGTAAATATAATATTATATATTATTATTGTAAATTCAGTGTGCAAACATATTCATACATTTAAACGTTATATATTAAACATATGAATGAAAACGAAAAGAATTGGTCCGAAACTGTTTGATAAAATATAATACATCAAAAAATTATAATACAAAAAAAGAAAATATGAAAAGGATATTAAAAAAAGAAAGTAAAAATAAATACAAAAAAAATAAACATTTTTTTATTGCTGAATATTAGTAGGTATTAAAGGTAGATAGGTTGGTATCCTGGGAATCAACTTGATATAATTTACCTTCAAATATATTTAAAAGTCAGATCTTCTATCATTGGTTTTTTTACTTCTTATATTACCAGAATTTGAAAAAAAATGATGAAAATGAAAAAAAAACTAACAGAATTTACCTGACCAAAGTGCCCAAAAATCAAACTCATGCTTCACAATAAATTGCAAAACCTAAAATTCTGAAATATCTTTTGGTTATTTTTTTCTCAAAAACCTGAATTGTGAAATTTTTACACTTAAAAAAAAAAACAAAAATGGCATATTTATAATTTTTGCTATTTTCGATTAAATTTTTTTTTTCAAAAAAATATCATTTTTGTGAAACTGCAATATTTGAAATTCGGTACGTTAGTTTTTATTAAGTAAATGGCGATAGTCACCTTTCAATGGAGTTAACTTTGAATAAATATTCTTAGCTTATGAGACGTACCTAGCATTTTCGTTATTTTGATTTTAACTGTTGCGTTGATTTTAACTGTATTATTGTTTTTCTGTTGTTGTTATATTAATGTTTTTAGAAATAACGTTAGAGACTTCAAGACTTAACGTTTTTAGGTAAAAAAAAGCCAAATAGTATGTGACAATTCAAAATGGTGCTTATCAATTAACTCTTTCAACGGCGGTGGTATGTGGTTTGTACAACTAAAGTTGCACCCTATTGTTGTGCTATCTTTCTATATCATTCTTATAAATTTCTAAAACAACAAAATATTTCCTTATAGGTACTTCTACATACTGTGTATTACAAAAATAAAAATTAAAAATCAATATCTGATGTCTGTATTATGGGAAAGTTGAGACATGAAATAACAAATTTTATTTTTGTTCTAATAATTAATGATTTTTTCTATTAGAATGTCTATAAAATTTTTATTACAAATTTTAGTAAGAATTGTGTATTGGAATGTGCAGTTGAATTTCGATAAAATTTAGTGCCGAAAATAAAAAGTTATTATAATAATTTGAATACGGTGGTATAAATTTGTTACCACCGCACATATTCGCTAATTAAACTGGAATAAATTTTATAGCGTCGCGCATATCAGAAATATTGACCATTTATTAGATCAAAACCAAACGGTAATTAACTTTGAAATTTAGTGATTACATAAAAAAACTTTCGAAATGGTTAGAACATAATGAATGAAAAATCTTTGTAGGAGAAGGAAATATTGAAGTGTCTATATTGGTGGATGTTAAGAGATCGCAAAAATACCATCTGATCTTGAATCGATTTTTTTCAGTATCCAATGAAAACAGATAAGTTGATAAACCGTTTTCAGAATGTATTTGATCCTGGAAAACTGCTTGCTATTGATGAATTGGTGATTAACTTCAAACATCGTAGTTCATCTCAAACAGTTTATTAAAAAAATCCAATAAAACGTAGTTATAAAGCTTGAATGTTGTGTTAAAAGAGTTATATATATGTAACTATATGATATATATATATATATACTGGAAAGAAAGGTACTGAAGTTCAGAAATAGCTGGAAGAAAATATTGTTTTAGACTTACCATTTGATGGCTAAAATCATGAATTATATTTCGATAATTATCTTACAACTCATAAAATTTTATGGTAAAACTGAAAGAAAAAAAAGTTATGCTTATGGTACTGTTCAAGTAACAGAAAAGTGCATCCGATTTGAATGGCGGATAATAAATTATCCCCCGGAGAATATGGGTATGGGCGCACAAGCGATTCTGGGTCGCTACTTCTGAAGTAAAAAGACAAAGAAGTAGTATAATTTTCATGATTCATCTAAACTAATGACACTTTTGAGGCCAAAAGTTGATTACTGTAATCAGTATATGAATAGAATTGTTAAAAAACTATATTCCTAAAAAGTCATCAAAGACAAATCAATCGAATGTGGTCAATGGGTAAAATTCCATCCGGCTTGAGCTGGACTAAAATTTGCTTTAATCTGTAAATACATCTTCATCTGGACGCTGGTATTATTTTTATACCACGTTATTATACAGGACCTTTCAAGGACATGTATATCGATTTTTTTTACTTTTAGTTTCAAATGGAGCAAAATGTAACCAAAAGATTTTTAGTATTCACTTAATTTCAACCCTTGCCCCTGAAATAGTTAATGATTTTCATCAGTAAATACATTTTTATTTGGGCGGTGGTTTGAATTTTATACTACGTCATTACACAGTACCTTTCAAGGACATGTATATCGATTTTTTACTCTTAGTTCTAAATGATTAAATAAAACAAAATGTAGCTAAAAAATGTTGAGTATTCACTTTTATTCAACCCCTGCCTCTGAAAGAGTTAATGATTTTCATCGGTAAATTCATTTTTATTTGGGCGGTGGTATGATCTTTATACCACGTCATTACACAGGACCTTTCAAGGACATGTGTATCTATTTTTTTTTTTACTTTTAATTTTAAATGGGACAAAATGTAGCCAAAAAATGTTTAGTTTTCCCTTTATTTTAACCCTTGCCCATGAAACAGTTAATAGTTTGAATTTTTTAAATATAATAATTTAAAGATAATATGATTTAATGATGAGTTAACAAATTTGATTAAATAAAAAATAAAAAAAAAACCAAACTTCAGGTTAACTGGGACTTGCATAACAAATTATTTGAGATAATGATGAAATTTAATTGTTCGTTCTATATCTAAATCTATAAGTTCAGGGTTGAAAATTACTTGAATCACTAAATTATAGATATAAATGAAGGCATGGTTTTATATTTTCAAACCTATAACTACGCCTTGTTCGATATATATGACAACCTAATTATCCTAATAAAATAAATATTTACCATAGTTTAAAGATGATTTTAATATTTTTAATTTTTTAATGTTGTCATCATCACTTATAATAATTATTGTTTATATATTATCCGTAATATGTGTCTGTCTTTCTGTCTGTCGAAACAAACTAAATGGGTTATCAACTTTATTTTTGAAGCCCAACGATGATTATAGATATAATAGGTATATGTAAGAAATATGCAACATTTTATTTTTGACTCTCACTCACAATATTTTTGTTTTTTTGTTATTTCCATTTTTGTTATCCATACCTTCTATTTTACGGATACCTAAGGGATGATGGTCTGTCTTTCAATTATTATAACTTATGATATATTTAAGTTTTTTAACTTGGTGTATCGTATATAACGGGTATTTTTTTTTTATTAGATTGAACTTACGAAGATATTAACTGCCAAATGACATGACCAAGTTAATATTAACCTATATAGACAAAAATGATATTAAGAACTAGAAATTCTAGGTTTATTTAAATAATTTTAATTAAACATTAATTCATTTCGGTAGTTAAAACAAAATCGTAAGTCGCCTGGATGATGGTGTAACAACCAAATTACCTAGAGTTTCTAAATTTATTTAGAGCATATTATTCAACAAAATATAATATAAAATTATGTATATATACATCAAGTTCAGATAATATTCTTTAATTAATCAAATTTACCCAAAATTTGTTTGCAGTGTAACGATATAATAATATGTACAATACAAAGTATGCGAATATATGAAAAACAATTAAAACAAAGAAAATTAATTTAACATTTTCTTTTTTTTTGTTCATTTTTAATATCACACAAAAATCTTTCTTTCATATCCAAGTAAAAAAAAAAAAAATAATAACACCAGTAACTAAGAGAATAATGGTAAAAGTTTTTTTATTTTAATATTCTACCATTTCGTCGACACTTAAATATGAGACGAAATGAATAAGAAGGCGAAAACATCTGTCAGCCACCGATACAAACCACCTTTCAACACTGTTATATGTATATATACTTATATACATACTTACATACTGTGTAATATTCATACTATTAATAAAATACCAGTAACACACTTTATTTTTTTGTAGTCCTTATTCTTTATCCTATATTTTATATATAATTCTCATAACTAAATATATGAGTACCTAATACTCTATAGTAGCTTCTTATAATTTGTTATACAATGTAGGTATATCTACTATATTTAGTTTAACCATTTTTAATAAGTCGTTTTTATCTTTCAGTAGTCGATTATAAGCATCCTTTTGATGTTCTAAAACTCAAAATTGAGTTCAAGTTACTATCATTATTACTATTGTAGTACTTATATATTCCGACTATACAGATATATACAGAAATACATAATATTATATAGTCATACATTACTTACATATAAATAAAGGATATAATTTACTACGTTTTTTTTTTTTTTTTCTTGCATTCACACGCTGTTGCATAGGATAATGAAAATTCAATTACTTTCGGTATTCTTAATGGAGTAGAAATAAAATAAAATGTAAAAGAAAAATAAAGAAAGAAAACAAAAATATATTCTCATAGCTTTTAAGAGTTAAAAATTATGAAAATAAAACATAATATAAAAGGAAAGGATTAAAAAAAAAAAAAAAAAAAAAAAATAGAATAAATTGTATATTGGATATACAACTACTGTAGTGAACTTAAAAATAAAGTAAAACATTAAGGATCAAAAATCTGCAGTATCCTATTTATTTTCTAAATGAGGTTAAAAATAATTTCCTAATACTAATCCTTTTCATAAAAAAAATATTTTGTTGTTGTTGTTGTTGCTGTATGCACCTAATATTGTTAGTAAATTATATTGATATACATATAGATACTACTTAATTTTATTATTATATATATAGAAGTATGAGTGTGATAAAGTTTGTATTGTAGAAAAATAAGGCTGGTAACTGACTAGGATAAGATATACTCTGTTTTTTTTTTGTTCTAATTTTTTTTGCAGTTTTTATAATACGCTTTTTTTAATAGTAAAACTCTTCAATTTTTTTAATTATAAAAAAGTAAGTATATTAACTAGACAGTAATAAAATATTTTGATTCTTTGCAAAGTATTGTAATATGAATTAGTTTTCAAAAGGTTGTTACTGTCATGTAAGTTTGAATAATTTTTTTTCCTAAGTACTTTGAGTATGTAGAGACAGTTAGAAAGGTAGAGACAGTTTGATAAAAAAAAAAAATTATACAGTTTTGTTCCTTGATATTAGTTTCACTTACTTTTTTCCACTAACTTTAACCCATCTTAAAAAAAGGAGTTTATTAGATAAGATTCTGCAATAGTACTATACATTTTATTTTATTGACAAGGTGATTTATTTATCTTCATGATGTAGGTGGCTTAGACTGGGTAATCGAATAAGAATTACTGTTGGAAGTAGCCTGAAAATGTTACATTAAGTGGAAATAGATTCAAATTTTGAAAATATTTTTAAATCTTGCCAGAAGACTACGAGAGACGGGCAGCTCAAGCATGCCTCGAGTTGAACATGGTTCAACTTTGAGAGAAGCAGATATAGAAGAACAGATTCTTGCCTGCCTTAGTGAAAATTCTGGAATTAGTACGAAAAGGTTAGCATTGCGACTCAATGTCTCGCGCCGGCAAAATTTTTGCAGTATTACGTCAAGAAAACTTACATGCTTATCATTCAACACCTGTCCAGGAGTTATTACCACAATATCATCCTGCACGAGTTGAATTTTGTGGTTGGCTGTTTGAGCAACACTTCGATGATGATCATTTTGTTATCTTATGGACTGACGAGTCAAATTTCACTAGAGATGGTGTAACTAATTTCCACAACATGCATACATGAGCCAATGAAAACAAGGCACACACAACAAGGCAGACATCATTTCAACATAGATTCAGTGTAAGTGTATGGGCTGGGGTGATTGGAGATTTGTTTATAGGACCTTTTATTTTGCCAAACAGGCTGAAAAGCGATACATATCTGGAATTACTTCAAAATGAACTATAGCCTCTGCTAGAAGATGTTCCTCCTTCACAACGGGCGACTCATTTTTATCAACATGACGGTTCTCCATTTCAATATAGCCGGCTCGTTACAAATTTTCTGAATAGCGAATATCCTAATCGTTGGATTGGTTGAAACGGACCCATACATTGGCCTGCACGATCTCCTGATTTTACAATTATGGATTTCTCTGTATGGGGAACTATGAAAGACCTCGTTTATACAACCGAAATAATATCTTTGGAAGAACTAGAGCGACGAATAGGAACAGCAGCCCAAACCATTAGAGAGCAATTGTCAACTATAAATACAACAAGAATGATTTGTAAACGTGCCCTAGCTTGTTTTCAGGCAAATGGCACTCACTTTGAGCATTTATTGTGATTTATTACCTATTATTGTTTATTATTTTCAATAACTATTTTTGTTTATAAATACTTTTGATTAATAAAATAAAATTATGTTACAAAATTCAAAGCTCAGTTTTTATTTTTCTTACATAGCAAAAGGTAGCCAAATATTACTGAAATTTTATATGACTTTACCTTGTTGTGTAAGAAAAAGTTGTAGGGGATAATGTAGCGCATCAACACAATAAAAAAAAAAAAAAAATTAGCGAATTTTTTCGAGATAATCAACGTTTTTACAAAATTTTCAGTTTTTAAAAGCAAAATTTTAAGTTTATGCAGTTATTATTCAAAAACGGTAAGTCTGATACTCATTCAACATATACCATTAATTAGGTGTATTAATTCTAAAAAAAAGCTATGAAGAAGATGTTGTCTAGTTTAAATTTCTTCTTTAGACATAATTTTTCTAATTCGTTTTTCTTTAACCCTCTGTAGCCCCCAGGTAAATTTAAAGATAGACCCCTCCTCTAGAACATTTTTTTTCAAGTAATTACCCCTTAAAAACTTTTTGCTCTAAACCGGACTACCCTGTATATAACATATTAACATACAGCATAACACAACATATTAACGTAAAATAATGTTATGTTACATAAACATAATATAAACATAACATAAATACCAACATTCCGAAAGAGGAATTAGCCTTAAAATTTATTTGCATATCCACTGTTGCATAAATAAATAAATAAATTAACAACAAAATTGTCACTCAATTCGTGGTATCAAAAAGGCACTCGGTAATTGGTTTTTAAGAAGCATATGGAGTGGTCAATTCTATCAATCTACCTACCCAGAGTACAATGAGTAGATACCTCATTTTTTTAATACACTGATTATTTAAAATAATTAAAATTAAAAAAAATTTTGGAAGGCTGTTTATACTTGAAGAGTTAATTTTTGAAAATTTCATTAGACAATTCAATTTTTCACCATTCATTAGAACAGCGTTCGGCTACTGCATCCCAGCTCATATTATACCATTTCACAAATATTTTTGCTATTACTTGGTAGTATTATTTTCTTTTTTTGTTTTTTTTTTGTAAACAGTAAAACTGTTATTATGGTTTAAAATTATCGCTATAGTTTAATATGGCTAAATCGAACAGTCAATTTACATGTACCAAATACAGGCGTGCTTATCAGAATTAAAGAAAATTGGAAAATAAATTAATGATTATTCGCTTATCATTAGCTGTTAGAGTCATGATCATTAACTTGTATTTTTTTTAGAGTCTATAAGATTTTAGAAATAGTTATGCACAGCAGAACAAGTATGAAGGACCTTTAAAACTATTGAGTAGTTTAAAAGTGCTTTGAAATTATGAATTTCTATTCTTACCCTTTTATAACGATGTCGTTGCGGTTCTTCTAAAATGTTTAATTGAAATTTAAAAACTGATATTACCTTATTTAATATATTTGGACCCAATGAGTAATGAAAAATTCAAGAGTGAATTCAGGTTGAACCAAAAATAAAATATTATTTTATAACTAATTACGACAATAACAAAAAAATACAGATTTATTCGATAATGTTATACCTTTAAAATAAACAAAAATGTTTTCAGAATTAATTTCCGTATCACTAACTGTGATAAACTGTGTTTTATTCCCGTTGAAATAATTCAGAGCTTTTTTCTCTATCACAAACAGTGACAAATCGTATTTTAATTTGCTTTGTAGTTCTTACAACTAAGACCTACATCAAATTACAAGAATTTTCCGAATTAATTTCTCCACTATTAACCGTGTCAGAGCTAGAATGTGTTTTCATTCTGAATTCTTACTTGACTTTAATCCATTGATTCGAAATGTATAATATCTAGGTAAACGTTTAATATTGAACTCTATTTACTCTACTTGTGTAACAAAACATAATAAAATTATTTTCAATTGGAATTTATTAAAATATTTTCAAAATTTAATTCACGTGTTTTTTTTTACAGAACATTTTAAAATTTTAAATAATTCTTGAAAAATTCATAATATTGCAAAATATCATAAAAAATAATATGTTGATGAGATTCTTATATCCTTAATATCCTCTAGTTTGCAAAATCAACTTATATGATATTCTATAGTAAGTACTTATATATATATATATTATATATATATATAAAATATTCCAGATAAATATTATAATCCAGAATATTACTTTTTTTTTTTGGTTTTATTTTATTATGAATATGTTTTGTTGTTGTTTTACTTAAATTGTGTTTAATGATTCACCTCCTTCCGTTAAAGTTCAGAATAGGATTCATTGCTCTAAATACACAAATACTTTACTATGTTAACTGGTTTAACTTTTTCATTTCTTTATATAGGTACTTCCTGTATTTTAATCTTCTGTTTCTTTTTACTCATGTGTATATTTTTTGTTTTTTTTTCTATATTTTCTATCTCTTTCTTATTAATAAATGGTTTATTTTTCCTTTTTATAATTTTTTTTTTTTTATTTTCTCTTTTCGAGACCAAAAATATTTAAGGATTTAATATTAATTTTTGGCATATGGTAGAAATTATTTTCATAAATGAAAATGTATGTTTTTCACGTACTGTAATATCTTTTATGGAAATTCTTCAATGGATAAAACAAAAGAATAACAAAACAAAAAAAAAACAAAAAACGGAAAAAAATATGAATTATAATATCAAGGACCTTTGTTCACCTATAAATACGAACAATCTATATAAATTTAATAATGTAGTAAGTACACAATCCAATTTTTATTTCAATTTATATCTAGTAATAAAAATATTTAGATTATTGGTAAGACAAGATTGTATCATGAATGTCAAATCATCTAGATCAGTAGAAAAAATTAAGTTTGTGTTTTAAATTGTAATTATAGAACATGAAGCTTATATAGAACTGCCTACAGAAAATTTTTAATTTTTTAAAAGTAGTTATAATCATTATCACTGCTTGGGGGATCTATAATCATATCACATCATCATACAGCTTGGGTGAGCTATAATCTGATTAATAACTTTCTTTGATCGTGCTCTATCTTAGGCAACCCCACCCTATTATTCGGGGGTGTGCGTATTCAGCGAACCGAACACTTGAATATCCTGGGCATGAACGTCAACAATAAAATGATATGGAATGACCATATCTTTGACATTGCTAAAAATGCGGCGAGATGTTTGGGTTTTTTGAGTCACTGCAAATATCTATAAGTCATACATACGACCCAAGTTGGAATACAATTCACATATATGGGCCGGTGCATCACGAACCGCACTAAATTTTCTTGACAAAGTTCAAAAGCGTGCCACTCGTCTTATTGACAACCCTAATGTGACATCCTCCCTTGTACCACTTGAAAATCGTCGTGTTGTTGGAGCACTTTCCCTATTTTATAGATATCTCGTAGGTTTAGGCACTTGTTCAGATGAAATAAAAACCCTAATGCCACCTCTCAAACATTTCCGCCGAGGAACAAGAGAGACATCAAGTGACCACCCCTACTCAGTGCAAATTCCAAGGTGGCTCAAAAGTGGCTATGGGAATTCGTTTGTAGTCAAATTTTCTCGAATGTGGAACCATATTCCAACAAACGTGTTTCCCCAATGCAAAAATATGCCTACGTACAATCTACAAAAGTTCAAGAGTAATATTAATAAATTTATACAAAATGTCCCTACTGATCAAAGGGGTATTTTTCTTTCTACAATCCACAATTAGTCCAAGCTATATATTCGGGTATAAAGGTATCGTTTGAAACCTAGTGTTTGGCTTAACTTAAAAAAAAAAAAAACAAAAAAAAACTATCGTCCAACCATTTCCACATTTAATGAGTAGAGCTGGTAATTTGTTAAATAAATATTCGAAATATTTACTTTTCATTGTGGTGTGGTAGATATTGTGGTGTAAAATTGCAGTACCATACTTAATTAAGCACGAAAAGGTGATTCTACGTAAGTTACTGTCACGAACGTAAAAAAAAAAAAACCGTTAACTTCAGTCTGTCGACAGTTTTCCAACAATTTGTTAGCCGTCTTGGTTTACCTCTACTTGCTCTAATATTTTCACTTGTCCTACCCATTTTAGTATTAGGTCTTAATAAATTTTACAATATTTATGTGTTCTTTAATTAGAGCTTCTAGCATTATCGAAAGCATTAAAATTTGGTGCTCAATCAAGAAGTTTGTTAGTATTACCAGACATTACCAGACATTACCATATAAAATAATTACAAATGACTTTTTCATTAGTAAAGTTTGGTCACTGTTTCTGCTGAAATTTTATTTGAAAACTGAACCAATGGTTTGTGTTTATGGTACTTTATCGCACATTTAACAAAAAAAAAACAGAAAAGTAGAAAAAAATAATGTCAACGACTTTTATTCGTGATTAGACGTCTTTGTATTAGTCAATGGTATTACTTTGAGTCCCAAAAAAAAGTTATACTTAGATTATGTTGACATAACTAAAATTTAATACGTAACTGGTGCACTTGATGATTTTTTTTATTACATAGAAAATAAAGAACAAATAAACAAGAGCAAAAACTAAGAGATCGATGGTTTTGGGTTTTAAATCGAAATATCATTTATTACACCATATATAAAGACTTTCTTCTAAAGATTGAAGGTAGGTCATGAAAGGTGTATACTCTGTATTTAAGATATTTTTAACTAATTTTACTTATTAACTTGCCAAAAATATGACTTATGAAATATGAGTTAAGTTTTTTCTTTTCATTTTATTTGGTTAAATCAATTAAAACTGCGTCAAATTTATTTGAAATTAGTTTAGAGAAAACTGAGTCTTTAGAAATATGTATTTATCAGTATAGTTTGAACTATTTGAATCAATCTAATACTATTTATATAAATTGCTTTCAAAAAGCCTGCATGTATTGTTTTACACAACACACAATAATAATATTAGAATTAAATACACATTCTCTGAGTATTCATCTTATATATATATATATATATACAATTTCTTTTTAACGAGTACATACTCTGATTGTGTGTGTTTACCCCATTTGAATATAGATTTTATTTTATAGGATTTTGTGTGGATCAAAATATTATTTTATGTTTGCATTTTGATGAAATAATTTTAATCGGTTATTAGCTCAGTTTATAATGTATGTAAATTTTTTTTAAATTAAAAAATAATATTAAAATCATTAATTTTTGTATTAAAAGTTTGTTATTATTATTTATTAGAACTTTAAGTTGTTGTAAATAATAATAAACAATAATTTTTTTAATTGTAAAGTGGTACATATTTTGCTTGTGAATTCTTACAAAAATTCTGACTGTAGAATTTTCAATTAACAAATGTTTTTTGTCCTGTACGTGTACAATGTGTTAATAAAAGTAATGATTTGAAATATTATTCAATAAAAAGTGTCAACTTCATGCAAGTGCAAACTGTAATAGCATTTATATACAACTTAAGCTGATTTAACTATACAGTGACTTAAACTCATCAAATCCAATCTGAACTTGTATCTATTAAAATGAGATGCTGTATTAACCGCTTTAATATATTTTAATGTTTATTTCTTTTCCACACACTAGCACCATATCTATTTATATTTATGTACCTACCAGTATATCTGTTGAAATAATATTTTTTTTTTTTATTTCATAGAATTTCATATACAGCTTACCTACATTAGTGGGTTAGTAAAACAAAAAAAAAAAAAAAAACAAAAAAAAAAAAAACAAAAAAAAAAGGATATAAATGAGAGAATATCCTTTATTCTATTTCATATGTAGATAAAATGTATGATAGGTATATGAGATGAAATTTGAATTTTTGGTTTTTGCTTTTTCCGTTTTTGTTCTTGCCTGCATATGTCGATAAGATTAGATATTGAAAATATTTTTGTTCATTTTTTTTTCTCTTACATCCACAGTTATAAACATAATTTAGGTATATTATAAGAAGAAAAAAAAAATATAGAGTAAGATATTATGAAATGAAAATTAATATTCTATTATAATCGTCATAAATATAATAATATTTAATATACAGTGATGTAATGTGGACATTTTTGATGTCTGATTCGTAAGAAAAATAAAAATATTTCAAAATTGTCCTTATTGTTCTGTAATCCCATCCGTAGGGCATAAGGTGGAAAATATTTACTTTTATTGTGCAATCATATTAACAAACAACAATGTATTCTTAAATGTAAATAATACGTATGACTTTAGGATCGATTCCGCTACGTACATGTATTATTGTAACAAAAATATTGAATATACTGTTCATAAAAATAGTATATAGATTGATGGATTTTTCTACTACTATTAACCTACAACTTCTTATATTACTTAGTTAGTCTAAACCGGAAATATAAATTTACATTGCACAAACAATTCTTAAAATAACAAATAACCACAAGCATTGTAGTCTAGTTGTTTTGATTATTTTGCCATTCAGCGGGGAAACGAAATACTATAGAATGTGCATATTTGCCAAAAGCGATTTGAAAAGCACGCTGGGTGGCCAGCAATTTACACGCTGGGATGGCGCAGTAGGTAGAGCACCTGCCTTTCATTCAAAAGATCCCAGGTTCGATTCCCGATGAAGCAAAAAAAAAAAATGCTTTATGGATTTTTCGACCTGGTCCAGTGTATGTAATAATAAATGGCAAAAAATAATTGAGAGTATAATCTGGTAACAAATTAAATAAAAATGAAACTATTCTATTTAAGAAGGCTTAGGTCCTTACAATAGCAGCAGTTTTCCACATTTAATGAGTTGATAAGCCAGTAATTTCTTGAATAAATACTCGAAATATTGTAGATATTGTAGTGTAAAATTGCAGTACCGTACTTAATTAAGCACGAAAAGGTGATTCTACCTAAGCTACTGTAAAGTGTAAAAAAAAAAAAAAAAAAAGTCAAATATTGAAAGTATGATTTGAAACTTAATGAACTATGATACAATTTAAGTTGAACTGTAGCCTTTGTTTTAATCACCTATAGCTCTTAATTTTGTAAGATTTAGATCATGAAGAAGGTGCATATACAATCAGTATTCATAAATATAATATTAAAAAATAAAATATTAATATAGCAGTCAGCTTCAGAATTTCTTACACTAAACAAATTTAATTAGACTATATAAACTGAAATACTAACACCTTATAGTCATATTGTATTAGGACCGGAGTGAAAAATTATCAAGCGAATTCCAGCAAATACTTGGATTTAAATATCACTCATATTATGCTCAACTGTCTAGTTTCATGTTTGCACATTTTTTTTCTTTTTTTATAAGCTGTACATTCTGTCTCTAATACAGATATTCAGTATAGTTTGTAATCAGATTTTTTGTTTTTATATGTAAGCAACATTATAATGACTTGCGGTAGAAAACTCAATTGTAAATCATTCATGACGATCTAGTTATACTCTTTTAGTATCTGGTAGGTAGTAATTGCAGAATATTGAAGCGTTTGAAAGTCGACTAGCACCATTTGAAACGGATAAGTTGTCTGTTAGAGTATTTGAAGTACGATATTTGTTCGGTATTTGCAGCTTGCACTTCTGATTTTCTCCTGTATATCTTGATGTAAAATATGGTTATTTATGAACCAAAAACCATGAACTCACTTATAAACCATGAATTATTTATTTATTTATTTATTTATTACTATGTATGTTATCAAACAAGTTACAATAATGAATTTAATCTAACAATAATATTTACAATTAAACAACAAATATAAAAGTAAATAAAAATAAAAAAAGAAAGGAAAAAACAAACAAAATTGGAATAATGAAAATAAAAACGAAACAAAATCATATCATATGAATTTCAATTAATATAACATTAATAGAATGTAATACAAATTAGAACCGTGTACAAAATAAATTAAAATTTATAAAAATGAATTTGAATTAGATTTTATGATAATGCAAAATATCAGGGCTCTGCAACAGTTGGTATGTTAAACTATGTTGGAATCAGCCATGAGGCCCGTTTCAGTCAAATGATAATATTTTTGACTGAAATTGATATAATATTTAAATATTAGATTAGTTGGCAACTAACCACAGCTGGATTCGGTTCATAAAGACTTTTTATGACAGGTTTATAAATTAACAATTTGTTGTCTAGTGTGCCATAGAAGAATTGAATCCAATAAAAATGAATTAGCTTTAATCCCACTTGTTTCTTTTACTATGGGTATGATTTTTTCACGTAAGTGCATGCCAAGATACTTTAAAAATTCGTTTCGCGGAACTATTTCGTTATTCAGCATAATACCTGGACTAACTTCTCTCTTCAATGTAAATGTGATATTTGAAGATTTGTCAATCTGATTTTCCACTACTGAAGCTATTATTGAATTTCATTTATGCTGCGTTGCCAGATCTCAGAATCATACACTGGGATAATATGGGATATACTAATATAACTGTGTCATCAGAAAATGTGGCGATGATTGCGTCATTTGTTATTAGTCTGTATATCTCTTTTAAAGTCCTATACTTTAAACTTCTTAATTATTTTCATAATAATGTATACAAAAGGTTCACAATTAAATATCATCAGTTTAAAAACATTAAACAATGTCCGTTGCATTTACATTATTTTAAAATTCCAGAAATACCTAGTTATGCCAATGGTCTCGTGTAAAATTACACACATACCAAAATTTTTATACTCGTTTTTGTTTTATTTTTTTTTTTTCGTTTTTTATTTTATAAATTTTTTTGCTCACAATTTTATTAAAAAAACCCTAACGAAGATTAAAATTTAATAACAGAAAAAAAACAATAATATTTCTGAGATCCCTCTTTCCTATTCCAAAATTGATGATATCCCTGTCTGATTTGTCTATAAAATATAATTCCAATCTTTTTTTTTTTCTGTTTTTTTTTTTTTGAAAATATTACAGAAAACAAAAATTCCTTACAATATTTTATGAAGCGTAATTTTTGATAGGTTTTAAATTTTTGAATTTTCTTTTTTTTTTTGTTTTTTCTTATATGCATCCTTATTATTATTTCTATGTTTACAGTGTTGTTAGTGTTGATGTAATGGAAAATTTAGTGAAATAATAAAGAAAAAAAAATAATAAACAAAATAAAAAATTATAAAAAAAAATCAATTTATTTGTTCATAATTTTTTTTTATCTATATATGAACAGACTAGGAAAATATAATATACCGTTACATATCTGTAGTACGCATAGACTTTATTTAATTTGTGTTATGGGAATGATGTTTCATAGAAAATTCTAAATAATGTCTGTTGGATTTCTGAAACTCCTTAGAGAATTTCTGTACACTGTTTTTATATTAACTGACTTAAATTAAATAATTTTCTTATAATTTTATTTTATGATGAGTTCAAGGATGAGTTAATGAAATTTAAAATATTTGAGTTAAAAACATGTTTTTTCTGCGATCATTTTATTTAATTTAGTACCTACCTAGGTATATATATATTTTGAAATATTTTAGGATAATGTAAGTTGAAAATAATGTTGAAATGTCATATTAAATCACAATCAAATTGTATTTAAAATTTCGATAAAAAAATATTGAATGTCTAGGAAGCAGCATTTGACTAAAATGAATTGTTCTAGATTTTATTTTTGTATTATTTTTCGATACAGACTTTGTGATTGAATTAAAAAAATGAATCTATTGTAATTTCAATTGTAATGAATGTAAATATAAATAAATAAATTGAATAATAATTATGTGAAACATTATATTTTCATAATATACTTTTTACGAGTGAGCTCATTTGAGATTTGAATAAATAAATAAATAAATTATTCAATGACTATTGAATGAAAAATGTTGGAACTGTTAACTGTAAAGTTAGAAAAATAACTAAATAAACTAGCGATGGTGCTTTACTATGCTTCAACCAAGTAAATGTGGCTCAGACAATTTTAGCGATGTTTTTACAACTGAACTCAACAAAAAAGAGATTAATTATTGCGGTTACTATTAAATAGAAAGATAACACATTTCTTTGGGTTAATGCAGAGCAAATGTTTTTTTTGCGTCACTTCTAAGAATGTGAGATCGAACAAAGTGATTGATTTACTGTTTTGCATTTGTAGAGTATTTGGGTAGGTACTTTGAGTAATTTATTTTTTGAGTACTGTTTAAGTTGTACGAAGCAGAAAACAGAGATATAGAAATTTGATAAATAAATTCTGAAAAAATCTTTCTTGTATAGAAAAATATTTTTTGTCGTAAGAACTTACAATACCGTACTATTTGAGCATCAAAATGTAGTTTTACTGTTTTGCATTTATCCACATTTTTGGTTATAAAAAATATAAATTTACAGAAATTATAACTTCAAATTGAAAAGACGAATAATGACAAATAGACAGCAAAGATAAGTCTCTGTAACATCTTTTGGTAATATTAAACTATCAATAGAAAACATCCTGAAAAGGGAAGCAAATATTCTTTGGGAGCGTATGGAAGGCCACAGGGTTTCCAAAATATATGCACCAAGAATAAACACCAAAATAACCAACTTCCTGCTAACTCTCAATAGAGGAGACTGTAGGAAGATGGTGGGCATACTTACTGGTCACAACCACATGAATAAACACATGTATAGACTAGCATTAAGTGACGAACCAACCTGTAGATACTGTCTGGAAGAGGAAGAAACTTCTACACACGTTGTATTAGAGTGCTTAGGTCTTTCAAGGCTGAGACTCAGGCTGCTGGAAACGCACTACATAACCTCAGAAAACTTCTGCAGTATAAATACAGGGTAAATATTTCTGTTTGAAAATTGTAACGTTTTTTCTAATTGTGGGATCGCTACCAACATTTCTAATTAAAAATATTGATCATATTGTACAAAATCTTGATTTTATGCATTCTATACACCTCTATTGTAAGACCGAATCTTGTGAAATGCAAGACAAGTTTGATAGGATTGAGACAATACAAAAAAAACTTCCTTAGATTGGTTTTACGCCACTTCTCGTGGTCTAATCCTATTATCTTTATTTTACTTTATTCCGAGCTTAAATCAAACAAGTTACAATACATATTAATAAAAGACTACAAGTTAAGAAAAAAGAATAAAAGTCATAATAAAAAAAAAAAAATAAATAAAAAAAAATGAAAAGAAAAACAAAATAAAGAATAAAAAAAGCAAAACTTGTAATTAAAAAAAAACATAAATAAAATAAACAAAAGGATAAAAATAAATAAATAACAAAATACTAAAATTAATAATTATATAATAGTGATAGAACTGATATGCAAAATAATTTAAAAATATATTTTGAGCTAAGCTTAACACAAGGTACAACAGGGTGAAACAGAATTGAATAAAGAATAGTGTGAACAATTATTAGAAAAAGTATAGGAAAAAGATAAGGAAAAGAGGGTGAAATAATATGGGAAAAAACGTATGAAAAATTAGGGGAAAAACCAAATGAAAAAGTATAGGAATAAAACAAGGAAAAGGGGGTGGAATGATATTGAAAAAAACGTAAGAAAATTATAAGAAAAAGCATATGAAAAATTATAGGAATAATACAAGGAAAAGAGGGTGAAATAATATTGAAAAAAACGTAGAAAAATTATAGGAAAAACCATATAAAAAGTATAGGAACAATACAAGGAAAAGAGGTTGAAATAATATTGGAAAAACATAGGAAAATTTATAGGAAAAACCATATGCAAATTATAGGCATAATACTTGGTACAAAGTGTGGAAACATTGTTGGAAAAAAGGTTAAAATTCCTTTAGGAATAATGATAGGAATTTATTACGGAAAAATAGCAAGAAAACTATGACGTCATTAATTTTTATTAGGTACATTTAAGGTACATTTTCTGATAAAAATTTCGACATTGGTACATTTTAAAAAAGTGACCACTTTCATAGGAAAATACATTGCAATTCCAATTAATTTTCATTCAGCTTTTCCGAAAATATACACCATTCTGTTCCATTGGTACGTGGTACAATTTCGGAAAAAATATTTGGAAATACAATTGGAATTCCAACCAATTTGGTCAATTGGGCGACGATAACATAGTAATGTAATCTAAAAAAATATGCTAAAGCCAAGAGATATCATAAAATACATGTTCATTGACACAAAGTAATCTTACCACCACATATGAGCAAAGACTAAAATTAATTGATATGTGTACATTGAACTGATGTTATTTTCATTACAGAAATTATAAAGAGCAATATAAAATCAACTTTCTGTTCCAGCAAAATCATTATTAGAAATCTTTCCGGTCTACGCTCATTAAATTTATCTAAAATCAGTAATCATAGAACTAATTATTATGACAAATATGAACCTAATAATAGAATGTTTAATATAGGTAACAGACATAAATTTAACATTGAATTTACACAATCAAAACATTCCCAAAAATACAAATTATACAATCGTCATTTTTAGAATATTGCTGTTCTTTTATTTTTGTTTTGTTGTCTTATTAAGTGTATGTATCTGTGTTTATTAAATTTTAATTTTAGTTTTAATTTTTAATTTAAATTTGATTTATTTCAAATAAATACATATTATTATGTAATAATTTTGTTTTGTAAACTGTTTATTATAAGCATAAATATGTAGGCAGTAGTGGCTGCCGACAGTACGCCGACAAACTTAGACCGGTAAAGTCCATTGTGATACCACGGGAACTTTCCTCGCGTAAGACTATACTTTTAGAACTCGTTGATAATAGCATAAATAAATAAGCATAAATAAAAAGCATAAATAAATAAATAAAACTAGCTATGTTGTAAAAAATCTAAAATTATTAGCTTAAAAAAAAATCCCGTTACGTACTGATTATATGAAGAATGATCAGTACGATCAATATGGATGATCTGAAATATTCACTTAGTCAGATTCAATTTCAATTACCATCAACTTAACCACAATAGATCATTCAACTAAAATGACCGCACCTGTGAGATAAAGACGAGACAGAAACGGTTGATCAATTTTTCCTTCAGTTGCACAGTCTTAGTGATTAATGCTCTGAAACAACCAAAACCAACAATAATGAGTGAATTTTCTAGTCGTTGTATCAAAAAGACTTACCAAAATTTTGATTGTTAATAAATTTTCCTTGGTGCAAGTAGAATATTTTCTTTGAATCAACCGCTATCTATAATCAGTCATTTGTCACTTACAAATTTACACGAATATTTTTTTTTTTTTTTAAATTCAATATTTTTATTTTTCAGGATTTTCTTAATCTATGATATAACATAATTTGATATAGTTGGTATATACAAATAATAATCTATTAAATATTGTTACTTTGAAGCACATTTGCTATATTTTTTCTGCAAATCTAATAATCATTTAAATTATGGGTACACAATGACAGCTATACTGTACAGTTTAGAGTGACTTATTATAAGAGTATAGTAGTCATCAGTATGTGTTATTGACCGATAGTAAGTCTGCCTTTGAAGCCCCCATACTCTTGCAAAAAAGAAAATGAAACAGACGCTTTTGTACATTTCCTTTGAGGCTGCCCAGCATTATAAGTAGAGTCAGACTCCGAACATTAGGTGAGACTTGTATGAATTTTCGCGGAGTGCAAAATTGTTGATATGATCAACCTTCTCAACCATATAGGATGGATCTAGTACTGAGTTCGATACGAGAGTAATAATGATCCCCTCTAAAGCAACAAAACAACAATAAACCGGTCTCTCGAGTCGTGGTATCTAAAAACCACAATAACAGACTAATTGGTTTTCCAGAAGCAACTGGAATGGTCACTTCTACCTATATACCTATTATAAGTACTCAAGTAAGACCGAATTATACATACCTATATCATTAAAACCCGATTATGTAACTTAAATCAAAACTGAAATACACTCACAATTTAAGGCAATTCATACAGTGACATAACATTTAACCAACATTAATTTTTGATGTCAAAAATAGTACTAAAAAAGAAATTTGACGGATTTAATCTGTTTCAAAAAATTTCTCTTCAATAATATTATTTATTATGTAAATTTATTTAAGGTGGGTTAAAATTGAATTAGAATAATATATGTATATGTATGTACATTCCACATTATATAGAAAATAATATTACGTATGAGAGTATTTTGTTTATTAGCAAGAGTATACGAGTATTACAAATTTTTTGTTTTATTTCACTAAATTTAAATATACAAAAATATTTTGAAATATTTTCATATTTATTGACGATGAAAGATTAAAGATTTTATAATTTATGGAAATGAAATATTATTATTATAAATTTTGAAATATTCAAAGTCATGATTCATAATTAAATATTAAAATATGAAATAGGATTAAGGGTAAAAAATTGAAATTGAATTTATTTATACATTATTATTGTTTATAAAATGTCAAAACACGTGTATGAGACAAATGATATACAATCATATTAGAAATCATTTTTATTTTATTTGATTTCTCTGTGTATTTTATAATAGGAAAATATTTGTAATATTAAAATAAATAGAATGAATATAGAAGATAATAAATTAAATTAATAAATTTAGAAATGTTAGAAATGTATATAGTAAAAGTTTTAATTAACAAATTAATTGTAAATGCTGTACGCTGAAATATTTGTAGAATAAATAAAATAATTCAACGATACTGATTACAAAATCAAATAACTACAAGTCAAATAAATAAATTAAATAAAATGCTAAAAAATTATAATAATTGTATTAATTCCATGTACATATAGACTATAATATCGTTGATTAATTTTATTTAAAAGTTAAATTTTAAATTAAAACTATCTTTCATTATTAATAATAAATAATATAATAAAAATAGTCTTTATTTCAACAGAATTACAAAGCTAGTAACAAATTTTAAATATATACAAATTAAATTCATTTTTTGTACAATGTATCCTTAATCAAATTAATAATTAATTCAAATTAAAAATTAGTATTTAAAATAATTCTGATTACATTTTTAACTTATACTAAATAACATTTAATTTATATACTATTAAAAAAAAAAACAAACATTTGAATTATGAATTAAAAATTAATAATTGTTCACAAATCACCAGCGCGACGAGTCCTCAAGAGTGTGGATGATTATTGCTGCACTAACTCAAAAGGTTTTACTCTTTTGAGTCGTCTGGCTATATTTCTATTATCCAGGAGCTCGACTACCTCCACATTTACATGGTGCTGAAGCCTTTTTTCGTGACTTCTTGCAAATTTCTGTATTTCTTTTTCGACAGATTCTATTTGCAAATCTCTATGTAGGTCATAGTTTCTTATGAACCAGGGCGCGTTCACAATGTTTCTTAGGACTTTATTCTGGAACCTCTGAATAATATCTCTATTACTTTTTTTGCTACATCCCCATAGCTGGATGCCATATGACCATACTGGTTTCAGTATTTGTTTATAGAGCAGAAGTTTGTTTTGTATTGTTAAGGTAGAATTCTTACCTATGAGCCAGTTAATTTTTCTATAGCGGATTTGTAGTTCTTCTTTCTTGTTTTTTATGTGAGCTTTCCAGCGAAGTTTCGCATCTAACGTCATACCAAGATATTTGGCAGTATTTGAATGGGGTATTTCTTGACCATTTATATATACTGGTTTATGGTCAATTTTTTTATTTGTGAAATCCACATGTACTGACTTAGCTTCATTTAATTTTAGCCTCCATCTTTTTGTATAAGTTTGGATTTTTGTTATAGCTCTCTGCAGCTTTTCGATGGATTCTTTATTATTTTCCCCAACAGCCAGAATCGCTGTATCATCTGCAAACGTCGCAATAATATTATTTTCTAGTGCAGGAAAATCACAAGTGTACAGCAGGTACAGTACCGGACCAAGTACACTTCCTTGAGGAACCCCGGCATTAATTTCTTTAAGATCGGATTATGCTCCTTCCTGTTTTATGTAGAAGTATCTCTCTGATAAGTAGCTTGCTATGATTTCCGAATGTTCTTTTGGAAGGATTGTTTTCATTTTACAATTCAACCCCTTATGCCACACCTTATCGAATGCCTGAGCCACATCCAAAAAGATTGCTGAACAGCCCTTCTTCTCCTCTAGAGCTTTTTCAATAGTGTTTGTAATTCTGTGTACCTGGTCTATTGTAGCATGTTTTTCTCTAAAACCGATTTGGTGATCCGGGATTATATTCTTTCTTTCAATAATAGGTTTCAGTCTTCTTAGATAAATTTTTTCGAACAGTTTTGACATTATAGGCAGCAGTGAAATTGGTCTATAGGATGATACTTCATTCAGTGGTCTTCCAGCTTTGGGTATCATGATGACTTCGGCGACTTTCCACAATTTCGGCACATATTTCAGTCTAAATGCAGCATTTATAAGATTCGTTATCTACATATTACAAAATATAAAAAAAATCAAAAAATTTTTACATAATATAACCTTAATTAGTCAATTTTAAGCTTCAAGTTCTGAATGAAATAGTTAAAGACATTCTATTGCCATAGTGCAAGAAACGAATGTCCTACTTTATTAAAATAACAGGTGTAATAGTATTAATGGGGAAAACAATATAAAATTAGTGTAGAATTATTTGATATAATGTTTTATTTAATTGTAGAAGAATGAATTTAATTTAATTGTAAAATATAAAAAGATTTGAAGTTTATAATAAAAAATAAAATAAAATATAGGATAGTACAATGAATTACGATCTGAATAAAGCCATTAGAAATAACAAAAGAAAAAAAAATAAAATAAAAAAGTAGGAAATAAGAAAACAGATAAAAAGTAAGTTTAAATTATGGGTATTAATATTGATTCTATTTGTGCATGAGAAAATGAAAAGAGCCAGGATTTTATTTGTTTTATAAATCTAATTTGTATTCTCTCGGTTCTAAAGGATTCAGGTAACTTATTAAACAGCTGAGGTGCAGTTACAGTAAAAAAGTGACGAAAATGAGATTTTTTAACTTTGGGTACATTTACAACATTTCTATTATTTACACGCAAATTGTGATCCACCAACAATCTCGAATTATTATAGCCCGATTTTAAAAAAAATAGTTTAAGTACCTTAAAATAGTATAGATGTCTTAATGGAAGAATTTTTAGATTTTTGAAAAAATAAAAACTGGGAGTTCTACGACTGACCTTACAAATAATACGTACACAATGTTTTTGTTTAATTAACAAAGCCTCAATTTTATTATAATGGGTACCACCCCAACAACACAGACCATATTGAAGTTTAGACTTAATCAAGCCATTGTAAAAAAGTTTTAAAACAGAGAAAGGACAATATAAACTTAGATGATACAGTTGCCTAACTGCTTTATTCAGGTATCTTTTTAGATAAGACGTGTGATCTTTCCAGTTTAGTCTAGCATCTAACGAGATACCTAAATATTTGAAGCTATCCACACGTTCAACATAGAAAAAATCTTCTGAGCAGTTTTGGTTCTCATTAAACAAAATACCAGACACATCATTTGCACATAAATTACATAAACTAAATTTTAAGCACTTAGGAGAGTGATATTTTACAGAAATACTTTCACATACTTTTCCTGACAGATTAAAAAACATAAATTTTGTTTTGTTACTTATTATTAGTTTATGCATTTTGAGCCATTGCCTTAATATAGCCAAATCAAAATTTATATCAGTAAAAGTAATAAAATAATTTACATTTGAATAGGATAGAGCTGTATCATCAGCAAAAGCAGTAATTTTTCCTTTAAACGCTTGAGCAAAAAGTGAATTGACATAAATTAAAAAAAGTATTGGACCTAGTACAGAGCCAGATATAGATCATAAATTAAAAAAAGTATTGGACCTAGTACAGATATTTATCAATTTTTCGGAACTGTATACATTTGAAATTTTTACTATTTGCATCCTATTTGCAATAATTTTAACATAATATTTGATTACTAAACACTAACTGATGATGTGATGCCGTAAATGAAAGCGAGAGTGTGTACGTTTTAACAAAACAACATTTTTAAAATGTACATTCTAAAAAAATAGCATTTTTGACAATTTTGTTGACTTTAAATGACCCGAATCATTCTGATGTGATCATAATGTGATCACAGATACTGCAAGTGTAGTAAATCAGATGTTGCTAATTTGTTTATGTACATTTTCGTACATGTGTTTAGCTTCCAATATATCTCTGCTTTATTTTGTAAAATTTGAAAACCGTTACTTTTGTAATTTTGGTTTTATAATCTGTCAAAGTTTAGTGTTAATTTGCAGAGTTAAAAAATCTGAATTATGGAGTAGGTACATGAAAAAATAAGTAGTGTTATAATTTTTTGATTTTTTATATAACAAATCAAATTAACATGGAAATGAAAGCTTAATTAATTCAATTTTATTGTGCAAAACTTTTTCTTTTATCCATTTGATTTTTCCATATAAATTTTGATAGTTATAACAGTGTTGAGAGATTCAATGTGAAACATGTGAGAGATCCGAGATCCAATAGCGATTATGTAGAGATATTTGCCAAATGTGCAACACCATTAGTAAATATTTTGATCAATGTATCAAGTTGTCCAAGTGAACACAAAAATCAAATACAAAAAAGAAAAGAGGTTTTTGTGAATCAATATAAATAAAAGAGGAAAATATTCATTTAATAAAGTGGGTCGACATATTCTTTTGTTTGGACTGTATCAACCTGTTTCGGTGTTTATCCAAAGTCAAATGCATTACGTTAGTCAAAAGCATCGCAAAAAAATATATATCTATTTTTCGACCATATTCTATCACCGAATACAACAAGTATATGTGTGGACCGTTTCGATGGTAAGGTGTAATGTTGGATTGTTTTATAGGTTACCATTGTCGATACCTTTTCGGAAGAGTATATTAAGCGACAAAATTTTCAAAATTAACTTTTTACATTATTCTTAAAGCTTAAACCAAATCCCACAGTTTCGCCTAATCTCCATTATTCTATTTAAATAACAAAAAAAGTTATAAGCAAAATAAATTTATACTAAGCGACATTTTAAATCATTATTAATATTTATAGTAACAAAAATGTACTAAGCGACAAAAAAAAAAAACAAAAAAAAAAAATCTGTCGCTTAGTACACTTTTATGCAACACATGTCGCTTAGTATATTTCAATTTGTCGCTTAGTACATAGCCTATTAAAAGTTTCATACAGTTGTTGGCGCTTAGCATGTATTTTTTTGGTGAAACGCTATTTTAGAAAAAAGAAGGTCTGTTAAGCATTTCTGTTTTTGATGAAGTATTAAGTATGAAGTTAGGACTTGAAACAGCAAAAGTGCATCTACTTCAAAAAATATTATAAAAAATAAAAATTTTTGATCATACAATATTTTTTTCTTTGATATTTTAATATCTTTGAAATTTTAACTGCCGTTCAGATAGCAAGGAAAGTCAATTATATAGTTTGTCGTAAAACCCAAAACACGCAAAAAATGTGTTTTTTTCATCAAAAAAACTATTTTTTTAATTTTTTATATTTTATTGTAAATATTATTTAATTTCTTCAAATTTAAGCAAAAGTGTTCAAAATACATTAAATTACAAAAGAAGTGCCGGTTTTTTCATTAATTTTTTTTTTCATAGAAATTTAATAAAAAAAATACAAAAAATAAAAAAAAAAAAAAACAAAAAAAAAAATATTAAAAACAAAATAGTTTAGAGAAAAAACGGTACAAAATATTCATTCTTATAGTATTTTAATGTGTAGCATTAGGTACCGAACTATTGTTATTTTATGTTTGGATGATAAGACATCTTCTGGGTACCCAAGATTTTTATTTTTTTCATGTACCTACGGATGATGATGTACTTGGCAGGTCCAGAAAAATTTGATTTCATTTCTATAACAAAATTATCATTAAGTACCGAACTATTCTTATTTTATATCTTGATGATAAGACATCTTCTGGTTACCCAAGTACAGTTAGAATTTGTATTTTTTCCATATACCTACTGATGATGATGTACGTTTCAGGTCCAGAAAAATTTGATTTCATTTTTATAACAAAATTATCATTAGGTACCGAACTATTCTTATTTTATATCTTGATGATAAGACATCTTCTGGTTACCCAAGTACCGTTAGAATTTTTATTTTTTCCATATACCTACTGATGATGATGTACGTGGCAGGTCCAGAAAAATTTGATTTCATTTCTATAACAAAATTATCATTAAGTACCGAACTATTCTTATTTTATATCTTGATGATAAAACATCTTCTGGTTACCCAAGTACCGTTAGAATTTGTATTTTTTCCATATACCTACTGATGATGATGTACGTGGCAGGTCCAGAAAAATTTGATTTCATTTCTATAACAAAATTATCATTAAGTACCGAACTATTCTTATTTTATATCTTGATGATAAGACATCTTCTGGTTACCCAAGTACCGTTAGAATTTGTATTTTTTCCATATACCTACTGATGATGATGTACGTTTCAGGTCCAGAAAATTTTGATTTCATTTCTATAACAAAATTATCATTAGGTACCGAACTATTCTTATTTTATATCTTGGTGATAAGACATCTTCTGGTTACCCATGTACCGTTAGAATTTTTATTTTTGTCATGTACATACTGACGATGCTGTACGTTTCAGGTCCAGAAAAATTTGATTTCATTTCTATAACAAAATTATCATTAGGTATCGAACTATTCTAACTATTCTAACTTATTCTACACTAGAATTGGGTCGAACCCGTAAACAGATACAACATCTAAACTTTAAAGGAGCTGAATTATTATATATTACAAACTAACCCATATCGGATTCGAAGAAAAAAGACTTTGAATTATTATTTAAAAAGCAATTAATTCCGGAAAGGTATCAGAATGAATTCAAAGAAATTATAAATACCGTGGGAGAAATAGAAGATCAGTTACCAGAAACTGATAAAGAAGATGTAGTTCCTGAGAGGGAGGAAATTTAGCTGAAGCTGAAATAAAGCTATATTATAATTATTAAAATTATATTTGAATTTAATTTTGTTGAGTTTGTTTTTATTTACATAATTTATTTTTGAAATAATTTTTAAATGCCTTTTTTGTTTTTTTTTTTTAAATAAACTATAATGAATTAAGCGACAAAATTATTTTTATTTTTATTTTTTTTTAAAAGCATAAATGTTCTAAGCGACATTTTGCATTGTACTAAGCGACAAAATCGTTGTAAGAAAAATGAACTAAACGACAAAAGCTCAGCTCCCTTTCAAAATATAATTTTCTGAAAAGGCTAGACATATTTGTGATTAAAAATCCTTTTAAAATCAGTATAATAACTTAAAATTGTAAAAAAAATCAGTGAGTGAGAAGTTTTTTTCGTTTTGTGAACATTTTTCAAAATGTCGCTTAGTACATTCTTCCAAAAAGGTATCGATTTATTTTAAAGTGTTTTACTTCAAAAATTATTTTAATTTCAATTTTTATCCTTTTTATATTTGACACATATCCCATATAACAACCAGTCCCCTTACCAAGCCCCTAGCGTGATACATGGTCTTCTTTTACGTATCCTGGGGAATGTTTATGCGGGATAATTATATAAATGGTCAAAATAGTCTATTTGCATCTTAAATAATCTATTTATATAATTTTTTTTTTTTCAAAATCAAACAAAAAATAATTCAGGATGATTCGGGTTAAGGTTTACCAGATTTACCAGGTTTACCAAATTTACCAGATTTACCAGGCGAGCTTTTTCGGTTGTACGCTAAACAATATTCAATATTGTTTTGTAATATTAATCAACTAATCAATTAAACTAAAAAAAAATATAGGTACCTGTTATAGGAATCAAAAAGTAAACATTTATTTTCGTATTCCATTATACAATTACTACACATCCATAATATCATCTACAAGCAAAACATATTCAGAAATTTATATTCAGTTTTTTTGCCTAGAATTTAATTCGCATAAAATTAAACTCTGAAAAAAATTAAAGTTCTTAATACTATGCTGAACCAATTCTGGAGAACGATTAAGAAATAAAGTAATCTGAAGATTATTACGAGGTGAATTTACCGTTGATTACTGCCAGATTATTTTTACAATCGAACGAAATAATACGAATTATGAATCAACAGTTCCAGATTGGTTTCGCTAGATAATTATTATGAACCCACTTTTGTAACCTAGTATTTTATGTTTTTCACAGTAGGATGAAATAACTGTTGTACCATATAGAATATGGCTTAGATCACCAAATTTATACAAACTTGAATTATTGATATTAATTCTTTATTCGTAGATATATACTGAAATATTAAAAAAATAAATATTGTTGAAATTACTTTTCGAAAAACAATAATTCCAAAGATCCCAAAATCTATAAAACCAAAATTGCACAATTTGTAATAATTATCTTATTCGATTGAGATTGAGTTTATTTATCGCTCACAACTTAAGTACCTCTATGTAAAAAAAATCAAATAATACTTTCAAATTAAAAATTTTCTATGTTATATTGGTCAAATGGTAAGAAAATATATTTTATTGTTTAGTTTTATTATCACTAATTTATTTTAAGTTAACTTAGATTTATATCAACAATTCGTAGAATTAAAAAAAAAAAAAATAGAAACAAAAACAAAAAATAGTACAAGTACAACAATATTAAGTTCAAAACTAAAGCACCCCTCTGTAAAAATATCATAAAAATATTTAAAATACCGCTATTTTTATAGATTTAATTGACTGATAATATTTTTAGAAATGCATTTACGTCTTAAAACTATGTTCTCAATTTAGTACTTATTTAAAATTTAATAATGCAGTATCAATTAGTAAAATTAAAGAATTAAAAATTTATTCAAAATAAGAATTAGTAATTCACTTAAAAATATCCTAACATGGCCCGGAATAAGTATAGTGTTGAATTAAAATGGAAAATAATTTATGATTTTGAAGCAAAATTATCTCGCTATGAACTTAGTAAAAAATATTCTATAAATAGGTCAGCCATATCAAGATTAATTAAAAAATATAATGAAACCAAAAATGTTGATAGTAACCATTCTGGTGGCAAACAAAGAAAAACAACTACGAGAGAAGATAAAATGATCGCCTTCAATGTGTTCGCGAGATATACGAAAGCATTTGAATTTGGAAATCAGCGACAGCACAATTAAAAGAAGGGCTATTGAATTTAGCTTACGCAGTTATCGTGCAGCGAAAAAAGCCATAAACCGCCATAACCCTTATGTTTCCGAAAAGAATCAAAAAGCTATAGACTAAAATTTGCTAGACAGCATCTGAATTGGACTGTTTCGAAATGGATAACTGTACTCTTTTCAGATGAATCTAAATGTAAGATAAAATCAGATGGTATAAGGTACGTACGACGACCAAAAGGGCAAAGATTAAACCCTAAATATTGCATTCCTACAGTAAAATTCGGTAGAGAAAACATTATGGTCTGTGGCTGTTTTTCTGGGTTAGGTTATTGGACCAATTCATCACATAAAACAAATAATAGATCGTTTTGTGTATGTTGATATTTTTAAATAATGTAATGCTCCCACATGTTGAAGAAGAAATGTCACTAAAATGGCGATACCATCAGGATAATGATCCTAAACACAGAAGTTGCTTGGCGAGAAACTGGTTCAATGAATATAAAATTGTGGTTTTAGAGTGGCCTGCACAATCACCTGATTTAAATCCGATAGAAAATTTATCGGAAATAGTAGATCAGAGCTTATATCGAAGAGACTGTGCCAATAACACTATGCTATTTAATGAAATAAAAGACAAATGGCAAAACATACCACAAACTGTCATTAATAATTTGATTTCTTCAATGCCAAGACGAATGGCTGCTGTAATTAAAAATAAGGGTTACTGGAGGAAATATTAATCGTTTTTTTTAACTCAAATCTATAAAAATAGCGGTATTTTAAATATTTTTATGATATTTTTACAGAGGGGTGCTTTAGTTTTGAACTTAATATTGTTGTACTTGTACTATTTTTAGTTTTTGTTTCTATTTTTTTTTTTAATTTTACGAATTGTTGATATAAATGTTAACTTAAAAATAAATTAGTGATAATAAAACTAAATACTAAAATATATTTTCTTACCATTTGACCAATATAACATAGAAAATTTTTAATTTGAAATAATTATTTGATTTTTTTTTGTATGGGGGTGCTAAAGTTTTGAGCGATACTGTATTTTAAAACAAAATTTCAATATAAATTCAAATCTAAAAAATAATAGTTGTAATGAAATATCACATTTCAAAGTCTACAAAATTTTAATTCATAATAATTCATGAATTTATGATACTCTTGAATTTTATAACTCTTTCAAAATTCAACTTAATTTTTAATATCAAACAAAGTTATACCCCAATTTCACAAATAACATTGAATTGTAATACAATTTGCCCACTCCGCTTTTTAAATGTAATGAAATAGAATAAAACGAAAATTATTTCCAAATAATAAATATAGCTTGTAATAAAGACATAAATTATTTTTTCTTTACACCATTGCATTATTAAATAATTTTCCTAGAATATAAAATATATCTACATAATATTATTTTAGAAAATCTCTATTTCAAGTTTTTCCGAGAACAAAGAATAGAACGTGTAAGAAATAGCTTTTCATCATAATAGGTATAATTTCAAAGTCAATAATGATTGAATAAAAGTTTCAACACTTCATATAACAACTTAAATAATTTTACATAAATATGTACACACACACACACACACACACACACTTACAAGGTATAAATAAAACATATTAAATGAAAATTTATTATCCTTAATAATTTTCTTATTTGAAGACAACTATCAACTATTAATAGTTGTTATTGTTGTTTTTATTGTCGACATATTATTATCCATATATAGAAAAAGAATAAAATAAAATAAAAAAAAAAGTAAAGTATAAGTCAAAGGACATTATCTAGACTTGAATTTATCTACACCCTAATAATTTTACAGTCGATATATCAAAGTAATCGTAAATTTTCTTAAGAAAAACAAAAAAAAAAAAACTAAGTAAGAAAAAATAAAATAAAATATAAAGTCTATGCGTTATGGTTAAAGATTTAGTCAGAGATTGGACCCTTTTTGTTTTCCAAATATTTTTTTTTTTATAGATAAAATATCCTTTTTATTCTATAATAAGTTTTATTTTCTATATTAATAGTAATATGAAATTAGAGTGACCAAATGTTGGATAAGATAGTACGGTATATTTCTAATAATTTATGTATTAAGACAAAAAATGGTAGAGTTCAAGCTCCAGAATGACTTTTAGATAAGACCAAGTGCGTGAACTACATTATGTATATAAAAATAAGTAATAAATAAGTTAATAACTAAGCTAGTTTTAATTTGAGTCAAGTAAACCAAGTAACCAACAAAGTAAAAACTAAGTGATAATTTTTTTTGAATATTAAACTAAGCTAAATACTATCTCGTGGCACACACATAGCCTGATAAACACATGAGCTAATTCAGAAATTGATATTAACTCAATAATAGTTTTCGCCAAAGGCATGAACCTGCAATGCTTAACGACCAAGTAGGGAAAGCACAATGTATTTGACAGATTTGAATTTAAACTATGTGCAATAAACTTAATAACTGTTTCACTGGGCTTTTTTTTACAGACACAAATTTACGTATTTGTTTATAATTTGATATCTAATAACAAAAAAATTGTAGGAAGTGCTTTCAGTCCTATCAGTTGTTTAACAAAAAATAAGTATCATAATGCTATATTTTACACATATATATCGCCATATGACCAGTAAAAGTGCAAGGTATTGATGAAAAAAGTAAACTTAGAAGCGAAAAGTTATAGCTAAGAATTACAGATAAAATATATTTTTTTTTTTATTTAATTAAATGTACAGAAAAGGCCTGGTCTAATAAAGTTGTACAAATTATTGAAAAACTACTTAAATCTATTAATATGAACACCTAATTCAATACTAAATCTAAAATTTATATAAACATAAATATAGGGAAAACAAAAAATAATAATAATAAGTAAGAATGGTAACGAACTAACGTGCAAACATACCAAAATTTTGAACGCCCACCCAAACAAAAAAATAATAATGGAAAACTAATTAATTTAAAATTAAAATGAGTACTAAAAGCAGACAAACAATAGTAAAGACCAATATCAATTATTGAAGTTTATAAAGAACTGACGAATAAACTGACTTGATAAATTGCATATTCTAGTTACCATGGTAGCGAATTTTAAAGCCTTATAACTCTTACGGTAAAAGAATGATCCATAGAATTAGAATTAAAACAAAGAAAGTTATTTTGACTTCTTTTTGTTGAATGGGAAAAAATAAACTGGGAATATAGGTAGGCAAATTAGTTAAAATTGACAGCTAAATTAAAGGAAATATGTTATGGGGTGCATATTAACCATATTATTTTTAATTTCTCCATACTATATATTAAAATTGCATAATGCAACATGTACTTAGATTATTACAGCAAACTCAAACATTAAATTTAAACAATGTAGTTAACTTTTACACCTACCAGGCTGTATCAGAAATCTGATTTGGTTTCTAAAACAATAAATTTCGTCATTTAAAACACGTGAGTGCTTTGTAGTCGATGTGAAAACGGACAGTATATTATTTTTCACGACTAAATTGATAAAGTTGATTTATTATTAATAAATACAAGTAATAGTTTGGTTCTAATTAGTTATTAAAACCGTGCTATACATATACCTGTTTTTCAGTCACTCAATACTTAACCTAGGATGCACAGTTAAAAATTGCTGCAGTTGCATAACGAATCTGTCGTTTTATAACATTAAACATTTTTATTTTAATAAAGAACAATAACAAAAGCTTGACATTAAAAAATTGTGATTATATTCAATCATATATTTTAGTATGTAGTAAAATCTAAAGTTAAAAAAAAAACAAAATTATAAACATTACACATTTATTTCACCTATATTAACAAATAAAAATAATAACATTGGTATTATTACAGCCTGCTTCCTTAGCGGTATTATCCAAAATATTCATTTATTAGACAATAATGGTTTTATTCAATCTTTAAATAAATATAACATGGAATTTTCACTTAATTGGTATGAATGTTCTTTTGATTGGTTACAATTTTGATTTTAATGTGTTATATATTCATTCGTAAACCCAATTCTCAGCAGCTGGGCTCCATATGCAACTAATTCTTTCTCGGTAAACCAAAGTACAATTTCTTTGTTAGCTGATTCTACTGCATCTGACCCATGAATAATATTACGACCAACTTGTATGCAATAATCACCACGAATTGTTCCTGGCATTGAATCAGCTGGATTTGTAGCACCAAGCATCTGGCGATCAGTTTTTACAACATTGAAACCTTTCCATACCATCGGAACTAGTGATCCTGAATTCATATATTCTACCAAACTATTAAAGAATGAATGGCCTGCAAGGTCTGCGTAGTGTTTTTCTAGATAGTCTTTTGTTGCACACGTAAATTTCATTGTCAACAATTTGAATCCTTTTTGTTCAAATCTTTCAATAATTTTTCCAACTAAACCACGTTGGACCGTATCGGGTTTAACCATAATAAAAGTACGTTCCTTATTAGCTGTCATTGCCAGTGAAAACCAAGAGAAGAATGCTAATAAAGAACAAATCATAGGAATATGAAGTGAGAAAGATCGAAAATGAAAAATATCTTAAACTTAACTTATATATAGCCTTTTAATAACAATTAATATTTTCGTTTTCTTCTTTCATTATTTCTAACTCGTGTATACTCTCGCTATAATTCTATCACGGTGATAATCACGGATTTCTTGTTAATTTAAAATATCATTAACTCCTTACGAAAACCTTACTAATTTGGGTATGAAATATTTTATCTTCCGTTCTATGCCCCACGAATCTGATTACAGAACAATGATGATGGCAAAACATCCATACAAAATTTAACTTACCAATTATAGATGTTAAACATTCAACTTTTTTTCTCTAAAATGCACAAAATGACAGCATATGATACAAACTGAATTGGTGATTCCCCGACTTTTAAAATAAAATTTACAGTTTTAAAAAACAAACAAAATATTTCTGGGTATGAAACAACCAGTTATATAAGTAGTGAAGATTAATATTGAAAACTATATGAAAATAATATTTATTTGTGTTGAGCAACACGGTTTCCAAAGAGGGAGGTCAACAACTATCAATATGGTTGACTTTGTCTCCAAGGCAATGACCTCAATGGAGAATGGTTTTCAAATTGACACCATCTTTACTGACATAAGTAAAGCATTTGACAAAATTCCTCATAGTATCATATTACTCAAGCATAAAATTATAGGTTTTTCACCACATAGCCTTAACTGGCTTGAGTCTTACGTCTCTTCTCGGGAATACTCAGTTTTATTTAAGACTGCGATTTCTGACAAATACTCAGCGTCTTCTGGTGTTCCTCAAGGTAGTCATATAGGACCCCTTAATTTCATAGTTTCAACAATTGATGCTCTTAAAGTGATAACTTTTTCCAAAATTCTTAGTTTGGCTGATGACTCAAAGCTTTTTACTCCTATATCTTCCTCATCGGATTGCTTAAGAATGCTACAAAAAGATTTTAACAATTGCGCTTAGTGTTCAAAAAATGGACTTGAATTGAACACTTCTAAATGCCAAGTCATTACCCTTTTTAGGAAAAATTCCATTCGGACAATTTGGTTCAACTACCAACTAAATGGCTTCGCGCTTTCAAGAGCGAATTCTATTATAGACCTCGGGTTAACTCTTGACCCTAAACTGAGCTTTAAGCTATATTATGATAAAATTGTGAGCAAAGCAAATTCTTCTTTAGGTTTCATTAAACGTTGGTGTAAAGAATTTTCTGATCCCTACCTCACGAAACATCTTTATGTTACATATGTAAGGCCTACCCTTGAATATGCCAGTCAAGTGTGGTCTCCACAAATACCCCCACGAATTGAATCGGTTCAACGAAAGTTTTTACATTTCGCTTTGAATAACTTTTCATGGATGGATCCATTGCGGCTGCCACCTTATTACCACCGTCTTAAACTCATTGACTTACAGTCGTTGTCTGATCGTCGAATAACTGCAGATATCTCTTTTATTCACCAGATCCTTTCGAATGTAACGCTAGCCCCTGAAATTTCAAATTATTTGGTTGCAAGATCCAATCGGAATAATCTCAGAACCGTTGAGTTGTTTCACATTCCCTTCCAGAATGCTCCGTGAAGTAAATTCTAACTCTAGTTCTTTTGATCGTCAACTAAGTGTTTTAACTATTAAAAAACGATTACGTCTTAATGTACGTTCAACTGAGACTAACTAATAACTGTTGTTCTTTTTAGCTTTGATACTTTCGGCCTAACTTTTTGAAGTGTTTTTATTAAATGTATAGCTATTAACGTAGGTATTAATTTATGAATTTTTACCCTTCCACTAACAGCATGTACCTGGTTTAGTTTATTTTTAAATTTTTTAATCAAAGGTGGCGGTGATTTACTTACTCTACTGGATTTATTGCACAATTAAATGAAGCAAGCCTTCGTCTAGTCATAGACGTCTAATGACTCTGATGTGCTTGCTCTAAGCATAAATCTGACAGTATAAAAAATTGGGTTCAGTCAAAATAAATCATATTCAAATCTACATCTTCTAAGTTCGTCTTTCTGCTTCAAACTTCATACTAATTTACTCGACATATTCTGGCATTCAAATTTATGTAAATTCATAAGACTACAAAATATTCATTTACATTTTGCTTGTTTAAAACAAGAACGGCATAACTCGAAAAATTGGATTTTTGAGTTATTAATGTAGAAAAATTTGTTATTTTATTCTCTATTATATAGCAAAGCAACAAGTTTGTAGCTTTAAAATTGAAACCGTGAGAGAAAAATTATCGTTTTGGCATAACTTGAATCTCTCGTAAATTTTAGTTCGACATTGATTTATTTTTAGTTGTGCCAGTGATTTTATAGTGAAAATGTTAGATATTTAAGTAAAAAGTGATACTCATTTCAGGTTAGTTGTTCATTGCAGTCAACATAAGTATTGCTTCTACTATATAATTTTATACGCGTATAACGTACTTTTTTGAGTTATGACGCTGTTCATTTCAAAACTTTGCTGATCACAAAAGTCTTATTCTGAGTTATGCCGTTCTTACTATAAAAAATATTATTTATTTGCGTATTATTTGGGATAGTGCGTTATTGCAATTAACAGTTTGATAAATTTTAATATTGAGAGTTGGCATATTTCTTAATGTGACGATATTGTAGTAAAAATTAGAAATTAGTGATGAATTTTTTTGGTTTGTACCAATATTACTTTAAATTTTATGATAAAATTTATCATTATTTTTAGATTTATGTATTTATTTTAAAAGAAATAAGCATATTCCAAACAAGTAATACAAGTAAAGTGAATTTGTCAACAGTTTAACAATTTATAAAATAGTATGAATCCTATTAAACCAAAATATCGTTATGTTCTTGTTGATCGAAAACAGCCAGAAAGAAATTTAAATAATGCAATTCGAGGATGCAAACTATTAAAATACACTTGGCACCAGCGATCGTTCAATCCGAACTGTCCTCCAAAAAAAAAAAGTTTCAGATGCTTCACTTGGAATGGATCGTCGAGGCAAGTATTTCAATCATGTAAAATTAGATCCAATTTTAAAAGTAGGAGTTCGAAATTGTATAGACAACATTCCAAAAATTAAATGCTACTTTACCCGGGCTACCACATCAAAATATTCTATTGATGGTAGTAAATCAATTTCAGATATACACAGAGATTATGTAAAAGATTGTAAAGATAAAAATATCAAATTTGCAAGCTATAATGTTTTCTATAAAATGTTTACCATTGAATTTAATATTTCATTTTTACCTCCAAAAAAGGATTTGAGTTCAACATTTACCACTTACGATAATGCAGTCCTAGAAGAAAAAGAGAAATTACAAGATGTGTATGATAACCATTTAATAGAAAAAGAGTTGTCAAGAGAAGAAAAAAAACTGATAAGGAAAATTCCAAAGCATTATTTGCATGATTTACAGGCCGTGTTTCAAATACCTAAAGGAAATGTTTCAACATTTTACTATTAATGATTTGAAATCAAATGAATGCCATTTTTATGTTTGGGATGAATCTCATGGAAGTAGAGGTGTTAGCGAGCTTGAAAGCTGTATTTTAAATTTCATAAACCAAAAAACTATAGCTGATGATGAAGAGGTAGTGTTTTACTCAGATAATTGTGTCGGACAGCAAAAAAAATAAATTCATGATCGCTCTTTATCTTTATGCTGTTAGTCACCTAAATATAAAAAGTATTACTCATAAATGTCTTATAAAGGGTCATACTCAAAAAGAGGGTGACTCTGATCATTCTTTAATAAAGAGACAAGTAAGAAGCCAATTAAAAGGAGGTCCAATGTATTTACCTGAATCATTTGTTTCTTCTATCCGAGCGGCAAAAATCATTTAACATGATTGAATTCTCTTATGAAGATTTTTTTGAATATAAAATTACTAGCAAGCGAAATTGATCCTTTAAATATGTCCAGTAAAAAGCTCAATGATGTAAAGGTACTACGAACTGAACGTCAATAACCAACTTCGCTTTTTTTCAAAACTTCATATAATTTCGAATTTATTGCAACAACTGTGATAAAAAGTAAAAAAACAAAACTTGAAGAATAATATTTTACTAAGGAAAGCTTCCAGACAAAACCTGGAATTTCTGAGAAAAAGGAAAAAGATCTTTTCGAACTGCTTGAAAAAAACCATATTCCAAAGGCTCCATTCTTTAAAAATTCATAGATAACCTGATGTTTTTTCAAATTTATTTTAATTAAGTTTTGGCGATTTATTTTTAGCTTTAAGACCAAAATTAATTTTTATTTTGCTCAAGAAGAGTATTTTATTTTATGTTAAAGTTATGTTACTCCTTTTAATTTCACACTAAAAATATTTTTATGATTATTCATTAAAAGGTTTATATTGAAATATTATCTAAAATTATATATATATTATTCTGCATTTATCTGGATGTTTGTAAGTTCGACGGAACGCTCCAACACATATACAAATTGCATATGTATACAAATGCATATATATACAAATTGCTTTGGTGCTTTTTTTTAACCCCTGTCTACCATGCTGAACCTTTTCAGGAAAAATTGATTGCATGAACTATATTTTTTTAATTTAATGTTAGTCTTCTTCGCAAATAATAAGGAAAAATAATAAATAATAATAATAATATAAATAAAACAAACAATTTTTTTGATTTATAATAATAAGGACTAATAGAAATTTAATCAATAGTTTAATATGGTATAATAACCAAAAGGCAAACAGCATTTAGCACAAAAAAAAACATAATTCACTCAAAGGTTATTCTTATTACTTAAAATTATACATAATAATACACATGTGTATCAGCATATTTGTGTTGTATAATATAATACATTATACTACTTTATTGCTTATACCTTTTATTTTTGTCATTATTGTGTGCGTAACTCACTTCACTGAAAAAAAATTATTTTTGTTTTTTTTTTATTATTTGCTGTATCTGTATTCTGTATGTTCTATATGCTCCATTCCAAAAATATTATTTTATTTTCAGTGTTAAGTGTTCACATTTCACTTCACTGTTCAGGTTAACTGTTCAATCAGTAGAACTTGATAGAAGTAGAGTAGGATAATTAACTCTACTTCTACGCCGGATAATAAAACATTGTTTTTTTTTTTAAATTGAAAATTATTGATGAAAATGTTTTTGTATTTTTTGTAAATTTTACCAATTTAGATACAAAATTTGAATATTTTTTTAAAAATAACACAATACCATAATAACAGTTTATTCATATAGCAAAATAAGATCCCTATACATTATACAAAAGACAAAATTTATATGAAAATAAGATCCCATTTTTAAATTTGCTCTCCCAGAGGCCACAAGAACGCTAATACGGTATAATTTATACTAAATGGAACCCAACTAACGAATTATAACTAAATGGAAGTGAGTACGAGTATACCATACAAAAATACAAACATTTTATATAAATTTGTTGGTATGGTACTTCTTTTTCTGTTATATAAAAAAAAAAACATTAGTGTTAGGCCAATATAAACATAAATAAAAATAAATAAAAAGTGATATAAACATAAGTACTGTAATTTCGGAATAAAGAAAATAATGAAAGAAAAAAAGAAACTAGGATTTATTTTGCTTCCGTCATTTATGACGGGTTACAAAGCTAGTATAATTAATATTAAAATGTAAATAGTATATTTTTTTATACCTCTTTAACTATCTAAATATTCTAAACGTTAAAAAATATAAGTAATAAACCAATTTCAGAAATATAAATCATTAAATTTTTAAAAAAAGACTGACATAAGTAAAAATAATTCGCTAATTTTTTTTTTGTTAGATGTTGTAACGTCAAAATTCCATTTGATTCCTCGTACAAAACAGATTCTGCTGCAACAACGATATACATTGGAGCCCAGGTCCTTTTAAAATCTCTAAGTGTTTTAAATAGCTACGTATCGAGTTCGTTGCACCTTTGCTTTCTAGTTTAATTTTGTTAGAGTACAAAACTTTAATTTGAAGTAGAAATACTACTCATTAGCAAGGATACAATAGTTGAAAACCTTAAAATGCCTCTAGCAAAAAACTATGTTTTTTTAGTTATGCCGTTGTTGTTTTAAACAAGCGATTTCTAAATTTATTTAAACTTAAAATTGATAATTATAGAAATATTAAGTGGAATATTATAGCAAAAATTGTTACACAAAATTCATGACAACATGGTCCATCTACACTAGGGTGAAATTCTTAAGTGTGTTTATAATTTCATCAATTTTTCTATATTTTTGTAAACTTTCTTGGTTTTTTTTTTGTTTCTGACCATAAAATATTATATAAAATGTATATAACTATAATAATTTTCTATATCAAACTAGATTAGTAAACCTAAAAGAGGATTTGGTGTAAGAAAAGATCAAGAAGTTATCGATAAAATTAAATTTCAACCGTCTATATTGTTCCTTTGAATACACTTAATATCCGGTGGTCCCAGAGTAAAATAAAACAAAAGCAAAAAAGATAAAACAACAAAAAAAAAACACTCTCATGCCATATTAGCTGAGTCGACTGTCGCCATTTATTTGTATTTACTTTCACTTTCTCCTCCTATATATTCTCAACTATAATAGTAATATATATTTTTTTTATTATATTGTCTTCATAATATAACATGTATGTCTCCCCTGAGATAAAAAATGTAAACCTAAGTATTAAAAAATAATAATAATATCCATGAGGATAAAAAAAAAATTATTTTTTTTTTTTACAGAAATATTTATATGCGGTTTTTCTTGTTACAAGAGAGAAAAAATAGCAAAACAAAAATAAATAAACAAAAAAAACAAAAAAGCGTAACCAAAATACCCACAAAATCCAAAAAAGAAAAATATTCCACCCATAAAACAAAAAAAAAACAACAAAAATGGAAGAAAAAAAATATTAAATTCTTATGTGTCTTATGTGATTATTCAACCCTTAAAATAGATTATACATCCGCAAACAAAACAAAAAAAAAAGACAATAAAAAAATACGACAAAATATAGGAAAATAAAAAACAGTTATGAAATCACAAACTCATACACACAAACTTATATCAAAAGTTATAAATTGTATGGCGTGAAATTTAAAACTAAAGAATTAAAGGACAAACGAAATTGTTTAAAAAACTTTCAAATGTAGGTAGGTAGTAAAAATGTACAGAGGTTACAACAGATTCGCTTTAAAAGTAATGTATTAGAATATTCTTCAGGGCTATTGTCAAATAGAGTTCAATAATTTACTAGGATACTTTACTGGGATACTAAAACTGTCGATTCATTAATTTATTTTAATTAAATAGTGTTTGTGCGCCCAGAATTTACTTAAATAGTCTGTTGGCCTTCTAAGTAAATTTTTGTGGTATTTAATGTTTAACTTTCCAGAAACAAAAAAAAATGCAAATTATTTTTCGAATTACCTTTAAAACTTATTTAGAATAATTTAGTTAATATTTAAAGCGTTTTGTTGATTACTTATTCTAAAGAAGTTTTGTTAAAGCAGTTTTTTTTAAATTGTCTAATTTGCGAACATGGTATTTATTGCACCGATAGACAGAAACGGAGTAGTGGCTTATTAAGAAAGTTGAAATAGAAATTCTAGTAGCAGTCAAGTTCAAAAAATTGATTCCCACCATCTTGTACTATTACGTGACAAACAAAATAACACTCTAACTTATAAGTTAATAAGACCAATGCTGGTATATGAATACTCTTCATAAATTCCAAAGAAAGTGCATAAGAGTTTGAACTAATATCGAAAGCACGATTCCAAAGACAAATATTACTACTCAAAAAAATATTTGTATAAGGAAGCAAACATAATTAGAATCGATAATTTTATCATAAAATTAATTCGAAAACATTATGATAAAGTTTTCATAAAAACTTGTTTTCTAGCGTTAGAGTAAAATTTTGGTATATTAGTGAAAATAGTCGAATATTTTCACTATTATTATGATAAAGCATAGGCGCTTCGCTCCGTATTATTACCATATTCTGCCACAATTAGAAGTACATCAATATATTACTCACCGGCTTCATATGTCATAAGCATTTTATCTTTTTAGATAAAATCATTTATATTCAATACACTAATCATGTCAATCTATCATATCATTATAATAGACGGGCTACATGCCAAACTATTATATATAACCCGGACTAATAGAAACGCAGAAAATTTTAAATTCGAAATGTCTATACCTGAAAAGGACAAATTAATTAAATTAAACTATTGGTGGTAGAATAAAATGTAACGCATTATTTTATTTTTAACTAGTTTAAGCATTTTTAAGATAGATTAAGTTTTCAAAAAAATTATTGGTTATTGTACTCCCTCCTTTTCTAATATTGTAATTCAGGGACAATATATTGCAAAATCCTGTGTCCTGTAAATATTATTAAAATAAATACATAAAATGAACATAAATATTTCTTTGGATGTTAATAAAATATAACAAAAGAGCTGGTTTGTAAATTTTTGTAGGTTAGACTAGCTTAACTAGTGGGAAAAATTAAAAATTTATAATAAAACAAAAACTTGTACCTTATAACTGTATATGAATAATTTAAATCCACTAAAAGTTCCAAATTTAATTCATAAATTGAGTTCATCCGTACTGACTTATAAGCTTGAAAATATTCATGGAAATTTATCTGATCAGCAAAAAATTGTATGAAAATTGAAAAAAAAATGTTAGTTTTCATTAAAGAGACCATGAATGATCATAATATGTTCTAATATTATAATCTAATAAATTTAAAATGATGAAGAAGACTAAACAATCTTACACTTTTTTGCACCCGCTTCACACTAAATAAAAAGAAATTGGTCTAGGATTCAAAAATTCATTATCACTAGAAATAAGTGTCAAAATGAAATCGATTACATTGGTTTAGCAAGTAGTATTATGTACTATGATATAACTGATCTAACTTAGGCTACCCCTCGTATCTACCTAACTACATCAACTACCTGCAACATCAAATATCAACTTAATGAAATTGTTAAGAAAACCATAGAACGTTCCTTGCTAAATTTTGAGTAGCTGAAAAGAGTGCTTAATTCAGCTGGCATTTCAAACCCCTTTCTTCAGCTGGAAAGGTAAACCTGTACCTTTAAACAAATTGTATTGATTTTACTATGGTTTTTATTATTTTTGTTTTATTATTGTGATTATTTTTGTATTTGTTTAACTTTTATTCCAGTTTTATTACTTGTGGGAAACTATTCTATAAAATATTTTTTTGGAGGTACCTAACGCTATTTTAGGAAAAAGAAGGTCTATTAAGCATTTCGGTTTGTGGTATTAAAGTATTAAGTATAAAGTTCGGACTAATCAACGTTCAAAAAATATTATATAAACAAAAAAAAACATTGTTCTAGAAAGGTATTTGATCATACTATAAAGTTCTGTAACTAGATGGACAACCTTGAAATTTTATCTGCCGTTCAGGTAACAAGGAAAGTTAATTATATGGTTTGTCGTAAAATATATACATTTTTATAGTATTTTAATATGCAGCATTAGATATCGAACTATTTTTTGTTTAGATGTTAAGACATCTTCTGGGTACCCAAGTACCGTTACAATTTTTATTTGATGTACCAAATGACGATGGTATGCGTTTCAGGCTCAAAAAAATTTTATTTCACATCTAAGTATAACAAAATTATCATTAGGTACGTAATTGGTATGGTATACGTTGACGATGGTATACGTTTCAGGCCCAGCAAATTTTTACTTCATTTCTATAACAAAATTATCATTAGATACTGAACTATTCTTATTTTATATTTTATATCTTGATGATGAGACATCTTCTGGGTACCCAATTACCGTTAGAATTTTAAATTTTTCCATGTACCAACTGACGATGGTAAACGTTTCGGGTTCAGAAAAATTTTATTTCATTTCTATAACAAAATTATCATTAGGTGTCAAACTATTCTTATTTTATATCTTGATGATAAGATATCTTCTGGGTACCCAAGTAGCGTTAATTATTTTTTTTTCACGTACCTTCTGACGATGGTATACGTTTTAGCTTCAGAAAAATTTTACTTCATTTCTATAACAAAATTATCATTAGATACCGAACTATTCTCATTTTATATTTTATATCTTGATGATAAGACATCTTCTGGGTACCCAAGTACCGTTAAAATTTTTATTTTTTTTATGTACCTACTGACAATAGTATATGTTTCAGGTTCAGAAAAATTTGATTTCATTTCTATAACAAAATTATCATTAGGTACCGAACTATTCTTACTTTATATATTATATCTTGATGTTAAGACATTTTCTGGGTATCCAAGTACCATTAAAATTTTTATTTTTTTTCATGTACCTACTGACGATGGTATACGATTCAGGTCCGTAAAAATTTTACTTCATTTCTATAACAAAATAATCATAAACACCGAATTATTCTTGTATCATGTTTTGATTATGAACTGTGCTTTGGGTACCCAAGTACCGTTTTTTATTATATAAACTTTATTTAAATGAAAAATATAAAATAATGTATATATATAAAAAAAAATTGTTATAATAAATTACTTCTGTGATAAAAAAAATAATATTTTCTTATTTTAACACAAAAATTAATATAAAATGCATTATAGGTACCTTTCCAGCTAACCACGTAGACAAATAAAAATGGCTGGTATACCCCCCATCCCCAATTATTACTTTTACTTCATAAAAATTTTAAAATATAAATTTTGATGAAAAATTAATTCTCACAAAAATTGTTCAAGTCTCTAAGTCAATTTGCATCGAAAATATTCTAAAAGTAAAATGCAAAAGGTACAGGTGTTCTTTTCCAGATGAATAAAGGTTAAAAAACATTTTTCGCAGTTGGATTCGTAATTAGGTATACTCCTAAAGTAATTTTATGATTGCAACGATATGCAAATATATAATAGAATCTAAACAAACTATCATGACTAATACAAAAAATTTAAATTTCTACAGAGACAAACATAAAATTTCTTCAATATTTTCTCCTCCAAATTTAAATGGCCCGCGTCAATATAAATTATAATACACTGAAATTAAAAATTATCTTTGTCTCACACCAATTAAATTCTTTAAATTTTATTTAACTATTTAGAATTTTCGTTATAAACTATTATATTATAATATATTTTATATATATAGATATATATACAATTTGCACCACGAAATGTTTTATGGAAGACTGAATCCTTCTATAAAGAAACTTTTATCCTTTGAAATAAATTAAAATCCTTTTATATTAGACATTCCATATTAGAAAAAAAAAAATATTCTCTTTGAATTTAACTTTATTAATATTATTATTATAAATACATAACTTATGTATTTATAAGTATATATATATATATATATATATATTACATAACATCTACCTATACATTTATTAAATATAATGATATGTTTTAATATGATTAGAATTTCTAATAGAAGTCAACATTATGTAATAAAATTTATGGAATTTGATTAACGACTTTCTTAGCGTTCGTTTTCTTGTGTGCAGTGTTGAAGTTTTTTTTTTATTTTTGTTCAAATGAAGATGTAGTAGAATTGTTTATTTTATAATATAATCATTTTGTAGTATTTTATTAAGTTACGGGAGTAATTTTGACTTATAAACTCTGGGGTTGCTACTCTATAGTATATAAAATAGAAACAAATACATTTTTCTCAGCATTGAAAATTCATTAAAACCGTGTGATTTGTATGGAGGATAGATTTTGTAAGCTGGAATGCTATGGTAGCAACATCTAAGTTTTCGCTTATGTCGACTGAAGCAGTTATGTTGTAATATTGCTACAGAATTGATATGAAATTTTATCTGAAAAATTTGAGTAAGAAAAAATGTAAAGTCCACTCCAAAGTGATGTTTTCGACAACACTTACCAGACAGTGAAGAAGAATATGGAAAGAGTTTAATTATAATAATTTATATAAAAATTGTATTTTGGGGAATTTTTTTTTTTAGTACTTATCTTTAGACTTAAGAAATCTTCATATAAGACTATAGAATAAATTTAGTTTGACGCTTGTAATGCTCAGAAAAAATAACCTAAAATAATGAAAATTAAAATTATGTAAAAGATTTACATAATCACAGCATTTTACAAAATTGATTTAAAATGAAAAAAATGCGCTAAAATTTTATTCGATTAAAAAAAAAAAAAATAAGATATAATTGTGAAAAAAGTGATGAAAAAGTGCAGCAGAAGATTGTTGTAAGTAGCTTAAATCTGAACAAAAGTCTGTATGACTGAAATTATTACTGAAGAATAATTACTGGCAAAATAAAAATACCGCTGATAGAACGAAATAGCTAGAAGCAAAAATAGTAGTTTAATTAAGTAGTTTAGATTAGGTTAAGATCTATAATAACAAAAAGAAAAAAGCACGAAAGTGCGAAAATATAAAATGCAAATATTTTGAATTAGAATAAAAATAAAGTAATGTCCTCCAAAGGTTGGAATCACAAAGTTAAAGGGTATCAAAACAAAATTTATAGTTTTATAGATTACGACATAGTAATAAGTACTTGTAAATACAATTATAAGAAAAATACATGAAATGTTAATTTAATACAGGCAAAGCAAATGAAATGAAAATGAATCAAGTAACAATTTATTGGTATAAATAAGAATATAATTTAAATCCTGTCCAACGAGGGAATGAGGAATAGTGGATTCAATGGAACATCAAGTCGTTTCACAGTTAAGTATAGTTTTTTTCTTATCTATTTATTTATACTTCATATTTTTAGGTTGGAAAGCTTCACTTGGATAAACAGCTTTGTAGATCACAACAATATTGATAAGGTTAGTATTAATATTATGATTGAATATTTGAATATTTTATTCCTTTTTGTTTTTTAGGTTCCTACTGAAGTCACGACAGAACATTCTAAGTACATAAAATTTCAGAATATACCTAAACCTATGAAATAGTGCTGAACAAATCATTTTTTAAGACTAGATAAGTTCACTAACAAACTATGTAGAGCTTATAATAATGAAAGCGTGCAAACAGTAGCAAATTGTGATTTATCATAGTTTCATTAACTTAAGGTCATTCAAAGATGAATTATTATATTTTTAATAATTATATCTATTTTTTTAATTTAATAAAACACTTTAACTGAGTATGTAACTACGAATGGGATCAATAAATGTGGTTATTATATTTTATTTAATTCAAAATCAACAATAATGAAAACAATGAGTTTAGTAACTGTATTAAGAGTTAAATTACTATTACAGAGTGCTTCAAAATGTATTAATAATAATTATTGATAAAAAATATTAAGAAGAAAAATTAAACACTGATATAAGTTGGCAATAAAAAAGATGTTGTTTGATGAAATTGATGAACAGAAATTAACCATGTATTATGTGAAAATTGTTAACTAATAATAATTACGTAAGTAGGGTTAATTTGCTATATGTTCATTTTCATCTTAGAAGAAATTAAAACAAAATAGTTATTTCACTGTTTTTTATAAATATTTAAGACTAACCAATTACTATTGTCACAAGTTCTTGAATCGAAATCCCCGCATCAAATAATATTTGGTATAGTAAAAAAAAAAAACAAAAAACACTGTAGAACCTCTTGGATTCTTCATCGACATAATTGCAAGCCAGTCTATTCAAATTTCATAAATTTAGATGCAAAAAGTTGTTACATGGTTTGAATTAGTAATCTTAGAATCCAAATTGGATGCAAGGAGTTGTAATATTATCTGAATTAGGTTGTCAAAGTTATCATATGGTCCAAATTAGGAGTGTAGAAACAAGGCATATTTTTGTTTTTGTGGTTTTGAATCGTATAATAATACGAAAATTTAAGAAAACGTGTACCTGTAACATCTACGAAAGGATGGTGTGAATGCTGGACAGCGTCATTTATAATAAAATTGATGATGAGACATATTGAAAAAACGTCACTAAATACGTAATTAAAGACGAAGAAGATCAATAAAAAAATTTGTACAAATGACTAACTTTTAAGTACAGTTCAATTTAATGTAGGCATATTGCAGTAATTTAAAAACCCGTCTTTTTATATGATCATAATAATTGAGCAATGAATATAACTAATCAGCAAATACATTCAGAAAAGCGCTCAGTAAAATCCTGTGGTACAAGGGAATTCCTAATTTCGTATTTAATTATATAATTCATTAATTGACCACTCTCGTAATTTGCTCATCGAAGTAATTTTTACTTGTCTTAAAGCCAATTAAAGATAATTCAGGCTATTGAATCCTGAATCATTAATATATTATTATTAACTCATTTCTGACGTCCTGTATTATAATTCTAATCAACTTACAATTTCCTAAGTGACCTAGTATAATAGACGTGTTCGAAATATTCTAATTTTTTAGTTTTAGAAATTTTTTGCCCACATCAATAGGATCTCTTCATTTATAATAACTTTCGATTGATTAGTGTTATACACAAGTAATTAAATAAAATTATTAACAAATAAAATTATTAATTTCATCAGAGATAATTACTGAAAATAATTTATATTCTTTAAATGTATACAATTAGCTTATAACTTTACAATAGATTTTTGTTCGTATATGTGAGTTTCAATGTATACATTCCAAAATTAACATCCATATATTAAGTATGATATCGAGATATTTGCAAAAGCATTATTATTAAGTAGTGATGGCATCATACGATAATTATTATAACATCTTAAAGTTGGCCTAGTCTACTTTTTTTTTTATCTTTCTATTATATTTAATAAAATTTATACTTTTACACATATATTATTTGCTGATTATTATTTTCTATAAAACAAAAAAAAAAAGAAGCAAAAAAAAAGTTATGAAAAACAATTCGATATGTGAAAGTAATTTATGCGTTTTTCAGAAAATTATGGAAAAGTAAAATTGAAACAAAAAAAAAACAACAAATTCCATATTAGACTTAGAGAAAGTAAAATTCGAAGAATTTTTATTTTGTATTAAATAATTTACATGACGTATTCATAAAATATTTATTAACCCATAATAATGGGAGACAAAAAAAAAAAATTAGCAAAATTAGAAGATACTAGCTATTCCCGGCGTAACATTCGCCGGTCTAGCATTAGCATTATAAATGAAACAATTTATTTTATTTGTTTATTTGAAAAATACAAAAAAATGTGTACTAAATATTATTATTATTCATCAATACAAATAATACTTAGAATAATTCATTTACTATTTAAATATTTATATTTCATAAATGTTCTGAAATTACACTGAATATTTTAATTTGTTTATAAGTATTTATTATTAGTACTCGTCACGCATATTCGTATCTTCGTATTTTGCAAGTTTGGAAAGTGGATTTTCCATGAAGAAATATAGTATACTTTGCAACTATTTTTGTTTATCTTTGAGATATGTAATTAAAACTTTTGAAATAAGATTTGATGTAAATATAAGTTAAACAAAACTAAAATAAGTTGAACAAAACTTTCATGAAATGAAATCTAATGTCTAAACGCTTCCTAACAAATACTACTAATAGAGACGTACATTTCAACAAAATGTGGCGAACAGAGATGTCGCTGGCAGTATAGATATGAAATTAAATGCACTTAAACTAAATACATACCACACCCACATTAAAAACACATTAAAATAGCCATAGATACGTTTTTTGTGTTTTTTTTATTATCATAATAGCCCTAACTATTTTAAAACTCAAAATAAAAAAACAAAACATTTATTTATAGAATTTATATTTTTATTTCACTTCTTTTAAATTTTGGTTTTGACGTTTTGGTATGATTAGGTATGACCATTATAGTAAAGGTTATGATTGGTTACAACTTTGTTAAATCATATCGATTTATACATTTAACGAATAATGGCCTATATACATTTAGCGAAGAATCATATGACATCATATGACGCCTTATGCCTATTATAGTTAGGGGTAAAGCCAATAATTATGCTTTTTCTCTTATTGTTCAGTTTTTATTGACGCTTTATGACTATTATAGTTACGGGTAAGGTCAATAGTTATATTGTTATCCCGTTAGGGCTTCTAATGTAGGTAAGGGTAGTCTGTGATTTTGCTTCTTAAAGTTTTTTTAATTTTTATGTGTACTAAGTTTGTCGTGTATTGAATTGGAACTGATAATAATGTCATAACATATTTTGTTTTTATTGTTCTTAGCAGATCGTAAGTTTCGGTTTATGATTCTCCATGTACAATATAATATTTACTCAATGCTACTGCGCATTTGAATTTATACTTTTGAATTATTTGTTAATAAAATAAATAAATTTCAATTTTTGGAATTTCTGAACATGGTGAGGTAAAAAATATATATTTTCTAAATTTACTATTTGTTTTACCGGTAAGTTTTTTTGCTGTAATATCGTATTATAGTAATATTTTAACAAAGCTATTTTAATTATTTATAAATAAAAATATTCTGATAATTCGGTTTTTGTCTTTGCTACTTTTTTTTTTTTTTTTTTTTTAAATTAATTCATATAATCAGATAGTCAATGCTATTACTCAATAGGTGAATTGTTTTTAGGGTAATTTTAATTTGTTTTTGGTTTTATTTGGTTTTATTTGGTTTTATCGTTTTATGGTTTATGTCTTTAAATAAAATTTTTCACACTATCGTAATTCTTAATAGTTCTAATAAAGTTGTCTAATCTAGTTGAAAAAAGCTTCGTGTTGTAAAAGGTTTGTGAAAAGTTTAACAGACGTTTAAGCGTATTAATATATAAGATTAGAGTTCTATAGACTAGATTAATATTGTTTTATTGTATTTGAATTTGACTTCAACAAAACATTATTGTATTACACTCTGTATTAAACGATTTTTTTTGTTATTATTTTAATTTTTTTTCGACATAATTGATTTTCATAATTATTAACAGCTTCAATTTGCAAGTAATTTTTCCTTAATCCAGTTAAAAAATGTTGGGGATAATTTAAAATTTATAAATTAATACCATTTGTTTGATCTATATTTTTACTAACGATTTATAATCGAAAAATTTAATGAGCCATTTTTACAGTAATATTTTTATTATTACCAATCTCTTATAGTTATAATTTTGAACTTGAGCTTAAATGATGCCGAATCATTGCAATTCCATGCCAACTTATATCATGGTGTAGGTGTAGTAACATAATCTGATTAAATGTATATCTACTTGGATGTTTCTAAAATTTTACCTTCATTATTCATAAAATTTGTAAAGAATAGTATTTGGATAAATGGAATTAACGTTATTTAAAAATACCAAATTCATGGGAATTGTTTAAATTTTTCACCTTGAACTAATTCTGTGGTATAACGATGAACTTTCATTAGAATAATTTCATTTTTCAGAAACGAATAACAATGTTTGAAATTCTATTAGGTATTTATGCTGTCAGTGTTGTACAAGCTTAGATCAACCCATTGCCATAGCGGTTGTTGAAGGTACCGCAAGCAACATTACATTTACACAAAATTAGTGCGATGCAAATGTTCATGTACATGTGTTGTACGTGGTCTAACTGATGGTTTACATGGTTTTCAAATTCATGAAAAAGAAGATATTACAAATGGTTGTTTAAGTATATGTGGTGGACATTATAATATAGATAAAATGGATTATCCACCTAACATTTTATTGTTATAAAAACAAAATTAGTGCTATAAGAATCACATATGACTCCCGATAATTACTAAAGGTGCTATAATGATGTTTTTATGGAAATAATGTGATTAATATTGCTATAAGGATGTTGTTATAGCAATTGTGGGAGTTGTTATAATGGGATTTTCACCAAGTACTACATCAGCAATGTTGTTATAAGTCTAAAAGTGCGTTATAAAATAAACATAAACTCCATAAAATTATTATGTTAAAATAAAAAATAATATCTATCTCATTCTCGCATAACAAGGGTCAGGCGTTTTCGCTTTTCGCTTTTCCCCCTTCTTTGTACTTTCATTTCACCGAACCAACTATGGAATGAATGAACCAATCCATAGAATGATGATTCTGTGGAATAAATACCAGGATGTTATTGATTTGTCTCTCTCCAAAGAAACCCTAAAAAAACGCTTGTATTCTTCGTTACTTAATATGACCCATCTTCTAGTACCTAACTTTTTTTTTTTTTTTTTGTTTTCCTTCTTTCTTAATCACTAATTTAAAATTGTAGTACTAAAATATTCTCTAACATTAGACTTAACCCACCAAGTAATTGACTAATTCATTCCGTTAATTTATATTCTTTTGAATCTCAATTTTTTCTCCTCTTATTACACAGATATCATGATTGGATTCAAGTTTAGCATACCAGCCGTTTGCAGAGCCCTGATATTTTGTTAAAACTTCATTCAAATTATTTTTATAAATTTAAATTTATTTTGTAAATATTAAACCGGTTCTACTTTTATTACACTCTATTATTTGTTTTATCAATTGAAACTTATATGATATGATTTTGTTTCGTTTTTATTTTCATTATTCTAAATTTTTTTTTTTTTAATTTGTCTTTTTTCTTGCATTCTTCTTACTTTTTTTTTTTTTTGTTATGGTGTATATACTTTTGTATTTGTTTTTGTTTGTTTTTTTAATTTTTTTTTTTTTTTTATTAAATATTATTGTAAGATTAAATTCATTATTGTAACTTGTTTGATTTAAACATAGTAAAATAAAATATGAGACAACATAAATTAATTCAAAAGACTTTCATATCACAATAAAAACATATACACTAATCCTATAACAATATTACAGCAACAATATTGCTCCGGTACCTTATAGGATTCTTCATTTTAGTGCTACAATGTATTTATAACGTTTCGCAACAATTGCGAAATAATACTGCTATAAGACTGTTTATAATAGTGTTCTAAAAGTGCGTAAGGGTCTCATAATGCGCAATCAAATTGTTACGTGGGTATTGTGTACGAGAAAATGAAATAAGTCATGCTGGTGATTTAGGAAACATTAATAATTTCCTTGTTGATACTGTTATAACAGATCGTTTAATAACATTAAGTAAACCAAAATCAATTATTGGTAGAGGTCTTGTTATTCATACCAGTAAAGATAATTTAGGTAAAACTTTACATCCAGATTCAAAAAAGACTGGTAATGCTGGTGGTCATGCTGCTTGTGGAATTATTAGAATCAAAACTTTATCAGATTCTTATTTGCCTTGTGCATCTGGTAGCAATATCATTCATCGAAATAATATATTATTCAAGCTATAATCCTCCCAATTATTTTTTGCAATTTATGCAAACAAATTTTAGATTTAAATAATATCTAGAATTAATCGAGAAAATATGTTAATACAAGTGAATATCATATATATAATATTGATTTTCTGAATTTGTCTGTCTTTATTTGTCTATTGATTGTCTATTGACATATATATATTGACTGTCCGAAACCTATCGGGTAAAGTACCTGTAGAAATTTGTTATATTAAGAATAAAAATAATTTCTTCAAAAAAATTTATAACAAATTGCAAAATAACATTTTAACAAAATCAATTTATTAAATTTTAGTTTATTTTTTTTTTAATTTTAAATTCTTTAATTCATATTCATATTATTATAATATAGTCAATTATCAATAATTGATTTTCAGGCACTCACTATATAATATTTGTATATTATTGGATTATTAAAAGATGATAGGGATATAATATTCGTTCAATTCGTTTCACTTTATGTAATAAAAATAGCGGTACCGAACTTAATGTACTAAAATATAGTCTTTATAAAAACTTGTTTTCCAGCGTTAGAGTAAAATTTTGGTATAACAGTGAAAATAGTCGAATATTTTCCTTTTAATTTTACTGGTATGCTTATCATACAGATACGCGTATTTCGTCTACTACTTGCAGACTTCTTCAGTGTTTTGTACTCGACTTCAGTGTCTATTTTCACTGTTACACTAAAATATAATTTTCCATAAGAACATTAAAAAAAAATTGACTTCATATGAAAATATTTTATTTTTAATACAATAATTTGAATCGATCATATCTAAATATTGTTTATACTCCATTTTTATTTCCTTCATGTTTTTTACACTTTTTTAACTTTGCTAAAATAAACAGACCGAAATAGTTGAACTTACAACAATTTTCTATTTAATGTTGTATATACTGTTTTTTTCATTCTGAATAAACAATGATTGTTGTTCTTAAATATTTGGATTTCTCTAAATCAATATGAAGATCAGTATTCCTATTTTTTTTCTTTTACAGCATTTTTTATATTTTTTATTTATCATATTGGTTCAGCTGCATCAAAATATTACCAATGTATTCCTCTAAATTAACACACATGTCTCCCAGTGAAAATAAATGGAATCACCACCTTCTCACAGACAAAATAAGTAAAGTATTTCAGAGTTCATCTCGATAGAAGGTTCACTTGGAAAAGGCATTAACAAACGAAATGAGAACAAATGAAGCTAAAAATAGATAAAATGTAATGGCTAATTGGCAAAAACTCTCCTCTCGATATTAATAATAAAATACTTTTCTACAATTCAATCTTAAAACCAAAATGATCATATCGCTATCAATAATGGAAAAATATATCTAAATCACTACAATAAAAAATATTAAGAATCATTATCAAAGGTCCTAGATACGTGAAAAATTGTAATATACACATATTATGATCTGAACATACATATGGTCCGGGATGAAGTCCAAAAACTAAAAATGAACTATGCTGGCATATTGTCAAACCATCCAAACTATCTAACGCAGAATCCTTTATGCATACCTTTGGAGAGCAGATTAACTTGAGTTTGATTTAACTTGAATTGATGTCTAATCACTGGATTATACGTCTTCAACTTTAGTATGTATGGATTTGAATAAATATGGCTTTTCTTTGGCAGACAAAATTGTATTTCAGAGACTACGCAAGGAATTTGATTTTTTGAGCAAATATCTTTATAATAATTTCATTCTTACCTATGAGTCTAATATAAAATGAAATTCCAAAAACTTCTGGAAATTTATAAATATCCGAAGAAAATCCTGTGGATTTCCTCAAGGCATTTCCTATAAAAATGAAACAGCTAAAGATTCAGTCTCAACTTGCAATTTATTCGCTAAGTATTTTGAATCAGTTTTTATAAGATCACAATCAAGAATAAATTTGCAAAGTCACCTACAATCTTTTGTTGATTTAGGACACATGCAATTATCATATTGTGATATTTTCAACAAAATTAATACCTTAGATATTAATCTGAGTTCTGGTCCAGATGCTATCCCTAATTTAGTTATAAAGAACTGCATTTACAGTTTGACTTATCCTCTTTACTTAATTTTTAACAGATCACTAAATGAAGGAATTTTCTTAGATGACTGGAAATTCTCAAACATTATTCCTATTTTCAAATCAGGGTCTAAAACTGTCGTTGAAAATTATAGACCTATCGCTAAATTATCTTCTATTCCTAAACTTTTCGAAGCTATTGTCACAGATAAAATGTATTTCTTGGTTAAAGAACACATATCTCCAAATCAGCATGGCTTTATGGATGGAAGATCTACATCCACTAACTTAGCAGTTTTTCTTCACACAGTTTTCAATGCAATTGAAAAAGGCTATCAAGTAGATACGATATTCACGGATATTTCTAAAGCTTTTGACAAAGTAGACCACTCTTTACTACTCTCTAAACTTCAGGCTCTTGGTATTCATGGTACCTTCCTTCTATGGGTTCAATCTTATTTGATTGGTCGTAAACTCTGCGTTAAAATACAAAATTGCACGTCATATAACTTCGAGGCTACGTCTGGTTTTCCACAAGGAACTCATATGGGGCCACTATTATTTTTATTGTTTATGAACGATATCGACTACGATATTAAGTCTTTGATCTTATCATTTGCTGACGATACCAAACTTTTTGCGGTTATTAAGTCGGAAGAAGATTGCCATCTCCTGCAGCAGGATCTTGACAAATTCTACTCTTGGTGTAACATTAATGGTCTTACCATTAATATTAATAAGTGCAGTTACATGTCATTTTCCAGGAAGCAAACTTTAATTGAATCTTATTATAATATCAACGGTTCTATTATTGAACATGTCCGTGAAACAAAAGACTTGGGTATCATTCTCGATAATAAATTAACTTTTAATGCTCACATAGATCGAATTATTTTTAAAGCTTTTTCCATGTTAGGTTTCATTAAGCGTAATTCACAGCAATTTTCTGATCCTTATACATTCAAAAATTTATATACTGCACTTGTTCGTCCTCACCTCGAATATGCTTGTCCGATCTGGATGCCTTATTATGATAAACATATTAAGAGAATAGAGTCTGTTCAAAAGAATATGATTAGGTTTTGCCTTCGTAAATTCAACTGGCAACCGTATATTACTGGATATTTAGCTAAATGTCAACTTATTAAGCTTTCTACTCTTGAGGCTAGGCGAAATGCTGCATCCGTGATGTTTTCCTATGATATTTTATCTGGCAGAATAAAATGTCCATCTATTCTTCGCTTTTATAATATCTATGCTCCAGTGCGCGATTTCAGAAGCCAAAGATTTTTATATCTTCAAAATCATAGAACGAACTATGGTTTTTCCGAACCTATTGCAAACTCTCAGCGCTTATTTAATAACAGTTTTTCAGTAATTGACTTCAACTACAGTAGATTCGTTTTTAGGAGAAAAATCATCACATATTTTGAAACATTACAATAATTCTTCTAATTTTAATTAATTATAATTTTATTCTACAAATTTATTAAAATTATTCTCTGTTATCATTTGAATGTACTGCATACCTTTATAATTACTATTGCTATTACTATTAATATTTATTTATTACTTAAGTCTGAATTTTTCTTTTTTTTTTAACTTCTTTTCTTGAATTAATGTTATTTTTAACTTGAAATTGTTAATGCATCTTATTATTAATGTTATTTTATATCTGAAATTATTTTTATATTTACAATTTTTGTTTTCTATTTCTAGTTTTATTTTATTTTAGTTTTAAATATTTTATAAGCAAAATCTGTAAGGGACTACCCAGTAGATTGAAATAAATAAATAAATAAAATGCTAAATTATTGTCAATTTCCAAAGGAAAGATTCGGTAAATACTTAAGCTGATAAGAAAAAATGTATTCCGGAAACGTTAGAGTTTCTGGACTATTAGATTGCGTGCTAAAAAGCTACTTAGAATACCAATTCAAAATATGAGTATTCAAAAATTGAAAATTCAAATAATTACCATTTCACCCTGCACAATCAGACAAAGGTTAAATATTAATATACGAATAATATATGAATTTCTTGTATATATATATATATATATATATATATATACATAATTATTTTATATGGCTAAATTAACTTTGTTATGTACACGCATAAAAAGTTTGGCATTTAAAAAAAAAAAAAAATATAAAATAAAATAAAAAATTTGAAACAAAAAATTAAGCGACACCAGTAAAAGAGAATATAATTCATTTTATGAAATTTAATTTTGTTACGCAAATTTCTATATTAATATAAACATAAATCATTTGCGACATTTGCTTTAAGTCATTTATAGAATATTAAATAAGGAACAAAAAACAAAAAACAAAAACATTTTGGTTGGTTAATTTTTTTTCATTACTACACACTAGCTTAAGTATTTAAATAACGTTTTTCCAAAGTTTATTTCAGGATAACGAAACAATGTTTTTTTTTTATTTTTTTCTTATTTTATTTTTTTTTTTTTCATAAAGTTTGTTGAACCACATGTGACATTTAAACACAGGATGTTGTATAAAATTATTGAAGAATAAAAGAAAAAAAAATAATTAATTAGTATTTTGAACAAATTTTGAAATAATATAAAAAGTAAATTTAATCTTTATGACTTCATTCAATCGAATGCAAAAAAAATTGTTCATTAATATTTTTTTTTACACTTTTTGTTTTTATTTATTATTTAACCATAAAAACCGCCATTTACATTTTATATGAATAATGAGTTATGAATTATATTTATTTGAAAATTTAATTAATATAATGGAAATATATTTTATAACATCCCTCCCCTATAACATATTAATATTATTTAGATACTTATATTGATTTAGAAATATTATGAAGAGTAAACGGTTAAAAATTTCAGATTCATGGAATAATATTTGGTGAAAATTTTTTACAGTTAAATTTTGCAAGGAGTAAATTATTTTCATTTTGAACTTGATTGTAGCATAGACTTTATATAGCTAAAAATTAGAAAATAATATTACAGCAATAACAGCGTTAATCGAGGACGTAGATCTGCAATTATAAATAACAAAATGGGGTATTTAAAAAGCTGGCGCTTATATAGAACACTATCTGTTCAAACAAAAATGAATAAAGTAAACTTTTTATGATAACTTTTAAAAATGTCTGGACCACAGATAAGAAAAATCTGTTAAAAAAACAAGATACGATTTTCGAAAATGAAAATACGGAAAATTCAGAATTGTTAAGCATTCTTGTAATGGAAATGCATAGGTGTGAATTGGTAAACGTACAATTTTTTTGGACGTTACTGACGTAACTAAAAATCATATGAAAATATCTTAATGTAGAATATTTATTAGATACATTTTTTTTTTTGTTGTAATATAAACTTTTATTATTTGCCTTTGAAATAAACTTAAAACTATCTTAGCCTAGAAAAAGTTTAAGAAAAACCCCTTTAATATAACTAATTACATACTATTAACATTTAAAATTATTTTAAATTTTTATGTTAATTTTATTTTCTTACTATTTATTTTGGTTCGTTTGTAATTATTAGATACTGTATGTTAACATATTTATTCTTATACCGGGCCTTCCAGACCATGCGTATAAGCTTTTTCAGAGGGGAAGGAGCCGTTATTTTAAAATTTTGAAAAAACTTTGTCAACTAAGTCTTACATATGAGGGAGCACAGTTGGCGAGGAAAAGAAACTACACGAATTTTAGGTCAGCTGTAGCTCAGCATATAGTTGAAGAAGAACATCATATAAATAAGAATAGTTTAAAATTAATAAAAGAGGTAAAAAAAAATAATAAACTAGATATGTCCGGCTATGGAAATTCTTTTATAGTAAGAACATCCCGATTGTGGAACCGCATCCCAATCGAAGCATTCCCAATGAGAGAAGGATTTTTTATTTATGACTTACAGAGGTTTAAGACGAATATTAACAACATTGTTCGCTCTTTCCCACAAAACTTTTCTTCTTCCTTTTTCTTTCCTTTCCTCTAACTATCCTTTCCTTTTTCAAATAGTCAACGGTACGCAAGTACTTAAAGGTTCAAAACCTAAGTTTTGGCTATAATATAAAAAAAAAGAAAAAAAAAAAAATGTATGAAAGTCTGGCAATATCTAGAGAACCTGTTAACAACAGACTTAATAATGATGTAGGTAGTGAATTCTCACCATTATTTAGATTACTTTAAAATTAAAAATCAGGTTCAGGTAGAATTAAGATCATAAATACTAGAATAAGAGTTATTACGTAAGACTAGTTTAAATTCAATAAATAATGATTATACAAAAAAAAGAAACACTGTAGATTAGGTAGCAATATTAAGAAACTACTATTGTTAACAAAATGAGCATATTATTAAGGGTTCAAATTATATAATTATATGTAAGGATTAGTGTAAATATTAATTAGTAGCAAAGCACTGATGAAGGAAGTAAGTTGCTTCCGAAATATCGATATTTGCAAAATAAATACAAATGATTAGTGAAAGGAAATTCGACTTTTATTCCATAAATCTAAATATATCACTAAAAACAAATCTGATTATCAAACACAACTAAGTCTAGGTTGCTCTATCGATTGGTGGTATTTTAAGCTTACGGAAAGGACCACAAATCGCTTTTTTATGACCAATAATCGCCGAAACTGGTCGAAATCGAGATTTTCAAATGGGAAGGGTCACTTTTTTATGCAAATTTGGAATCTACGACAAAAAATAAGACAATTATGTTAAATGATTTTTTTTTGTTTTCTTAGTATTTTTTTTTTTTGAATTAATAACAGTAATCATAATCGTTTTTATAAATTAATTTGTTTTTCATGTTATCATATTTTTTATCTCAGTTTTGGGTTCCTGTAAAGTTTAAACAAAAAAAAAAAAAAAAAAAAATTACTTTACAAAAGTTTCTTATTTTTTGACTTAGAATCCGAATTTGCATAAAAAAGTACACCTTCCCATTTGAAAATCTCGATTCCGGCCAATGCATGCTCATACGCATGCTGTGTCACACTCGGTATATTATATTGTAAAAATGAGGCTTAAAAATCAATATTTAATATTTTTATTATTAATATTTTATAAATATAACCCTAGACTCATCTAACCTAACTTAACCTAATTATTAAACCTAATTATGCATTTAGTACCTAATTCTGGTTGAATGTGTTTTCTAACCACCAATACTCTCCTTTAATTTTTTTGTCTATCTGGTATAGACATGTTGTATCTTAAGTTATATCCATTTATGTGGTCCGGATTGTAATCAATGATTTTACATGTATAGGGACATGGTTGTGGTCTTAAGTATAACCATTTTGATCACGAAATGCTCGGCAATAAATCCCATGAGCATTGTTTTTTTTAAGTACTCCTCATTGTGGTAATGTGATATTAAACCATTTTCTGGAAAAATTAGTTTACTATGTTTTCGAATCATTTTTATTAGAAAATTGTCGATTCTGATTATGTTTGTTCCCTTATATAAATATTTTATATTTTATTACATTAACACAGATTTCCAAAAATTATAAGCGCACAAAAGGTTATTCTGATTTTTCAATTTTCAACATTTAAAAAACAGTTTTTTTGTATGTTAACACTGTCGCGGACACCCACTGCAATTGCAGTGATCATGCTGCTTTTGTGTGGGACAACACTGTTAATGCAATTGTATTTTCCTCCATTTTTTATGCTCTTTTATTTTATTTCTGATACTAATTTTATTGTTTGAGTGGTGCTAATAGTTTATGGATACTAATACCAAATTATTGAATATACTATAAGTCTATTGTGTATTTTTTTTTGTTTATAAGTAAGTAAATATATTTGCGCATGTATTTTTTTGTAAACAATGATATTCATGGCACCACTGCTATTGCAGTTATTCATTCCATAAGAAATACATTAGAACGAAAAATAGTGCCGTATCGTAACAAAAAGTGAAATACTCTATAAACGTATTGTTTTTTTTTTTTTTTTTATTAATGTACTTAAGTAAATATATTCGCTTATGATTTGTTTATGTATTTTTGTGTATTATACTATAAACAGAAATTAATTTATTTATATTATTTTAATTGAACTGCAAATACAGTGGTTACTTTAGTATCATAATTCTTTCATTTACTTGGTCATTCACTGCTTTTTCAAAACCACTGTTTAATCAGTGTTGTCCCATAACAAATTATTTTGGCAACAGATTGGTCATCACTGCTGTAGCAGTGAAATTTAAAAAATTTAACTAAATATTGCAATTATTTTCTATAGTCATATAATGCTAAAAACTTCAACAATAACTAAATTATCTTGACTATTACCGAAGTTATGGCATGTGTCATTCTGGGAGCATCTCACTATAATGTGGTTGATAAATATGTTGAAAAATAAGACAAGAAACTATGTTAATTATGTTTATTATTATAAAAACGTCCTAACTTAACTCTTACACCTAATCTTAAATTAACCTTACAAAATTTATTCAGTTATTTTAACTCACTTTTATCAAATTTTCCTATTTTACAAAAGTCAAACCACAAATGATTAATCCTTATAGTTTTGTCTTTATTCGGTATAGACATGTCATATTATTCATATTATTATCTCTATCAATATTGCCTGGATTGTATTCCATTTTTTTACATCTGAAAATTTGAATATTAATGAAATAGCATAAGGATATGATTTTGGTTTTTGTCTAAAAAGATGAAATGCTCAGGAGCTATGAAACCGTGAGCACAGTATTTTGAATGTGTTCATAATTGTGGTAAAATGTAATGTGATATTAAACCAATTTCAGGAGTCGATCACAAAATACTGAAGAAGTCTGCAAGTAGTAGACGAAATACGCGTATCTGTATGATAAGCATATCAGTAAATTAAAAGGAAATTATTTGACAATTTTCAACAATTATACAATTTCAGGAGTTTTTCAGTCCTCTATCATAATGATTTCGAATTAATTTTATAATAAAATTATCAATTCTTATGATTTTTGCTTCCTTATACAAACATTTATTAGAATAAAAATGTTTGTATTCAGATTCAGTCTATCTTTGTTGATTGATACAAGCTAACAAAGCTCGCGCTATATTATTTGATACCAGATAGGTACAGCAGAGACAAGCGTCAGCCTTATTACTGTTTGGTTACATAGTATTTTAACCCTTCAACTAATATTTTTATTGTAGAAGAGTTTTTCGCTGCCATAAACGATTTATCTCCATTATCTATTACATGTTTTACATTATCAATGAAGTTTAAGTTTCAATCTGAATGAACACCAAGATATTTTACAACCTTTTGTTCTCGAGTATTGAAATAGGCGACTTTATATTAAATTGTTTCCAATTTTTCCTAATATCTGAATATGTTTTATTCACAGTATTGCAAAAAAGTTTAGTTTTAATATCCTTACTTTACAATAATCTAATACAATGTTGAACCATTTTTCTACTTTTTATTGTATGCTGTCCACAGTATCTTTCGCAGAGTAAATTATAATATCATCTAACATCTATAATTGAAGACACGAGGAGATGAAGGGGTTATCTAACAAAATCAAAATTCCGAGTAAATTGAAGTCAAAGTTTTTTTGATATCATTTTTTTTTCGGCTAGTTTTATTAAAGCCGGAATATACGAAATTGTCGATAACGGTAGTACTTTTTTACTCATTACAGGCTGATTAATAAGAAACTAGTATTTTTTCTGTTATTTGTTAAAATGTGTAGATAGCTCCATTGAAATAAACCAAAAACAAAAACCAATATAAGTGTGAAAGAAAGGTTTATTAAATACAAAATGACGTAATAACTTAACAAAATGCAATAATATTAATCAGTAATCATCAATAGTTTTTAGCAAATGGAAATTTAAATACATTTTATTTTTCAATATTTCAAAATTAAGCATTTTTCGTCGTCACTAGTTTTAATTTTCATGAACAGAAATTTAATAAATAATATTTTTATTAACCATTTTTCATCTTATAATATAATATCTACTAATCACATTTTTTAATTATATAAACAGAAATTTAGTTATTTTTTCCATTTTTCATTATTTTAAAATTATAATTACTTTTTCATAAACCTAAATGATATAAGAAGTAAAGAAAATATTAATATTCAACTCAAAAATATAGCTAAATAAAATTTTAATAATATCGCTTTATGGCATATTTTCATCATATGACTCTTAAGACTGTAGAGACATCAGAAAACTCTATAAGAACCATATTCTCCAACTCGAATCCATTTAATACTGTCTCTAAATCTCACTTTTCAGTTCATCTTTTTTTCTGTTCGTTTTATTGTATTTACATATCAATTATTTCAATATTTTTGAATGCACTCCGAATAATTTGTCGGAACTGTTCTGGTAGATGTATAGAGTCATGCTTCCGCAATACCTTCTCTATTCCTCCAAAATCTCGGTCCGAATCTAGGTAGGAATGGTCAACGTCCGGAAATTTATGATCGATGTTACGAAAGTAACCTCTTAAAATCAAATATTGGTACATAGAGATCATTGCAAAATTTTTATTTTGTCCACCACAAGAATATCAGCCTAAATTATTTATCGGTCTTATCTTAGCAAGGAACTATATATTTCTGAGCTTCCCCTATTAGCCATGTCTTCTGTCCAGGAGCAAAAACAAGTTTTTTCAAATTTTGTTGTAATAATGTGAATTCCAAAATTATAAAACCACATTGGCCTTAAATAAAACGCTTTTGATGTGGTTATTTTTGGAAAAGGCATAGTCTGCTGTAAATTCATTGTTATGAAAACAGTATCGTTCGATACTTTTCTAGTATTTTTATCGTGCTGCATTGCTTTAAAAGCATGAGTAATATTTCGTAAGTGCTCCTCGTTATTTTTGCCAGCATTTCAGGTATACATACAGTGTCACTTTTGGGATATCCAAACTAGAAATTGAATTTTGTGTCAAAAATGTTTGAATAATATGTTTTTTTAATTTTTAATTTTCCCCCCAATTTTTTGTTAACACATTCTTCAAGATAAAAGTTATGTATTTTGCTTTGATTTAGTAAAGATCGCGGATTTTTATTACGCGAATAATGTGAATCCTCCACAGGAAATTGTTTAATAAGGTCTACAACAAATTTTCTATTTGCTTCATCGATTTTGTTTGGTCTGTTAGAATGTCTTCCTCTTTTATCGGGAGATGGTGCAGTTGCATAATTATCTACTCTTTTTTTTATAATGTCAACCTTTTGGTTGGTAAAACTCCTTTAAAAAGTTTATTCTATCTTCATCTATAAAACGCAAACTACATTTGAGTCTACACTCTTCTTTGCATAAAATACCTTTTGTTGGTTTTTTTTCTGCACATCTTCATTTTTGTAAGATAAATATTTCTCCTCCCTCTCTCTTGCAAGACTGGCCTTACGTTTTTTTCACATGTCTGGGTTACATTTTCTCTTTTTGGAATTATAAATTTTAGCAGCAAATACTTGTTTCCCTTTCTGATTAGTATTTTCTTCAGTAGATTCCACAACTACTTCTCTGGTTTCTTTATCATTCTTCAACACCTTGATTACTCCAATATTTAGAAAAACAATTTATGCAGCTACACTACACTGAGCACTGAATTGAATGTCAATTACTATTAAAACTAACTGCCAACTTACATATTGTGTGCTCTTGTGTGCCATATACATAAATAAAAAAAAACAAAACATTTCAAATAAACTTAAACTTGTTAAGTTTTGATTGATATGATCCGTGGAAGAAGGGTTTATGTACCGCAGATAGCGCCTTCATTCCTTCAAATAATTTGCGACAATTTCGAAATACGTCTGGATGAAGGGGTGAAGTAATGTTAATACCTTCTTCCATTCGAATACTCATAAATTTTAGTACATAACCCCTTCATACATTGATTATCTCAGAATCTATTGGAGATTTGGCTATTCTGCTGATTGCATTTGATAGAGGAGGTCATATAACCTAGATGTATGCAAAAAAACCCAATTTTTAAAAAATGTCAGATACCTCCTTCATCCACTCGTGTCCTCAATTGTAAAATGTCTGCTATATAGGTAGAGAAATACATAGGTGCGTTTACAATACCTTGTTGGAGGCCATTTTCTATTACAATATAGTTTGTCCGATACATACTACAAAATGTATTATTGTGCAACATATTTTTATTAAGTATAATAAGATGCGTGGATATGTCATGAAGTGTTAAAAAATAAATGATGACAGTCTACCTTGAATATTTCTATATTGATTCTACATTCTAATGTTATTGATTAACAAATTTACTTATTGAATTCAAGATAAATTTGAAATAAATACAGTTAGTTTTCGGGTTGGCAAACTCTTACTATTCTATACTTAATATTTTTTAGAATTAATTTCTATTAATTGCTATTCACAAAACGATTTCTGAAAATTGTAACTGAATTTAATTCATTTTTTTCACTTTATACTAGTCCTTATCCCTCATATTACTTTATTCACTCAACTTCGACTTATTTAATTTGAAACCTTCAAAACAAAATTCCAAATTGTCACCATTTACCATAATTAAATTTTTCAAGGATATCATTCTTTAACACAATTTCCAAGGATAATATATTCTTTTAATACTCTACTCTGTAATAGTGTTTTTTTTTCTACAATTTCCTTTAAAAATTGGACTTTTGTACACTACACAAAAACGTTAATGTTCAGGTACAGTATATTAATATTGAATTTATCACCTGTATACGTAAATTTTATTAATTTGAAATTGAAGTGAGCACCATATGCAAAATCAAAATAACTTACATTTTTTGTTCTTGTTTTGGTTTTTTTTTTTGTTTTGTTTAAATTATTCCACAATTTGATTTATTGAACACCGGATACACATACGAATATCACAACAATTGAAATCAGTTTATATATATATATATATAATATATAATGTAAATAATATAAATGGCAAAAGTGTAGGTATAGTATAAAAATATAAATTCCATTTGAATTTCTATTTCCAGGATCTCTAAAAAGAGGTTGACATCAAAATGATTTGTATCTATATAGACAACGAATGTTTTAAATCCAGAGTTGACACTTGTGATAAACTATAAAATTTATATTGACAAACATTTTTGTGTTATTTTCGTTTTTTTTTGTTTTTTCTTTATTTTAATTTCTTTGTCACGAAACTATACATCTTTTCTAAAAATATTAATCGAAAATAAAATTTCAAATGTTTAGAAGGTGGAGGGAAACCACATATGCGTATATATACATATAGTAGATATATTTAAATCAATCAATCATTTTCTAAATTAAAGATAGACCGATTTGATTTCGATACACGCATTTCAAAATAAAAAGAAATAAAATAAAACAAAAAATGTATGTATAAGTTGTAAAGTTTCAAGTGGGGTCGTGATGTAATTCCCAAATGAATTAAGGATATTAATTTGATCATATTATTTCATAATAATTTATGTTGTATTTGAAATAAAATATGTAGGTATATTTGATCACGTAGGTATATTTTGTAAGAATGTATACGAGTAAGAAGTTTTAAGAAGATTAATTTTCATTTTACAAGTAAATTCTCACAGTCTCATCGGAGTTTAAAAAGAAATAAATCTTTAAATAAAAAATATTTACATACCATACATATTAAAAGTCTATTAACATAATATGTAACCTATGCTAACCAGCCTAGACAAAAAGATGTTTTTTGTTAAGAAAACAAATAATCTGAATAAATGAGTTATTACAAACAAAACAAAGCAAAACAAGCAAAGCAAAAAAATATAGTAAAACAACATTTTAAAAATGAAAAAATCAAAATCTAATCTAAAAATATAGAATGGTATATATAAAAAATTTAATAATTTGCTTAGGATTATTATTGTATATTATGTAGTAGAATCTAAATTGGTTTTAGTTGATTATTGTAAGTATTTAGAGATAGTATATTATGTCACTGGACTACTACAATTATTTCAGTTGTTAAATTATGGTTTGAGAGAAGATCTTGCAAAATTATTTCGCAATCAGTTTTGCGAAATTAGTTACGATGTAATGCGAAAATCATTTAAAAACTAAAATATTAACGCATTTTTGGTACTATACGTATTGCAGTTTGTGGTACGTATTTGTTATGAGATACGAATATATTTCATATTCCCACACTATGCGAAATTATTCCCATACTATTCCCATATTCCCATACTATGCGTATTTGAATTTGAAGAATTTGTTCTGACTTTGTCAAATAAAAATTTAACTTTTCCATTTGTTAGCAGAAAGTGAACAGATTAGTTTTATTTGATAAATTTATGTTACAATAATTGAGTTTATTTCAATTAAAAAAGGGAATACTGTGATAGTATTTCAATAATATTTATAAAGTTTCATTATTTTATAAATAGTGAATGAAAAACTCAAATTAGCATACATGTCTGGGCCGGGATTTGAACCATAGGGACTAATTAGTAGACTCATTAGTATTAGTAGACTAGCATTAGTAGTAGACTCATTAGTAGTCAAATACAACCTAGCATTTTAATCTTAATTTCACATTTTTAAATATCCCTAAACAAAAGTTATGTAACAATCAGTCAAAAGCAGTTAATCAGTCAAAAATTGTTACTCCTCGATCCTATTCAAATCAAATCAATCAAAATATTTTAATGTGTAAATTGGAAAAATTCTTTTACAGATTAAATAACGATTCCAGTTAATTTTTTAAAAGATAAATATTTAACAGGAATCGTAGCGAAATTAAATATTTTTTTCAAAAATGTTTACAGCAAACATTTTGATTTATTGTTGTATTTATTCTAATTCTTATGAAAGGATTTGGAGTTGATTGAAAGAATAAACAAAATTTAGCCAAGTCATTTAACAAAGGCTTAATCGCAATTAATAGGAAATAATAGTAAATACATTTCCGATAAATTCTAAAAATAGTTTTTAGTTCTAAATATTCTTCTGAACAACTGACAACCCTGGTTATATTTAATATGTAAACAGAAAAAATTACAGTAAAAATATCTAAACCATTATTCACAACCGATTTTCATTACTATTCTTTTAAATGATATAGATTATATAAAAGGAGACGTAGCGAATTCAAATATATTTTCAAATTTTCTTAATTTTGAACCAGAAATTTCATGTATGTATCTTAACATACAAAAATTTTAATTTATCAAATTGTCGCAACCCACCCGTGTTTTCTTAGAATTAAATTTAAATTTGATTGTTTTTTAAAAATAAAATATAAAAAATATGGTTGTTGTCTAAGTTAAATCAATGAAAAGAAATTATAGTGTACCATCAAGATTAAATTGAAATTATTAATAAAATTATAATGTTACTAGAGACCGGCAGCACCTTCACGTCTTTTATATCGTGATGGCGACGAAACACTTGCTGTAGTAAGACTAATCAGACCTATTTGATTTTACAAATAATTTAGAATGATCAAAATTTCGATGCCTGGAAAGTATTCAGCACAAAAACCATAGCCGTGAATTGTACATTCTCACACAGAACTCTTGTAAGATGTACAACTTTCCAATTAAAAACAATTATTATTTATTATAACTTAAAATTTTAATAAAAAATAATAACAAATTTAAAACACAAAAATTTTTGATTTTAATATATTTTTTTTTTTAATTTAACAAAAATGTGTGTACATTATACATATACATTAATACATAATATGTATGTATTTCTGCTACATTAATACTTTCAATTATTAGGTTATTTTGTGTTCAATAAACTGTTCTAGAACGCTCTAGAAAAATTTAAATCTGAATTTTTTCTACATTTTTGTTTGAATTTTTCTAATGTTGCTAAGTGGTGCATAAGTTGCTAAAAATTTGATTTATTTTTAAATATTGCTTACAATTATTACATAGTGATACAGTTTAGTTTTATTGTTATTAAGTTGCAAAATTTAAATATTAATCAATTTTTTTATTTCTGTAGGTCCAAACCCTCGCTCCATATTATTGAAATCCTGATTTTACTGACGGTAGAAAGATGTAGATGGCAGAAAAAAATAAAATTTGAAAATTATTACATTTTTTTGTTATTGTCTATTTCATATGTACTTAAAATGAGAGAGCCATCGTCCTCAACTCCTCGATTAGTAGGTAAATAATATGATATTGAAAGAATTGGTTGGTATGGTATTGGTATATAATATAATATATTATTTGTACATGTACAGATAATTTGTATGCTTGGATTTATTCTAAACGATTTCGTTTTTTGTTGAAATAATTGAGAAGAAAATAATAATTAAAAATCACTTGTTTTTATTAAAAAAACATTTTTTCTTGTTTATAAAAATTAATATGATAAATCAACAATTACTCAACATAGAATTGAACTTACGCAAAATTTGCTATAATAAAATGACGCTTTAACCCCTGAGCTGATAACCGATTAAATTTATTTCATCAAAATGCAAACATAAAATAATATTTTGATCCACACAAAATTCAATGAAATAAAATGAGTATATCTATACGCAAATGGGATATGTACAATACAAACGCACACAATCGGAGTACTCGTAAAAGGCAAATTGTATATATATATATATATAAAATGATTACTCAGAGAATGCGTATTCTACTCTAATATTATTATTGTGTGTTTTGTAAACCAATACATCATGCAGGCTTTTTGAAAGCAATTTATATAAATAGTATTAGATTAATTCATAACGAAATTGGGTACCATTTTTTTTATCAAACTGCGGAGCGGGTGCATACTAGTTTACTTTATTTCATAACAAAAAAAAAATATTTTCTTAACATTGCTTTCATCATTTCAATAAATCTTGAAAATTTCGTCTTGTTCGCTTTTTTTAAATGTGAAAATATTGCTCCCCTCCTTACAATAATCCAAAATAGTTATATAAGACAAAAACAAAACAAAAATTAAAATAACATAACACATCGATTGATTTATAACCGTTGCGTGGATTAATTATCACAGGATAAATTTTTAATTTAGAAAAATTTCATCCTTATTCAAAACGGTTCAGTTATATTTTATTTATATACATATACATGGTACACAAAATATAGTAATACATGCCTAGTTATACAAATAGAAAACTTTCGATTGAAATATTGACATGAATGAAATCCAAACAAAAAAAAAATAAATAAAACAAAAAACGGTTTTCATAAGCAAATAAACTTTAACGTTCCAAATTCCATACCCTTTCGTACACAAAACATTTTTATGAATATTTTACACGCAATTTTACATCCCTTCAATTCTTATTTAATTTCTAATATAATTGATAATAGGATGTAATATAATATAAAATTACATTCAAATTTATACACGAATAGTTTTATAAAAATATAAATTATGTTATTATAATTTTGCCAAATCGAATTATTTCAACAGAACCAACAACAATACATTGGGTTCTGTTCATTTTCGACCTAAAATAACTTCACTATCGATTTACCCGTTTTTTTATATTGTTTTTTTTTATTGATTCGATTTATGAAGTGTGAAAAAAGGGGAAATCCCTATTATAAATTATGTTTGTGTATTTTTAAAGATGAAATTGTATTTCAAAATAGGGACTAAAAACTCCAGGTATGCTTCACTAGTTTTATTAATATTGTAATCGATTTCGGTTATTACACCATCATCAGAAGACTGATGGCTCATAGTGTCCTTATAGTAATTATTATTTATTTAAGAGTAAAATTTAATTTGTCTGAAGATTAACAAAAAAAAAAATAATATTCATCTGTACCATTTATTAAATTTGTATTTAGTGGGATAACATAACAAAAAGAATAGTAATTATTACAGCAAAAATTTTCACAGATTATAATTACGAAACCGTAACCAATTACAACCTATGAATCATAAAAAACAAAAAGTAAAACTTAACAAGCAAAGTGATTACAGACGACATGTTCTCATATTTTTGTCATACTCTTTAAAAACATTTCTAATTTTTTTTTTTTCATATAACATGACGTGGCTTTGTGAATTTTAGAATATGTAAAAAAAAACTGCTATGATATAAATTCTATATCAGAACTTGTCAATTCCTTGTGATGATTTTAAAAATTTCAAAATTTTGCCATATATACGGTATTTCTCATGAAATAAAAAACAACGAAAAAAAAAACAAACAAAAAAAAATTAGAGATAAAAAATCAAATTTCATCCGGTCAACCGAAAATTTACAATATAACCGATACATCATGACTTCATGACCACCATTCGTTTTCTAATTTGTTTTATTTTCTATTTTTTTTTTTTTTGTTTCTCTATTCTCAAACACTAATATGGAAAAAAAAAAACTTCAATTAAAAAAAAAAAAAAAAAAAAAAAAAACGAGATGACATTAGATTTTTGTTCTATAATCATCAGTATAATCCTTGATAAAAATTCATACAAACGATAAGCTTTTAAAAGGGAAAAATAGAAAATGACAATAAATGACAGCAAAAAAAATTAAAACAAAAAAAAATGTAATAAAAACATACGGGATTATAACATTTTTTTTTTTTTATATTTTTATTTTTTGTTTCCTTTTTACGCTTGATATGATAAGAATTTATCACCTGTGTACTGTGTGTACTTGACGAGCTATTTTTTAATTTTGTTCGTGTCAAAATGTCACATCACACTTTCTCTCTATATTATGATTTTGTACAAAAGTAAAATAAAAAATAAAACAAAATGGTGAACAACAACAATATAAAAATACAGAATAAAAATAAAAGAAAAATTAAAAGAAAATTACATCACATAATATCATTTTGAATTAAAGCTAGTTAGATTGGAATATTGTGGTGTTTTAGTATAGTACTTAAATTCAATAGACTAATATACAAGATTATTGTTGTCACAACACTTATTTGCTACATTTTCTTCCTCAAAAATTTCTAATTATTAAATGAATAAATTAGAAAAAAAAGTTAATTCAATTTAAGCTAAATAATTGAAATTAAGTATATTCTAGTAAGATTTTCTCTTCTTTAAAGTGAAAACAAATAAAAGGATTTAAAAGTAAAATAATTTTGTTGTTAATTCTATATTAAAAATTTAACATTATGTTTTGGGATTAACTGCTATTTTGATGTTACCTAAATACAGTGTTGTCGATTAAAAAATATGCAATTTAATATAGTATCTGATATTTTCTTAGATAGGTACTCAATCCTGTATGATAAAAGGCAATGTCCTGCAGCTGCTGTTGCATTAGCGTGTTATTTTATTAATATTACAATAACAAAAACAGAAATTATTTAGCAGAAATGATAACACAAAAATTTAATCATTCCCATGACATAGATTTTGAAAAAAAAGTATATATAAAATTAAACTCTCTCTCTTTTGAAATTTCATTTTTTTTTTATTTAATTATTTTTCAAGAGGTAATAATAACATCAACGGGGATGGATAATATCGAATAAGGAAAAAACAAAAAAAATTTGTTTTGAATCAAATTTTTTTTTGCTCTGTTTAATTTAACCTTTAACTTATGACCTGTGGTAAATTTTACACTCTCTTTTTTTTTCTCTTATTACTTCTGTCCATTGCTCTCTCACAAGGTGATATTCTCAGTACCCTCTAGTTATATTATATTCTTATCCACAGTATTATTTGTCATGTTGTAAGTAAAGCAGGTGAAGAGAAATTTGGTAAGAGGTGTAAAAACTACCACTCGTCATTAATTGTGGGAATTTTTCTTAGAAAATTTTTTACTACAACGTCTATATTAAAGTTTTAAGAAAAAAATCTTCTCTTAAAATCATCCATTTTGAAGTTCTATACAACTTTTTAACCCTTTTTCTATAATTTTCCGATTATAGAGAATATTGCACGATCAAACAAAATGGATGAATCTAGAATAAGACAGATTTTAAAAAATTATGATGAAATTTCTGATGAAGAAAATATTTGTGATATAAGCGAAGTTAGTTTAGTTTTTAGTTTTAGTTTTAAAATTCTTTATTCTCAAATTTACAAAGTACATATTACAAATATATAGCGATTTTTATATAAATTACTTTACAAATAAGAGAATAGTTAGTGACACTTTTTATTTAGAAAATAGTGCTTAGCGCCACTTCAATAAAAGTTTACAATTTGAAATTTACAAAATTTTATTGTGGGGTAACAATAAAGTATTAAAAATTCAATATACCCAAATAAATAAAAAAAAAAAAATTCAAAATAAGAATAAACAAAAAAAAAAAATAAGTAAACTAAGATAAAATAGTATGAGTATAAGCATGTGAAACCAAAATCAATTTATTCACAACCAAAATAATATAAGTTCAATAATTAAAAATACAAATATTCAAATATTGAAAAATAAATCATAAATTAAATTTAAATAATAAAAACAAGTATTAAAACGAAATGAATGTAATCAAATATTTTAAATAAAAGCTAATAAAAGACAATTGAATTACAAATCAAAAGAAGGAAAAGAAAAAGTTAATAATTCAAGAACAAATTATAATTCACAATATTATTATACTAAAAACTCTAGAAGAATTTCGATTTCATCATGATTAAAACCCAGAAACCAAGATTTAGTCAAGTTTAAAAGAACCTTTCTATTACGTAAAATTCGGATTGCGTGTGGAAGTTTGTTTAATAGTAATGAATTTCGGAAATTTGTTGTGCGAAAATTAGGAATGTTAACTAACAGGTTATTATTGATTCTTAAATTGTGATTACTAGAGATTCTAGAGTTTAAATATCCGCTCCGAACAAAAAAAATTTTTAAAGTTTTGAAATAATACAAATGTCTAACAGGTAAGATTTTAAGACTCGAAAATAATTGAAATGTTGGATAGAAGCGATTCTTGTTACAAATATTTCTGATAACACATTTCTGAAGTATAAGTAGAGGGGATATTTTATTATAGTATGATCCTCCCCAAAAAGCAATACCATACTGTAATTTAGAATGAAATATTCCATAATAAATCATTTTTAAAGTTTTAGAAGAACATAGTTGTCTAAGGCGATAAAAGCTACGTAAAGTAGATCGTAAATACTTTTTTAAAAACAATGAATGTTCAGCCCAACTCATATTATTGTCAAAAGTAACACCCAAGTATTTAAAGCTTTTCACTACTTCAATTTTGAAACAATTAACACTACAAAAAGAATCATCACAAAAGGAACGCTGAACAGTAATGGAAGAACAATTTTCATTAATTAATTTAAAATAACTACATTCAGACGCATGGAAAATTAAATCTAAATCCGGATAAACTTGTTGAGATAAACTACAAAACATTAATTTGGTTTTATTACTGGCAACCAGCCTATGTTATGAAAACCAACTTCTTAACACATTTAGATCGTGATTAATTTTTGCAACCATATTAAGAGGGCTTAGCGAGGTATAACAACAGCCAATATCATCTGCGAAAGCAATTAGTTTACCTTTAAAATTTTGATTGAAAAGAGAGTTAATATAAATTAAAAAAAGAATAGTTCCTAAAACTGACCTTTGTGGTACACCATGTTTAATAAACTGAGGTCTAGGTTTTTTATCACCAATACTAACCCTTTGCATTCTAAAGTTGAGATAGGATTTAAACCAGTCAAAAATTGCACCTCTAAATCCAATATTGTGTAACTTTTTTAAGAGAATTTCGTGAATATGTCGACAAATAGTCCAGCGCAAAATTTTATACTATCTAAACCTATATTAATATTTATGCAAAAATTAAGTAGAGCATCCTCAGTAGATAGCCCTTTTCTGAATCCAAACTGTTCTGAGTTAAAAAACTTGATTTTTTCTAAATAATCAAAAACTCTATTTTTAACTTAATCAAATATTTTGGAAATTGAGGAGAGTAGAGAAATTGGTCTATAATTACTAACATCCTTAGGGTCACCTTTCTTGAAGAGTGGTATAACAGTCGCAAGTTTTAAGGACTCAGGAAAAACTCCAGAATATAAACTCAAATTAAAAATATGTGATAAAATATCTATGATATTAAAAGCAACATTTTTTAAAAATACATTTGAAATACCGTCTTCACCACAAGAGTTAGAACTATTCAGGGTATTAATAGCAATCATTAATTCATAGGGCGAAATCGAACTAAAATATAAACTGTTTGTACGATAAACATCATTAACAAGATTAAGACTATGACAACAAGAACATAATATAGATGGTTGACCTGGAATAGTGTTCTCAGCTATTGAAGTAAAGTAGTTATTGAATAAGTTACCAATTACTGCTTCGTCATTTATTAAGGAACCATTGTTTGACAATGTAAAATATTTATTATTATCAGGAGACCTATTTATGATACTGTTTACAAACTTCCATTCATTTTTTAAATTTCCATTGCATTTTCTAAATTCATTTTGAAAATAATTATCACGACATTGAGGAATTTCTTTTTTCAAATTAATACACATTTTAATATAGGATTTTTTAATTCTTGCATTCAGTGGATGTTTATAGCATATCATTCGGAGCTTAGTTTTCCTTCTTTGCTCTAACAAATTTTCAAATTTTGTTCTAACCTTTCTAGTACATGGTCTAATATGTTGTTCTAATATATTTAAAAAGTTGATGACGAAGTTGTTGCTCCAAATTTTTGCCTTGAAAATCATAGCGATAATAATTCCGAAATTCTGAAACGGACAGCGAGGAGTAAATGATGAAACCGCAAGTGAAGGAAACGAAAATATTGAACACATTGGCGAACGTGAAGCTGAAACGAATTGTTTTTATGGAAAAACCCGTTTTAAGTGGGCAGCAAATGAACCACAGATATTAAGTCTCCCCTTTTAGAACTCCAGTTTAGAACTCCACTGCATAATATTGTAATATTACAAACTTCAGTAACCGCAGCTAGTAACGATGAAACAGAAAATAAAATGTATAAATATTGGTCCCAAATTTTTGATGATTCTATTGAAGATAAAATCATGGAACATGCCATCACAAAATGAAAACTGAAATTCAATTCAGCAGTAAAAGTAGAAACAAAACCTTTAGATAAAATTGAATTTAGAGAATTTCTAGGAATATTATAATTTATACATCAGTTTTCAAGTTAAATCGAGAGTTTACAAAATTAATATTTGTAACAGCGAAACAGGGAGAATCTGATCTGATCTTACAGAGAAATTTTCAGAGCTGTTATGTCTGAGCTTCGATTTCTTACACATACTTTCCTGTTTAAGATTTGGTAACACTTTTGATAGACCGCAGAGATTAATAATTGATCCATTAGCGGCTATTTAAGAAATGTTTAACAAAATAATTGAAAACTGATATTATTCGAAGAATATTGGGTTCAGGTTTTCTGCCACCACCTGTAATGCAGCTGCCCTCTACTTCCACATCCAACAAATTGTGTTATATTTGTCCAAACAAACACCACACAGATGATTTGTCAAAAACCAATGTGTATGGGTTGTAGCAAGCATATGTGTATAAACTGTACAAATACTGATTTTGACGAATGAAATTATTACAAGAAAAGACTGGTTGTTATTTTCTAAGATATAAAACTTTTTGAAATGTTCTATTTATTTTTTTTTAAATATGTATTAAGCTGTAAAAAAATACCATTTTATTTGTTGTTTAACTTTTTTTTATTCTGTTATGTAAATATAAGAACTATTATTATTTGTGAATTCAGAAAAGACTTGTGAAATAAAGTGTCTATTTTTTAAAAAACCCTCACTATTAAATTCTTTTTTTTTTTTTTAAGTTAACATTTAGAATTAATTTAGCCAGCTTTACGTGAAAAAAAAATATTATATTCCGTCTCAAATATAAAAAAAAAAAATGGTGTAAAATTTACTACCACGTCCAGTACTATGTTACAAAATTTCACCTCCTAAGTTAAAGGTTAAGAAATAGGTACGAAATTCATGGATATGTGTATATGTATATATGTAAATAGGAAAAAAAGGAGCACGCGTGCGTAATTATACAAAAAATGTTAGGAAATAGTCTGAATGTAGATAGTTTTGCTCCCTATTCAAAAAAGGGGGATTCTGAGGGAGATATTGTATCAGAGTAGGACCTAATGGCCATATTCAAGAGAATAGCTGAAATTCCTAGCTTTCCAAATATATATATATCTTTAATGGCGCATCTTATTCTTTAAGGACGAAAAGGATATTTGAAAGTATCCTTGTTGTTTTGATGATTTTGCATAAGAAATATATCCGTTATATCTGTTGATTCATAATATACATTCAGTTATATACTTCGGAAAGATAAGGGTCTGGATCATATTTTAACACTTAATTGTTGGAAATGGATGCTACCGTTATGGAGATATTGTAGTTTAAAGTAGAAAATGTTGAAAAAAAAAACAATCTTTATTTTTTTGCTTGAAAACCAAATACCTCAAGATTTTATCAAATGACCCTCACAATATTTGTAAAAGGTATATCTTTTTCCTATTATTCATACATATATACCTTCTGTCTACATCGAATAGTTTAGAAGATATAAGCATTTACTAAAACAAATTGTGTTTTTTTTACCCCTTTTCTATATAAAACTAGGAATAATTATTTACCTTTTACGTAATATGGTAAAATCTTGAGGTATTTGGTTTTGGAAATAACTTGAATTAAACTAAATTGAAATAAAAAATAAATATAATTATATATTTTAAATGTAATTATTAATATAAACATTTTTTTCTGCAACTATGAACATACGAAAAGTGATTGTTAATTCTCTAAAAATATATTTTAATTTTGGAGATTCTGAGGTTATATCCGCTTAGGACCTAATTACTAAATCTCAAGGATAACTTGTGGTCCTAGCTTTCTAAAAATATATCTCTTTAATGGCGCATCTTGCCTTCAAGGACGAAAAGGACATTTGAAAGTATCCTTGTTGTTTTGATGTTTTTATATATGAACCGTTATATCTGTTTACCTATTTTTTAGAACTTGGGCATTAATTTGGATATTTGTCTTTCCATTTTTTCCTTGGTTCTCCCCTACCATGATTACTCTCAGGCCTTCTTTTTAACACTACAGCCAGTTTACGAGTTTCATGTTTAAAGTATACATAATGAAATAAAGTGGCCCTTTTAAAGACTACTTAATTTTTATAGAAAATAGTCTTTAGTAAATAAAAGTTTATCATTTCATCATCCTACATTATAAAATTATAAAACCCTTTGTTTTAATAGTTAAAATTGTAAAGAAAGTGCATAAGATTTTGTACTAATACATAATATAGAAAGCCCGATTCCGAATACAAGCATTATTACTCTAATAAATAATTGTATAAAGAGGCAAATATAATTAGAATCGATAATTTTATCATAAAATTAATTCGATAAAACAAAAAAAAAAAAACACTTCGGAAAATGGTTTAAAATATGTGTGTTTCATTACAATAAGGAGTACATCAACAATGTTTATTCGCTCACGGGCTTCATAGACAAAAACAGTTATATCCATAACCGTAATCATGCCCCTCTATTATCTATAATTATAATTGACAAGCATTTAAGAAGCTGCGCAGTTCATTTTATTTCGCTTCTTCTTAATGAACTCTTAATATGTAAATAAGTTGTATATACAACCGAAATGCGCATACGGGTTGAAAAATTTCTATTTTGTTTTATAATATTCAAACTTTTAAATAAAATATATCCATTTTGTGTCATTTTACATCTTACTATTTGTACACATAATTAAAGAAATCTATTCTATTATTTTTTTTAAGTAACTATCTCAAATTATTGTTTTCTATATTTTGGTCATTTGTAGTAACCATATAGTTTTTGTTAAAAATATATATATATATATATATATATATATATAAATGTATATACCTCTTTAATTACAAAAATATTTTATTTTTATTGATTTTATCCATTAAATGTCACTTAGTATAGGAATAATATGTCGAAACAGTATATGAGGGAGCAGTATTTATGTTTCCTAACTTACTAACCTCTACGTTTTTATGAAAACATGAGTAGTTTCTACTATATAACGTGAGAAATGTAGGTCAGTACGTAAATTGCTGTTCTGTTAAAAACTTTAAATTTGGCTTCAACTTAAATTATAGTATACTCAGCAGGGGCCCCTAGTATCATTATAATAGACTTACATATAAAACTATTGTATATAATCCGAGCAACAAACAGAGAAAATTTAAAATTTGGAATGTCCATACCATTAATTAATTTAATCAAACTATGGGTGGTTGGAAAACTCTAATTAGAATTAGCATTAAAATATTAGTTTGTTTTTAAAATTGAGTTGAACATTTTTAAGATAGATTCAGTTAGACTAAGACGTATTTCCCTGCTTTTCCAATAGGTATTATAATTCAGAATAAAATATTACAAAATCTGTATAATAGTATTAAAAATTATTTAAAAAAGTACATAGCATAATTAAAAATAAAAACTAAAAATTTGTTTAGATGTTAATAAAATATAATATAAGTGCAGTTTTTGTTAACTTTTTTAGACTATACTAGCTTAAGAATTTAAAAATAGTGGGAAGAATTAAAATTTATTAAAAAAATAAATATTTTTAAAGTAATTTTTTAGAAACTTCGCCTTTTAAATGACACAAGTAAGAAATTGAAGTTAAATTGAAATTCTGTTTCCAAAAATAATCTAAATTACCTGTCGATTTAAGCTACTCTATTGAGTGCAAAAACAGTTTTTCATTCATCCACCAAACAACATTTTTCTCTTCTTCAATGGAATGCACGAAATACAATAATTAACATTTTCTATTTAATTTAAATCAATATTATTAAAAATTCAATTAAATTAAATTTTTGTAACAATGTTTATTCTTAATTATAATAAATAAATAAAAACAGAACAATTATAATAATCAACCAACCACAATACATTTAATTGTTTCAATACAATTACATACATAAAAAATAAATAATCTATTTTGTGAATGAATATTTTTGTTTTAATTTTCTTTTAACTATTTTAACTAATTGTCTTTATTTTTATTCAATTATTAAATTTATTCATTACAAATTTGAATTGTACCCACCCAAGTTGGCTTTGTTTACCCTTATTTTTATTTCAAAAAAATAAATAAAAAATAAACTCTGAAGTTAAACTGAGCAAAAAATTGTTTATTCGACATTTTATACAAAAAGTCTTACAAATAATTTCCATGAGGTAAATATTATTTTTTAATATACCTAATGAAACAAATATTTACCGTTATTATAAACAAGTAACAAGACAAAAAAAAAAATAGCAAACAACAAAAAATAAAATATTCTATTGCCTATCAATATTAAAATAACAATAGAAAATTTTCAGAAAACAACAATAAAAAACAGTATCTAAAAACATCACAATTTAGATTTTCATAGAAAACGTTATTTAAAATTGAATTAGTATGGGTGATTATTATTAGAACGGATCTCCCTACTACTAAATTTATATGGTAAATCAAACATATTATAAAACAATAATATCGAATCATTTCAATTTTCATCGAAGATTACAATTTGGTAAATTTTTTTATTTAACAGGTCCTGTTTTTATGATTCTGACATCATTAAGCTTAAGCTTAATTCTAGAAGCTAAGCATCGTAGCTAAACATGTTATTACAATTTTGTCAATTTCTTTATTTAACAGGTTTTGTTTTTCAGGTCCCGACATCATGAAGCTTAAGCTTAATTCAAGAATTTAATTTAATTTTATTTTATTTCCCATGCATATTAATATACATGCAAAAAATTTTTGGCCCTTTTCTATAAGAGATGTGGGCCATATTAATTCAAGAAGGTAGACATTGTACCAAAACATATTATTACAATTTTGTCTATTTCTTTATTTAACAGGTCCTGTTTTTAATTTCCCTTTATCTTGTAATATAAGCTTAAGCCTATTTCTAAAAAACCATTATTGTAAGTTCAAAAAGTGAAGTAATTTTCAAATTCTCATTTGTCAAATGCCTGCCTAACATATAACTATTTAAATCGAATAACTTGTCTTCTGTCGATTCTAGTTTTGTTGGTTAGTTAAATTTTAATTTTATTACCTATAGTGATTGTGGAAAGAAATATTTCATAAAATTAAATCTTACTTTTTTATACATAATGGACAAGAGATAGAAATAATTAGTTATGTATGGATATTTTTCCCGTGTAATCTTTACCATCTTATACAATGGAAAATCAGGTCTGTCAAATGTCATTTTCTCTAAATTTATTTTGTAATACAATTCAATATGAATTTTTTCGAAAAATTCAAATTATTGTCCAGAAAAAAAAATTTCATATATCTTTATTTAACCCTCTCATGGGTTAAATATGTTAATTAAAATATTAATTAAATACCATAGGTTAAAGACCGTATTAATATAACATATGGGTTAATTTCATATATCTTTATTTAATAAATTCCATATTTTTTTATTTATTTATTTTTATCTATGCACAATTTTAAGAACTTATACTAATGATTTTAATATGAATACAATAAAATATTAACTTACATAATTAAGATAAGTTTTATATTTCAATTAATGTTTATTTGTAAATATATTTGCTTAATTTAATTGTGAGGACAATTGTACTATACTTTAGTTGAATTTACCTCTAGTGACGTATAGTATTTTTAAAATTCTAAAAAATATGTCAATTTGTGTGGGGTATACCTATTTTGTTTTATTAAAAATATATAATTTTGTAATTTTGTGTAATTTTGTGTGGGGTATAATTTCGTCGTGCGGGAAAATGATTGTCGTATGTTAAAAACTATAGTTCTGAGTAAATTAAAGTCAAAGTTTGAAACATTATATTTCGAATCCTACACGGAAAAGTTAACTTTTTTTTGTAATTTCTAAATAGTAAATTTTATATACTTTCATTTTTTATGCAAAAGTTATTAAAATTTTGAATTTTAAATAATAAATTTGGATAAAAATTGTAGAATGAGAATGTCGTATGTTAAGTTTTCGCCAAAAAATTTTTTTCAATAGTACATACGACACACATACGACAATTGATTTTCAAATTTATTTTATAATTTGTCGTATGTTTCTGTTTTTTATATGTTGAAATAATATAACATTTTTTTTTTTTCAAAAACAGGGATGAATGCAAGTAATTAAATGTACAAAATAAATACCATAATTATATTTTTAACCTTTTTTATTATCAAAAACTTCACATTCAATGTTTAACTTAAAAATAATATAACAGAAATACTTTCTAGTCGATATAATATATTAAATAAACTTAAAAAACAACTTCTTGTAGAATAACTCAAAAAATAAAAAAAAATTAAAATATGTAGTCTATACTTCATCACAGACAATTAATTTCAAAGTCTTATGTTTTTAATAATACCTAAAAATAAAGTCCCTTTTTTGACATTATTTCAATAGGAGTAACTTAAAATAGTGTTTCTTATAATAATCTGTATATTAATAATAATATACAAATTATAATACGCAAAGTAATATTTGTTAGTTTTTATAAAAAACGAGGCGGTCGCTTTAAATATTCAATAGAGATTTAAAGAACTGTTTGTCTTGATTAGGTAAGAACGAAAGCATATCCTTAATGTCTTTCAGTTTTTCCTTGCAAATCGGTTTAACAGAAGCATTTGTCAAAGTTTGACTGAAAACACTTTCAATTCCTTTGCTAAAACGGTTTTTATAATTTTTATTGATACTGACAATATTAAATGAAGCATCTCTTGCATGAACCTTATAGGACACATTTGACAAATTATTTTGTTCGTATTTAATAATTTTGACCTTAGTAAAAGGTACTTGTTTAAAACACAGTTCTGAAGCCTTGCGAGAGAAAAGTTTAAAATCCAATGATTTCATTTGAATAATCTTGAGATTCACGTTTTCGTACTGCATGTTCTTTAGTAATCGTATCAAACTTAATGGACTTGGTATCTCATCATTTCTTAAGTATTTGTCCAGGACACTATGGATGCAATCCACTTCTTGAACTAAGGAATGACCTGGTTCTGAGAATTTCTGGGTAATATTCGTCAAATTTTTATTGTCGTGAAGAAGCTGTAGCAAACCTGTGGCCATTATTTGGTTGCGATTCTGTGGTACGCAAGAATCACTCCATAGAACGATTTCTGTTATTAATGGATTATCGTTTAATATGCGTTTAATTATTTTGATAAGTACGCTAGCCATATCATTTCCTGAACGACCCATTAGAGCTTCATTCCACAAACCACAATATATTACATTCTTTGAATTTGGTAAAATTAAAGTTGCTGTTAGGTTAAAAGTTGTAAGTTTCCTTTTATAATAAAACGATGATGCATATCCTTTAGGCAAAGGCAACACATTTTGCAAATCAAAACAAATTACAGCCTTTGCCGAATCCAAATTATTCTTGTCAAAATTCTTCTCTGCCTTCATAAAACGTTTATGTTCGAGATGCAATTCATAGTCCGATTTATTAGTATCATTTGGATTAATTTTAAATAATGCACACTTATCACATTGGTCTTTTTTGGGTATATTGAAACCAAGGTTAAATGAATGATTGAAAACATTTCTAAATACTGTATCGCTTACAGGATTGCTTACTTTTTCTTTGTACAAAGAAAATATTTTGGATATGCTGAGATGACTCTCCAGATATTTTCTTTCAGTTTCTGGTCTACAATAGTGAGATTCGATTGTAGGAAACTATTAATATGATCCTTAATCTCTTTTATTTGACCTTCACTAGTAGATTTTCTTCCGCAGTGTTGTTTTTTAGATGGCAGTTTTATTCCAGTTTCATTACTTGTGTTGTTATTAAAGTAATAGTATATACGACGTTCACTTATATCTAATGTGTTTAAGAAAAACTGTTTATACTGGCAATATTTGAAAAATTCGCCCTGCGCATTTAAAATAATAATCAAAACTGCACTTCTTTCTATTTTCGCTTAACAAATTTTTATCTGCACGTCTAATTTTGCAATCACGCTTTTTTACGAATTCATTGTAAAAGCAATTCTTTTCTTCGTCAGATAACTTCCAAAATTGTTGATGTATAAGTGACCTTTCATTATTGTTTATATTTTTGTAACATTGATAAAAACATGTTGGCTTACAAGATGGGCCAACAGACCTTCCTGATATTATATTTCCTTTAGAGTTAGTGTACTCCTTTCCACTTTGACGCAAACGTTTTCTTACATTTTGTTTCCAGGTTTGCTTTTGTAGTCTTCGTTTTCTAGTTTTTACCGTAGAGGGTGTTTGTGTTGCAGCTATTAGAAAAAGCAAAATTAGTAATTAGTATTGCAATGTTAGTTGTAAATATCCCATTCATAATATAGCAATAGTTACACAAAACTTACAAGATTCTGAACAATAATTTGAAGGCAACTCTCTCAAATTCGGACTAGAAATCCGAACATCGTCAATAAAACTATCATTTTCTTCATTCACAAAAGTAGATTCGTTGATATTTTCAATCACAAAAGTAGGATCGTGTACAGTATCATCACTTGAAAAATCATTATCAGTTCCTAAAAAAATATATTTTCAAATAAAAATTTAAGGCTTCCATATTATATTTTCTAGTTAAATAGCGAACCTAAATCACAACTACGCGCTTGTTGTTTCTCGCCATCAAATATCTCGCTTGCCATTGTCTAAAAAGAGAAATATTTATTTACAATTTTGCACATGTGTAAAAAAAAACAAATGCAATAAAAAATACAACGCAATAAATTTACTTACACAAGAATTTCTTCCGGTATATTTTTCCGGTGATTGATCCATTCTGTTCAACGATCAAACAAATACTGAATATAAATTGATCGTTTTAATGCATTTGTCTATTAACATACTACAATATAATACTCAGTTTTAAAAATTTAAATGTTGTATGTTATAACATACGACAATTTGTCATCATAAATTTATTTAAAATGTTGTATAGTAAACATACAACAATGTATTTCTGGAAAGGGCAAATGTATGAGAATTTTGTTGTATGTTACATTTTCAAGCTACATTCGACAAAATAATATTCAAAATGTAACCAATGTACCACATACGACAAATTAAACTCTCCACATCTTTAAAACGGAATAAGATATCGAAAAACCGATGACATCGTTAAAAAGAGCAAAAAAAATTTCTGAATAAACAATCAATATGTCAAATTGTCAAAATCTTAACATACGACAAACATTTACTCGCCGACGATTTGTTTAATTAGTTGTTCTGATTTTCATTTTTACTTTAAACATTTGCAGTTGGGAAAAGTGGAACAGCATAAATGTCGCAATATTTCCTTCGATATTAAACTAGAACGGAGAGCTTTGTAGTCGCAATTAAAATATGTTTTCGCAATGCGTTCCTTGAAGTCTAGTAGATTTTCCTTCAAACTTATTCTTTTTACATGCATTTTGACCAAATAGTCGGGGATATTTAGCTTTGTATGATTTATTTTGTCTCAAATTTCTGAAATTACTATCCAGTTAAAATCACTTGATGATCAATGGAAAAAAAAGCGCTTCAACGGAAAACAAGAGCAGCGAAGGAAGAATATAAGGCTAAAAGAAGAGATGAGAAGAAACTCATCAGGCGGAAAAAAACGGGACTTCGAAAAATCTCTGCTCATAAATATCGAATCTCATAAAAATAGAGGCGGAGTGCGGAACTTCTACAAAAAAGCCAAGCTGGCCAGCTGGCTATAAACCCGCTACACACGCGCTAACAGATAATATGGGAAATTTGGTTACCGAAACGCAAGGGATATTGGAGACATGGAAGCAGCACTTTCAGCAGCTGCTAAATGGAGAGCAACAACAACAACAAGAGCTAGCAACACCAGCACCAGTCATTACCAGCAACCCCCCGCCACCCACTGTAGAGGTTGTTGGCCAAGCCATCAGCAAGCTGAAAAACAACAAAGCTGCTGGATCGATGGACTCCCAGCTGAATTATTCAAAGCTGGAGGCGATGTTTTGGTTAACTGCATGCACCAAATCATTGGCAGCATCTGGAAGGAAGAAAGCATGCCTAATGACTGGAGTACCAGCTCTATATGACCCATTTTCAAAAAGGGCGACGCCATGTCCTGTAAAAACTATAGAGGAATATCCCTCTTAAATATTGCATATAAGATCCTGTCCAACATTTTGTGCGAATGTCTGAAGCCCTATTGATTGGCAGTTATCAATGCGGCTTTCGCCCCGGAAAATCAACAAGCGACCAGATGTTCGTACTTAGACAAATCCTGGAGAAGGCCCATAAGTTTCAAATCGATACACACTGCTATGTCGGAATTCGGTGTACCAGCCAAGCTCATCCGATTGTCAAAAATGACACTGGAAAACACAAGATGTGCTGTGGTAATTGGAAATAACACTTCTGACTATTTCCAGACGTGTACCGGATTTCGACAAGGAGATGCACTATCATGCGACTTCTCTCAATCTAATACTGGAACGTATAGTGCGACGAGCGGAAGTAAACACGGCCGGTAATATATTTTTCAGATCTGTTCAACTACTAGGGTATGCCGACGACATTGACATCATCGCCAGATCACAACGGGCGGTCGTCGAGGCTTTTACCCAGATTGAAGAAAAAGCGAAACGAATGGGTCTCAAAGTAAATGAGGATAAGACAAAATATATGTTGTCGACAAATAAAAAGACCTCTCAGCATCATATTGGTCAAAACATCACTGTCGGCACATATAATTTCGAGGTAGTTCAGGAGTTTACCTACCTTGGAACCAGTGTTAATCCCACAAACGACATCAATGTGGAGGTACGGCGAAGAATAACCCTTGCAAACCGTTGCTGCTTCGGTTTGTCAAAACATCTCGGGTTAAAGCTCCTCTCTCGAAACACCAAAGTACAAATCTACAAAACGCTCATACTCCCGGTTTTGCTTTACGGATCAGAATCATGGACACTGCCTAAGGCAAGTGAGCGTGCACTTGGTGTCTTCGAGAAGAAAATTCTTCGTCGGATATATGGTCCTGAAAACGACGATGGGGGCTGGAGGAGCAGATATAATGTATAACTCTATGAGCTGTACAATGAGGTGGACGTAGTCACAAAAATTAAAGTCAAGAGGCTACAGTGGCTCGGACACCTAGAGCGGATGGACGAAAATGCTCCAGCCAAGAGAATCTTCGATTCCAGACCCGAAGGTACAAGACGTCGGGGCAGACCAAACCTTCGTTGGAGAGACGAAATATCTCCGGATTTAAAGCAATTTCGAATCTTCAACTGGAGAGAATCCGCCCGTGACCGGCAAAAATGGAGGATGTTGATGAGTCAGGCCCAGGACCTACATGGTCTGTTGGCCACCTAAGTAAGTAAAGTAAGTAAAATTACTAATATCTTCATTTGACATTTCTGATTTATAGTTAAAAGAAACAGAATTGTAATTCTTTGTGACTGAACAAAGAGGCGGTATGTCCACAGAACGTTTAAGTGAAATTTGAAGTTTATCTGCTTTAATTAGTATTCCAAAAAGTTCACAACACGACTTGATTCTAAATAAGGACGAACAAAAGTAAAGGACTTCTTCAGTATTTATATCTGGTCCAATATTTATAACTGATTGACCATGTATAAAGATATCTTTTGTATAATTTGATCTGTATATGATGGTCACTTTATTTGAGCATTTTTTAAAATCTGTCACTGTGATGAAGAATTTTAAATTAATTAATAAATATCAAGGCAAACTTTCTAGAATATAATAATTTAATGAAAGAAGCCATACTTTGAGGAGTTTCAAGAATTTATTAAAGTTTCTTTCTGTTCTAATGGTAATTGGTAATAAGTTAAAAAAGGAAGGTGCCAAAAAGTCAAAAAATTTCTTATAATGTGTGTTATAGGTAAAAGGAATCTGTACCATATTTCTATTATTAATTCTAAGATTATAAATATTATTATTCCGAATATTATTAACATTGACATCTTGGAAGAACTTTCTTAAAGATCTGAAAACGTATAAGTGCCTTAGCGAAAAAAATTTTAAATCTTGAAATAATGGCCAACAACTAAATGTCCTATTTTTGTAGTCTAATCACTTTTAAAATACATTTCTGGGCAGTGACTATAGACTGAAGTGAATTTAAGTAAGTTCCTCCCCACGAAGTAATTCCATATTGTAGTTTTGAGTTGACTAAAGCGTGATATATGTTAATAAGCAACTTCCTTGAACAGTGGTTTCCAAGTAAGTAGAATTTTCTAATAGTCATAATTAAATATTTGTGTAAATTATTAATGTGTGGTTTCCAGTTTAAATTTTTATCTATATATACACACCTAAATATTTAAAAGTTTCTACCGATTCTACTACAAAGCAATTTATTGAACACTTTATGTTAATTCCACATGAATGGAGACTTAGAGTAGAGCTCTCGCATTCTGCAGAATGTGCTTTAATATCCATGTCGATATTAGAACGATTTTTTAAATTAAAAATAATCATTTTTGTTTTATTACTAATATTCAGTTTATGAAATGTAAACCAATGTTTTAACAAATCCATATCTAATTGCATGTTTTCTTTTAGAAGAACCAAATTTTTTTCTTTATAAGAAAGAGAGCAATCGTCTGCAAAACCAGTGATAATACCATTAAACGGTTGAACAAATAAAGAGTTTATATAGACTAGAAATAAAATAGGACCTAATACTGAGCCTTGGGGAACTCCAATATTAACAGTCTTAACTTCACTAAACGTATTATTAATTTTAATTTTTTGCGTTCTATTTTGTAAATAAGACTTTAAAAATTGGAGCATGAAACCTCTAAAGCCAGCTCTTTCCAATTTACTAACAAGCATTTTGTGATTAATCATGTCGAAAGCTTTTGTAATATCAATGAACAGAGCCGCTGTTGCATTACCTTTACAATTCAGGCTGGAATACAATTCAGAACAAAGTTTTAAAATTGCGTCTTCCGTACTCTTACCTGAGCGAAAACCAAATTGGTTAAAATTAAGAAAATTTGTTTCCGTAAGGAAAATAATCATTCTTATTTTTATAAGTTTTTGAAAAAGTTTTGCTAATGAGGGCAGAATAGAAATAGGTCTGTAGTGAGATACTTGTAATTTCGAACCTTTTTTGAATAATGGAATTAGTTCAGCTGATTTTAAGGAAGTTGGGAAAATACCAGAATATATTGATAAATTAAAAATATACTTTAAGATATCACTAATGTGAAAAATATAGATTTTATATTTCGATATTTTAATCTGTCCTTTCCAAAGAAACTAATTCAATCAACGAGAAGATCATAATTTATTTAAAATTCGTTTTGTATCAAAGATGAAAATGATTAGAACAATTCTGTACACGTGTTGTATTTTATTAGATAGCTTTTTTAAAGGAAGCCTTAAGTATAACATGAGTAATAGATAAGCCGATATGAACAACAAAATTTAAAAAAAATATATGTACTAGGAATAAAAGTAAAACAATAAAAACAAAAATGATGTAGGATAAAAAAAAATAAAAATCTTGACTTCAAGTCAACTTATCGCCATAAGGAAGTGTTTTTGATTCCCTTTTTCGTTATTTTTCTTTTCATTTTCCAAAGACAAGAAAAGTTAAACAGAATCTTGTCTTTATCTATTCTTATTTTTCTTCTTTTTTTTTTGTTGTTTGGTGGTGAATTGTTTTCTTTTGGACTTATCTGTTCTAGTTTGTGTTTCTTTATAAGACAAAATATAATAGAAAAAAGTAAAAACAATCAAAGGAAAGTAATTACCGTTAATAGCTTGTTTTGCTTGTTATTACTTGGTGTTATTGTTGTTGTTGTTGTTTTGTTTATGCAATAATTACAAAGGATAATTTAAAATTAAAAGTTCAGTTCAAACGTTAAGCTTTTAAATTATCACCTTTACGGATATTTACTGTTATAAATGTCAATTAATACTTTGATAATTATAACTACTACTACTAGAATATTTTGTAGTATTTTTTTTTTTTTATAAAATATTTTCTTTTAACTATTTATTTCAAGAAAAATGTGAAAATTTGTAGCATAACTGTTAAATATGAAAATAACAATAAATTGCTTTCAAAACAGGATTTAATGTATTTACTTATTTATTTACTATTTAGTTCAAACAGTTTACAAAATATAATACAATTTAATTATTAAAATTTTCAATTAACACAATGTATCAAATAAGATTTATGATTTAAAGTTTAAATTACTTTGAAATCTAATACAACAATGAGCTTACTTAATGAGCTAAAATTGTTGACTAAACCATACAAATAAAAAATAATTATCTATAATTATGTGTGTGGTGAGCATTAATTTATCAGTACATGAACAGAGATGAATATACAGATACGATAAACACTGAAAAATTTGCCAAATAATTGATCAAAATGACGAAGAGGCTGTAAGTAGTATAGTATGGACCAAAATAACCAAATGCAATTGCAATTTATTTTTTATTTAATTATTTTATTTTGTCTTTCTCAAAAGAAGCATCATTGCTCGTACAGAGTATATACATTTATATATTTACTTATATTTACATATTTTAGTATAGAAAACTTAATGGTGAAGGTGTTGGTATAAATTCAATGAAGTAAATTTAGCTCATCAACAACGTGACGTACTTTCAAAACATTTATTACAACAACAACATCGTTCCATATATACATTTCTACCTTTAGAACGTACAACATTTAGATTTCAACAACCTATAAGTGATTTATATTTCAACTTTACAATCTAGTAATATCGATAAGGCCTAAACTAGTCGTATTTTAGTTAAAAGTAAATATCAAACTCATGTACGCTCTTATGGGTTTGCATATAATCGATTAGCCTTACATAAATTGGCATCCAGTAGATGGGATCCCTGCTATGGTTCTTAGACATATAGCCTTCGCTATTTCCAAACCATTGCGCAACTCATTCCCTACCCTACGGGAATATACCCAACTCAATAGAAGATTGCGCATGTTAACCCAATTCCCAAAAAAGGCGACAAAAGCGATCCCTCCAACTAGAGGCCTAAAGCTAGCTAAAGCTATAATATCGATCCTTAATAAACAAGCTGACCAAATATCTACACAGTCAAGGTATTGTCCACGATAGGCAATATGGATTTAGATCCCACCGGTCCACCGGTTATTTAATACGCTATACCTTAACGAGAAGCTAAATATTTGCTTGCACAATTCGGGTGAAGCAAATATTGTGGCTCTGGATATTTCTAAAGTTTTCGATCAAGTATGGCATAGCGCATTATTATCAAAATGTCAAGCAGTAGACCTGGGTCTCTCTTCTCTCAAATCGATTGAAGGTTTCCTTTCGAATCGTACGTTTCAAGTCTTAGTTGACGGATTTAAGTCCGATCAATTCCAAATAAACGCTGGTGTTCCCCAAGGATCAGTTCTCTCATCTACCCTATTCCTTATATTTATAAATGATTTGCTCCAAACCACTTTCAATCCAATCCACAGCTTTGCAGACGACAACACCCTAGTAGCCTCCTACGATTTTCATAAAAAATCTGAAGCTGTGCCAACCAAAAGAGATATCATGGCCAGTTCCCTCAGCCATGATTTGGTCGCAATAGCTAATTGGAGCTTAAAAAACAGAGTCGAGTTTAACACTTCTAAGACTCAGAGCTGTACAATCTCCCGAAAAATTTCCATTTTTGATTCTACTCTTTTGTTTCAGGAAGATAAACTTCAGCGGTTTGAAAGCTTAAGCATATTAGGTATGCACCTTAATCGAAAAATGATCTGGAATGATCATATATTTGATGTTGCAAAAAACGCAGCCAAATATTTAGGTTTTCTTAGCCGCTGCAAGGCTTATTTCTCCCCCCCTTCGTGACCTCTTGAAAATCTATAAAGCTTTTTTACGACCCAAAATGAAGTACAATTCTCACATATGGACTGGTGCCTCTAGTATTGCGTTAAAACATTTGGAGTCCAAAAATGGACTATTCGTCTAATCAGTGACCCAAATGTGACAGCCTATCTTGCTCCTCTTGGACATCGTCGTATAGTCGGAACTCTCTCACTTTTTTATAGATATCTCGTAGGCATCGGCACATGCTCAGTAGAAATTAAATCTATATTACCTCCACTTAAGCGTTTCCCCCGCGAAACACGAAAGGCAGCATGTGCTCACCCCTACACCATTGAAATCCCTAAATGGCAAAAGACAAGTAAGCAAAATTAACTTTTTTAAAAAGAAAAGTAGTTGGCTTGTTAGACTTAAGTAGCTTTAAGTTTTGATGTAAGTTTGTTGAAAAGTATTAAATTAACTTAAATACGGTTAGTCAGGCCTATAGTGTAAGAAAACTGAAGCACAAATATTGTTGCAAATGTAACTGTTATAACAGTAATCCATCGAAAAACGTGTAGGAGAGAATTAAATAAAATGATCATGAGTAAAGAAATACGCTGTTAAAAATATTATTCATATACCGCATAAGAACAATCAGCAATGATAGTAATGAAAAAACTACGCCCCGCTCGTCAAGTTGGTTGAAATAGAACAATATAACTCTAACTATCTATAATTATAATTTACAAGCATTCAGGGACCTGCGCAGTAGACACCTTTCCATTTTATTTCCCTCACATTTCCCTCCTTCAATAATGCCCTCTCAGTTATTTTAATTATTGAAGGAAATCATATTTATAATAATTTTTTACTCATATGATCTTATTATTCACCAAATATATTATTCGTGAGTTCTTATTAAAATAAAAAACAAAAACAAGCCAAAATATAAAAAAACAAAAACAAAAAAAAATACAAAAACAAAAAAAATTCAGTTGAATTCTTCATATGATGGGCAATTTCATCTTTACATAATAGAGTCAAAGTAGCTATCTATAACTATAATTGACAAACATTAAGGACCTACGCAGTAGACACCTTTTCATTTTAACTCTATTCTCCATAATGAACTCTTAATATATAATAAGTAAGTTGTAAATAAAACAATAATGCGCACACAGTTGAAATTTTGTTAATCATATGGTTTTATTATTCGCCAAATACATGAAGAAACAGGTAGAAACGAAACAGAAAATGAGAAGTAAGGTATTTATGTTTTTTAACGAAAACATACCAATTCCAAAGCTATTCATTAAAACATTAGTGCTTTCTGCTTTGTAATGCGAAGTCTATGTCAGTACGTAAATTACTGTTTTTTTAAAAACTTTAAATTTGACTTCAACTTGAAATATAATTACTCAACAGGGGCCCCTAGTATGTGTTACAACTAACAATGAAATTCCAAAAATAACCATCCTGAAGTATGTGGAAATGCAAACAAAAATCTGTAGCTACCAACAATCTCACAACTAACCAATAAATTCTAGATTCATTAAAAAAATACAATTAGATAATTGAAAACAGTTATTACAATATAAATAAAATTAGTGTCCTCTTAATTTTAATCGAAATAAATTTCAATACCTAAAACTTATTAATATTAAATATTCAACCTTTAATCTTGCAAACCTTCTTAAATCCATTTTAAATTTAAATTTTTATAAATCGATGAAAGTATATCAAAATGCAATGCCAAAGAAACTGCGATACACTCTAAATTAATTAGGTTAATATTTGAATAATAATTGTTATAATATTCTTAATACATTTTAAAATGATAGCTATGTACAATATTATCCTTTCTGCTGACAAAATAACAACAACAACAAAATTGTATAGTCTGCATTTATGATGCCAAAAAAAAAACAAAATGTATACCTATACCTACCTACATTAGAAATATCTTTAGACTATCTTTGTTGACATTATTAAAATAACAATTTATTTTTAAAATATATTTTTTATAATCAGCATTTTCTCCTTCTTTCAGATAATATCAATATCCCGTTATACACAATAATAATATTAAATAAAAATAAAAACATAAAAATTATTTGTATAATAAAAAAAATAAAAAAATTAATTGAACTGAAAATCAAGATGAAATTAAATAAATTAAAAATAATTTGCATTGGAAAGTTATTTTATATAAGTAAATAACCGTTATAAATGAATTAAAATTGAAGTTCTATTTTGCATAAAAAATACAGTAATATGTTAAAATATTGGACGGAAAAATAGTTCATATATAAATTTCAATTATTAAAAATTATATTTTGCTAATATATCTGCACCGAAATCAATTTCGGAAGCGTAACGTGAAATTAATAATAATAATTTGAATTAATAAAACGAAATGTTAATACATAAAATATTATTATTATTATTTATTCACCACATTACCCTTATTATAATTGAACTAGAATAGCATCAATTTAAAATAGTACTAATATTATTTTGACTATAATTTCAAAATGTGCAATACACAATAATTAATACAAAAATTAAACGAGTGTTAATATATAAAGCGTTACTATAAATTTATCAGCTAAAAGAGAAAATAACTACTCGTTGTGGAAAGCAACAAAGAGTACAAAAAACTCGATCTCTCAAATCCCGCCAATCAGAATGAAAAATGGTGAATGGGCGAGAGATAATAAAAATAAAGCTGAAACATTCGCAGATCATCTTGAAGAAATTTTTTGTCCAGACTAGACAGATTCGGATGATCTCACTGAAGAAAATAATAATTGGCAAGAAAATGTCATATCACCATTTTCACAGAGAGAAATAGTTGAACAAATTAAAAAACTCAGAGATAAAAAAGCTCCAGGTTTTGATATAATTACATTAAAAAAAGCGATAACAATGCTAACATGCATTATGAACGCTGCTATAAGAATACGGTATGTGCCGAATATGTGGAAAATAGCAGAGATAATTATGATACCAAAGCCAGGTAAGACCATAAATGAGGTCAAATCCTACAGACCAATATCATTACTACCAATAGTATCAAAATTATTTCAAAAACTATTATTGATTCGAATGAGACCGATCATAGAAAATAGTAATCTGATTCCAAATTATCAATTTGGCTTTAGATCTAAGCACTCGACAATCGATCAAATTCATAGAATAACAGACATAATAGAAAAAGCTTTAGAGGAAAAGCCCAAGATGTAGATGTAGCCCAAGCTTTTGATAAAGTATGGCATCGAGGCTTAATAAATAAACTAAACACTATGTTACCTAAACAATACGTAGATATACTCTTATCATATCTAGAAAACAGACTATTCAGAATAAAACAAGACGAAGAGTATTCTACTATTAGAGATATTAAAACGGGTGTGCCTCAAGGTAGTATTCTGGGTCCCATACTGTACATTGCTCTACACCAATGATTTACCAGAAATGGAAAATATAACTGTAGCCATATTCGCTGACGATTCTACGTTGATGGCAGTAGGGTCAAATATTGACGAGGCTACAATTAAATTGCAAAGAGCAAGCGACAAGCTATACCTCTGGACAATGAAATGGAAAATTAAACTCAATGAGTTAAAATCAGTACATGTAAATTTTACAAATAAAAAATTAGAAAATCAACCACCATTGGTAAATCTGAATGGGGTCAATATACCCCAAGAAAACAATGCTAAATACCTAGGAATGACATTAGATGTCAAACTTAGATGGAAAGAACACGTCAAAAAGAAAAAAAATTTGAGCTTGATAATAAATATAGATAAATGTACTGGCTCTTAGGTCGAAATTTTAAATTACAAGATTTTGCTATATAATCAGATAATAAAACCGATATGGTTGTACGGCATACAAATATGGGTATGTGTCAAACAAACACATGTACTTTGTATACAAAAATTCCAAAATAAAGTCTTGCGCAACATGGTGAATGCCCGTTGGTATGTTCGCAACAGTGATTTGCACAGAGATCTAAAAATTGCTTGCATAGAAAATGAAATAAAAAGATATGCAACAAAGCATATAGCTCGTCTGGAGGGACATGTTAACGTTGAGGCCACTCAACTGCTAGATAATCAAAATGATGTCAGAAGGCTTAAAAGAACTAAGCCACTAGATTTAGTACGATAGAATTTCGTAAATTTTTCTTTAAGAAAATCAAAATAGAAATAAATTAATGGTTAGTCCGTCGGACTAGTATTAATGGGAGGGGTGTGGTTTAGTCAGTAAAAATCTGGCACACAATGGAAGCTACGGGGCTCATTGTGTCTATGAAGATTCCCACCAATCCACGCAAAAAAAAAAAAAAAAAAAAAACTAATATAAAGTGGGTTATACGTTTTCTAAAAAAAATTCTTGCTTAAAACACATTTCTTTAAAGCGTACATAAACTTGGACACAGTCTTTAATTGAATTAACTTTAAAATTCTGTTTTGCTCCACAACTTTATTACCAGAAAAATCAACTACCTAAGTATCAAAAATTAAAAAAGTTAATAATTTAGTAATAAAAAAAAAAACTTTATTTATTTTCAAACTTCTCCATTTTTGCTATAGAGTTAGTGAACATTTTTTTTTCTTCAAAATTAAAATTAAAATCAACTCAACATGTGTTCTCAAAACGATTATGGCTATTTATAAAGAAGAAAAATCATCTAAGAAAGTGATAGAAGAAAAAAACAAAGAAAACAAAATAGTGAAAATATTAAAGAAATTTTTAGAGTTTGCTCAGACAATTTTCCAAAAAACATGTTAAAATAGATTTAAGATAGATAAATATCATTATCAACATATGATACCAAAAATTTTCTTTGTATTTTGCAAAAAATAATATTTTATTTTATAAATATTAAAATGTTATTATTTTGTAACAAAAGCAAACGATACATGCTTTGATACAGGACGACAATACGCTTTTTTACAAAGATTATATTTTAATTCAGTCAATCGTGAAATCAACGAAAACGGTTCTTTAAAGTAAATAAATAAATTAAAAAATTTTAAGAAATCTTTAAAAAATTGGATTTTGATTGAACAGGTTTTTGGAGATTAACAACTTTTGACAAGATAGCATTGACAAAAAGAAAGATTTTTAAATAACGTTTTTCTCTACTCAATACTTGACAATAGACTATAATAAGATAATAGAGAAACTTAAAAACATTAGAAAAAGTTTTCCATCAAGCTCCGAAATGTCCATTAATTTCAGAAGAACTAACCTATTTTGTTTCACATCACAATGGATTGAATTGAACATTATTATTTTTTAAATTATGTTAAATATACACAGTTATATTAACACATTTACTGCCAAGTGGATTTTAACAAAATGTTCATACAGGCCAAAGCAAAAAACTGTTTTTTTTTGCTGGACTATAATATACGACATATCGCGGAATTCTCGCATAAATTTTTCTATGCAGTACCAATGCGCTCATCTATGAAATATTATACTTTTTTGACATTTTATTTGAAAAAACAAATTGTTAAGACTTGCTCATCGTAACTGTTATTCAAATATTCAAATTATGCTCTTCTTCTTCTTTTATTACTTATACATAATTGGATGTCAGCGGTTATATGATATTGGCAACGATATCCTGATAGAAGCCATTTTTCTGATGCCTGTCCAGGTTCTAATGTTGCTCTGTTGATCTAATATTTTTCCTTCAATTTTTCCTTGAACCATTAACTGAACTAGCTCGTATTTATTTCCACGCATAATGTGCAAATCATGCTCAAGTGAAGGTAATGTATGGTCGTTAATAGTTTATGCGGAAAAGAATCTGTAGAATGTGAGAATTGTAAGAATCTGTAGAATGTGAGAATTGAATGTGAAAAGAGTAGAATTGGCCACCATGGGATTGGTCTGTATGAAATGTCTGTATGTCTCCCACTCAGTGAAGAATAGTGTATGTTGATAACTTTTACACAAGCTACGACTTAGCGAAAATATTTCTGGATAGAAACCTTCACATGGTGGGCAATCCTCGTGACTAATAAAACAGTTATTCACAAATAAGTTTTCTTTTATCATGTTAAATGAGAAACAATTTCAAGTAAAAACGAAAATGGAAAGATACTCACCTCACTTGCACCTCACTGGATATGCACCTCACTTTGCAGATAAAAAGATAGATCTATCACCTATCTATAACACCACAATCTTCTATCTAAGCACCAAAAAACCATTAGTAATACTAGCATGATGCAAGGAAAACGAGAACTGACTTCTCGGATCAAATGACTTCATACGTTACAATTTTGCGAAATCAAGAGAATCAAGTAAATGCTTGAATTATTTACAAACAAGTAACAAAAAATCAAATTCGAGGCCTTTCGGAAAAAGTTGGTGGCAGAATTATTAAACATCGAAGTTAAAGAATATACGAGAAAAAGTAAATCTTAATAAACACCAATTCGCAAAGACAATAGACTCCACTGGAAAACTTTTACAAAGAAAATGTTATACAAAATTAAAAAAAGAAAATAGGGTGAGAACATGTCAGAAAACGTGCTAAAGTGGTACAAACTTTTTGTGTCCTGGCTGTCCCCGAATATGCTTGGATTGTTTTAATCTGAAGCAAACATGATATATCATTAAAATCATGATAGAACTTTAAAAAAAAAAAAACAATTTTCTACATTTCATACATTTCCCAAAACCACTATTATTTTTGTGTTCCCAGGGTGCCTCACAATAATTTTTATTGCAGTTCTTGTCATCTAAAGTCATACATAATTGAATAATGGTATTTTTGTTATTGGATTACCGTCAGATATAGGTACACTTTTAAATGAAATGGTCTGTGGTACTAACTTATACGCCATACATTTAAATCGGCTTTTATTTACTACCATACCACAAGATTTAATTTTTCTACGCAAACTTATAGTTTTTCACTTGAATCAAAAATTATAAAAAACAATATTTTTTTAGATAATAATATTGAATTGACTTGATTTTAATATTAACTAATTAAGATGACGAAATCAGCCGATAATACATAAGCTTGTAAATTTTTTGGACGAACATAGTAATATCATATTGTCTAGTCATATTATTAGACTATACTAAAATTGAAAATCAAAGGGTAGAATTAGTAATAATGAACAATGAACTAAAAGTTTAAAACAGAGTTCAAGCTCGTGAACCAGCTTAATATCATAGAACATGTTCAATACGTTTAAATATTACATGTACAGTTGTTAAATGTCGTTTTGTTAACTGTCCATTTTCCGGAATGTCTTTTACTCACTGTCCAGTTGTTTCTTTTGCGAAATGTTCACTAATCAAATGTTCAGTGGGCAAGTGTATCGTACCAGGTAATTAATCTTTAGTGAAACCTAAATTTCGAATTGAAAATCAAATTTCGCTGTATTATTTGTATAACTATATTTTTTGACTTAACTATAAACAATTTATTTTCTAGCAGACGTTGATTAAAACCTACCTAAGCTTTCTGAGCAAAACAAACTTAGCTAGGTTTTAATTTTATGTATGGGCTTATAGAAAAAAATAATGTAGACCTAAATTGACATGAAGTGAATATTAATTTGTTCTTTCAAATTTGACCCTTTCATCACAATAAAAGAACAATAATGGACGACATGGTAAACCATGATTTTAGTTCAAATTTCCAACCAGGGTAGAGCAAACAGATTTGAAATAACACCTCCAAAACTCCAAACTGTATAATTACGCAAAAACTAACGCCATTCGACCTTCTTCTAAAATTCTCAAATTAAGAGAGAAAAGCTTACCACGACTAGAAAACTTAAATATTCTCGGAATGCGTGTAAATCAAATAATCTCAGGAATGACCATATTTTCATTATTGCGAAAACCGCCGCAAAATATTTGTGGTTTTTAAGTCGAAGTAAAGGCATATTTTTTCACCTAAAGATCTACTTAATATCTATAAAACCTACATATTTTTAATCTCTTTTTACACTCTTACAGTAATTTAAGTAGATATGATCCAAGATAGGGTATATTTTACATTTGTGGCGACTCAAAGGTTGCTATCAGTTTTCTTAAAAGAGTACAAACACCCACTATTCGTCTCATATATGACCTAAATGATCAAATGACTCATATATGATGTAAATGATAAAAAAGCCGATGATCAAATTCTACTTTGTCATTGTCGTATCGTTGCAGCACTAACTCTATTTTACAGATATCTCGGGAATTAGGTACATGCTCGGTAGAACCAAAATCACTATTTCCGCCTCTTGTGCAATTCGGTCGTGGAACGCGAGAAACTGCAAATGTCCACCCATACACAGTGGATATATAAAGATGGTTTAAGACTGGTTATAGAAATTAGTTTATAGTCAGAACTTCTAGAATGTGGAATCGCATTCTACTACAAGCATTCAATACAAGAAAAGTTAGTTTTTAGTTATTTAATTTACAAAAATTAAAAGTGGATGTTAATAACTTAGTTTAGCAACTCCTCTTTAAACCTTTCTCCTACTTCTTTCTTCTCTTCTCTCTAACTATCCCTTTTTTTCCAAGTATAAAGGTTTCTCTGACCTAAGTTTTGGCTAATGTAATAAAAAAAAAAAAACATAAAAACGCTAAAACCCGTTATAATTGTTTTATATAATTGTGCAGTTTGCCCTCCTAAAATTCATCAAGAAATTTTTATATCAACCCTCATTTGCAAAGAATTCTACCTTAAAGAATATTTGCCATCCATATTCATTCGAAATGGATTTAAAAAATAGATATTAAGTCGGTTATTCCTACTAAAGATTTTAATATTGAGTAATCCTTATAAAATCTAATTATAGTGAAACAAACACAGTTGTATAGGTATACCCCTCTCTCATTTACGATTAGTATAAACTTCATAGAACCGAGCGATTTTCTTTAAAAAATTTTATGTTCTTCAAATTTTGTCCTTTTTTTTTGATTTTAGCAAAATCCTTGTTTTATGCTGGTCAGTAGTTATAATAGTTTCTATGAAGTTTTTTCTTTTATTTTTTGTTTTAATTTCTTTTTATTACTTTTTTATAAAGTGAGTTCAGTGTTGGAAATAAAGTCATTTCTTTTTTTTTCTCTATTTTCGTTTTGGCGTTGGCTTTTTTTATTGTTGGTAAGTTATTTTCAATAAAAAAGGAAAGCATTTTTTTTTTTTCAAATTCTTAATACATATAAATATTATAGATATATAATATATTTTTTATATCTATATAATAATATAATATTAACCCTTTGGGGAATAATAGCTGAAGAAAAAACAATTCGTGTTAAATTTATTGAGATATTTTGAATTGATAAGTACTTGAAAATGTTTTGAAAAAGAAACATACAAAAAAAATATATTTTTGCATACAAGACGTTTTGATGCATTTGAATGAAGTTGGCTGACTTAGAAAGTAAACTTGTGAAAAATCTTTATCCTGTTCATTTGATTCAATGGAACAAGAATTGATAAATTCAGTTTTACAACAAAACAGAATTGATGTTTGTTAAGTCTCTCGTTCATAGAAAGATCACATCAAAAATTGCATGATTCTTAAGTTGTTTTGTGTTATAGTTAAACTGTTAAGGAGTTAATTTTATTAAAATAAAATATATAAAGTTTTAGTATAAATAAAAATATTGTTTGTATTATAATATAGGGTGTCCTATAACAATTTTTGATATTGAAATGGTTAGTATGAAATCTACAAACATTTTAAACGTTTTTATTTAACTTTGAACGACTGCTAATATTTTATAATGTTTATGACGAATCTGAGTTTATAGTTTTTATAATCTTCTGAATCTGGAAATAAATATTAATTAAATAATATTTTTATTTTTAACCCTTAAAAGACCAATCTGGTATTTTTGAACCCGAAATTTTTTTTTGTGTTAAGCTTCATCAATAAAGTATTTTTTATTCTGGGACTTTCTAATCTTACGGTTTTAGGCTAGACAATTAATGATTTCAAGGATAGTATCGAATTTGATACAATGGGTTTCAGAGACGAAAAAAAATAAAAGCCAATTAAATGGTAAAATATTCTTATGTACCACTTTTTTGACTTTAGTCTTATTTTAGAACGCCCCATGAAACTATCCATGAGATCAACAACTCCCATGTGAAGGTTATATTGTTTTTTTTTTCCTTTATTTTTCAACTATTACTTAAAAACTAACTAAAAACATGTTTTATATTAAATTATTAAAATAAAAAAGATTTTAACAAATTTCTAATTTAATAGTTAACAGATTTAAAAATTGAGAGCAAGCAAAAAGCTTTAATATTCACATGGTTTATGATTATTGTGCCTATTACAGGTGTCACACCACTTTTCCAGTCACCCGAATGAAATTTATTTTCGTATTACAAGTCTCATCCGACAGCAACCAAATTTCTGAACGTATTTTTAATGTACTTTGGCAGAAAAACTCATTTGACATTTGAGAAAAAAAATATTTTTATAAGAATACAAAGTTGGTTGATGTTATTTTTTATAAATTTTTTAAAGTTTTTAATATTTAAAAAATAAAAATGTTTTTATTTACAAGTGCGGATCAATATTTTAGTGATAGTGATTCAAAAGAAGAAAAAGAGATTCTAAGTATAAAGAGAAAGGATCTTAGAAATTGTTCAAATCCGTTGGAAATTGATAATGAAAAGTAAGTAAAACAATTTATAAAATAATTAATGTACCAATATGTGAAATATAACAAAACGATTTGTTTTTAGCTTCGTTAAATATTTCTGATTGAATGAAGACGCTTTTATTGGTTTGTTTGAGGATTTGAAGAGAAAATTCAAAATAAATTAAAATTTGTTTTTATTTCATAAATCCTTAACTTTCTATTTAAAGCAAGACAATAATATTATATAATATAAATTCAAATTCAAATATATATTATAATATAAATTATTTCAATAAATTTGTAAATATTTACATACCCTTTCTTTTCAGAATCCATTATTTAAATTTATATAGACACAAAAAATTACAAAATTACAGACAAACGGAATCCCGTCACATATAAATTGCAAGTGATAATTGACTCGGATTTTTCAGTCGGCGCGTGACAGTTGTAATAGTAATTAGTGCTGTCACCTGAAATTACTCGGATCCGACAAAAAAAGTGATACCTGTAATAGGCACGTATATTTTTTTTTTTTTGTTTTTATTTTATTTGACTTACAAGTTTAAATATTGTTATTATCTTTTCAATAATATGCAACTTTTAGTATGATAATCTAATAATAATAATAAAATAATCTTTTTTTGTTGTTTTTGTTTTTAATAACCTTTAGACAATTATAATTTTCGTTTTGTTTTTTCTATCAAATCTCATAGTAACTTGATGGAAAATAAACCACTTTGTTGTCTTTCCATGCAACAGATGTAAATTTCAATATTATTTGTAGTGGCAACAAACTCTGAAGAAGCTGCACGGGTTATTTTTTAAAGTCATGTTCAGTGGGTAGTTTACAATCAGGTAAACGATTTCGTCTAAGTGTACCTAAACTAAATATACCTTTGGAAGTCAAATAAATGATGAGATCTATTGATGTATAATAATTATCAAAATAAATTCGATTATTTATATTACACAGAACATCCTTAGAAGGCGAACATTAACGTTTGCCGAAGCTCCTAGATCAGGCTCATGAACTTTACAAATTCTAGTATGGTTTTCTTGACCGAACAAACAGTTTGTAGCACCACTTGTGAGGCGTGTTAGGTATGTACTGCTTCAAATAGCTTTTGTATTTACTTGAACACATTTGTTAATCCACACATAATTTCTATCATATGTAACTTGTTTAAATTTCGTATTCAAGTGGTCGATCATGGCACGTAATAATACGGTTTTTTTTTTCTTTATTATTTGAAAATATGTGTTTAAAATATTGTGGACAGTGTTTTTAAAGAGCTTAGACCAAACTATGGCTTTTCAACTGAAATAAGAATTTTTGTTACTAGTTTTTGAATTTTATACAATAATATATAAAATTTACTACGATTTTAAAACAAATAATTCTACGTAGCAATTGCAATGACCCCATACAGATTTTCCTGAAAATTTGGGAATGTGAAAATTGTTTTAGTCTTGTAATAGTTTTGAAAATACTTGGAAAATTTAAAATGAAAAAAGTGGAATGAATGCAATAGATAATTGGTGTATTTACTTAAATCACACTGTATTTCATTGCAAATATATATTATACACTTCTTACTATAATCTATTTCAGGTGGTGGGTTTTTGGTATTAAAATAATTTAATTGTTATTTGCTTACTTTTATGGACATAATAATTAGTATTGGGTAGTGAAAGTCAAAATAAGATTAACTGAAAAAAAATTGAACTAATTATATTTTATTGGATTAACAGCTTCAAATATAATTATTTTCTGTTTTCATATAATATTTGTGTAGAAAAACCTGAAACCATTGAATATTATTTTGTCATTTCTAAACAATTCTAACCTAAAATGAAATATATATTTTAAATAGTAGTGGTAGATTTTATTACATATCAGCTATTAAGACATTGAAGTCCTTATTGTAATATTCAGTTTTCATTCGATTGAGAAATTTTGTCAGTTGAAATTTTATTTAGTATTGCGAAGTAATACTGACAAAATTTTATTCTATTGTGAAGAACTGAGAAAATTTACGTTTTTTTTACAGTTAATATTTTATGTTAGTTTTCAAGTTTTTTAGAAATAATATTATTTAAACTAAAGTGTTTTATTAATAAAATACAAATGTCGTCAATCGAATTGTTCTTGTATACATTATGTATAATAATTTGTCTATTCCCTATTAAACCAACTGATCGCATTAATTGAATTTTATTACTGTAAGTTTTCGCCATTTTTCTAAAAAGAAAAAAATATTTTTTAGAACTTTTAAAGCACATTAAATTAAAAATTACTTACAATTTTAATAAAAACGAACAACAATTTAAATAAAAACAAAATAATTAAGAAAAAAAACAAAAACTAAAAATATAAGTAAAAAAATTTTCGTTAACACAATATAATTTTGTCACACTAAATTTTACAACTGAAAACAATTGCTTTAAAATGCCAGAAAAACTAACTTGCTCTTACTGACATTCACAATACCAATTTTTGTCAGTATTCAAAATTTATCAGTAGTTTGCTATTTGCTGATAATCACAATACCGATTTCGAATATCTGCTGACACTTTTCAAATATTTAGTGAAAACTGACACTCCGAAAACTGTGGCATTACTCAAGTCATAATTTTCGTACTGTATCAGTTTCTTGCAGTTTTGAAAAACTGGTAATTATTAGCGTGAAGTATTTACAAAGTATTCTACCTCACTAAAAGTGAAATTAATTAAAAAATGAAAAAATAATTTTTATATTTCATTATTTGGACAATCTCACGCGGTATTTATGTGTAACTAACTACAAATATTATTTAACATTATCTTTAGTAAGTGAAGATTAAAATTAATCACTAAAAATTTCAGTAAAGAAATGTTTTGTTAGTTTTACTAACTTTTAGTTTTACTTTTTAACTTCAATTTCAGTTCATGCTAAATTTATTTGTAACCAACTACACTGAAAAAAAAATTGTTCGTAATATCAATGAACAGCGATTATTAACATATTTTTTGTTGGCTCAATTAATTATTCATTAATATTACGAAAATATAACATCTCTTATTTTTTTTCTTAATAAACTGTTTATTGATTCAACGAATTAAGATTTATTGACACAAATATGCAGTTTTTAATACAATAATTGAACAACTAATTCATTAATAATGCGAACACTTTCATTAAAATTAGATTAATAACAGTGTTCGTTGTTTTAACAAATTCGTTTGTTAAAATCAATAATTTTCTCTTTGATTAGCAATGCCTTCATTAATATGTATGTATACTTTTATATTTGTTACTTGCATAATATCAACCAAATATAAAATGTTTCGTTATGTCAACGAATTCATACTTTAAAATTTGGAATTTTTTCTTTATTTCAACGAACTAGTTTATTAAAACTAACAATTTTTTTGTTTACTTAATGACACGACGCGTGTTATTTGTAATTTATGTACTCGTATTTAAACAGAATTTTTCAGTGTAAAAAAGAATTTATAATTGTAAGATCTTATAAATTAGCGTAATTTTAAATTCTTTATTTTCTTTCCGGTCAATTCCAATATAGTCTTAAATATACATAAGGAAGGAAAATTACAAAAAACTATATAAAAATTAATACAAAACAACTTACAATAATTAGATGGTTCTATCATACACAAAACTTAAATCAAATTCCAAAATAAAATATAACAAATTAAAATTAAATACAAATGTGCAAAAAAGAGAATAGTAAGTGACATTTTTTATTTAAAAAATAGTGTTAAACGCCACATAAAAAAAATTATTTACAATAATTAAGAAATAAATTTATTGTGAGATATAAACGAAAAATCCAAAATAAATATAACAAGTAAAGAAAATAATAATTAAATAAAATGTTATAAACTACTTAAGAATATAATTTAAAAAATGAAAAAAACATATTTAATCATTTCATATTTAAAACTAATGAAAATTTAAAACTAAGACTAAGAGATACAAAAGAAAATAAGTTATCAACAAAAATTTATTATAAAATAAAAATTGTTTAAAAAAATAAAATCCAAATAATTAAAATAAAAATACACAAAAAGTAAAAAACATTGTATTTTTATTTAAAGAAGTGATAAGTGGCGAAGAGTGGGATGTAAGAGAAGAGCTCAGAAAGCGGGGACAACGATCAAATAAATTATAGAAGTGGAAGACGTGGGAACCGACAAAATGCCGACAAAATAAAATTTTCAATGAAATATTTTATTATTTCAACAAAAATTTATGTTATTAAATTAATAAACAAATTTATTAAATCAATGAAATGTTTTATTATTTCAACAAACATGTTTATTGAAACAAAAATCTATGTTATTAAATTAATAAACAAATTTATTAAATCAATGAAATATGTTATTATTTCAACAAACATGTTTATTAAAACAAAAATTTATTTTAATAAACACATTTAATAATTGTTCATTGTATTAACGACGAGGTTATTAAATTAATAAATAGCTATTCATTCATTGGCCCAATGAACAAGTTCATCGGACAAATATTAATAAATTTTTAATTGTCTCAACGAATTTTTTTATTGTAGTTACGTACCTTTTTGGTTCAGTGTAATGTACCATAAATTTACATTCATTTGACTATAGAAAGAAAAAACCTAAACTGTATGTATACTTAGTTTCAAAATATCAAATATAGTATCACTCAAAGAAAATGAGAGAGTGAATGAATATACAGAAAACAAAAGTGGATTAGTGAAGTACAATGTTCTAGAAATGCAAATGTCTGTATGAATTGATTCTGTGTGAAAATTACTCAAACTTTGAAATTAAAGTTGAAGGGGGTTAATAATATTTCTTAAACAGTCATGGTCCGATAAGATGTATCAAGTGCAACCCCTACCCAGTGCAAATTCCTATGTGCCTTAAAAATGGCTACAGAAACTATTTTGGTAAATTTTTTCCACTGTGAAACCGTATTGCAACAAACATATTACCCAATACAAAAATATACCTATATACAATCTACAAAGCTTCAAGAGTAATATTAACAAATTTATTTATCAAAGGGACACTTTTCTTTAATCAATCCTTAATTATTTCAACCTGTGTATTCGTCTATTCGTGTATAAATGTATTGTTTGAAATCCAGTGTCTGGCCTAACTTAAAAAAAAAAAAACAAAAAAAGAAACAAAACAAAAAATATCTCATTAGTTGGAGTGCTTGGTACATAATTTTTTAGATTATTTAATATTTTTTCGTGCAATTTTCAATATTTCTTATCAAACATACTCATGTACATACACCCTGTATTCACATATATAAAAAATAACCCTTCGTTTTTTTTTATCCTAAAATGCGAATACCCTTTTTTTGTTAGAATAGATTGTACCCAATCTCATATTATAATATTATATTAATATACATTTATAGGATATTGGTATATGACCTCAACTACGTTAACTGTTATAAAAATGTCATGGTAAATTTATTTCAAATTGATTTGAAAAGCTATAAAATTTGATAGAAACGATTTTAAACTTTTTTTTCCTGTTTTTTTTTTTGTTGTTATTTTTTTTTTTGTTTTTAAAGAATATTGGAAATTTTATGATTAGATGATTGCATCTTTCATTCAATTTTATTATATTCGGTAGAGAAGTTATTTGCACATGTAAATATGTACATATATATATGATAGCTATAGTGTAGAAATAATTTTATTGATATGAAAGAAATTTTTTTTTTGGGAAAGTGGATATTTTGTTTGGGAAATTTAAAAATTTCTGTTCAATATTTAAAGTGTGTTTGTTTGTGTGTGCATATAAATAAAAAAAAAAACAGAAAATTTAATATCAATCAAAAGCAGTTTTTTTTATTTCATTGAATTTGATTTGTTTAAAAAATAAAATTATACATAAAAAATAAATAACACATTTTTTTTTTTTTTTTTTAGTTTTTCTTTTTTAACTTTTGAATATATTTTAGTGGAAAAATATTGTAATTTTCAGTTTTTATTTTGTTATTTTTTTTTTTTTTGGTTTATTTTTTTTTTTAATAGATATGAAAAATTCTAAAAGAATTTTCAACAATCTGGATTGAAATATTTTTATTTTACATAATTTATAAGATTAGAAAGAAAAGAAAAAACATTAAAATGAAAAACTAAGAAAAGAAAAACTGTTGAAACTTTCAAGGATACAAATTTTTTTTTTCCTCTTCCTTTATTATATAGTTTTACTTAGGTGATTTCATTTTAGTAAATTGTAAAGTTTTCTTTTCATTTTCATATCTCTTTATTTACACCTGAGTGATAAATTGAAAAGTTAAAAATATAGTTTTATTTTTTTATTAAAAATTTAAAAATGTTTTGTTATTGTTCGAAATCTTAAAGTTTAAAAATAAATTTAATATTTTTCCATTTTACAAATTCGATAAATAATAATGAATTTGAAATAATATGTTAACTTTGATTGTTATTAGTTTGAAATAATATATAAATAATAATTTATTATTGTCCAACGGTATAAGCTGTAAAGCTTCTTGAACTGATTACAATCATATCCGGTTCCGATTACCGTTTGAATCTTAAATTTCAATTACATTCACCGGTTTATTTTCTGTGGCAGTGCAACGAAGTTCTCTAGTTTGTCTATACAAAATTTTGATTTTGTATTGGTTGATAATTTTATAAATAAAACTTTTCTATTGCTTAATTATAATTCAAATTAAACCAAAATTTAAGATTTTTAACAGAATTGGGATTTGCATGGACTGATATAGACTGTTCACTATCAACCTAGTAATTTGCTCAATGATAATATCTAAACGTTTTGTTGTTCTGTGTTTTATTTTTTTACTAAGTTTGAATTCAGAGATGTGAAAATGACAAAATCCGTTTGAAAAATATAGAGAAAGGTATTAATAAATATATAAAAAAAACTTATATAGAACAACGAAGAGCCACCTTTCGGACTTTTAGACAATTTGTAAACAATTAAATTTCCTTTAATTATGTATAAATATAATAATTATGTTGCATTATGCAAAATAACAACTTTAATTTCAAAGTTTGAGTAATTTTCAGACAGAACCGATTCAAATCCATGCAGGCATTTGAATTTCTAGTACAAATTGTACTTCACTATTGACTTCTATTTTCTTTATATTCATTCACCCTCTCATATGCTTTGTAAATGGAATTGTAGTTTATTTTTTGCATTTTTTTGTTTTCTTTTATTTTTGGTGAATAGAATTTTTATTGTATAATGTTTAAAAAAGGGGTGAAATATTGTTGATGAAAAATATAGATTGGTTTGTTTTCTATTTTAAACTAAATAATCAGCGTTTAAAATTTGTCTGCAAAAATAGTAATAATTATTTTTCCACAAAATAAAAAATATTATTATAATATTATTATTTCTATATTTACCATAATTAAAATTACAACAACTATGAAGGCCAGCTGCAAGGGATATCGGCTTAAAATAAAAATTAATAAAAAATAAATATATCGTGCCCGACCCATTTTCTTTTTAACAAAGATTTTGCCGACTTTTTGTACCTTTATGTATGTGCTCGAACGTATTTACGTATAAATCAATTTCCACCACAAGTTTAATGTGACGGATTCAATTAATTATTTTAATTTTAATTTTTCTAAACAACTTTTTGACGTCTATTCATACCTATAATAAACATTGTAATATATTCTTCTTCGGACAATATTGATTATTAGTTTCAGTGCAATATATTCATCAGAAAATTTTCTTTTCAAAGATACGAAATACATTTTTTGTGCAGAGAACATTATTTTGGGCTGCAGAACAGTATTGAGGGTAAATTTAAGGACAGAAAGAATTCTTCATACCAACAGACGACAATTAATATATACGTATCAGAAGAGCGGACTAGGTCATCAAACACCTCGGACATTTTCACTGAGCCGTTCCTTTACACTCTTGACAGTAACTTAGGTACTTACAATATTCCGAGTATTTATTTAACAAATTACTTGCTTATCTACTCATTAAATGTGGAAAACTACTGCTATTGTGTGGAACTAAGCCTTCTCAAATAGAATAATTTCATTTTATTTAATTTGTTATCAAATTATATATACTTACTCTCAATTATTTTTATTATATCCCAATGACAAAGTGTGCTAGACCAGGTCGAAAAACCACTAATATATTTTTTTTCCTTAATCGGAATAAAATCTGGGGCTTTGTCAAACACTGCACAGCCTTGCAGGCTAAAGTATTTGCTATAAACGCAGGAGTGAATATGATAAAGTAGCAAAGATGGTCTAACAAAGCCATTAGAATCTTTAGTGACGTCAGGCAACCTTAAAAGCTCTTAAAGCAACCTCATCAAATCTAAATTTATGGGAAAATGTTCGGAAACCCCCAACCTTATAGGGCTCCGAAATAAGGTATAGCTGATCTTGATACCGGGTCATAGTAGCTTGACTGGGAATCGGAAGGTTGACGAACTAGTCAGATTATCGGCGGAATCGATTTTATGGATCGGAACCGTTAGTTGGTATATCTATTGGTAATATTAAACTATCAATAGAAAACACCCTGAGGAGGGAAACAAACATTCTTTGAAACCGTATTGAAGGCCACAGCATCTCCAAAATATATTAAACAAGAATAAATACAAAAATAACCAACTTCATTCTAAATCTCAATATAGCAGAGTGTAGGAAGATAGCGGGCATACTTACTGCTCATAACCTCGTAAATAAGCATATCCTGTAGATTAGCACTAAGTGACGACTCAACCTGTAGACAGTGTCTGGAATAAGTAAACCTCCACATATTATGTTGTAGGAGAATGTCTCGTTCTTTCATGGCTGAGACTCAGGCAGTTGGAAACCACATAACCTCAGAAAACTTCTGCAGAGCAATACCCTCAAACCAATAGGTCTTTATGAAAAGGGTTGACTAAGTTGAGGGGGTGGAGGAGGGCATAAAGGGCTCAAAGCCATATTAGGAATCACCCCCGTACGGAATTAAAAGAAAAATAATGATTATTTTCTGAATAGTAGCTTTGAAGTCATGTATTTGAAAAAAATCAACTAGTAATAGTTTGCTTATAGTTAACCACAGATATTATTTGCAGCTTCTTGGTGAATACTTAAAGTGAAATAACATTCTTGTATTCATTCATATTTTTTTTTTCACTGCCTTTAATATAATAATTCCGACTTGAATTTTCCTAATATAAAATAATTAGCTTAAATCCGAAATACAAGCTTCGTTTTACCTTTTCTAATTTAACTCAATTTATTGTACTTGTAGTAGTAACCTCTGCAGACTTATTGATAGACTGAATGTGAATTAAAGCCCTACAAATAGACAAAATACAATATTCACCATCTGAAAAATGATTTAAATTAAAAAAAAAAAAAAACATGAAGCACAAAAAATATAGATTTCCAGGGGAAAAATTCAAAATTTTATGGTCAAGGATTTATTTATTTGGACAGCAAAAAATTTAACAAAAAATTTCTTTTCCAAAATTTTAATGCGAAAATTATGTTCAAAAAATATTTTATTTAAAAACTTGAAAACTTTTTTTAAATTTATCAAATAAATTTTGGTGATGACATCTTCTTTTTTTTTTGATACAAGAATTTTAATTTAAAAACTTGAAGAAAATATTTTATTGATTTATTGTACAATTTGATGGCTATTAAAATATTTTTATAAGTGTAATATGTTATTAAGAAGAGTCGCATCTATGAGAGTATACTACCATTAAAATAATATCAACAATATGATGTAGAGTTGACTATGATTCACTGCAAATATTTTAATTCATTTAATATCAATATCAATAGTGATTAGGCGTGGGCTCAATAAATGTTAACACTGTTTATAAGGCCATTTAAAAATTAATTTATTGTTACATATAAAAAAAACCCCTAATGATTTGGTCGTGGACTGTAACCATAACTTTAAAACATCTTTTAACATAAGTTTTCGTAGGTTTGAGGCGAGGTTTAATTTTCTCAGAGTCTCTGATTAGTGTAAAGACTCATGAAAAATACAATAGTAAAGATTTTTCAGGTCTACATAGTATAGTGGTTATGTTATTTACCTACAAAGTGGGATAACTTTGTTATGCAGTTCAGAAATTACTAGCGAAAATAATTAATGATGTAGTATTGCTATTCCAGATACACATTGCTAAAGAACAGAAAAGTTTTTGGAAGAATAGGTCTCTACCCTCGATCCCGCATTTATACTAAGGCAACTCATTGACAAATCGATCGAATTCAATGAACCTTTCTTTATATGTGCTTCATAGATTTGATCAAGCTTTTTATCTGAATGATCCAAATTATTACAATATACAAATATTAAAAATAATGAAACAAAAATCAAATCAAAAAAAGATATCGCAAGACTGGAGATATCGCAACATTAACAGGTGATAGTCTCACTTCAACTCTGTTTCACTTAATAATGGATCAAATAATCAGAAACATAGTTACCATCTCTTGGGGATATTGAATTGGCGATAAGAACGTTAATATTATATGTTACGCAGATATGACGCTGTACTATTCACAGAGAATGAAGATGATCTGCAAAGATTATTATTTAAATTCAGCGAAACTGCCAAATTGTACAATATGGAGGTATCCATAACAAAAATCAAATCTATGACCATTTCGAAAGCACCCATCAGATATCTAAATTATCTACTAAGAACCAAAGAATCGAACAAGTGTTCAATTTTAAATATATGGGAGTAAATATTACCAGCTCTTGCAACATAGAAACAGAAATAATAACCAAAGCAGGAAAAGTCGCAGCCACTTCAGGCTATCTCCGGGATTTTATATAAAGAAACAAATACATGCTTATAGAAAAGAAAATACGAATATACAAAAGCTGTATTCGGCCCATACTATTGTATGCTGTTGAGACAACTGCGGACCTATCTAAATCGAAACAGAAAATGACGAACAACAGAAATATGAAATCCGACGCAAATATGTAAATATAAATTGAAAGATAAAAAACGTAGTAACGACATCAGAGACACATGAGACATTCAAAATAGACGAAAAAATTGGAAAGACCACAAAATGTCGACTGGCAAATGTAGTAATGAATGACCAAGATGTTAAACGTCTACCAAGAAGACCTTTAAAAACATGGTATGAATGCTAGACGTCGTTAATTAAAGAGAAAATAGTACGTATATTGAAAACAAAACAGTCACTAAATTCCTATTTTAAAGAAGGAGAAGTAGAACTACAACTCAAGATCCCAGGATTAAATCCCATTCAGTATATGAACGTTACATTGAATTATAATATATAGTATAAATTGGTATTAACTTAAATAAAATGGATCTATTATATTTGAGTAGGTATAGTTCTTGATAACAGCAGTACAGTTTTCCACATTCAATTCAGAAAAATAATAAAAAGTATGAAAATAGAAATAATAAAATAAATCGAATATAGTCGTTGGATAGCATTACTTGTTCCACGTGATATAACAAATTGCAGTATCGTCTGTATGCAAATGGATTCTACAAAAGTTACGAACAATAAGATAAAACCTATTACAAAACTGTTATAATAACCCTTTTTTTCCAAAGTCTATTTAATTTTTGAATCCTGCCTCATTTAGAAGTGCAGCTTAAAAATTGCTCTCATGTTTAATTGCAAATTCTGCAACGAAGTATTCAAAAGAGCAATTGATGGAAATTTTGAATTTTTCAATTTGGGATGGTCGATCATAATATGCTCAGGAAGTGGATCTCAAATTAAATAAAAAATACATAAAAATTATATAAAATAATCAATTGGGTAAATACATACAGTAATTTATATAAGTCTCTATATATACATATTGTTATAGTAATTTTCTGTCCTTACAAAATTAATACCGATTTGCCAGTTTCTCATATCAATGGCTCAATTTGTACATTATACAATCAAGTACTTGATCACTAAACTACAGAGACTAACAAAAAAAAATTAACTATGAACATTTTTTGGGAATCATAATTTTGAAATTTTAGTGTTCTTGAGCTCAACAACATTATCATTGACTCCCAAAAAAAAAAATCGCACGATCGATAATGAAATTTTGACGACGGAAAGTATAACGACACTAAACTAACCACACGAGATCGAAAAATTTAAAAACAAAAGTCATTAGCCCATCTAATGTAGATTAGGTTATCTCTAAACAAATTTAGTTGGGACAAGATACATACTATGGGGCTATTCGTGTTATTCACGGATTTACTCCTGTTTTTTTAAATTTCTTTTTCATGTTCAATTTTTCACTTGTTTTTATTAATACTCCTCTAATCACTACTCACTTATAGTTTATAATAATAAATGTTTTTAAACTTCCCAGTTTATTTAAAGTAAAAAATAAAATTACAATAAAATTTGAATATTTGCGATCAGAGTAATAAATTTAAATTTCTATAAGAGTTGAGAATAAAGTTAGCAAATCGTTGATAATTCATTTTCGTTTTTGATTTTTAGTCTCGTACCACATTTTTGGATTTTTGAACGTTGAAAAGTATGTTTCCAAGTATTATTTCAAGTTAAATAGAAAAATGGGCAGATAATTGTGATAATGTTGTATATTTTTATTGAAGCAATCAACAGAATTATTGAAAAATTATGTAAATTTTATTTGAATATTAAATTACAGTGTATTTTGAATTTTTAAAAGCCGGACAGTTTAGTTCAAGGACTATTTTAAAATGTAAATATATTTATTTTTAAGTTTTAGTATTATTATTATAATTTAATGTGGATTAATTTAATTAAATGGTGTAGTTATAAGCTGTAAGTTGATGAGGTTATATTAAGCCAATATATAGTCGGTTCAATAAGATTTTTTAATGTAGTTGGGGTAAAACTGTTCATTTAATTACAAATAAAATTTGTATAGAAAGTTGTTTGCTTTGATAAACATTTTACAAAACAAATTGATAGAAGTCGGGAAGGTCAGGAACATTTTTTTTTTGGATTTCATGAAAACTAATTATTTTATTTTATCAATAGTAGGTAGGTATTAGTGGATATCAACACATTTTAGCAAAAATGTTGTAAGTTATTAGAGTAGAGAGAGTGAGATAATAGGCAATATTCTGGGCAGCTAATTTTAAATATAATCAATACAAAATTTATGAACTCACTGGCATTATCGTATTCGAATAAAAGTATTTAAAATACTATAAAAAATATTTTTTTTGAGTAAAGTATTTACTTTGCGTTCCCAAGATACCAAATAAAGTATTTGTAAAAAGTATTTGACTTGATTTTTTCAAATACAATAAAGTATTTGAAAATTATTTGAATTTCTGTATTAAATTACTGAAATATTTTAGCTTTTATGCTTTCACTTGTACACTCCATCAATTTATGATCCATGGTTATGACCGAAAGGTCGAAGCACGTATCGGAATAAAATATTTTTGTGAAATTAACAAAAGTTTTTAATTTAAAAAAAAAAAATGTTAAATATTTTAGTATTTGAGTAACTGAGCAATAATATATACTTTTAGTATTTGACTAGTTTAATATAGAAATTAGGATAATTTTTTATAATACTTTATTTGTATTTAAAAAAATCAATTCATAAATAGTATTTGAAAATACTTTGTTTAAAATAATACTTTACCTCTAGTTGAAACAATCAAGTCAAATTATTTTCTTTAACCTTTATTCAGCTGGAATGGTACACCTGTAGCTTTTGCATTTTAATTTTTGAATATTTTCGATGCAAATTGACTTAGTTTTGAATCTTCGTGAGAATTAATTTTTTATTAAAATTTATATTTTAAAACTTTTTTAAAGTAAAAAAAATAATTGGTGGTTGGGTAAACCAGCCATTTTGTTTTGTTTTTGTCTACGTGGTTAACTGGAAAGTTAAACCTGTACCGATAATGCATTTTATATGAATTTTTGTGTTAAAATAGTAGTAGGAGTAATTTATAACAAATTTTTTTTTATATACAAATTATTTTACATTTTTCATTTACATAAAGTTTATATAATAAATAACTGCACTGGGGTACCCAAAGAACAGTTCGTGATCAAAACATGAAATAAAATGAGTTCGGTACCTAATGATAATTTTGTAATAAAATGAAATAAAATTTTTCTGGACCTGAAAGGTGCATCATCGTCAGTAGGTACATGAAAAAAATAAAAATTTTAACGGTACTTGGGTACCCAGAAGATGTCTTATCATCAAGATATAAAACAAGAATAGTTCGGTACCTAATGATAATTTTATTATAGAAATGAGGTTATGAATGAATTAAAATTTTCTGGACCTGAATTTTAGGTACATGAAAGTAATACAAATTCTAACGGCACTTAGGTACCCAGAAGATGTCTTATCAGCCACGGTATCTAATGCTGCATATTAAAATACTATAAAAATGTATATTTTGTACCGTTTTTTCTCTAAACTATTTTTTTTTAATATCTTTATTTTTTTATTTTTTTTTTATTTTTTTTACTTTCTAATTTCTGTAATTTCCCATAAAAAAAAATTAATGAAAAACCCATCACTTTTTTTGTAATTTAATGTGTTTTGAACACTATTGCTTAAATTTGAAGAAATTAAATAATATTTACAATAACATATATTAAATTAAAAAAATAGGTTTTTTGATGAAAAAAACACGTTTTTTGCCTGTTTTGTGTTTTTACGACAAACCATATTATAATAGACCTTCCTGAGCGGCAGATAAAATTTCAAAATTGTCCATCTAGTTACAGAGCTTTATAGTAAGATCAAATACCTTTCTAGAACAATATTTTTTTTTTATATAATACTTTTTGAATTAGATGCACCTTTGCTGTTTCAAGCCCAAACCTTATACTTAATATTTCGCCACAAAAAGAAATGCTTAATAGACCTTGTTTTTCCTAAAATAGAGTTACTCCAAAAAAAATATTTTAGATAATAGATTCCCACAAGTAATAAAACTAAATTTAAGAGTAAAAGAGTAACATTTCCGCCGAGGAACAAGAGAGGCATCAAGTGCCCACCCCTACTCAGTGCAAATTCCAAGGTGGCTCAAAACGGGCTATGGGAATTCGTTTGTAGTAAAGTTTTCTCGAATGTGGAACCATATTCCAACAAACGTGTTTCCCCAATGCAAAAATATACCTACGTACAATCTACAAAAGTTCAAGAGTAATATTAATAAATTTATACAAAATGTCCCTACTGATCAAAGGGATATTTTTCTTTCTACAATCCTCAATTAGTCCAAGCTATATATTCGTGTATAAAGGTTTCGTTTGAAAACTAGTGTTTGGCTTAACTTAAAAAAAAAAAAAAAAAAAAAAAAAAAGTAGAACAAATACAAAAATAATCACAATAATTATAACAAAAATAGTAAAAATCATATAGTAAAATCCATCCAAATTGTTTGAAGGTACAGGTCTAGCTTTCCAGCTGAAGTAACAGTTTTGAAATGCCAGCTGAAAAAAGGTTAAAAATTACTTGACAATAGTATTTAAATATTTTTTACTTTAATACACTTTTACTCAATGAATAGTATAGTATTTGTATTTTACCCAGCTCTGATTAAGATACAATAATAATAAAAATAATTAGATTATTACAAAATTCATTTATAATTATTACAAAATTAATGTATTATGAGATAAAGTAAGTTCCAAAGCGACATTTAAAGAAATTATTTTAATTCCAACAATATTATAATTAAATTTGTTTTTCTCATCCAAACCACTACAAGTTGTACACAATTCAAATACACATAAACACATTTACTGTTCTTATTATTATTTAATATTTGCTATTAAAACTTTATCCTGAATAAAAATAAAAAAGGATTTTAAAATGTAAAAAATAAAAATTTAAGTATCACCTAATTATCAAGGATTAGAATAATTTACAAAGTTTATTTACAGTTAGAATTTTCTTTTTCTGTTTTTGTTTTTTTTTCTTTTGCACAATATTTACAATAAATATTTTTATTATATGGTATATATTATAATACTTTTACTTCTATTCAGGATGAATGATATAATAATGTGGATAATATTGTACAACGTGCTTACATTTTTCTTTTTTATAATTATTTTCACTTTACGTAAAGGTAAGATTTAGCTGATAACATCCTTTTATTGAATGTTTTCTTTTAATGTATTATAGTGTAATTAAATGATAATTCCAACAGATTCTATACTACATCAGCTTGTGAATGCAAAGAATTTCAACATTCACATTTTTATCCTGTATTATATGTATATATTATTATATACCTATAGGTAGCTGCTATGTCGTATTAAATGAAAATGAATGAATTGCTGTTTGTTAATTAAATGAAAATATTTCCTGTAGAAATGGCCACTACAGGAATTTTTTGACAAGAAATAAAGGATGTTTTGTTGAGCAAATTAAAATTATTATTTTAAAAAGAAATGGGTTTGAAATATATTAGATATTCTAAATAGTAAGTATATTCGTTAAATTAAATTCAAATTTAAATTCCTAAAATGTATGTCAGTGGGATCGGTAGTAAATTTTTTTAGTTATATTGAAATAAATGAAATTTCGAGTCGAGTGATGAAATTTAGCGAAATTTTCACAATTCACATTACATCAGTTAGTGTATTTATTTTTGTATGGCAAGACATTATTGTAGCATCAGTTTCGATATAAAGAGTCAAGTGAGGCTTTGCCATATTATGATAATAGTATAATATAAATGTATAAAAAAATATTTCATTTTACTATATAATATTACTAGTGAAATTCTGGAGCAATTGAACCGATTTTGTTTTATTTAGAAAATTATATGTTAACACAGTCATCATTTAAACATTTTAGGACAGAATACACGTGATTAATTTCTCCAAGAATCAAAATTTTATCGTTACTAAAGCCTAATTTATTTATAATCTACCTAATTTGTTATTAGAGCATTGAATGCATATCGAATAAATTATTTTACAATTTAAACAGAAGCCAACTTACAAAACAATAATATTCAAAATAAGAGACCAAGAAAAAGCATTGAAAAGTTCAATAACTTACTAATTAGTATTTAGTTAAATATTTTATTAAGACCAACAAAAATGTTAGTATTAGTTTATAATATAAATAAAATATTGGTGACTTTGTGAAGCTGGAAAATAAAATACTATTAGCCGGTCGTCACGACTTAAGCGTGTTGCGTTTTAGCGTGTTGCGTTTTAACGTGTTGCGTTTTAGCGTGAAGGGGTTTGCTTGCTCGTGTGTATAGATAACTTAATATATTATGTAGTTGTGGTTAAGAGTAGCAAATTTTTGCTCCCGTAAGTTTGAGCGAGTAAAAGTGTGTGTTGCGTGTGTGTCAAATCGATTTGAATAGAAGCACGTGTTGAAATTTGTTTCTTAAGCAATATAAATTCATATTTCAACGTGAGTTATTGTTTTTTTTTATAAATTTTTTATTAAAATCTATTTTAAAAAAATGGCCAAATTGAACAATGAAATTTTATTACGTTATGGCTATAAAGAGTAGATGAGTAGATAGTAGTCAAGATAAACAAACAGAAAATTTTCCAGCAGAAGTTATTATATGTAAATTAATTACTAGAGTAACTAATAACCAACAGTTCTTGTATTCCGTTTAAGATGGAATCATTCACTTATACACATGCAAATTTTCTTTAACATTTCTTGTTTGGGCATATAAATGAACTATTTTTACCTATGTTAAGCAATGTTTTGTATTTTAAATAGCTATTTTCTAATAAGAATAACTTAAAATTCAAAGACAGTGCTAATTTTATTATTTCGCATCCATGCACATAGAACTTTATCTTGATGACATTCAAAAATTAACTTCATACAATAAAACAATCGCATACATATTATTTATGTATATTTACATGATTGTAAACGATAAAATTATAACCATAAGAGTACGCTTACACGCTATACACTACACGCTCTAACACGCTTAAATCGTAATCACTGCCTTAACACTATTAACAAAATACAAATATTTATCAAATATGTATCCCAAAATACGATACATGGTACAAGATGATATCTAGAACTTTTACAACACGAAACCTAGAAGTTGACAATGAATTAATAACTACCAGAAATAGAAATCAAATAAAGGTTATAAAATATTTTAACTTACAAATCCGGTACAATGTTAACTAAAAAACTATTCCTAAGGTTAGAATACCATTTCTAATGGTCAAAAAATCATATTTCTATTTTAAAAGTTAATTAATATTCTAAAAATAAAAATATTTTTACTTCCTTAATTCAAAAAAAAAAACTATATAGAAAAAACTAACGAATATTCAAACTAAACTTTGACTATCATTTATTCATTAATTCTACATTACCATCAAAATAATGTAAACAAAACAAAATAATAAAAATACGAAAACAAACAACACCATAAATAGACGAAATGTAAATTGATCTGACAAGATGGCTTTTGTTAAAATTTATTTTTCATTTCTTTCAAGATTGAATAGAAAATTTTCTTAGATTCATAAAATCCAATATTCAAAAACCATCATTTAAATCATCGAATGAAAATAAGTTCAGAATACAACAAACAACTAATGCAAAGTTAATAAATCATTATTATATAGTGTTATTATTCTATATATATAATATACTAACATTAATTACCAAAAATATTAATACACTCTACGTTTCTTATAGATGAAAATTAAATTTAATTTAAAAAAAAATATTGAACTTACTTTCTATCCCTTTTTGGTTAAATAGAGGTGAATTGATGAGAAAAGTGATCCTTTAAACTATAGAACTATAGCAAGCACATCTATCCTCTTCAAAGTTATGAAGATTTCAAACAAAGCTATGATGATATAAAAGATGTAGCATACAAAGGCAAAATTAGTATGATATATCCAATACTAATTTAGTTGAAGCCATTCCATTGGCGGTCTAGTGACTAGTGAGAAGCTCAACATTAGTATATACCCAACATCGGCAAATTTAGTATATGATAATCAACACACACACATAAAAAATACTAAATGTAGCGGTGCTGGCTATGCTTATGTTGAGCTTTTCACTAAGGTGAGTCACCAAATCGTCAATGGAATGGCTTATCAATATCTATCATACTATTTATCATAATCATAAATCAATATTTATTATCATACTAATGCATGGACCCTTCAAAATTCTTTGATCAATAGTCTGGTGTAAAGCTATTTTATTTAAACCCTAAATTCAATTTTAATTGAATGGATAAAAAATGTTCTTCTCGGAAGAAAAACTTTCGATTCGGTAATTTTAAAAATTTCCAAGTCCATGGATTATCTTATTTATTGCTGTTCCTATTACATTTCTTATTAGTTGACTGATATGGTACAGTGGTTATATCATCTGACTACTAGTCTTGTCTCTGGTTCAAATCTCGCTCAGGCCATGGTTGTTGTAAAAAGTTCAAAACGTTCGATTCGGTAATTTTAAAAATTTCCAAGTCCATGGATTATCTTATTTATTACTGTTCCTATTACATTTCTTATTAGTTGACTGATATGGTACAGTGGTTATATCATCTGACTACTAGTCTTGTCTCTGGTTCAAATCACACTCAGGCCATGGATGTTGTAAACATTTTTTTAAATTTTTATCTGAAATTTACTTGAAATACAATTTGGTTATCATTAAAAATAAAATGAAACAATGGTATTATGAGGGCAAAGTTACTCTACGTAATTTTCTACATCTAAATTAATTAATTGTAATGCCAAAAATTTGCTATGACCCACCCCCACCCCCATGGGGTTACAGGACAATTATGATGATGATACCAAAAATTCAACAAACTATTTATTATAATGTTATTTGTATATGATTGTGTATATCAAGTCTCTTTGTAAATTTAGTTAGGATGTTCATCCAGTGGTGTTGGAGCTATGAAAAAAAATGTCCTTTTATGTACAACAATATTCTACTATGAAAAAATATAAACACGTTATTTTTATTATTTAAACTTTCGAATTTTACGTTATTAAATTAATTTTGGCACAGACTGTAAATATAAATACATGTATTTTATTATTATTATTTATTCAGGAGGTCAAATATATTCGCCTTCTTTAATAACAATAGCTGATGATAGTTTACTATACAAAAGAAATCTGTTTTTCTTTTTTGTTTTTTTTTTGTTATTTTTTTTATTTGAATAATTATTATAAATTCCAAACCAACAATACAAAATTAATAATAACAATAATAATAATAGAAATTAAAAACAATAACAAGAAATCTGCTAAAATCACATTAATAAAATACACACATGTCTTGCATGTCCTTTTTTAACATATTTGGATTATCATCAATCACTCAATCACCCGGTGTCGACAAAGATATAATAAATTTTCTCTATAATTATCTCGGAAGTTAATTTTTCGCCATGATTCTGCCTGTTTCTTGATTAATCGTTTATTTGATAATTCGGACCACCTTGTTTTTTTATTTTTTTTTTTTTTTATTTTTTGTTTGACTTTTATTTAATTTTTTTGTTGTTGTTATTGTTATTTTCATTGTTATCCTTTTCGATTGTTATAATATGAATTGTTTTTGGAATTTGAGCTTTATTTATTTGAATTTCTGACCTCAAAACAATTTTTTTTTCTGTTGGAATTAAGAACCAGATTTTTTTGTATAAAAAAAAAAATTGGGATAGTTCTGCACAATAAAATCCTGATTAGGGAAAGCCTTCTGATAAAATGTGTAAAATGAAACTAAGTGAATTATGATTGAAATGAGATATGAGGAATGGAAAAATAGACAACCCTGAAATGTCCACCACTGTTATTTAGAGTGAGCTTGTTTTATTATATATGAAAATTTAGAGAGTTATTGTGCTTTAAGTCATGTGCTATTTTGTATGATTTTGTAAAGAAGGGAGCTTTGCGTTGCCTATCTATAGGCCTACCTATCTATCTATACATATTACTAAAATGTTAGTTTTATTGAATTTTATCAATAACTCTTGCTTAAAAATAAATATAACCTTTGGCAACATTATAAAATATAAATAAACTAGGGGCCCCTGTTGAGTAATTATATTTCAAGTTGAAGTCAAATTTAAAGTTTTTAAAAAAACAGTAATTTACGTACCGACATAGACTTCACACGATATAGCAGAATCCACTCGTGTTTAATAAAAAGTTTAGTGGTTAGTAATTTTTATTTAGGACACATAAATACACGTCCCTCATATACTGCTTCGTTTCCGATATATTCCCTATAGTAAGTGGCATTTAGTGGATAAAATTACTAAAAATAAAAAATTTTGTCATTAAAGAAGTATGTATATATATACCTACATAATACATAATTTTAATAAAAACTATATTATTACTACAAATAACTAACATTTAGAAACAGTTACTTAAAAAGATAAAAATGAAGAATTCAAGTGATTTGTTTTTTTGTTGTTTTTATATTTTTTATTTGAAATGAATTTGTTTCTTTGTTCTTATTTGGCATATGTACATAGATTCATTTGCAAGTACATAATGTAAATTATAATGACTGATTTGTTTGCTTTTGTTTATTATTTTAATAAGATCTCGCATATGCATAATGTATTTGCTGAATAATAAAATCATATGAGTAAAAAATTTTCAACTTTGTGCGCTTTTTTGTTTTATATACCTACAACTTATTTATATATTAGAAGTTCATTAAAGAGAAGCGAAATAAAATGAAAAGGTGTCTACTGCGCAGGGCTTTAAATGCTTGTCAATTATAATTATAGATTTAATTTAGTAAAAATAAGGTTCCACAACGATATCACATAATTTTATGGCTTTAACTAATTTCAACAACAGCTGAACTCGTTTTACAATTGAATTGAATTATGTAATATTTTATTAAGATCATTCCAAAAATTGAAAAAAAGTAATTAAAAATATACCGTCCTACGAAGTTTTTTACATGTTATAAATAAAAATTTTAATCCACTTTTATGCCACCCTTTGTCTGATTTATGCAATTCAAACAACATGACCTGAATTCGACTTAAAAGAAAATTGCCTAAATTTTCTGTTATACTTCCTGATATTTAAAAATAATACTTTTGCGATATATAAAAATCTTCTTCCTAATTAAATAAACTAAATTTTAAAATGTTTATCATTACAAAAGTATTTCCTTTAATCCAGACCCTATACAGATAATATTAAATTTTATATAAATTTTATATAAATTCAAAATATACAACATGTCATCATTTTCCTTACATTTATAAATTATCCGAAAAAGACAATATGATATTTTTTCTCTTTTTTTTTTTCTTAATTTATTTTGTCTTTAATAACAAAACAACAAAATAAATCTTTAAAATGAAATCTACTCTTTTAATCCCAAGACCCACTTAAAATTTGACATATGACTTTTTTTTCCACAATTTAAAATTTATTAACCTAACAACGAATAAATCTAAACCAAAATTCAAAAAGAAAAAAAGAAAAACAATATAAAATAGATAAAAGAAAACAAAAAATAGCTATATTCGTTTTTCTCTACATTTCTCTACTATGCCTATATTCGATAGGAAATTATTTTTAACGATTTTTGACCATACAACATGTACGTAAACTGCACCAATACAATGATAGCCAAATTCAACAAAAAAACAAAATTTCAACCAACCCTGAAGCATAAATAAAAAGATAATTTTCCAATTAACAGCCTTAAAATATCTCTTTCTCTTTCTAATGTAACTGTCAAATGAAAAAATTTGGTAAAGAAAGATGAAACAATTAAAGATAAGATTTAGTAGGTCTAGACAACTTAGGGATATGTACTCGTATACTTCTGATTTTAAACCACATTAAATTAAAATACGATGTGTTTACATTAAAAAACAGGAATTTAATTAGTTTAGAGTAAAAATTTGGGTGCTTAACAATCTTAAGAATTATTTTGTTATTTTACAGTTTGAAAGCTTTAAAAATAAGGCAATTGGAAATAATAGTTATAATATTATGGTCAAGTGAAAATTTATATGAACTTTTGTACTATGATTATATGCGTTCAAAAAACTTCTCACTGAATCTTTGTATACCCTCAACGTAGAGCTATTTCTGCCCTATGTCTCAGTGATGGGGTTGTAGGACGATGATATGATAAATCAATGACCCAAATGTCAGGGCTCATCTTGCTACTCTTGGACATCGTCATATAGTCGGAGCTCTCTGTAAATACTCTCAGAGAAAATTAAATCTTAAGCGCTTCCCTCGTGAAACACGAAATGCAGCATTTGCTCATACCTACACCGTAGAAGTCCCTATATGGCAAAAGACAAGTAGATAGGTATAAGTGGTCATTCCAGTATTTCTGAAAAACCAATTAGCACTTAATTGTGCCTTAATTGGGGCGGAAGACAAGTTATGTAAACTTATTTATAACCTCAACATCCCGAATGTAGAACCAAATTCCCACTTGTGTGTTCCCCAAACATGATAAATTTTATATCTATGACCTGAATTAATTGAAGATGAACAGTTACCTTCGTTCGTCAATGTCCTCTTTCCCTTCTATCCTCCTACTTTCTTAACTTTTCTTTTCCACCTTAATCAATCTTAATCCACCTGTGTTTTGACTATGTACAAACAAATAAACATTACATGTCTTTGAACAAAACTTATTCTTTAGTTTTAGAATAAAATTTGTATAATTTTTTAAAATATTCAAATATTTTCTTTTCCATTATCATCACCATATGACGCTGCAGCTCGGGGTGAGGTTTGGCCTTCTTCAAAATCAAATTATTCGTAGTATTTTCACTTGAAAGTTCAAGCGCTTTTTCATCAGCCAATATCATTGACCAAATTTAACAGTTGTATGTATCGCCTGGGCATATAAAAGATTTATAAAATGTAAGTTTGGTACGTCTCGATAGCAGTTTCGATTGCATAAGTTTCCTGTTTGGAAAATAACATTCTTGTTGCCCATTTAAATGTTATTTTGTCATCTTTAATAAGTGTTCCGAGCGATTTGAACCTTGATACTCCCTCAAAGTTAAATTTGCAACAACAGTTGCATTTGTTATATTCTACGGTTGGCTTCTTCCGGTTTATCTACACATTTTTAGATACTTTGTCTTATGTTCGTTAATTTTTACTTTAGATATTTTACGTTCAAGCAATACGAAAATTTCTGTCAGGGCTATCAAATTTTGTACAACTATCGCAATGTCGTCTGCATAGGCTATTAGATGCGATAATTTAGTAAAAATATGATCCCCTCTATCAAATTTTCCTATAGATTGATGTAGGTATATATACTAAAAAGTAGGGTAGAAAGTGCATCTCCTTATGCAGTACGAAACACTGAAAAGTCGTTAAATGATGAAATTCCCATATCTGCATGAATTAGATATAATTAGGGGTAGAATATTGAAGTAATTACCGTGAGAAGGTTAGAAAATATTAATGTACATTATGAATGCTGCTCTAAGATCTGGTTACTTTCCAGTACAGTGGGAAATTGCTAAAATAATCCTGATACCAAAACTAGCCAAGCCCAATAAAGAAATTACATCTTACAGACTGATTAGCCTATTGCCGTGCCTATGTAAATTATTTAAAGGAATATTCTTGGAAACACTAAAACGAATTTTGGAAAAATAGTTTCAGAGCATAAATTTAGCTTCAGAAATGAACATGCCACTATTGAGAAAATACACAGAATGGCAGGTGTAATCAAGTTAAGCCAAGAGAAAAATAGATATTGTTCAATGGTTTTTTTTGGAAGTCAAGCATTTGATAAGGTATGGCATGAAGGACTGCTGTACAAGATCAAACAATTTCTTCCCCAGCACTATTATCTAATACTGCGGTCATATCTCATCGAAAGGCACTTTATAGTGAAGCATCAAGGTGCTTATACACAAACCAATGAAATTATGTCAGAGCTACCACAGTGCAGGGCAATCCTAAGTCTTGTTTTATACCTCATCTATACTGCGGACTTACCAATATCAAATTAGACGACCTTTCGCTAATGACAATGCCATATTGGCATCGAATAATAATCTAATACATGCTACAGAGATTCTGTAACCCAGCATAAATAAAATTCAGCAATGACTAAAGAAGTGGCGAATCAGAGTGAATGAAGCCAAATCTCATTTACCTTGTAGAGAAAAACTTGTCCGACTGTGGTGCTAAATAACGAAGTAATTCCACAAAAAGCAACAGTCAAGTACCTTGGCATGTATTTGGATAGAAGACTTACATGGAAAATCCATATTCAAAGCAAAAAAAAATAACTTGGGTTGAAATTTAATAAAATGTGTTTGATCATTAGTCGCACCACACCGATTTCGCTGGAAAAAAAGCTTCTGATTTATAAAGTCATTTTAAAGCCGTTATGAACTTACGGAATTCAACTGTGGAAGTAACCAACAACTCCAATATTGAAATATTACAGCAATTCTAATCAAAAGTATTAAGAGTAATAGCACGTGCACCAACGGTTTGTATGTAATGATGTTTTACATCAAGACCTACAGATGAAAACCATAAAGGAGGAAATCAGAAGCGGTAGCTGCAAATATCAAACAAAACTAGATTTTCATCCAAATACCCTAGCAAACAACTTGTTGGCCTTAATTTCCGCTAGTCGACTTAAGCGTTACAACATTCTGCAACTACCCAACATATACTAGATTGATTGGTATAACTAGATTGTCATGGATAACTCACCATTGGGTTTTTCATCCGCAAGTCATTATATGTTACGTACATACACACTACAAACTACTGAATGTACAATTTATAAAGGAAATATAAAAAAAAGTAATATTTAAATCTTTAGGATAAAAAACAATTTAATAGTAAAAATTCATAAAATATTTCAATAACATTCTACACGAATAATTGATACCATAACACCCTCCTAATTATATAGGGAAAAAAACAACACACAACGGTTTAAGGACCAGATAACAAAATAAGTTAAATACAAAATGAAAAATATAATAAAATCCTTAAAATAACAACAGTAAAATTTATAATTAAAAAAAAAAAAACGAAAAAAATAATCAAAAACAAAAACACAAAATAAAGGATATCCTAAAGGTTAAAAAAGGATATAAAAAAAATCTGTTATTCATAACATGTATAATGCTAACGTAAAGAAAATATTTTAAGAGAATTTTAAATACATAACATTATTGGTAAGAGCAGCTATGTAAAAGTAAGACCAATCTAAAAATTCACATCATTTTCAAAAAATAAAAAAGATTAAATTATAAAATATACAATTTAATATATTTGTCGTATACAACGGTATAAATATGTATATGGGTAAGGAAGTCAGGATGATAATAATTACATGTATACATATTTTCACACAAATCCTTAGATATTTTCAACAAATGACCTTTTTCATTGCTTTATTTTTGTTTAGTATTTTATTTATATTTTTTTTTTTAACTGGTTCAAATGGATAATAATATTTTAGATAGTGAGAAAAGAATTAACGTTTTTCGAAAAATAAAAAAAAAAAACAACCAACCAAGGACGAAAAAAAAAATTTAAACGATCGCATTCCATGTTCCATTTTTATGATGATAATCATTATAAATGATTATAATGATGATTATAATAGTAATAATATACCATTAGATATTTATACAATTAAAAAACAAAAACAATTGAAAATTTTATACCGTTATAGAAATAGTAATGAGTTTAATAATTTGTGAGACAATTTTCTGGGTTTTAATGAAGAAAATTAATTAATATTTATGTGAGAAAAAGGCAAAAAATTAAAAAAATATATAACAAAAAATGCTGGTTAACATCTGAAAAATGTAATCTAAAAGAACCTCACGTCTCAACAAAGGACATATTAAAAATACTAATAAAATGAAAATATTATTATATATAGTTAGAAATATTTCAACTCCATGTATTATTATGTTATTTATAATATTGCAAAAAGAATAAAATTATAAAAATCTAAAAAAAATCTATATAAATTTTGAATTAAGGAATAAAAATACAATACTGATAATCTCAAATTTAATCAGCGAAGGTATTTATAATATATTCAAAAACTTCTTGCGTGATTTCCTTTTAAAGGATTTTTAACTTTTAAAAATTCACATTATATTATTATGATTAACCCACTTGCAGCAGAACATTTGAATTTTCTTGCAGTTCTTATATTTTTATTTGTAATAATTTAAGATAATTTGGTCGTGAAAACGACAAAGAAATCGGAAGATATAACGTTCAATATACTATGAACTGTACAATTACGTTGGTCACAAAATATTAACGTCTAAATATTTGTTCGCACAGACTAATGATAATAGACGAATAAAAATGCGCCATCCCAAAAAGTTATCGGGTATAGACATTATAATAATAGAAGAAATTCAGGCAAAACAATAATACAATTCGCAATTTTTTGTAGGATACGACCGTATAGCTCATGTTAAGGTCTTAATCATTCCGCTTAATTTTTATTTATAATCTTATATATTAATACACTTAAACGTCTGTTAAACTTTTCACAAAGCTTTTTTCAACTAGATTAGACAACTTTATTAGAACTATTAAGAATTACGATAGTGAGAAAAATTTTATTTAAAGACATAAACCACAAAACGATAAAACCAAATAAAACCAAAAAACAAATTAAAATTAACCTAAGAACAATTCACCTATTGAGCAATAGCATTGATTATATCTGATTATATGAATTAATTTAAAAAAAAAAAACAAAGTAGCAAAGACAAAAACCGAATTATCGGAATATAATTATTATATCGAATTATAAAAATAGCTTTGTTAAAATATTACGATATTACGATATTACAGCAAAAAAACTTACCGGTAACACAAATAGTAAATTTAGAAAATACATTCACCCAGACCATGTTCACAAATTTCAATAATTGAAATTTATTTATTTTATTAACAAATAATTCAAAAGTATAAATTCAAATGCGCAGTAGCATTGAGTAAATATTATATTGTACATGGAGAATCTAAATTCAGAAATAAACCGAAATTTACGATCTGCTAAGAACAAGAAAAACAAAATATGTTATGACATTATTATCAAGTTCCAATTTAATACACGGCAAATTTAGTACACATAAAAATAAAAAAAATTTTAAAAAGAAAAATCACAGACTACCCTTACCTACATCAGAGACCCTAGCGGGATAACAATATAACAATAAAAACTGAACAATAAGAGAAAAAGCATAATTATCTAGGGCTTTACCCCTAACTATAATAGTCATAAGGCGTCATATGATGTCATATGATACTTCGTTAAATGGCTTATATATGATTCGATATGATTTAACAAAGTCGCAACCAATCATAACCTTTACTATAATGGTCATACCTAATCATACCAAAACGTCAAAGCCAAAATTTAAAAGAAGTGAAATAAAAATATAAATTCTATAAAAATATAAATTCTATAAATATTTTCAGTTTTGAAATAGAGTTATTATGATAATAAAAAAAAACACAAAAAACGTATCTATGGCTATTTTAATGTAGTTTTAATTGTATGTATTTAGTTTAAATGCATTTAATTTCATATCTATACTGCCAGCGACATCTCTGTTCGCCACATTTTGTTGAAATGTACGACTCTATTAATAGTATTTGTTAGGTAGCGTTTAGACATCAGATTTTGTTTCATGAATAGTTTTCAAAATAGTTTAACATTTTAATACTTATTCAAATATTTCACTAAAAACACAATTCTCTATTTCACAGTTGTATGTTGCTTTGTCTAGAATACGATCTTTTGATAGTGTTAGTGTAGTATAAAATATTACGAAATGTTTGAATAAGTATTAAAATGTTAAACTTATTTTAAGATATTAAATAATGTGAATTTTAGTTTTAAGTTTTTCAATTTAACTTATTTATTATGTAATAAAAAAATATTTAAAACATTAATTTTTTTTAAGAAAATAAAGAAAATAAATAAATAAAATAAATTGTTTCATTTATAATGCTAATGCTAGACCGGCGAATTTTTCGCCGGGAATAGCTAGTAAATATTTATTTTACATTTTCAAACATTATTTTACATATAATTGTAAATTTTAATTTAAATTAAATTTTATTGTACAACTACATAATACATTTTTAATTATCTGTATATCTAAATTTTTTTGAATACAGAATAAAAAAAAAAATCTTACTTAGCAAAATGAAATTTTGCCATTTGACATTTGTCGATTTGAAAAAATTTCGTATCCTGCAACCGAAGAGATGCAATTCGTGACCAACATAAATGGAGGACGATGTTGAGTCAGATTCAAAATCTATATACAAAATGCATTAACTATTCATGCTAGTGACATTCGTGCCGGCGAACCTTCTGACAGTTGTATGACATAAGTACTACACATATTGGGTGGCTAAAAATAATATATTATAATTTTAATATTACACAGACTTTAAAAATGTTTAAAAGTTTTTGTAGACTAGACTAGTTTAAGAATGTAAAAGCAGTGGAAAAAATTTAATTTAAAAAAGAGACATGAAGATCTCTGTATAGAAAGAATAAATATAAAAAATGTGTCACCTTGAGTTCAGAAATCAGTTCTTTATATTTTACAAACAATGTTTTTGCTAGATGTTTCTATAGCTTTCAATTAAATTTAAAATCACGTACTAATAAACAAATTTATTGTATATTACGATTTTACAAATTCTTATATATTAATTTTACATATATTTTTTCTCCTTAAAATATCCATCACAAGCATAACAACCATATATAGGGCTATCTATATTAAGTTATTTTGATATATTTGTTGTGATTGTGTTGTTCGTACTAAACTTGGAAGCTGGATGGTTGTAGAAACTAAATAGCTCATATAACAGCTTTGTGCAATATTATTCTTGTTTTAATTTTCATATTGCTTTCGACAGTAGTACTAGATAACAGCGTTAGGAATTTTGTGATGTACCTATATTGCTTTGAGTACAGTGTTGAATGAACAATTACTGTCAAATTAATGCTTAGAGGAAAGCGTGCTACATTTAGTTGTGCAATATAATCATCATCCAGTTAGGGTTAGTAAAAGTTTTTTCATCCAATATTTTTTGTCTAATCATTGCTTTGTATACTGTATCAGGCTTCCATATTAAATTTTTTTCCGAACATTACATTTCGTATTATTTTCGTCTAAAATTACAATAACAATTGAACGTTAATTTTTTACGATTTATTTTTTGTTCTTATATTTTCTCATATTATTTTTTGCTTGCTGTGTTCAATAAGTTTAATGTGTATTATGTTTGTTTGTTTTGTCAAATTAAACTTAATTGAACAAAGTAACCCTTGTGTGTGAGGAATTTTGTTTGAAATCAAAATAAAAAGAGATTTTTTTTTAGTCTTCTGATAGAAGTTGAAGTGAAGCTAGTATGTAAAATAATTTTGTTTATGAATTTTTTTAATTTGTAAAATTATGAATGAAAACATTAACATTTTTTAATGCGGCACTAGATATAAATAGTTTAAACACTCCCCTTCCATATTGGTAAATTAAATTTAGTCCAAACTTTGCCAGAAGTAATATCTTTTGAAAAGAAAAATGTCCATTTGATTTACACATAAACTGGATATTATTTTTACTCAAATTTTTTAATCTACTGGCCCGTTAACAATATACAAGGCAATGGTCTAATGGTTAAATTATTACAGCAGTAATATTTTCTGTTGTTTGCAATATAATATATTGTCTACTAGATGAGACGGATTTTATCTTCCACGGAATTTAAACTTCAGGTTACATCCTAGTTTGAATGCTTTTTTTCAGAGGTCCTATCAATTAAACTGTAGATTTTTTATTCAAAATTATAAAAATTGTTCTTTATATTTTCAACATACAATATTTCCTTTCTTGGTTCATCACCAGTTAATAATAAATTGTTTGTGTATTATAAAAGTTTTCAATCCAAAAATTTTAATCTAATTAATAATTAGCTATCTTTGTTTTGTTGTTTTTTTTTTTTTTTATTATTTCTGTTCCTTGAACATAATAATAATCTTTCAAGGTTATTGTGATAATAGAAGAATATTACAAGGATTTTATAATTTTGTAATCTCAAATAAATTTTACTTTTCAAAAACAAAAAATTGATTAAAATATTTTTTTGATAAAATTTAAAAGAACAAATATTTTAATACAAAATTAAATAACTAATAAAAACAATCTGGATCTGGTTTATTACTAAAATATAAAGTATGTATCTATTGTTTTCAACAATTTAAAACAAAAATAGATTTAGTTATTAGAATCGGTTAAGATCACTATTAAAAAATCAATTTTTAAAGAATTAAATAAAGTATAGAATAAAAAATTATGTAGTCATAATATCATCCCTTATGTGAGTGACGAGTCCACTACTTCCACATATTTCCCGTACTTCCATATATTTTGTATGAAAAATTTTTTTTTTCTACCTATATATTGTAAGTATTCATATTATACAATATAAATATACATTTATAAATTTAAAATAAATCTATAATACAATAATCAATTAATTAAAAATAAAATAAACATCCACATAGCATAGCATAATGTACTATTATTTATGTACGTTTGAAAACTGATAAAGCTACAGCAATTAAAGACATTTACGTAATGATGAATGCAAATTTGGACAAAAAGTATAAATCAGATGATTGTATAACGGTTGAGGAACAATTATATGGCTTTAGAGGACTCACCCATTTTACACAGTATATGCCAGCAAATTTGAGAAATATGGTATAAAAATTGACTGGGTTTGTGATGCTGATTTTTGCCAGAAAATATACAATCACATAAAGACAGAGCAATTTTTTCAACAAATTGGGCATTTAGAAAGGACGCAACATTGTGCTATTATGTACAAAAAAAAGCATTTGTTATGATATCTACGATGCCCGACCAGAAATAAAATTACGAACTGAGGCTAAGCTCAGTTTGATCATATATTACGACCAAACGAAAAGAGGTATTGACAATATGGACAAATTATTGGGTGAATATTTTATAAAATGAAGAACCAATAATTGCTGGCCACTGGCATTGTTTTACAATATGGTTGAAATTGCTGGACTGGTAGCATATATTTTATATCATATTTATCATCGATATGCTGTTAGATTCGAAGTCGTTGGCATTTGCTACACATGTAGAAATCTGAACCACAAGCAAAGAAAATTTAGAGAAGCCTTAGAGTGTTGCATGCAGAAAACCAATTTGTGGTGAACATATAGTACAATATTAGCAAAATGTAATAATTGTTTTGAAGTCACTGGAAGTAATTATTTTTGACTACTTTTTAATTTTACATTTTTTTCTAAATATTCTATGTAGTTAATATATCTACTTTGAAATAAATTGTATATGTAAATAAAATAAAAATAAAAATAAATAATAGTCAAAATTAAAAGTAGAAATAGTTTTAAAAATAAAATATTATCAAAATAAATAAAAAAAAATTGCAATATTTATAATACAAATTCCATACAAAATAAATAGAGGTACACAGGTACCTCGTCACATTTGTGAAGATGGTTTTTCAAAACAAGGGTAGATCTCGACTTCCATTGAATATAAAAATCCAAATCCTTTAAAATTAGAAAATTTACACCTTTTTAGGAGTTGTAAGGGGGTTTGAGCTCGTTAGCTGTAGTTCCAGAACCTCTTTTTTTGTGGTTTGAGAATGCAAAAGGTACCCGGGTACCTCGCCAGTCACAGAATGGTTATGTAGCTTTATATTATTATTTTATTTTTATTGCCTTAATATATTTGTACAATAAATTTAATTTCATATATTTTAATTCTATATTTTATAAGTAGAATATTTTCAATTTAGATTTGTGTTAAATATTTAGAATAAATTTAATTTGTAAAAAAAAAATGATAAGTAAAAATCTTTGATTATTTATTTGTATGCTTATATAAAACCTAATTTAAGCTTAATATGAAGCTTGACTAACATCTATTTACTAAAATGATCTTAATACAAAACCTTAATCTACTATATCGCTCTTATAAACGGATTTTCGGAATTGTAACAAGCTTTCAAAAAAAGCAGGTGCTGTTTTTTGTGTTTGTTAGTGTATTTTATAGTATTAGTGTTTGTTAATAAGTGCAATCTGCTAGTGGAGAACTAAAAATATTTACTAATAATTAATTTTAATTAAGCAGCGTTTTGTTTTCTCTGAAGCAAATTCAAATTAGTTTTGGCAGCACTCATCCATACGGGGAAACGCGTTTAAAAAAATGCCTCAAAATGGATTCAAATATTAATAATTTGTTTTCAACAGTGTTTTTGATTCTGCAAAATTTATGTGTGTTTAAATGTTAATTTCTAAATCCGAATTACTGATTCGGTAGAATAATTTTCTTTATTAAGATTTTTTCAAGACAAGATGTAACATCATTTTCAACTTATCAAGATATAGATATAATATTGATTAAGTTTATGTATTCAAAATTCATTTGATATCCCGAAGATAATTGACACAATTTAATGAACATTATAAGAAAATGGTGAAAATTTTCAAATAAAAAATGTTACGCCTAGTCCTAAGGAAGGTACTTTTACATATACATAAAAAAACATACATATTTTAAATGTTTAGTTGAAATATTTTTCCACAGTTGTTTCAATTTGTTAGTTTAACAGTTTTTTTTTTAACCCTTCTGCACAAATTCAAAGTATACCCTGTAGTATATATATAATTTGTGGGTCAAAATGACCAATAGTAAATATATTTAAATTTATAAAGTGAATAAAAAAATTTATTTTGCAATTGTTTTATTTTTATTTCCATTTTTATTTTATTTTTTAGTTTTGTGTTTCAGCAAAAATATATAACTAGTTATAGGTATTTAATTATTTAAACAATAAACGTCATCATCACAAAAAATTATTGTTCTATTATTACTGTTCTGTTTACAAGCATCTTTCCTGAAAGTCTTACAATATGTTCAGTATTTATTTAAATTTTTGTTTTGTGCACAAAAATATTAACGCTGTCATTTTTGCAATGGCATGCAGAAAGAAGTTTGATCATGTATACTATCTAAATCACACAGAGCCCATATTTTCAGACCATCATAGATCATATTTTGCCGGTTTTGAAGTTATTATACTACAGAAAACTGAAACGTTCGCGAAAAGAAACTAACTGCTCATCTATTGTTCCATTTTCATGAATAATGTAAAACCAGCTGTCCCAAAGTATTATTGAAACAAACTGACTTCGATTTCTTTTTTCGACTCTATCTTCACTATCGTCAAATCGAATACATCGTAAAATTTTAATAAAACGTTCAATATGAATTGTTTTACGAAATATAGGTCTTCCATTGTTGTCCCGTGTGTTTTTTACAATCTTACCATAATATGATTTATACATGCTTGCCAATTACAACAACCCAAAATATGCATCTCAGTATCCAATAACCAAATCAATTTTACTCCAATACGGCCATATATTTTCAATCTTTTGAAATTGATGGCTAGTTGAACATAATATTTGTCATATGTGTTGTGATATAAATAAATCAAAAGATGATTTTGTGAAAGTGCGTATTCTTATAATCCTGATTTTAAAAATATAATATTTTTCATACGAAGTTTTCCAGTTTGTTGTTATGACGGTTTGTCTTGTCACAAAATTGATTTATCTTTCACTAAATAACGAAAATTGTTTTGCTATATTACTATTTAATGATCTTTATGAATAAATTCTCGTATTTTTGTGATAGATTAAAATTACCCAATTTGTATAAGTGTACATGAAACAACTAGACTTAATTGTTGCCCCAAAGACAACCATTTTTTGCTTTTATTTTGCTAATATTTATATTCCTGTTAAGATTTTTGACACTGTATTTATATACAAAAATAGGAATTTTTTTTACATTTTTGGTAAAAACTTGGTCCAATTGACTTAATTTGTGCAGAAGGGTTTACAAAAGTATTAAAAGAAATTCAATACAATAATTATAAAAGAAATGTTTCATTCATTTAACTCTATTGAAACTCATCAGTAGATACTGTAGTGTTAGACTACCTATACAAATCCTGATTTTTAATTCTGATTGTATCTATTACTTATATCAAGATCCTGTAAACAACATTTATGCTGTGAATTAAAAATTTTTAAATTTCTTTATTTTATTTAATTGAATTTAATACACATTTCTATAAACATTTACTTAACTCTATGTCAATGGTATCATATGAAAGCATTAAAATTAGTTAATTATCAACATCAATCATCCTTAAAAATGTTAAGATTAATTATCAATCAACATCAGTTGTCAGTAACTATATATTGCCTTATAAGAATATTCAATATTCCAAAACTATAATTTAAAGTGTTAAAATTCTGGATTAAAAATAATATGAAGCTTTCATTTGACTTTTTCTGACCTATGATGACCTTTAATTTTACTTTTTCATTTTATATAATAATATTTTTTTATTATATTCTAAACAAAGAAAATACTTTTGTATCTTTATTATAAAATGTAATTCATATAATTTGACATAAATAATCTTGTTTGAAATAAAATGTCTTTTAAAATTTTACAATAATAATAATAACAATAATAATAAACAAAGTATAAAGAATCCTTTCAAATTTCTAAAATTGTAATTTGAAAGAAAAATAATTTTTGTTAAAATAAAATTTACAATACTAAAATAACTGAATTATTATCAAGTCAAGTAATCCTAGTATTTTACATTATATTTGAATAAAGGTGATAAATATTTTGTTATTTTCTTTCAATTTGTAAAATTTTAAAATTAAATTTTGATTTATATCATAATCCTTAAAAAAATCTTGTTATTTTTTTAATAAAATTTTACGGAATATAATATGTAGATACGTAGATATTATGTAGAATGAAAATAATAAAGCAAAAAAAAAAAAAATAAATTAAAAAAAGAGAAAAACAAAAATTCATATGTCATTATAATTTATATGTATTTATTATCATCATAAGCAAATCTACAAAAAAATAAAAAATAAATAAACAAAAACAAAAAGTATATAAAAAGAAAACAAACATTCATTCAAATTCATTCTAAAATGAAGAAACAAAATTTTGGATATCCCTAAGGAAAATATACTTTGATAAAATTCGTATAAGGCAACATTATTATCTTGATCTCAAATTTATATATGGATATATTCTGAGATACTAAGTATGAGCTGCTAGCACAGAGTACCTACAACTAACCAGTTTATTTTTGTTTTAAATTTAATTTAATTTAATTTAAAATTTATTACATGGCAGGAATAAATCCGAACCGCCAAAATTTCTATTTTTAATATATTTTATGTACTTAAAGCTACTCTTATTACTTGTACTTAGTTTTGATAATTAAATAGCAGAAGTTGAACAACATCAGTATCGGATGTATAGAAAAGTTATTTCTATTTAGTTAAAGCTAAATGATTAAATATTAAGGAAGAAGACAGCAGAAATAAAAATATTACACCTACTAATCTAAAGAATATCTGACCTTAAAAATATATGACTTAAAAATAAATCGATTTTTTGGCCTTACCAGTTTATTTGACCCTTCTGTATACATGTTATTGATCGTCATTTTCGTATTACGAAATTTATAAGCGATTATAGCAACAAATTGATTTATTTGCAATGTTTTTAGCCAGATTTAGAAACCGTGTCATGAAATTTTTCAACCCGTACGCACAACAAAAATATATATTGTAGCATCGTTCCCATCACAAAATATACACCAATTATATTACGAAATTTCTGTTACGGTTAGCATCATAGTCTTGTAGCTACATTTAAATATTCTATTTAGATATTTCAACAATAATACATTTAAAAAATAATATTTAATTTTTATAGTTCGTTTCTGAATTGTATCATATCTATTCTCACAGCCGTATTACAATTACGGTCACTCAAAATTGTTATCTAATATTAAAATTTAATTTCATTGTATCTATTATATTCGGTGTTGGATTGTAGCACAACTCTTCTAGGCAAATTACATATAAGTCGGTTCTCCAGATTCAGTCGAATTTGGCAAATTTTGGCAAATCAAAATCTTTTTAGTTAGATATTAAAATTTAGTCGAGTGCTTGATTATACTTATGTAATTCGTTTCTGAGTTCTAGCACAATAATGTTTCAAATAAAATACATATATTTCGGTTAGGTTCGATTTGGGTACAACCATAATTACTTTTAAGTATACGACATATAAGTATTGCTTTTGATGATGGTAACAACAAAACCATTCCGTAGTTGACTGGATTGATATCAAAATTCACAAAAACAAAAACAACTAAGATACTAATTCAACTTTATTATATAAAAATTCAAGTTTTATTGTATAATTTAAATAAAACGTTAATTATAATAATAAATAATACAAATAAAAAGTGTTCCCATCTCCGTATTAATATCTCTCATTCATTTAGGCACTTATAATCATATATTCTAAATGATTTCTCATTCTCGTACTTGTTGTTTATACACCTTCATAATATAGTAGTTATTATATCCCCGTAAATCTTATACTCGTATTAGTAGGCCTCGTACCTAATTTGTTCTTGTGCAATGCATTGTCAGTCTTATTAGAAATTCAAGCAAATCGTATTGAGGTTGTCAGTATGATTCTTACATGCAGTCATGGTTATTGTTTTATTACAGTTGGTCTATTTGGAAGATAACCTTCCTCGTTATTTGCTGGAGATTTTTTGACTAACGCTAAAAACCAAAATAAATTGAATTGCAATTAGATTCAAATAGATTTTTTTTCCGTTGATTGAAAAATAGTTAAAGTAAAATATATCTATGACTTCGAATTTAAAGCGCTTGTACTTTTCAATAAAGATCAAAACATAACTAATTTATTTTCATACTCTTTCAAATTTTCTTTAATATTTTTTGTCAATAAATCATAACCGTGCATATCAACATAATAAAAATTCGAAATAAAATAATCATCATATTCAGAATTTTTGAAAATATTTCCTGTTAAAATTTGGTGTGATTCTGACAACTATATAAGTCAAATTTTTTCTAGGGAATATAACCGCTTACGTAAATATGAACTAAAAATGTTTTTGTCATAATCGCTTATTTAATTCCAAATATTTTATATAACATAAGATATTTCTACAATTAGCCATAAAAAATTATAAATTCAAATTTTCAAATGGATTTAGTATTTAAGCAGCTTATTTTATACTAATAAGTTTTAGGAGTTATTTCGTTCATCACCACAACACTACTTGAACTCATCAGTAGGTATTTGTAGTGTTATACTTACTACCTATAGGTAGGTAGAACTGGTCACTCCAGTTAATTCTGTAAAACCAATTAGCACTAAATTCTGCCTTTTTTATACTCCTGATTTTTGATTTATTTGATTTTCTAACTTCTTATCTATTGTAAAGATGTTATTAATACATCTGTGAGTTATAAAAATCAACCAAAATTTTAACGTAAAATCTATTTAACTTAGCGATTTTTACAAAATATTTTTCTTATCAATATTAACACCTAACACCAGCGTTTTTAATTTCGATTTAATTTTGTTTTGGATTTCAAATACTTACATAATTTAAGCGATTTTATAAAATCAAAACTGGTATAATCCCGTAGTTATACTTTAAAACTCTTAGTTAAACTTTAAAATTGATTTTACCCGAAACATAAATTTCTAACATAAGCGATTATGACTTGTTGCCATAGATATATAAATATAATTTGTGTTACAAAAAAAAAAATTAACTGTCTCCCATTTGCAAAAGGGATTAAGAAGAAGAATCGATTAAGTACTTTTTACCAAAGCGACTCCAAAAACCAAATTACAAAAAAAATCGTGTTTGTAAAGCTATGTTCCTATCAACATTTCAAGTTGGAAAAAGAAGAGTCGAAGGAGTTTGTAAACGAAATTTTAATGCTGGACAATGTCCTAAAAAAAAATAGGTACAGATGTGCGAACTGAGCTTTATTTGGACTGTAAGCTTTCAGTAAGAAACTTTATTGAAAAAATTCAGCCCATTCAATCTCATTATAATATTTAAAATTTAGCAAGTAATGAAAACACAAAAGTAAACTACGAATATTTTCGGAATGTTTTTTGTCTCGACTACAACATTATAGGGCTTCCATAGCCCTGTCACAGATTGTTGATAAACTTGTATTAAATTAAAAGAAAATATCAGAATCGATACAAGCTCACAGGAAAAATCTCAACTCCAAACACTACTAAAAGTACATAAAATGAAGGCATAACAATTTTATAAGCAATTAAAAAAAGAAGGAGAAGGCGTATTAAATTTATCATTTGATTGCCAAAAAAGCTAAACATTGCCAAAAGCTCCATATCAAAAATCCTACTATTTATGTCAATTATACATATATAATTTTACGGTTTGCGTTGGGTCATCCAAAACTAGGCAAACAAAAGAAAACACATTTACAATTGTCTTGAAAATGAATATAGAAAAGGCTTCAACGAAATTGCTTCATGCTTATTTGATCGCTTAAATAATACTAATTTGGAATCAATTCACACAATTCAATTCAATTTTCTGATGGTGTACATCTTACCCAATTGTTCGCCATTCATATTTATCACCCGATCGCGTTTTTGGCAAGTTGTAAAAAAAGATAAAAAAACAGATAAATATAATAAAACTGTAAATCTGTAAATCTGTAAATCTTCGAAACAGAAGGTACAGCAATCCGAGTGTCTTCCAATAATGGATGTCATGTTTACGATTGGAAAACTGTTATTAAGTCGGTAATAAAGCCTCCTTCAGGTTACCACTTTCAATTTGCACCTTCTAAACTTTTTGTTATTACAAAAATTTTTAAAGACATTTCAATTGTACGAGGTGAAGTAAACTATTTAAATGATATTGGAACATCGAAAAAATTACTAAAGCGACGAAAACTATTCATAAATTTAAATATTAATTTGGTGGAAACTGGTGTATCAGTAAAGAAAACAAAAAAAAAAGGATGTGGTACAGTTTTTATGTATACATTATGGAGAATATTGGAAAAATGATAAAAATTTAGATTATTATAAATCATATATAGAAGATCTTAATAAATGGCTCTGATCACCAAAGCGATTTTGATGAGATAATGAAAGACGATATTGGAACTATTTAAAAACTAGATTTGTAACCCGTCATAAATGACGGAAGCAAAATAAATCCTAGTTTCTTTTTTTCTTTCATTACATTCTTTATTCCGAAATTACAGTACTTATGTTTATATCACTTTTTATTTATTTTTATTTATGTTTATATTGGCCTAACACTAATATTTTTTTTATATAACAGAAAAAGAATTACCATACCAATAAATTTGTATTTTTGTATGGTATACTCGTACTCACTTCCATTTAGTTATAAGTCGTTAGTTGGGTTCCATTTAGTATAAATTATACCGTATTAGCGTTATTGAGTCCTCCGGGAGGGCAAATTTAAAAATGGGATCTTATTTTCATATAAATTTTGTCTTTTGTATAATGTATAGGGATCTTATTTTGCTATATGAATAAACTGTTATTATGGTATTGTGTTATTTTTAAAAAATATTCATAATTTATATATATTCAAAATTTTGTATCTAAATTGGTAAAATTTACAAAAAATACAAAAAAAATTTCATCAATAATTTTCAATTTAAAAAAAACAATGTTTTATTATCCGGCGTAGAAGTAGAGTTAATTATCCTACTCTACTTCTATCAAGTTCTATTGATTGAACAATGAACCTGAACAGTGAAGTGAAAAGTGAACACTTAACACTGAAAATAAAATAATATTTTTGGAATGGAGCATATAGAACATACAGAATACAGATACAGCAAATAATAAAAAAAAAACAAAAAAAACAAAAAAAACAAAAATAATTTTTTTTGAGTGAAGTGAATTACGCACACAATAATAAAAGGTAGAAGCAATAAAGTAGTATAATGTATAATATTATACAATACAAATATGCTGATACACATGTATATTATTTGTATAATTTTAAGTAATAAGAATAACCTTTGAGTGAATTATGTTTTTTTTTGTGTTAAATGCTGTTTGCCTTTTGATTATTATACCATATAAAACTATTGATTAAATTTCTATTAGTCCTTATTATTATAAATCAAAAAAATTGTTTGTTTTATTTATATTATTATTATTATTTATTATTTTTCCTTATTATTTGCGAAGAAGACTAACATTAAATTAAAAAAATATAGTTCATGCAATCAATTTTTCCTGCAAAGGTTCAGCATGGTAGACAGGGGTTAAAAAAAAGCACCAAAGCAATTTGTATATATATGCATTTGTATCCATATGCAATTTGTATATGTGTTGGAGCGTTCCGTGGAACTTACAAACATCCAGATAAATGCAGAATAATATATATATAATTGTTTTATGTACTTTATAAAATTTAAGACTTAAAAAAAATAATCGTTATTTTGAAGTATTTAAAAAATATTAATTTAAGAACGTTATATTTTTTGTTACTTGTTACTAACTCATGTTCCTAATTTATTTTGTTTTGAATTGAAACAAATAACTAAAAGTGAATTAAAGAATTCCCTCTTGTTTTAATATTTTCTATTACACACTAAATTTAACAATAAATTACCATTTACATTTGCAAAAGGGGATAGATTAAATATTTTGTTGCAAAAAGAAATATTTGTAAAATGCTTGACCAATTTTCTTAAAAAATATTAATGAATGATTTTCCAAATAGGTACCATCTAAATGTAAGGACCTAAATAAATATAAAGAAATAAAAGAAATTAATAAATTATCTATATGTATATATTAAATATTTAATATATATATAATAGTGAACATGAAATGAAAAAAAAAATCATTACCTTTCATGGGTAACTCACAATCAGTTTTTCGACATTTGCCAAAAATCGTTTATGAGTGACTTATTCCTTTTTGCAAATGGGCGGCACAAATATAATATATAAATCGAATTTTCATACTACTATTGAACCTATATATTTTAATGAAATACAATTATCACAGTAAAATAATATTAAACATTAGAAAAAAAAATATTTAGATATATTAATTGGGAGCACTGATTTAATATCAAATATACAAAATACGAATAATACATTAAAATTATTATTATTACATAAGATAGAAAATGTACTAATATAATTTAATTTAAAATATTATACAACATAACAAAGTTATAAATAAACATAATATTATATACATATTTATAATTACATATAATTAATATACATTTTCTCATTTAATCTAAATTATTTACTATTCTTATATAATAAGATATACAGAAATACACATATGCATGTAGATATGCATTCCTAATAACAAGATGGTGTTAATGTTAAAAAAAGTTCTCTTTGATGATTTCATTTTGTTTTCCTCAATTACACCTTATTCTAGCTATATATAATTTTATGTATATATAATATACATTATTTTATATTATGATATATATTACATAATTATGTATATAATATATATATATATTACACATTTATACAACTACATGAATTTAATAAATATATAAGCAACTTAATAGATATTAATAAAAAAAATATTTAGGAATGTTTATTTTTTTTTTTTTTATAAAAGGCTTTAGAAATAAAAATAAAAAAACAATAATACAAAAAAAAAAAAAAATTCAAAATGAAAATCATCAAAAAAAAAGAAAAGAAAAGTTATTAATGACTCAAGATAAATCTAATTCTCAGATCTTGTTTTGTCTTGAAATAATTTATTTATGTAGAAGCTAATCCGATTTATCTTTTGGTATACATATACACATATCCATATAATATGTATAAAAGAAAATGAAGGATAATGTCACACAAAAATCTCAATTTCTAAAAATCTAATATGATAAAAAATGTTTTTATTTTTGTATTTTATTTTCACAGTTATGAAATAACAAACAAAAAAAATATATATATCTACATAATATTCTATTGACATAAGTATATAATATGTATATATATTATATTTATAGAAATTTACATAAACAATTACATTCTAATAAATTTATATTTGGTTGTGTAAAAAATAATTTTTTTGAGTTCTTATCAAATTGTGAAAAATCTTAGAAAAAAAAAGTTTTATTTCTTAAATACGATATTACACGAAACGTTATTTAAATCTAAACTTTGTCCTTGTAATTTATTTTCAGAATTTCTTAAATAAAAATGAAAAAAAAAAAAAAAACTAAAAGCATAATTACAAAGGATATTATTTGTAAAAGCGACTTACAAAAGAATAACAAAATATCAAAATAAAAAATTAAACGCTGTTTTCATTATCACCCGCGTTATATCGGGTGTAATTTTTGATATAAAGAAATTAACAAAAAATTTAACTTGACTTACAAAATTTTAATCGAAAGTTATAAAACTTGAACGGAAAACATAAATTTCAATTTGAACGATTTCTATGACATTTGATTTCCCCCCCATCAGGACTTAAATAACATTTTTTTAAATGTTTTCGACATACTTAATACGAAACTTTATCTCTTCATTTTCATCAAAATGAAATTAAAATAGCGATTTTTTTATTTAGTGATAATTTCGAAAAAGTATTTTTGACCTTGAAATAACTTTTATTTCAATATGTAGAATAGTTAAATCGCCCGCATGGTGATTGCTATTGAATAGTAATTTCAGCAGTGTTGCAACATAAAATGTGCCAAATATTACATAAGGGACATTGTAGTATAGTAAAAATAAAAACTTTAGCAAGATCATAATGTGTCTGGTGGCACGGCATTCACCAAGCTATCGAAGGAAAATTAAAGTCATGTGAGGCATTTATGTGATGCAGTCAGCAAAAAATAATGTTGGAACTGCTTAATGGAAGAAAAATTCAAGTCATGTTAGGCATTTATGGTGATACAGCCAGCAAAAAATAATGTTACTATTGCTCAATGGAAATTTGGTTTTTATTCATTCGAGAGAATTCATCTATATTTTTTTCAAGTTGGTCGGAAATATTTCATCATACTAGTAAATGCTTATTCAAAATGGTTTGCAGTTGGGGTTATAACAGAAGGGTATATGGTGTAACAAATTGGCTAAAATCGGTATTCAACATGTTTGATCAGCCAAAAATACTGGGTAGTGCTAACAAGGGTACTCCATTCAATCCAGAACCGAATGGCAGAACAGGTGGTTCAAACATGTAAAAGCAAATCTAAAAAAACTGGTTATTGACAAAACTAGTGTACCCTGATAGACTAAAACACCGTCATCACTTATATTTACCTTCAAAACACGGACGGTACTAGACGCTGTGGTAGAAAAAAATGAGGATGAAACAAAGTATGCATCAAAGTTACACATAAAAAAGAAATAAAAAAAGTGAGGGAGAAGCTGCTAAGTCAGATAAAATCATATTTGTACCATATGAAAATGTATTGTATCAAAATTATGCCAAACACATTGTTAAATGGGTTCCAGCTGCAATCATCGAAAGATTGAGCAAAGTATGTGATGATCACTATAAATGGTAACACATGCAATTTTTTGTTTTTATTTTTTTTTTAAGAATGAAGAAATCTGATGTATGAAATTGTATATAATAATGATTGCTTTATTAACAACAATTTACATAGATAACAAACATCAAACTGTAAAAATGCATGTGGTTTGTGTAATTTAATAAAATTATTTGTAAAGTGTTATCCCTGAGTTTATTCGATAACTTGATGAAGTCTATTGTCAGATTTAAAATTACATCAAATCAAATTTTTGTTATATACAAAATAATTCTCCCTCATTTTTTTGGGTATACTGAGTCAAGCCTTGTGAGAGAAGTATTTCTTGGCTCAAAAATAACAGCATGAGCCCAACAATTTTTGTTTTTTTTTTTTTTTTTATTAATTGGGAGTTCTATATAATATGACCTGTGTTAAACCATCATGTACCTCATTACCTGATTCAGTCGTTGGATATATTTAGTTTGACAAAGGCTCTAAAGTCCTTGACAACTATCCCAAATGTTTTGGGTTTGCGTAGCACAAAGTTTACAATTAATTAAAATTAATAAATATTATTTAGATAGTAAATAAAAATTATGATTACCCAAGTAACACAAATAGGTTGTAACAACGTCGTGCTATCGTTGGCTAAATAACTACTGGTCGGCTATAAGACGTTGAAATAACTTTGAGACAACGTCATTATTACGTTATTGGGGAATGATTGTTGAGTCGTACCGTAGTGAAAATAACTATTATCCGACTACTCAACCGACTATGAAACGACCAAATTAGAATAAAAGAGATAGATAGATTATTATATACAGTGTATTGTGTATGTATTTATTTTTTAACGAAAAAAAAAACTTTTATTTCTAAAATATTTTAACAATAATGTTGTCCTGTTTTCTCTCACTATAATTAAGTTATAAATTTGTTAAGTTATAATAACTTTATAAATATGAATCTATTATTATAAATTATAAATATTGTAAATATTGTCACGAAAATTGTGCAATATATGACATCTGTTTGCAAACGAACAAAGATTTTTCGCGAAAATAAACATTTTATTGAACCAAAAATTTATGGGCCTTAAAATTTGTTTAAATTTAAAAATTTTTAAAATTAAAAAAAATATATGTTTTCTTATTATTATTTATTATTTGCTCAGATCCATATAAAAATTTTTTTAAAACAATCCCTTTATTAAAATAATAAAAGCAACTTACTCGCATTAGTATTAAATTTGGAAAGTTAAAGAAATTAAAAGCTAAAATTTTTTTTCTTTATTTTCTCATACAAAATATATTTGGCAATAATAATTTTCGCCATTTATAAAATGGTGAAGTTATAAATATCCTAAAAATGACCAAGAAATAACCAAAGAGTTATCAAGAGTCATTATATAAAAACGGATCTCAAATACAGAGTTGTAAACTGGTCCTTGAAATCGAATGAAAAATTTCTTGACAGTTTTAGAAATAAAAACTAAATTATTTTTTTTTATATAATTCCAAGTCTGTGCACTGAAATATGGTATAAACGAGAAATTTAACGTCTCTTTTAATTTCGGATTATTTAATTTATTTAACTTAGGGTACTCCACCACAAAGAAAAGTAGTCCTGGTTTTCTATTATTTCAAAAAATTTAATATATAAGCTGAGGTATTTTGTACTAATAACAAAAGTTCAACGCTGAAGTTTTTGGCGTCTGCAAATTGTCTCCGGCTACCCTTGCTAAGAAATATTCATGGAAAATGAGAAGAACTTTCTCATGAACAAGCTGACATCATTTATTAGTTCTATAGTGGCAGGATGGCATAGCTTTTGGTAGATGTCAAATTTTTAATGTCAATTGTTTTTAACACCATAATAAATAACCAAAAAGTTATGAACAGAAAACGTCATTATATAAAAAGAATCTCAAATACTAAATCTCTGTGTGGGTTCCTTAAATCAAATTAAAATTTTTTTGACAGTTTTAGAAATGAAAACTAAATTATTTTTTTTTTTATATAATTCCAGGTTCCAAGTTTGTGCACAGAAATATGGTAAAAATAATTTACATTAAAAATTTGTTATCCACCAAAAGCTATGCCTTTTATTATTTTAATAAGTGGATTGTTTTAAACAAAATTTTATATGTATCTGAGCAAATAATAAATAATAATAAGAAAAATTTATTTTTTTTAATTTTAAAAGTTTTTAAATATTTCAACAAATTTCAAGGCCCATAAATTTTTAGTTCAATAAAATGTTTATTTTCACGAAAAATCTTCGTTCGTCTGCAAAAATTTGTCATATATTGCACAATTTTCGTTAAAATATTTCCAATAACTATAATTTACAATAATAAATTCATATTTATGAAATTATAATACATTAGCATATATATAATTTAATTATAGTGAGAGAAAAAAGTACAACATTATTGTTAAAATATAATCTGCCTATCTCTTTTATTCTAATTTGGCCAATTTATAGCCGGTTGAGTAGAGTAGTCGGATAATGGTTATTCAGGGTTTAAAAAACTACAGCAGAAATAGTAAAAGCACTTAAATTATTGCTGTGGCTGACTATCACAGCATTTCAAATTAAAAAAAAAAACTATTACTGCGCTTTGCTGTTTCAACTTAACCGAAGTAAAGTAATAGTTTTATGCTTTTTACACATACAAATACTACGCATGTGCTTTTGCTTTTCAAAACATAATAGTAATAGTAGAATTTTGCTGAATGCTTTTCAATATTTTAAGTCAAAATAAAAAAAAAGCTATTTGCTGTGCTGGAGTAAACTATTAAAGCTATACTGTGTTGATTTCTCTAAGCAAATACATTGTATAGTATTAGCGTATTAGTATTCTGATTTATTCATGCAGAGTGGTTGTGTTGAATGAATTTAAATTTCGTGGTAAATAAAAAAAAAAAGTACTTTTTTACTTATTTATATTTTAATACTTTTTGTTTTTGTTTTACTACTTAGATTATTGATACAAATAATTTTTCCTTCTGATAACTGATTTCTATTATAATTGTGGATGTTTATCATATGCTGTTTTAAATTAAAATTTCTATTGTTTTTTTAGGATAGCTTTACATATTTTACAGGACGCATTACCAAGATCAACATTCTCATCAAAATATCTCCAAATACAATTAGTTTTTCTTCGTGACATTTTTACTTTTTATTGTTAACAAAATTAATATATGTATATTATATATTTTACAAAATCAAATCACAACACAACAAGATAACGAACAAGGAACAAAAAAGCACAGTAACTCTAAGTAAAACAAAAGTGTATTGTAAAGTGCTGTAAATGCTGAATAGTAATTTAAAGCAACAGCAAATGCTGTTTAGCTGTATTCAACTCATTTTGCTGTAGCTATTTAAAAAAATAATGAAAAAGCTTTTCCTGCATATTACTTTTTGAAATAAAAATGCCCAGCGAAGCGAAAGCAAAACAATTACGAAAAAAAAGCTTTTGCTATGCCTTTGCTGAATCGATGTTAGAAAGCAAGAGTAAAAAAATAGTAAAAGCTTGAAATAACTGCGAAGTTTTTTAAACCCTGAATATAAGATATTACGATGTTATAAGCAAAACGTCGGTATAACGTTATTTCGGACACCTTTAAGTTTTAATAGTTGCGTCATAGTTATAAAATGTAAAAAAAGTTGTGAAGTAGATATAAAATAACTTTGTGACAACTGAGAAAATAAAACGTCGTATTGTAGTCGTAATGACGGATAAATTATAACTTTTACATTTTTCACTATAAAGTTATTTTTTTTAAATTTACGATGTTATAACGACGTTGGTATGGAGATATTTAACTTAATATTTATTTGGTGTTACTTGGGTAGTTTTATAAAACAAAGATTTAACGCACATATGTATGGTTCCAGGAGGCGTATAATCAGTAAACTCATAAAGTAGAGTTAAATTAGATTAAAATTCTCAGAATATCTACTTTTTTCACATTTGGATGGTGAAGAGTAGAAAAATATTCCCAAGAAAACGAAAGTTTAACTGATGTTGACATGCTATTAGATCTGTCCTATTTTTTGGTATCTGTGGAATGTTTTATGTAGACGAAATCTTGTTAGATCCTTTATACTTCTCCATTATGGTCGTTTAAAATTGCAGATACTATCATTTAGATATTAGTACGATTGTAATATGGTTGTTATAAAAAACTACCGTATAGATGAGCATTCCAGAAGGCTCGAACTTTACCCAAACGATTTCGGCAAAGCCCCTAAAAATGAAGAAGAGTTCGAAACAATCCTGATAAGGTGTTATCAGAATCCGCAATGCATTAACTTATTAAGTAAAACCAATTTAGCTGTTTTTAGCTCAATGGGTGGTCTTACAGATACCAAAATTAAGTGCCTCTATCGCTTTATATAAATATCGAATGGGTTTTATAAATCAGATCTACGCTAGGAAATGATTTTTACTCGATGCTGTATCACAATGAATCTCTTTGTTCTAAGTGTGCCATTCCATACATTAATGCTGGCAAATATCTGGATCACCCAAATCTTGCTTTCTATCATTTCTCATATTTCGTATCCATATAATATATCTGAAAAAACGTTTTATTTAAAAAAAGTTGAAGTTTCAGCTTACTCAAATTCAAAGACTTGAACAATCAGGTTGGCATTGTCATGTACAGTTGTAACGCTACCAACAATGGCAGAATTCAAAGACTGTATTAACACCCAAGCATAAGAAAATTTCTTTTTTTTTTCGTAAATCTCTGACATATTGTTAAATGATAACACCGTTGTATAAGGCTACAGGCACCGACATGCAATTTTTAGTTCTGCAACTGTTTGAACACATAAAACCAATTACAGATGTGCGGGCTTTTCATATTAACTTGTGAAAAATATCTCTGTAATCAAACAGTTTCAAAACTAAAAATTGAATGTCTGCGACTTGTCTTCTAACGTTACACTTGAAATTATTGATTTAAAATATTGAAAGTATTGCAGTTAACGAGATAAAAACTAAACAGAAAATTTACTAAAGCTTAAAGTGAATCATCAACTTTAATCTTGGATAGCTTGACTAAAGCTAAAAATATAAGCCCCTAAAGTACTTAATAATCACCTGCATAAAGTAAATTAACAATCCTAAATTTAGGTAGATCTATTCGAGATTTTCTCAATCAAAAAGATGCAAACCCTCGAAAATGCTACATAATCATTTACATCATACAGAGATAGATAGATAGATAAATAGTTCGTTTATTTCCAAAATTTGTTGATACATAATTTATATTGACAGTGCCTTATTAAGTATAAGTTAGAGTTTAGATCATTATTATCTTATCAGCTACGAGTTTTAATTTTATTCTATTTTATTTTGCATTACATTTGTTGTTTGATTTACAATTTATATTAATTGATACAAGGAAAAATGGTGGAAAATTACAAAAACCTTGTGACTACTTGCATTTTTAAAAATTTTACTTAAAAACTTATGACTAGGCTTAAACTAATTTATAGCTACACAAGAAAAAAAAAAACAAAACAAAAAAAAAAAAAAAATAAAAAAGAAACAACTGAAGCAAACAATCACAATTTATTTACATTTAGTAATTATCGACCAATTGCCTAATTAAAATATTTTCGGAGCTGGAGCATTTGGTAATAAATTTGTTAACTCTAAAAGTAATTTTGTCTGTTATCGTCGTACTTTTGGATTTTAAATGGATATCTACTGTACTGTGATACCAAGGGAGTTTTAGTATCATTTTTAGTATTTTTGCAGTCTTTTTTTATGACAGTATGCACAGTTTGACCAGACCGGAGCACCATACATATATGTATGTATACATATATATATGTTGTAACTTTGGAAGATGGATTTGAAAATTAAAATTTTGTTGAATTTAGAGAGAAACGATTTCCCATTAATTAGTCCGTATAACAATTTGATTAATATTTGTTTTTTTTTTATTTTGTCGTCGACTAGGGGTTTAAAAGTTAATTTGGGATCCCTAGGTATTTGAGAGTAGTGCTCCAGTCGACAGAATTGCCATTTAGCTGTAAGTTCCTGTCAGGTAAGAAGCAGGGTTTTCTTTTTCTAGTAAAGAAGCACGCGGAGGTTTTCAAGGTATTTATTTTTATTCTCCATTTGTGGTAATATTGGTGTAGAGAATTGAATCTGTTTTCCAGATTCAAAATTATTGTGCTACGATTGACATCCGAGGTATACAATGTATTGTCATCCGCGAACAAGCCTATTTCGCAAGAAACCGGAATGGGAATATCTGCAATATACAAGTTGTATAAATGAGGGCTTAAAATCGAACCTTGAGGAACACCTGCTGGCAAATGGTATTTGGATAAACGATGAGTATTATTGATTTTTACGGCAAATATTCTGTCTTCAAGGAAACTTTTAATAAGTTTGACCAGGTAGATTGGGAACTGCATTTGATATAATTTATGGATCAGACCGTTGTTCCATACGGAATCAAAAGCTTTTTCGATGTCACAGATAACAAGACCAACAGATTTTTAAATATTAAATTGTGTTTTGATGAAATTACGTAGTCGGACAAGTTAATTACATCATACAAATTTTTTCTAATTTTAACTATATAGTTATGTAATAGATCTAATAAGTGGTGTCTGTCAAAGATATATTTCAGCCGGTTACTATTTCCAGTTGCTGTGGACGCACGGAAATGAAAGACACCGTTGTTAGATTAAAACTCAGTCTCAGATGAACCATTGAAGAGAATAGAAAAAATCTATAGCTATACGTAAAATCTTAAAATACCTAGTTATAAAATACAAAGAATAGTAAAATCTGTATAAATAAAATAAATAAAACATTAAAAATTAATTCAAAAATAAAATTTGTGGGGTAATTAAATAAAAAGAGTTTTAATCATTAGAACAACTATAAAAGAAAGAAAAAACATTCCCGAAGAAGAAATATTAACTATATCAAACAATATTACAAATTGAAGTAAACAACAAGAAAACAAGATTACAAAATATGTAAAGTCATTTCTTTTTTCATCTTTTTTTTGTAAAATTAAAATTAATTTCAATTAAAACTCATAAGTCATCAGGAAATCAATGTACATCCAGATACACATGCAAAAAAAAAAAATTATTATTAGACAAGAATAGCAATTCCTGATGCTTACATTCAATTTGGCTAGTAAACAACAAAAAAAATATGAAAATTTCAAATAACTGTAACAAGAAGACTTTATTAGTATTACACAAAATTACATGAATTACTATCATTACCCAAAACTAAGTAAAATTCATCCAATTTGGAATTTGCATATTTTTGATGCCTTCTTTTTTATAAAATTACAAAATTTAGTTTTGAAATTCTCATGAAAATTAAACTGATTCATGATTCCCATTTAAAACTTTGGATGCAATCTAATAAAAATTATCCTTTTTTCGATTATATATATATATATATATATATATATATATATGTTGCAACTATATGTACAGAATAATATTGTAACATTTAATGCATTCTTTTGAATAATCTATATTGAAGTTGAGCTACTAAGTATTGCTTTAGTCTTCAATTTTCTGGTGATGTACTGCCTCAATGCATTTCAGTATTATGTATAAGGATTAGAATTGGTTTTGATATAGCGTCTTCATTTCTATATTTTTATATTGTGATCTCATTTTTATTATTTTTGTCCTTATTTGTAATTTTCTTTGATTTTTTTTTCAGTAATGTCTATACATTTTATTTCTAAAAGACAAAGACAATGAAACTTTATTATATCAGTGATTGTCAATGTAACTACCAATTAATTTACATCATTAATATTATCAATTAGAATTATTTTATAAAAAATTTCAAATATTGTTTAAAGACAAAATAAACCATTGTTATGCGTCGTAAACTACATTATATTGATTATCTTATTATTTCCTACACGTCGACAATACTTTTTAGACAATACCATTATGTCTATTTCATTGTATCCAGTGACTGCAAATAACTATTACCGATCAATTTTTTAATGAAAAAAAATCATTCATAAGGAGTTATCGTAATATCGAATAAAATATATGTACGTGATCGGTAAGAGGCCTTTTATCGATCTCCCAAAAGATTCTTAAATTTTCAATTTATATAAAAAAAATTAAAAATAATAATTATTCTTAATAAAAAAATTTGGCTCATATAAAATAGTTAATTCTCAATTTTTATATTTTTCTCTTATTTTTAATAGTTACGAAATAATTTTTATTTTTTCCCTTACCGATAAAAGTTACAAAGCAATTTTTATTTTTTTCGATTAAAAATAAAAATCATTTTCTAATTGCGAAGCTATTTCAAAACGTATCTACACTAAAATTTGCATCAAAGTAGTACTAAGTATCTTTTTTCATACAAATCGTGTCCCAGAACTCTACTCTACCAAACAAGGGCTAGATGACCTACCGAAGTTTCTAAAATTAAGATACCAATTTCTCAAAAACTACATGACCTGTTACCATTATAATAATATTCATTTAATATAATAAGGAAATGTTTCTTTTATGTAGAGTTTGTCTTGAAGTAATACACTCAATGGTGTAATCACATACTTAATTAATGATGGTAGAGTCATGGCTTAAATAAAATAAATAAGTTAAAGAATGAATAATCAAAATAAACAGTTTTTTCTGTTTTCAAAAATTTATTTACAAAATCTATTTTTGGCTTGGTAAATTATTATTATTATTTCTTTATTAACTACAATTAAGATTACATTAAAAATCCGTACATATTAGCTACCTCTTTGTTAATTGATTATTAATTATTAACTCTTGCAAGGACGGTGATATATGATGTACCACTAAAGTTGTTTTCTTTTTTCTATGTTAGCTTTCTATATTGTCATTCTAATACATTTCTATAATCACAAATTATTTCATTATACTTCTATCTACTGCGTATTACAAAAATAAAAGTAAAAAAGAACATATGATGTTTGTATTATGGTTAAGTAAAGACATGAAATAACGGTTTTATTTTTTTTCAGAATTTTTATGTTTGGAATATTTTTATTTGAATTTCCATAAATATAATATAAATTTCATTACGAACTGTGTATTAGAACGTGCAGTTGAATTTTGATAATTTGCTTATGCACGAAAATCAAAAATTAATAAAACATTATAATTTGAGTACGGTGGTATAAATTTTGTGCCACCGCACATATTCGCCCCTGAAAGAGTTAATTGAAAACAACAAAAAATTCAAAAATTTTAATTTTTATTTTAACTTTAACTTATTTTAATAAATCTATGTTTTAGGCAAAAAGAAAAAATGTTAACTGCATTTTGGAAAAGAGGAAAGGCGAGATTAATGTGTTTGTTTTTATTCTCATTTACTTTTAATGGTACATTCCATTCCAATACATATTTAATCAGAATACAAAGGTGTTATTTTATTTAACAATTTTATATTTAAGATTTCAAGAGGTTCAAGAATTAGAAACTATATATGTATTTAATTCAATGTTTTTGAAGAACACAATACTATGTACATATAACATAACAACAATATAAAAATAAATTCGTATTTAAACTAATTTTTGCTTTTTGCCTGGGATACATACATCTATAAATTCTAATTCTATTTATTTATTAAAAATAACGTTATATTATTTTTTTTATTTCTTTCTTAATTCAAATATTATTATAATTCATTCCCAAAAATTCCTCAATGTTTCTTAGTACATAATTAGTGAAAGGTTTATTGTATTATTCAATTTATTGTTATTAAACTAAAATAAAAATAGACGGACAAGACAAACTCTACATAATAGAAACATTTCCTTATTATATTAAATGAATATTATTATAATGCTAACAGGTCATGTAGTTTTCGAGAAATTGGTATTTTAATTTTAGAAACATCGGGGGGTCATCTAGCCCCTGTGTTGGCAGAGTAAAGTTCTGGGACATGATTTGTATGAAAATAGATACTTAGTACTACTTTGATGCAAATTTTAGTGTAGAGATGTTTTGAAATAGCTTCACGATTAGAAAATGATTTTTATTTTTAATCGAAAAAAATAAAAATTGTTTTGTAACTATTAAAAATAAGAGAAAAATATAAAAATTGAGAATTAACTACTTTATATGATTGAAAATTTTTTTGATCAAAAATAATTATTACAAATAATTGATATGAAAAAAAGTTAAAGAATAACTCTTTCAGCATGATTTTTTTAATAAAACTTATAACAGTTACAGTCTATGGTACATACAATGTATATAATTAAATAAAAATTAATTACCTTTAAGTTAAATATAAATACTAATTTTAAAAAAAAAAAAAGCAAAACTATATTCAGAACATAAATTCAATCCGGGTCATCCAGATTCTCTGTTTCTTCAAACACTACAATGATTGAGAAATTTAAATCAATTAACATATTGCACCAAAAAGCTTTATATTTTCTTGAATATGTTCTATGACTTCATCATTGAATTTTCTTATGCATTGATTTGACTATACTACCTTCACATGATTTAATCCTAATTCTATTTTTATCAACAAAAAAATTTTCCAAATCAACTTGCTTAAATTCTTTCAAAATAGATGTCACTTGATCCGTTCATTTTTTGCAGATAGATTGCTGGAGTGGCTATTGTAGTTTTCCCATCTGTATATGCTATTGTCGAACAGGAGAATACACAGATTCTTTGCAATATCAACAGATTCCAGAACAATTCCTCAGATGTTTCAGAGTCTCTAGTTAAGTCCTAATCATGTAAAAAAGCTTGCTCTTCGGCAGTATTAAGCAACGTTGAAAGAATCGTTTTAGCATTGACAGAAAAATTTGTTAGTCCAACAATTGAAAAAACTGATTATAAAGTTGTAATAGCTTTGGCATGGTGTAATACATTTTTTATCAAGCCAAATTGTTGACAGTGTTTTCCTACCAGGAACTTTATATGCTTACTGGAAAATATAATTATTGCTTATATTGGTGACATTGGTTGATTTACATTATCAATTGCCTGTTTATATTAAGGTCTACTTCAAGGGGTAACCAATTAAATATTAAACGTAAAGAAACAATACTGAAATAAACGAAAAAATTGTCTAATATGGAAAATAATTCAATCAGTAACAGCTAGTTTAAGTTTATTGTAGCTAAACAACTTAAATCTAGACTTTTTTTTTGTTTCTATATTTTTTGGTTGTTTAATTCAATATTTTCATAACAGTGAAACTCTTTTCTGTAAGCAGCAAGGAAATTTAAATAGTTCCGATATAATTATAGACATATTTGAGTACACTACATACACTCTTTCCGCGCAAACTATGAATTTCATCTATATTAGATATAGCTATTACTTTTTTATTTATATATTTGCCATCATCAATAGAACTGATGAAATCGCGAAGCCACAACTAAGCTGCCAAATCTATCAGCCAGATCTAAGCTGTTCGAGAAACTAATTCTTAAATGTTGGCAACCGGCCATCAACATACCTGATATTCAATTTGGATTCAAAGAAAAAATTCAACTGTAGACCAGATGTATGCTGCGGTTACGTTAATAGAACGGGCTTTTGAAGAAAAAAAAGACTGCATTGTACAGTCTTACATTACAAAAAAGAAATTCTGAGTATCACATGGAGAACCATGACCCAATTTATATTCAATACTAGTAGGGTTTCTTAAGGAAGCATTCTAGGACCCATTTCATACTTGTTATACACCACCGACATTCCCGACAACACAACAAATCAAAATTGCAGTATTTGCAGATGATTAGGTTCTAATGGCTTTAAACGATTCGCAGAGAGAAGCCAACTTCAGAAAGGACTGAATTAAAACAAATAGACCCAAAACTGGAAAATTAAACTAAACGAACATAAATCGGTTCACACTAGTTACTCATTAAGATGAAAAGCATCACAACATTGTATGTATTCAGATACCAAAACCGGAAATAGACAGTAAAATATCTTGGACAACGCATTTACTCGCGTCTCAACTAGAAACATCACGTTAAACAAAAAGCATTGCAAACCAAAAAATCACTGATATGAGCTGTAGGGAGATAGTTTAAGCACAGCTTATACTCCAAATTGCAATTATATGGTATAATCAAACCTACATGGACTTACGCTATACAACTGCGGGGTACACAAAAAAGTCTAAATTAATTTTAAAGTGCTACCAAAATAAACTTTTTAGAACTATTATCGCTATGATTCAAACGAAAATATTCACAGAGATCTAAAAATAAAAACAATAGGTGTCGTAATTAGTGAGACAGATATATGTTATGATATAAGAAAGCTTCAAAGACTAAAACCGCACGATCTGGTGTTATTACGTATAAAATATAGGGGAGTAAAAATACAGATTTCTATAATCCCATACACGCTCTGCTTATAAGCCACATTTAGAAAAGTTGTAATAATTTATTTTAAAAAAAAAAATAAGATTGTACTATTATTAACCTTAAAATAAAAAAATTAAAAAAGGCTTATTTAAATGTAAATTATGATAATTAAGAAGAACATATTTTTCATGACCACATTTTGACTTTAATCGCAAATTTCAAAATTGTTGATACAAGAAGAGTACAGAATGAGACAACAAAATGCAGATTGAAACTGCAAAACTTTCGATTATTATTTCTCATCTTACCTCCAAATCATAATAAATTAAAATTTTACAAACAATTCATTTATTATATTTTCTCTTTTTTTTTAAGTATAGGTCTTCAGGATAGCTCAGATATAATTATTGTTCTGAGACTGTTGATAAATTTTATTTTTTCTGTTGTGTTTTACTTGTGTTTAAATTATTACAAATTTAATAATTTTGAAATCTAGTTTTGCTATTATTTCTACTGCCCCTTAGCTTGAAGTTCTTAGATCTATAACCGAATAAGATTACTTCTTTTGAGACCATCAACATTTTTTATTTAATTTTTGAGAGGTACTAAAATAATATTTATCAATTTACGGTCATTAATGATGCAGTTTTATTGTATCAAGCGCAATAGGTGCACTTTGCACTGGTATTCTGTTCCTACATTCATAATTTGCTCAAAAATTAAATGATCTCAGTAAACAGTAATTCATTAGATAAAATTAACTAAATTACATATTTTTATAAATTACTCGATTAAATATTATTGAAGTTGTTGAAAACATAGTTTGAAAACCGCTCATTAAAAGTTCTTAAAAACTTAAAAACAACAAAACATTTTCAATTTTGTTCTAAAATTTTATTTTCATTTTTTTATTAAATTTTCTTTTTTATTTTCTTGTCTAGATTTTATTGCCAAAATGTGCAAAAGATCAGGTCTGTTGCACACAAATTTACTTATATATACCTATAATATAATATATATATATATATATATATATATATATATATATATATATATATATATTCAATATGGATAAATATTGTCATTTTTGTTGTTGTTGTTGTTGTGTTTTTTGCATTTTGTAACCAATTTATTCCCATAATGCCAAAATTGAGCTAACATAAAAGTCATGTTCATAACATAAATTTACTTGAGCGGTGTGATGGCACAATGCATGCGTCAATTTTTGTGCTCCCAATAGAAAAGTTTATTGTTGTATGTTGTTTTGCACTTATTTTTATTTTTATTTTTTTTTTGTAGTTTGTTTTCATTTAGTTTTTCTTTTCTCTCCATACCTCTTTAAAATATTTTATATTGTATAAAACTTATGTTGCAACTATTATAAATTTGCTATACATGTACATTTTTCATCATGCATATTATTTTTTAGTTGTTGTTTTTTTTTTAATGTTATAGTTACACAGTACATGTTTGTATTGTTGTAATTTTTATGGTACTAAATTGTTGGTATGCTTGGTTTGATCCTTCATGATTTGGTATTTTATATCAGCAGCCAGTAAACATATCAAAATAACTTGATTGTTTGGTTTCTTATTGTTTTTTTTTTGTATTTTTTTTTTTTTGAATTTCATTTCTAAGAGTAACCGGAGACAGAAAAAATGTTGTGCATTTTATGGGGTTTGTTTACTCACTTAAAATACAAATGATTTTTATTCAACTGCTGACGGTGTGTACTGGCTTTTGGCATTTGATTTTATTTTACATTTTTTTTTTTCTTCAGTTATTCGATATTATTTTTATTTATTGAATGTGTTGCATAAAGAGAATTCAGTTAGATATGAGAAGAACTGAAGTTGACCTAGCACATTATAAGGTCCATTTAAAGCTCTAAACATTTGCAATCAGTGGGACATTTTAAGATGAATTTAAGAAGAAGAAATTAATTTTCTCTTCTAATTTTTTTTTTTCACTTTATTTATAGATATAATACATAAGGTGTTTCATCGCCTGATTGGCATTGTTGAGACATTATTCATAAAAATTTCAAATTTATAATTAACAATTTAAAAAAAAATTAAGCTTTAATTATTATTATTAAAATTTATTATTAAAATAATCCATTTATTTCAAATATTATTTACATAATGTAGTACTTATAATTAATAAATTAACAAATTATTAGATTCCAAGAAATCATTCGAAATATGCATACTAATAAATTAGTTATTTAAACGTTTTATATAATTACACTCAACCAAAATTTTTATTTTTATTAAATATAAGAAACAAGAATGTAAAGTATGTATTAGAAATAAGTTGAGATCATTCAGTTGCTACAAATAAGCAAGAGTTAAATGACCTTATATACAGTTCCAATGATCTTTAAAAAAATTTAAACATAATTATATTCAAGTTTCACGACAATAGCAAAAAAAAAAAAAAATATATATATAAAAATACTTAACTTTAATTTAGTTTTTTTTTTTTTTTTTATTTTTGTTTTTTTTTTTTTTGTTTTTATAAAGTAACAAAAATTTTACAGATTCTAAAATTAAATTTAACAAACAAATTAATGAAATAAAAATTTAAAGAAAAAAGTAAGCAAGAAGTTAGAAGTCTGAGAGAAATTAAAATTTAGTTAATAAATAATTCAATTCGAGAATTGTCAAATTGAAATAACCAATTCTTAAGATTTTTAGAAAAGGATGAAAAGCAACGTTCCAATCTTAAGCTTTCAGGGAGGCTGTTAAAAATTCTGGGAGCCAGAGAAGTATAGAAATGTTGAAAATGAGCAGTATGAGCTCTAGGTAACAATACTAAATTCCTGTTATTGATTCTAAGATTATAATTTAATACAAATCGCTGATTTAAATAGCCCGACCTAATAAAAAATACTTTCAAAGACTTATAAAAATATAAATGGCGAAGGGGTAAAATTCCAAGGTTAACAAATAAAGGGAAGCTAGGAGTAAGTCGATTTTTCTTGAGAATAATCCTTACTACATGTTTTTGTGAAACAAGAAGTGGGGAAATTTTATTGAAATAAGCACCTCCCCAACAGGCGATACCATACTGAAGTTTTGAGTTAAAAAGAGCATAGTAAACCATTCTCAAAACTTTAGTTGAACAATACAGACTTAGATGGTACATATATATTGTAACGATAGTACAATAATTTTTCAAATTACGTGTATGATTAGACCAGTTTAATCTATTATCTAGAACAATACCCAGATATTTAAACGATTCAACAAGTTCAAGCTCAAAACATTGTTTGTCACAGGCTATTGAGTCATTATAAGAATAAATATTATTATCATATAAGTTAAGAGAAAATTTACAGCAACTTGGAGAGTGATAGAATAATTTACAATCAAGTGGAATATTACCGCTTAAGTTGAATAAGATGTACTTAGTTTTGTGACTAACAACGAGGTTGTGACAAAAGAACCATTTCCTAATCAAATCTAAATCATAATTAAGATCTATAAAGGTATTTAGTAGGCTATTAATATTATAATAAAAGGCGGTATCATCCGCAAATGCAGTCAAATTACCTTTAAAATTTTGGTGAAATAAAGAATTTATAAAAATGAGAAATAGAATAGGACCAAGAACCGAGCCTTGAGGAACGCCCACTGTTAATATTGTTAGAAGAACTGTTGGTGCCATTTATTCTAACTAATTGATTTCTGTCTTCGAAAAAAGATTCAAACCAATTTAGAATGAATCCTCTAAAGCCTGCATTAGAGAGCTTTTTCAGTAACAGTTCATGACTAACGGTATCGAACGCTTTCGTAATGTCAATAAAAAGAGCCGCACTACGTCAATTTCAATTTGCAGTTTCAAAAAACATATATATACATATAATTATAATTATATGTATTTAATTAATATAAAAGTATTTAATTAATATAAAAATGAACACAAATATTTAATTTACTAATAATAATTAACAAAAGTTAGATATATAGAATTAATTTTAAACTGGTAGAAAATTTAAGTAAATTTTAAAATTAATTTAATTAGTTATTTTCTTTTTGTTTTTATTTTTATCACAGTATATTATAGTTCAATTTTTAAGTATCTTTTTCTTTTAGAATATTTATTTATATAAAATATATATAAAATTTTTGTTTTTAATATTGTAAGTAAATTTTTGTAATAATTTTCATTTCACTAAGTAATTTTTATAAAAATATTTTGGATATTTATTTTTCCGAAACTTGTAGAAATTATATTAAAATAGAATTATAGTGACTAGTGACAGCAAGAGCTAACACTGAACTGGATTTAATTTTTCTAATCTGAATAATTTACAATTCACAAAGTTAAATAATTTTATTTACTGTGATGGCATGAAGAAGAGTATCCTATAGTAATTTTACAGGTCGTATTTAATTTTACATTTCAATTTTTTAGGGTCTGAGTTTTTCTTAAAATTATTTGCCAGTATGTTTAGATGTCTTCCCAATTTACTACTGTACCTTGTGCAATATTTTAAAATTTCCTCATATACTAAAGGAATCTGCAAGTCGTTGTGTATTAAATTATTTGACACGAACCGCGGATCATCAACCATCATTCTTAGGACTTTGTTCTGAAATATATGAACAATATTGAACATTATTTTTATTACTGAAAAATGTATCTTTAAATATTTTGTCTAAACCATTATAAACTAAATACTAAACTATAGTATACAAATTAATTTAATTTCAGTAGAAAAAATAGAAGTTGGTACAGCTTTCGTAGTAGAGTTTTAATGGTGTATCATATTGTAGTCATATTATTGTATATGCTGTCGTCTTTTCATCTCTCCAAATAATATTTTACTCTATTATACAAAAAAAAAAAAGGATAAAAAATGTAATATAGAATAAGAAGAAAAAATTACAATTTGTTCAACACCCTATGTTAAAAGTGAAAAATACTATAATTGATATTGAAATTGTATATCGTTTTATGTATTATGATAGTGTAAGTAAAAGCAAGAAAATGGAAAGTTTATAAAAATATTTGTGTACATGAAAATGTGATCATTTTTGTAATTTTTATTTCAGTTTGTGAAATCATAACAGGAGAAGAATCATAATAATATGGGTTTAAAGTTGAATATTGAAGTGCAGAATTAAAAATGAAAAAAAATATTCAGAGAAACATTTGAAAGACTGGATGTACCTAAATATTAGTTTAATTATGGAAGAATATTTATTGCAATTTTTGTGCTCATTTTCATATCCTATATAGTGTTATCGAGACGTTTCATTACTAACAAATCTGGCAAACTTTTTTTACTTCATTACATTATAGCCAGTTCATACCCAAGTAATAATTTTACAATTATAGAAGCATTAATGCTGCATTAATGCTAATTTACTATGCTTAAAGCATGCAAAATTAGTCATATAACTGCTATAATGCATTTATACTACACTTATATCTACAAAGTGGCGACTTTATAATGCTTCATTGTTGATGTATGTGTCTAGTAAATGCACAATTATAGCACGGCGTGCTATTAAACGACTTTTACTATGCATTTATAAAGCAATTTCAGAAGCATTATATTAGCACGGTAAAAGTATTTTCATAAATGTAATAATTCTACAGTAAAACAGGAAAAAAAAATTATTTTTTTTTATTTTTTCGGATTTTTATTAAATGTTTAAATATTATTTTTTTAAGATTTTTTTTTTTTTTATCAATCCCTTTTATTTATTAAATTTTCGTAGAAGTCAATATTTTAATTACATTATTTTTAATATTTTAAAATTACCTCGCTGAGATTTTAACCACGTACCAGTTAATTTTCAGTCCAACACGTTAACCAATGAGCTATCGCACTTGTTTTCTTGAGTATTAAAAAAGTGGTACACTATATTATAACGCATTACAATTGATTTCATAGATATAGTTGTGGGTGTAGTGTATAGAGAAACCTTAGCGACAGTGCTGTTATTCGACTAATAAGTCGAGTAATAGCATTCATGCAATTATATTACATTTATAGTGCTGTTATTCGACTAATGAATAATAGTTTTTTTAAATGATTGCTTTTATTCTATTGAAAAAATTTAAAGGAAAAATAAATTTATTTTCGTATAGATGTCTTTCAAAATAATCCAGAAAAGCAAAACTGTAGGGATAATGAATCCAAAAAAGATTTATTCCCTTACAGTTATTCCAGAAGCAGGGTACTCTGGAAATAATTTGTTTCTCGAAGTGGTAAACCGAAACTGGCATTTATATCACTTAAAAACATTTTAGACTTCATGTTCGAAATAATGTTGATGAAAGATATATTTTTTCTTACTTAAGTATATTTTATTTCATTTATTTATATTCAAGATCCAAATTACACACAAAATCATTTAAAAGATTGACTCAGTATTCAACTAAGAAATAACAAAACAAGAACGAAAGAAATTCTAAAAGAGCCAGCAACTAAACGGAGTCACATGCACTTCAATACTAAGCCTTCTTTTGACCTTGAAGATGTTCCAGCTTATGTCAAAGAAACGGAATTTTCTTTAAGCTCCGACACCGAAATACATACAACTTTTAATAACATTTAAGCGTCAAACTTAATTATGTAATACGAAATACCTGAAATAAAAACAATGTTCTCACACTTACTTTTAGATCAAATTAAAATTAAAATAAAAATATTTTTAAGTTTAGAAATTAAAGGAATTTTTATTTATTAATTACATATTATTATAATTTCATTTTTAGATTTAAAGATTTCAAATTCATTTATTTTTTACAAACTACATCAAATTAAAATTGAATATTATCAAAACATAAAGCTCTTAAATCTAATAAACTAATATAATAAATTCAATAAAATTAATAAAAGTAAAAAACACTATAAATATTTTATTAGAATAATTAATAGGAACAAATATAATAATATAAAATTCAATAAGAAATAATTTAGTAAAAATAACAAAACTTTATATATGTAAGAAAATAAGTAGGATCATTCGAATATATTCAAAAGAATACGTGATGAATGAAACAAACATGAATGAAGAAAAAAAAAAATATAAATATAAATGTTTTAGCGGGGTACTAAAATCATAAGTAATTACAAATTAAGATTAGACAAAATAATTTTTAAAAAAAAATAGAATTAAAAATAAAATTAAAAATAGTGTAAACAATGTATCAATAAATGTAAAGAAAAAAGAAATAACAAATAAAAAATGTATGAAAAGCTTAATATTGAAGTAAAAAATTTACAAGTATACTATAACTTCAAGCAAAATTAAAGAATATAATATAATTGAAATATGAAGAGAAAACCACATTTAATTATAACACATACACAAAACACTTAATTAATACAAATTTCCACCATCAAATAGTGATTCAATTTGAGAATGATCGAACTGAAATAACCAGACTTTCAACTGTCTAAGAAATGAGTAAAAATTACGTTCACTTCTGATGTGAATTGGTAGTCTATATTAAAAATTCGTGGTGCCATATTAACAAAGCAATGCGTAAATTGTGTTGTTCTGGCCATTGGAACAGCAACATATTTCAAATAATTAATACGTAGGTTGTAAGTTGGCGTTAACCTTTGATCGAGGTAATCAGATCTAATGAAAAAAAATTTCATAGTTTTGTAGATATAGAGATGTCTGAGTGGCAAAATACAGACTCTTTTGAAAAGTGGGAAACTAGATGATAGACGATTAACATTAAGCATGGTTCTTAAGTAATATTTTTGGATTAGGAGAAGTGGGCGAGTTCTGTTATTGTAAGAACCACCCCAGCAAGTTAAACCATAATTCAACTTGGAATTGAAAAAGGCGTAGTAAAATATATTTAAAATTTCCAACGTACTACATTTTCTCAAATGGTAGCCGTAACGAACAATTTTATTTAAATATTTTTTTAAATTATGAGTATGTTCAGACCAATTTAATTTATTATCCAATATAATTCCTAGGTATTTGAAAGAGCTAACATTTTCAATATAAAAACAGCCATTATTGCAGAGGACAAAATCAAAGTATGACATGTTTGAGGTTGGAGAAACAAATAAAGCAAAACGTTTACAAACCGGCAAGTGATAAGATAAATCGCTAATTTCATTACTATTACAAGAAGTTTTGAAAAACATTAACTTAGTCTTAGGGCTTATAGTTAAATGATGAACAAAAAACCAGTTCCTAATAAGCTGCAAATCGTAGTTAATTTTAATTACAACATCCATCAAATTAGAGCCACTATAAGAAAAAGCAGTGTCATCTGCAAAAGCAGTCGACAGCCCTTCTTAATAAATTAAATTAATAAAAAAAGTTTAATGCTCACACGAATGTAGTAAAGGGATAAAAACAATGTTCGTTTTAAATTTAATCGATACAAGCTTAAATTTAATGTCATCTATCATGTACAAATCTGGTGAATTTTCTTCTCTACAGTTAGATACGAATATATTCAAAATAGAAGATCTCATTGGTATTTCAAATAAATTATTTGCGCTTTTCAAAGAAACACCAAAAATTTCTTTTTCATTTTTATAAGAAATGGCTCTGATTATTTTTACTATTTGATTTGTTTATGTCAAAAGCCATTGGTTTTCGAAATTATCCCCAATTAAAATAAAATCTAAATTGTGTAGATTACTTGAAATATATTGAATTCCATTACATGCTGATAAAACTTTCGACAAAGTACATTAATTTCAATGTTGTTATTGAAAATTTCATCTTCACCATCTTTAATGTTTTCATTATTAATATCAAATAATTCCAAATCCCAGTTACTGGTACATTCATCAACGTTTTCTGTTATAAAATTTGTTTCTACTAAACTAGACTGCGGAACAGTAATTACATCACTTGATACAAAATTTGAAAATTACGGAATATTATTGTTTTTAACATATATAAAATGGTATTCTTTTCGGTGAATCTAAAAGCTAACTTTTTGTCAATTGTTTTTGCACGCCTGTATAAAGTGCCACTTTTTTTGAATTTTTTCCAGGTCGAAGTAAATTTATCCATTTTTTAAATTAAACTAAGGTTTAACTATAAATTAGAAAAAACTTTTGAAATATTGCGTCTTTATGAAATTTATGCGAGAAAGCACCTTTCGGGTTAAGCGCAATAAAATATAGAAAATAATGTAGTATTGTGCTGAAATCTAGGTTATTATGATACTAGCACAATAAAATAAGCATTATAGCAGTTATTGGCTTTAAAGCATAGCATGAAATAAATGCTTAAATACTGTTATTCGACATTTATAATGCTTGTACAATAATTGTCATGTCTTTATCATGCTACTTGTTGCTTATACGACAGTTATAATGCTTATTTTGAATTTTTCGTGCTATAAGCATTATTGGTGTTACTTGGGTACTATACCGTACGACCGTGTCACAATTTTCATTCATTTTTAACAAATTGATATGAAATCCTCCCAATTAATTCTAATTACAATTCAATCACATACCGTCAATAATCTAGTGGAATATAGATATATATGTTTTAAATCATAAAATATTAACAAGTAGAGCTGGTTCTTATTCATAATAATTAATTTCTATCATAGCTTACCGGATTCTTTGAGCATAGCAGAAAATCTTTCATGAGTTTATTCATTTATAATGTAAATTGGTTTATGGAGTATCATTAACCGTTATTGTGATAAAATTAGGATGTTCCAATTCATTTACATTATCTCTATAAGTTTTTGCATATTATGTCTTAATTTTCGCTATTAATTTCGACTTTTTTCGACAATCTGAAATTAGTGTTGTTATTTAAAACTAATAACAAAATGTACCAAAGTCACTTTACTTGAACCAGACAAAGACAATCCTTATAACTTTATAGTATTATTTTAAAATCTAAATAAAATTTTTGAAATATAAAATAATGCCTTAATTTAAAAGTCATTATCATAACTAACATTAAAACAAAAGTTCATTAATATAATTCTTCAAAAAATAAAAATAAATTGTTGATTATAGACTAAAAGAATTTTATTGTCATTTAAGTAAATAAAAACTTAATATTTTCAGACTGCAGACTTAAATCGTAAAATCGTAAAAAAGATATGATATAAATTAAATAAAAATAAATAAAATAAAATCAATAAAAGTCGAATTAAAATAAAAGATGGAGAAAAAAAAAATTTTCTTTTAAAAGAAATAATAAAAAGGTTATAAAAACATTATTTTCTTCAAATTTATTTTAAAACTAAATATGTATTTGTCACCAGAAAGAGAATATAAAATAATTTCATAAACATTTTATTGAACTAAATTAAAAGTACTTTTTTCAAATTCAAATTTTAAAGTTTTATTTAAAATTCTATATTCAAAATAGAAAAAAATTCGGACATAAAAAAAAAAAGTTTCGGATTGTCCACGGTTCAGAAGTCGGGACTAAAGGCCTTGAACAAAAAAATTGTCCAAAAACCAAGATATCAATGATGTTCATTACCTATCAAGATATAAAAGAAGTATAAAAACAATTTTTTTGGTTTTTTTTTTTGTTAAGGTATTTGGTCTCGACTTTTGGACCGTTGGATTAATCCGAAATTTTTTTAAATTGTATTTTTCCAGAAAAATACAATTTAAACACGTGCTATAAAGTTTCGGCCCTAATTCCTTGGACCCCGAACCTACTGTCTTCATCACATTTAAGAGCCAGCGAATTGATTAAAAAAAAAAAAAAATTCAACGTCTTGGGTTCCGACACTTGCGAAGCCGGACCTCTTTTTTGCATCGTGCATAAGACCCATTTTACTAAAGATAAGTCAAAAAATACAAATAAAATTTTTTTTCGAGGTTTTCTGAAACGTGATTCGGACCAAGTTTTACTGAAGGCTTTTATTTGATGATTATTAATCTTGAACTTGACACTTTCTACCTGTCACCATCTAGAAGATGTAGTTGATTGATAAAAACTTGCTACATGAAATTTTGATTAGAAATATTTATCATATCCAGTCAAATGAAAAGCAGGCAAATGGCACTACATGCAAATGAAATTCAGCATGTAATAGTAACCCTAAATTTAAAATATAAAAATGTATGTAATAATGTTTGTAAGCAAACACTAAAATTTATACAAAAGTAACCTATAAAATTGCAAATCCATCGGTTGGCACTAAAATTAAATAATATTTTAAAAGGGAAATTTTATAATTAGTACTAAATGTTGTCAGTCTATTATGATACAAAATTTACATTCATGTGATTCGATTATTTTCATGTGATACTATCACACAAGTCTATTATGATAGGGATATATAAAAAATATTTCCGTCATTTGTCTGTAAATTAGACGGAACGCTGCAATAAATACACAAATTTTTTTGTTCTGCTTTTTCTGAACCCCTGTCTGCTACGCTAAGCCTTTGCATGAAAAAATACCTTTGCATTTAAAATATATATTTTAATTTAATGTTCGTCTTTTTAGGAAATAATATAGAAGAATTAAAAAAATAAATAAAACAAACAGTTTTCGATTGAGTTTGGCCTTTAACGTTTTAATACGACACAACGACTAAATTTTTATTTTTATTCTAAATTTTAAAGTATGATAATGTATTAACAAAATAATAAGTGTTAAGTAAACAAAAATTTTTAATATACTTTCATATATTTTCATAGCTTATAAGAAAAAGAGAGAGAAAACATGCTTTATGTTCTGTTTTAATTGATATTTTAATCTCTAATTTTATTTTTGAATACAACTTTATAAGTTTCTTTTTTTCTTCTCTTCTTATAATTATATTAACATAATTACTTTCTGAAATTTGTGAATTTTGTTAATTGTTTAACATATAAAATAATATGTAAATTTGTATTTTTTTTTATTTATTCTCTTAAATTTTTTTAAATATCACTTTAATTATTTTATGTATATTTTTTTTTTTACATATATTAAAAATCTTTTGTCTATAGAATAGTTATTATATATTAATTAAACAATGAAATAAAAGTAAAAATATAAATAAATAAATAAATAAAATAAGTAATTTATTAGTGTCGAATTCACCTTTTCGAGAAAAAAAAACATAAATTAACAAAAAATACAATTCGTTATGAAAATTCAAATTCAAACAATTGTGGGGTATAACTAAAAATGAATTATAAATTTTAAAACGTATAAAAATAATATTAAATAAGATAAAAAATCTAAGCTTAAAACTATTTTAATGAAAAAAATGTAAAATAAAAAAATTAAAAAGTTAATAATTGAAAAAGAAAAAATTGAAAAATTTAAAGAAAATACATTGATAAAAAAACAAAAAAAAAAGTAAAAAGTACCTCAAAGAAATAAAATATAATAACAATAGAAAAAGCAAAAAAAATTAATAACCCACGCAACATCATTCATTGTTATAAAAACAAAATAAGTGCAATATGACTCCTATATGACTCCCGATAACCACTAAATGTGTTATAATGATGTTTTTGTGGGAATAATGTGATTAATATTGCTATAAGAATGTTCCTATAGCAATTTCGGGAGTTGTTATAATGGAATTTTCTAAAATTATAAGTCTAAAAGTGTCATATCAAATCCATAAAATTATTATTTTAAAATAAAAAATACTACGTATCTCAATCTCGCATAACATAAATTATTTCAAATTAATTTCAATTCAAAACAAAAATATATACACTAATACATGTGTACTAATCCTATGACAGCAATTTCTCCGTTTCAAATTCAGTACCTATATAGCTATGTAATTTGTATTAAAAGTAATAAGCATAACATTGTAATGGTATAGTAATAGTAGTGTCCTTGAGATTATCACTAATACATAATATGTGTACTAATCCTATTACAATATGACAACAATTTCTCCGGTGCCTTATAGGATTCTTCATTTTGGTGCTATAAGGTATTTATAACTTTTCGCAACAATTGTGGAGCACTCAAATTAACACTAATACTGCTATAAGAGTGCTAATAATAGTGTTATAAAAGTGCGTAAGGATTTTATAGCAATCAAATTGTTACGTGGGAAGAACAAAAATATAAAAACATATATCAGAGGTTCAAAAACAAAACCTACACAAAATAGCAAAAAAAAAATGTAAATGGTATTCAACAAGTTTTCAAAATGATCATAATCAAAACCCAAAATCCAATCTTTGATACTTTTAGTAAATACAGATAGTACTCTAATAATTCTAAGAGGTACCGGAAGACTGTTAAACCATTTAGGGGCAACAATATCAACATTTTTTCTGTAAAATGCGGTATTGTAAGAAGGAACCACAACCGTTAGTTGAGCATTAGCCCGTAAATTATGATGAAAGAAAATCCTGATCCACCAATAACCACTTCTCTGGAACCAAATTTTTAAAACCTTATAATATAGATGCCAAATAGGAAGAATACATAACCTTTAAAATAAAACCAAACTATTACAAAAACGATTTACTCGGCTGATTAACGAATCTATTCGCTACATTCACGCTTTGTGACTAGCTTTGATGCAATAAACGCCCGCGTTAATAATAGCATGCGGCTAACGATTAGCGTTCTCCATTGGGAATCCCAATCCAAAATCGTCAATCGCAACTGAGAATTGAGCAAAAAATTATCAATCACGACACAGAATCGTGAATTGCTATTCAAAAAGTTTAGAGAGAGCAAAATAGAGTTCAATGCGTAAGACTTGCGTTAGGACGCAAAAATCGCATGCGATTACAGTCGATGAAAATCGGATTGAAATCGCCTGCGATGAAAGTGAATTGCATTTCAATGCATTTTTTAAGTTTCGACGCGTGCTGATGATATTTGAATCGTAAGTCGAATATTAACGGACTTATATGAGCTTTTTCAATTTTAAAAACAAAATGTTGGTTTAATTGTTGATTTCGTATCAGAATCTGAATCCCATCGTTGCCACCATATGCTATATCAAGATTACATAAAGCCAAAGAACTATTAATATACACTTTCTGAAATAGACTCAGATTAAAGAAATAGGCTAATATAATTCTGAAATACAAGATAAATTATACAACATATCTCAGTGAAGTGGTGTTGTATAAGTCTATTAGTTCTTATTGCTTTAATTCTAAAAAAAGTTAACATTTTCGTATTGCCAATTTTCAAATTTTTGATTTAAATGTTTGAAATTCATTTCAACTAAAAAAAAATTATGTTTTTATCCTTTTCAGCATTTTATTTCGCATACACTCATACATAATAAGAAAAAAATATATTGAACAACTTCTTTTCTTTATTTTAGGGACTAATATATATTTTGTTTCCACTTGAATAATTGAAGATATTTCTACATATATAAAATTATTCTTTCTTTGATGTTTGCTATGAAATTAAATCCATTTTAACATTCTTATAAAATATAAAACCAAAGGGTCTCATTCATCAATGCTTGGAAATTGCTAAAAATATTTTCAGGCCTATTTTTATAAAATTTTCCAATTGAAAATTGGAATACAAAACATATTTTCATACATTTCAAATTCAGTACCTAGCTATATAGCTACGTATATTGTATTCAAAGTAATAAGCATAACATGGTAATGGTATAGTAATAGTAATGTCCTTGAGATTATCCTTAACTAATACAAAATATTATATTTTGTTAAAAGTAAATAAAAAAAACATTTATAATTTTCATCGTTCAAACAAAAGATGTTTCAAATTCACTAAAAAATATTTTCTATAACATTTTAATTTTTGAATAATTAAGGACTTCTTTACATGGATAATATTATTGTAGAGAAATTAAATTAAGAAAACTTTTCAAAGTATAATTTTGAGATATCAAATATAGACGACAACAAAAATATAAAATTTAAATTTAATTGTACCTAAAATTTAAATTGAATTCAATAAAAAATAAAACAATTTAATGCAATAAATTTAACAAAATCTATGTATTTAGAAAAATTTGTAATAAACACCTCCCATTATTGTATTTTTAATAATTTTTAGTTATTATTAGGTATTTTATTGTACATTTTCTGGATAAAACACAAAATTGCATAAGTAGTAAGTAACAAAAAATTTAAATATTTTAATAACATCAAATTTTTTCTATTCAATAGCAATTGACAGGACGTACACGTGTTAGGGTAATTTCATTACTTAACAAAAAAAAATAATAATAAAAACCATAATAAACAAAACAAAAATAAAGTTCTTAAACCTTTATAATATAATATACAAATCCTATTTAAAACTCAGCTATAAACTGATACATGATACCATCATCAACCTTTTGTTTAATGCGAAAACAACTTAAGAATTTTACCAAATTAAATATTTTATGTAAAAAAAAAAAAAAACAAACAAAAAGAAAATTTATACGAAAGATTTTCATTTTTGTTTTCACACAATAAAATACGTCATTTTTCATAAATGTCTTAGACTTCTTTAGCTTGCCATTCACATACATTATTATAAAAATATACATATAGATATCGTATATCTATATTTAAGTCACATCACATCAATACCACACGAAAATTTTCTAAATGAATATGGAAAATTTTAATCATATAAATAATTTACATCGTAATTGGAATTGCCTAAAATGAAATTATAAGATATAATAATAATTTTTGATTGTTTATTTTACTTTTTTTAAAACAGGTAATCTTAATTTCTAATAATTCAAACTAATGTCCTTATTCATTTTAAAAAAAAAACAAACATGTGAATACAAAATATTTTCAAATAAAATTTAATGTTATGTGTTTTAACCTAGTAATATAATATTATCTTTTATTACTCCCAAGACCAGGCTTTCCTATATAAATAGTTAATCATAATCAGTAATGTTGGCAATATGTTTATTAGGGTTACATCAATTTAGTTTTTTGTTAAGTTAACATAATGTCCAATTTTCAATGGTCAGCCCCGTGTACTCGGTATTGTTAGCTCTTATTAGATTGAAAAAAATTTCATTGAATGCAGGGAGTCAAATAAATCAAATTCCTTTATTATTCGTAACTTTATTATTTCAGTAATAATTTTCTATCACTGATGACTATTAGTTTTTTTTTTGTAATTATCGCTATACAAAGAACATAATATGTTTCTGTACTAACTATGTACTACTATGTAGATTAAGTATCTAACTAATACTATGTAGATAAATTATTCTCAAAGAACATAATAAAAAAAAAGAAAACTCATCCTCTACAAATTTTTAAAATTATATTTTTATATGGGGTTGCCACATTACAACCCGCTCTATCATTTTATCTTCAAAACAATATGCTCTTTAAAATAATAATTTTGCTCTTCAAAACTTATACTAATTATCTACTTCTGATGAATATGATATGAATATACATAGCCACATATCTAAATAATAATAAAATATCAGAATATCGATGTAGGCACCTACTATTGTATGTATTGAAATAAGTATGTAGTTAAACATACAATAATAGAGTCAACAATGATAGAACCATAGAATATAAAAAAAATTCAAAAAATTCTAATGAGAGAATAAAATTTATTAGTTATGCATTTATAAATTGTGAACTGTTTACACAATACAGTTTTGTTTATTTTCTCAGAACTTGGTTGAAAATCGTATTTCAACTTTAGATGAAATAATTTTTGACAAAATGAAAACAGCAAACATATAAAGAATAAAATGTATAGTTTTAGGTTTTTTTACTTACTTTTTTAAGTTTTGATAGTTTATTTGTTTCTCTACATCACATATACAAATACATGTTCACACGTTATTAAAAACAGACAAAATTAACAAAATCAAAAAATGTTGTTGTTGTTGAAATTTAAAAATACACCTACTTTCCAGTATACCCTTCAATACGAATAAAGATCCATATAAAGAAATAATGCATGTGCATAATCTCTTTGCAGATCGTATGTGTGTAAATTTTTTAATTTTTCTTAGTTTGAACCTTTGATTTGAAAAAATATTGATATATATCTACATTGATGGACTAAATAGTTAGTAAATTGTATTTACTTTTATCTTTTTTTTTTAACAAAATTATAATTACTCTTAAATTGAAGAGAGCAAAATTTACCCGCCCGTACTCTCATATAAGTTGAAAAAAATTAAAAATATCCAGATCAGACTTCTTGTTAATATATATTTGAAATATGCGGAACCAGAAAAGTTGTAGAGTATTATAAATTTTATTGCAAATTCTCTACTCTTACCAAAACCTAAACCTAATCCTATATGAAATCGACATATTGTCGTTCATTCAGCTACACTAAAGATGCTGGTTTTAAAAGGAATTTTTTATTGAAAAATAGCAAGTTGATTGATAAAATCCAAGTTGGCCAAAAAGATATTTTAATAGGAAAAACTATATAATAGGAGGACAAAATAAAATAAAAGGCACACATACGGAATTATATTGCCATTACGTCGATGTAAGCAAAGTATATGGAATGAAAAGCTTATAATAGAACTTTTATATTTTTTGATTTAGTGGATCGTATAGATAGTGAATATTTGAGTTCGAGCTTTAATAGAACAGATATATGGTTACAAAAAAAAACACATTTTCTTCTATTTTTCTTTTATAAATTGTAAGTACTTTAGTTTAGGCTTAGAGCAATTTTGTTAAATACCTACTAATTTCTTTTCTTTTATTTATGTTTTTTTTTTAGTTTAAGACCTAATTGTAATCTGTTTGATTTAAACAAGAAATAAATAAATATAGTATCGATTTATGTCAACTACATCTCAGTAAATGAAATGACTTTCTCGCAACCTCTGATGTTAATTATAGTTTGTTATACAACTTACCTGATCACTTCTTCAGCTCTGATATCTTGTTCCCGTTACACTATTCAAGTCTCCTGGATGTAAAGATTATCAATAACAAATTTTGAATTAAACTTGAATATTCAATTCAGCTCGATTTGATTTAATATGTATTTTGTACGAAAAAGTAAAACAAACACAGCTTATTCTAAAATACTTCTTTAATATTCCATTCACTTAGTGTTGAAGACAATGATTCACATATTACATAGCGCAATTATGTACGGAATTCAAATATGGGGAAACACTGTGAATAAAAATTTAAACACATTACAGAAACTGCAGAATAAAGCGATAAAGAACTTGTTTGGATATAAAAGGCAAACTTCAACACAGGAAATTCATAGAAAGCACAAAATATTACAATTGAATCATGTTATAAAATGCAAACAGGCCACACAAATACATCTCATACTTACTAAGAATATTAATACAAATATTAAGCCGATGTTGAATAATGAAGTTCATACATACTCAACTAGAAATGCAGCTCAAATAAGGGTAACACCTTCAACAAAAAGATTTAACAAACATGACACAATATACAATACAGCATACAAAACGTATAATGAATTACCAGTTGAGATCAAAGAAACTGCTCAAATATCTAAATTCAAAAGTAAAATTATTGATTATTACATCAATTAAATAATAGTAATAATACTTAATATTATATAAAAAAAAATCATATTTAAATATCTTCTATAAAAAACAAAACATTCCTTATTTTAGAATTAAAATTGCACTGAATTAAAACTTAATTAGTTATAATTATAAGTAAAATTGTAAAAAACTAAAAACACTCTGTACGAGCAATGGAGCTCATTTGAGTAAATAAATGAATAATAATAATAATAATGAAAATTACCCGTCACATACGAACAGACTAAAAATCAAGTTAAAAATCCTATTTTGTTTTTTACTATAAAGAAATAATGTCATATTTTCATTTTCCTATATCTTTTAATTTCTATAGAGTTTGTCTATTTAATATCGCTTAAAAATAAAAATAAATAAAAAAAAAAAAAAAAACAAAACAAAATGAAAAACAAAAGAATGAAATGTTTACGCAATACTGCTTTCTAATGAAAATATATTCAAAAAATATATTTTTACTGTTTATTCATAGCGTGATAACAACGAAATAAAAAATCGCTTTTAAAATTCTACTGAAAAATATAACGGCATTTTTTTTCTTGGTTTTTTTTTTAACACGGTTTTTATTTTTTATTGTTTTGTTTTGTTGAAGATTTTTCGCTTTTGTATTTAAAAAAAAAAAAAAAAAAAAATTTCGGGGTAAACATAAGGAATGGTATAGTCGTTTTTTACAATTCCAAAAAATATAAAAAAAAGAAAAACAAAAGCAGAAGAAGAAAAAATTTTAAATAAGCGTCTGAAAATCCTCTTATCTTATATTTCGACATTTTAGAATAAATACCTACTTAAGGGACTTGCCAGCTTTTAGTGTGTTTTTATTTTCAATTTTTTTCTTTTGTGTTTATTATTTTTTTTTCTTTTTTATTTCCATTTGTCTTATGTTTTTCATGATTCACATTGTCTAAGGAATGTACAATTATTGGTGTTTTCTTCTCTTCCTCAATTTTCATGGTTTTCGGTTCATATTCAAAATTCAGTTAACACATTGAAACCATAAATTCTTAATACAAAGCTTTCCATATATATACAGTCAGAGGGTTAACATTTTACCATGTATGAATTCATTGGTGGTATTTTTTTTGTTAACTTTTTTTTTATTTGCTTTTAATTTTTTTTTTTTTTTGTTAGCTTGATTTTCTAACATAGTTAAAAACGCATTTTCCTGCAACATCTCCTGTCAATGATGTATATGTGAACATTTTTGTAGATATTGTATTAGCTGTGTGAACATAATATGTATTTCACCTATTGTCATTATAAAAATAATCTCTTCTTTTTTTTTTAATATATACGAAAAGAATGTTGACATTTAAAATATTCTAAACGACAAAATTGAATATTTTGAATACATATAAGAATACACCGACATAATAATAAAATAAACTATAAACTAATACAAAAATAACATACTTTATTTATTTTTACCCAACAAACCATAGGAAGAACGTGTTCTTGAAGAAGAAACATATACAAATCCACTGGATGAACTTTATGCGAATGTTCGCCTGGAAGAATTAAAAGCGAATGAATTACGTTTCAGTAAAAGAATGTTTATTTTTGTTTTCTCCATTTTGAATATATTTTTCATATATATGTATATAAAAATATTTTCAGTTATTTTTTAAAGCGCACGTGTTAAGTACAAACTTCAAAATTTTTTAATGCATTGATTTATAAAAATTTTAAATAATAATTAAATTAAAAAATAAAATAATCTTAAATATTTATAATAAATAAATATTAATAATTAAATTTTGATGAATTTTATTGAAAATTATTTTAAGTCCCTGAAACAGATATTATCTTCTTCTAAAAATTCTATTTTTATTCTTCTTAACATTCGCTTTTTATTCTTCTAAACATTCGTATTTTCTTCTTCCCGGGGAAGATAATGCGATTCAATTTACGATTGTCGCGGCGATGTCAACATTTTCATAATAGTAATGAATCGCAGAAGAATAAAATATGAATTCGCGGCGAACAAATACATTCTTCTAGGGGATACTTCCGCGATAATTATGCGACTCTCATGGTTGGTTGGGTATAATACTTTAAAATTTCTATTCGATAAGTTGACATTGAATCTGACAATTTTAAGAAATTTTTCAATAAAAACGTTAATACTTTAAAATTTTCCAGGGCTTTTTGATTACGATTTAATCCAAGTCAATTGACAATTAAATAAGCCATGCATTTTTTTTTGAAGTAAATGTTAAAACTTTAGGACAAATGTATAGTGTTCGTTAAGTTTTTAAAAATTCAAAGTTGAAAAATAAATATAGTTAAAATGTATAATCAAAAAGCAATAGGAGCCAAGGTTGTTGTATGTTTAATTGAAGACTATATTATAAATAAATAAAAATCGCAAAACAAGAGTATATGTCAAACCCTTTCAGTACTTGTAAATAACCGCTTTAAAAAAAAGACACTGATTGTTATCAAAATCAACCTGTATATAAACAACAAAAAATAAATAGTGGCCAAATTCGAATCTAAATAAAATTTTATGAATTATAGCTGTGAAATTCATGAGCTATTTATAGCTGTCAAATTCATGAGCTGTCAAATTTGATTGAATGTAAATTGGATAGCCATCCAATTTGATTTACGGACTTCATACGATCAGATTGGATAAAAACAGCGTTTACACGTACATTTTTTGATATTTGAATCAAATCTATGGCTCAAATCTTACGTGTAAGTGGCACCGAAAATTAAAAATAATTATAATCAAAAATTGACGTCAATTTGTTATAGAACTAAAATAAAATAGAAAATTAACTACATTTTACATCAACGTAATATCTTACAATAAAGGACGCTACATACATTTAACGAAAGTCAGAATCAAATTTGATCATAATTTTTCTGATATCACTCATCGTGCCAAAATTGAAACTAGCAATTTTTTTGTTTTCTATAATTATTTCAAAGCCAGTGAAAGATGTACAAGCCAGTTAATTCTATAAGAATCAATAAAAAGTCTGAATTAAGTAAGTATTTCTATTGACCAGGATGACCCTGTAGAAAATTAAACTAGAAACTGAAGCAATTGTAATGTCAGACTATATGACAACAGCAATTGATTGACGTGGGAGCGTCACTGAACTAATACGTAAATGGGGAGGAAGTTGGTTTAGTAAGTGCCTTTACCTCCGGACGCTTTAGTGTGGCTCAAAAATCGGAGCAAAAACCAGTGCCGACGTACCTGGTTTGAAGGTTCAAATTTAACGCCATACTTTGTGTCACTGTTTTTCAAGCCGAAACGTATGATATCGAGCTATCGATATTACAATGTAATAAAGTAGGACACAAATACCAACATATGCATAGTTTCAGATAGCCTTAAAACATCAGGCTTCCCCAGTTATTAAATAAAATCATATCTATCTGTTACAGAAGTTTAATAAAGCTAGCGGAAGGAAACAAAGTCCATGAAAGAATACAAAGCAAGGAAGAGGTAGATGTCTTTGCAAAAACAGGTTCCAAGAGTCAATTCCTGGGACCATAGCCAAGTACTGCTCGTTGAAACGCCTACGTAAAAAAAAATATTTGCTATTGAGAAACTACAAAAACCCAAAACATATGGGAGAGTTACCCAGGACTTACACAGTCTAAAACCATTTTCCAACTAAGTATCCAAAGGCTCAATCAGGTAACCAGGGAGTTAGATTGAATGCTTGAAGGCTGAACTGGTTTATTACAGATCAGGGCTCATTTAACCAAGCATCTGTTCAAGATTGGTAGATCGAACACAGACAGGTTCAGATTCTGCTTAGAAGAAGAGAAACGCTCCTCTCAATTCTATTTATTTGCTATACCATAGCTCGCAAAACACATAAATATTTCCAGGAGTACACGTCGCCTTATTTTGAAATTAACAAAGCAACAATAACGTGCATCAACGACATAGACCTACAATTCTAAATAACAAATAGGGAATTATAATACATCCTAAGAGTTTTCGATTACATAGAAAACTCTATTAACAATAACAATAACAACAAAAGGATTACTATTTAATGTAACTGTACAAGAAGGGTGGACGATACAAACACCTATTAATACAATCATCGTTATTAAATTGATTTTTCGTGAGCAAGTTTTGCTATATTCTAAATATTTCGTCAAATTAGGTTCTGCCATTTAAGTTATTCTTTATAGTATTGCAAGTTTTATATGTACAATACTTGTCCATCCTTATCTTCGAAGCATATAACTTTTTCATGTATTGTTGACTATGAAAATGCACATTCTAATGTTGTTATTATACTTAACGTTATTTCCGATATATTCAACACCAATCGCCAATTCGAACAAATTTTATCTCCCATGTTATTTAAATTCAAGCTTTTAAATTTTTCCTGGATAAATTAACATTATTTAGTGAAAATCAAATACATGCTATATAATAACCAAATGAAAGTTTTTTCTAATCAACTTTTCTCATAAATTACCTAAAATGTGATTTACAATGTTTTGTAAGTACAATGCTAAGTACTTGTGGTGTGTTGTGCCTACTATATTTAAGCACACTCTCGCACAATGATTTTTTAATACCTAAGTTATGTCTATAGAAATTCAATGTCACCTCCATTCTATGAAAATGTTTACAATACATAATATACCGTTATTAATAGGAAAATAATGGTAACAAATCGTTCTTTTATGAGTATACAACACCATTCCATCGAAATTATGAATGGAAATCGGGAATTTATTTTTTTCAATATTACAATCAAATAGAAAATATCCTTTTTTTTAGAAAAAAAAAAAACAAAAAAATAATAAACTGAAATATAGGAAGCAAAAATTTTTATTTATTTTATAATATAATATATACATGTATGTATATATTAATCTATCATATATACTAATACCCACAGAATAGAACACTGTCTTAAGCAGTCTCCATATTATTTTCAGTGACAACGTTTTTGACTGTTATCTAATAAATAACGATGTAAATATACGTGGGTACATTTTTATATAATATAAAAATCAATATTTTTAAAAAGACTAGAATGTTTTGCATATCTGCAGAGTAAGGGTCTTGGGGCACAGCATTGTCGGGTCGATACATTATTTTGAATTAAGCTCATCGCGAAAGTCAATTAAAATTAATTTCTGCTTTGATTTGGTGTTTTAGAAGATATTTACTTTTTTTGTACAAAAATTGCAGATTTGCAGAGTAACGGTCTTGGGGCATAGCATAGTCGGGTCGATACAATATTTTGATTTAAGATCATCGCGAAAGTCAATTAAAATTAATTTCTGCTTTGATTTGGTGTTTTAGAAGATATTTACTTTTTTTGTACAAACAAATTTTACAGAGATACCTGTTTACCACATGGTTGAAAAGAAGTCATTTCATTTCTGCAAAAGAGTGGTAATGCAAATGTTAGATTGTTCAACTTTTCCTTTTTAAAGTTATATCTCTTAAACTCTGTTGATTTTATTTCTTTAAGTAAAAAGAAAATTTTGTATTTAATCAAAACCCCTCAGGTCATTAACCTATCTTGAAAAACTTGATTAACTATAACAAATGCACATAGGTACTTAGCCAATTTTAAGCTGATTACATTTAAATCTATACCACAATATAGATCATTGACTTAAATATGAAGAAAAATCATTTTGAAAACCCGTATTGTATATTTATTTACTATAAGGAAGATTAATTCTAAATGAATAGGTTCAATGAATTCAATTATACTCTTAGGTAATGTATAATATACCAATAATAAATGTGCATAACTTGAATAACTAAATACAGTCAGCAAAAGAACTGTACTGTAAAAAATCTATTAACAGAACTAATTGTAAAAAACAAAAACCTCCAAGATTTTTTATCTTTGAAAACTCTGGATGATTATTATCCATACCCATATGTATTTGATAAGAAAAAAAAAGATAATACGCAGCATATAAAATACATAACATTTAACTACTCAGCATTAGGATATGACAAAATAAAACAAAAAAAAAGAAAATAATAAAAATAATAAAATAAAAATAAAATATTATATTTTAATAAATTTTAGAAGGGTACTTCTTCCTAGACTCATTTTATTTTATTGACATCGTTGAATATAATAAGAAAATAACATGGTAGATATATATTTAGTCTATTATAATGAATTACTTCAAAAGTATTTACGAATGTAGATTTATATGCGTGTAGGTACGTATAAAATTTATACTGACTGTCAACTAACATTAATTTATTAGGGTTATATCAGGTGACGACAGTGATATTATTCAGTGATTCTATGATATATTTTCATAAAATTTCAAATTAATCATAGGATTCTGAAATATTCAAATATTATTTGCCTAATCCTATAAATAATAAATTAAAAATATAAATAATGTATTATATAAGAATAATCTATTATTTAAAAGGTGTAAAAAAACAATAGGTATCGTCTTTATACAGAAATGATTCAGAAGGTACTGAGCTTCTGGCAACCAAATCAGTATTATTTCATTCCAATACCAAATCTAAACTAGTTTTTATCCTTCTAATCAAAAATGACAATAATTTATAATAATATTGACCTTTATGGTCTATTCAAATTTTAAAATTTAGAAAGTTGGAAGGTCTACTAGTCCATTGATTTGAAACTTTGCTTCGTTCGTGTGTTTGCTCTAAATTTGCTCGTTCATTGCAATTTTCTGTTAGCATTTTGTTTTTTTTTAACCTGCTTGTTATTGGAATATTTTGTAGATATCTCACCAAAAGGGTTAGATTGTTGGATCAGTCTGTTTGCATATCATGTTTTAACATTTTTCTAGATCTTCTGTTAAGTAAAATATTTATATATACATATTTATGTAGATTAATATGTCTATCATACGAAGAGGTCTGTGTTATGTACGTAAAATTTTTGATTGCATCCTTTGAATTATATTTCGATGTTACTATTAGAAGCAGTTCTCAATAACTGACATCCATATGATCAGATTGGCTTTAGAATGGTTTTATATAGCAACACTTTGTGTTCTAGATCTAGCGAACAGCATTCGTCTTGAGGTTTAGTTGCTCTTTTTTGCGGTGATATGCTTCTTCCAAGTTAGTCTTTTATCTAGGGTGTACTCCCAGGTATTTAACCTCGTTAGCTTGCAGAATAATCATTTCATTTACATCTATTGATGAAGCATAATTCCTTTTTTAACGAGATAGTTACATGTACACTTTTACTCTCATTGATCTTCATTTTCCCCATATAGAGCCATTCCTGTATCTGCCGCAAATGTTCTTGCAGATTTGTAGATGCTGTATATGTATTTGAATGGCAGCTTAAAATTGCAGTATCGTCTGCGAAGGTGAATGTTAATGTAGTAACCTGTTAAAATGAAGAAAATAATTTCTATTGTTTTGAACTATGAAGATTTGTGGAAGTGAAGGATAAATGTGACATTTGATTAATACTAAATAAAGCTGTTTTTTTTTACGGGACACGATCTTTTTACATCTATATTGTACTTCCCCGTTTGATTGTTTAATATTACAGGCTAATGATTTTGGCGAAAGCCATTTTTGCGGTAATGTCAATTTCAGAATCAGGCAATGTCTACTGCACCGCATTCAAATAGAAGTTGAAAAGAGGATTCTTTTTCCGGTAAATTTTGCATTTTTGCTTTGAAATTATTAATCAATCCGATCAAACAATCTGTGATATCCTCGTAGTAGTATTGTGTAGTGCTATCATAGTAGTATTTTGACATTAAATCTACTCTCACTGATCACCTGATTTATAGGGTTAATTTTTAATTAATATAAAGAAACCCATTCCTAGTGTTTGGGGTGTTTAGTGTGTAAAAAAAGTAAAAAAAACTCCTGCAAAAGATTTTGGCAACTGTCCAATATGGTATTAGATTGGATTAGAGTAGATTATGAATTTCGGGAGGGGATCTGTCCCCTACATCACCGCAGCCGTAAATATGATAACCAGTGTCTGAGTCATTACGGATACCTGAATTTGTAATAGCATTCAGAATATTTTTTAATAGTATGCTGAGTAGCTCCCATTCTTCAGGGAGCGCTGTTCCCAAGTAGCAAAACCTGCATTCACACACTAGAATTTCAATAGATTCTTCCTCTATTTCGCATATTCAGCAGAAGTTGTTTTCGATTAGACCTATTTTGGAAAGAGGTTTCTTTATTAGGCCAGTGGCCTGCTATTATCCTTACCAAGGTACGTATCTCATTCTTATTGAAATCTAGAAGAGTTTTGGTTTTCTTGAGCGAGATTTTAGGCATGAGCATTTTTGCTTGACGATTTCCATAAGGTTGGCCTAAAAATCCTGAGCGTTTTGTTCTACCCAGGCTTTTAATTGCATTTTAGCTATGCTCAATGGAATCCCACAGAACGAACTTGATCATATGAAGGGCGTATCCGATGCTATTGTTGCTAAATAATTTGCAGCTTCGTTTCCTGCTATATCAGAATGTCCCACATTATTGTGACATTATTTGCTTCTGTCAGGGTTAAATAATCCCATAATAAGTTTAATTTAATTGCATATGAATTAATAGCTAGTATGGCTATTTTGCTGTCGAGAGAATGTAAATTTTACGTTTTTTGTAATTTCTTCTTAAATTCTCTCGCACAGAGAGTTCTATAGCAATGTGGTATTAGTTTCTTTAATTTTCCAATTTGAAACAATTCCTAAGTCCCAGTCCAAGTCCTACAATTGGCCTCTATTTTAGCTTCCTCATTACCTTGTATTCCCCATATCCTGTAGTCCCCATAATAATGACAATTTTTTCTTCTGTTTGCGATATAAAGATTTTTATAAATTTGTAATGTCCATGGCAGTAGCTTTTAAGTCAATGTGATAGAACAAATTTGGATTGAATGAATAAATAGAAGGACTCTAATACAACCCAGTACAATACATAATACTAGAGCAAAGTAGAAAAAGATCAATATAGCTAAACGAACTCACAAAATTGAAATTAACTGAATGAAGGACAGTTAGTTAAGACCGATTAGAATGAAGGAGGATTATGAACCAAATTTAGACTTATCACGGTCTATATTACCAAACGATTATGATGAGCTGTAAGATTCAATATAACAGATCATTTATAAACTGGGCCTGGAAAAATTATTTCATATATTGGATGTAATTTCAAATGTACCTGTGCTATTTCAGCTTTGTAAGATTCTTATCTTATCTTATATTTGATATGATGGATTCAAAATCTCTTAAATTAAAAAAAAAGCCTACATTTGATCAAAAATTTCAATTGAAGTAGAATTATTAGTCAATGTTGGCGTTGATTCATAAGACTAATAGTACTAACTTTGCTAGAATATTGCATTTTTACTACATAATTAATGTAACTAAATACAAAAAACGGCACATTCCCACCGCATATCCAATTGTCACTACGCCCTGAATAGGATAAATGAATTAAGAAAATGTAAATCCAACCAGAATATTACAATTAATCGCACTTTTAATCTCCATCCAACACAAAAAAAAATTGGGTTTTACATTTGAAAAAGTACTGGTATAATATAACTTCTATTAAACAATAATTATGTCTAGATAATATTTTACTCATCTTCAATTTACACCTATAATACAGTTATTTTCTCTAATGTAATTTATGAAGTTGAAGTTACGAGTAGCTAACCTCATTTTATTTTATTTTTGCTTTTAACAATTTTTTTATCCTACTTAAAATTTAAAAAAAAAAAAGTAATTCTAAAATTGAATATCTCGCAGTTATCTATGCATTAGAGTCTCATCACAAAATGTACAACGTATATATTTTAAATTTTTTTAAATCAAAATCACATAAATATATAATATATACTAAGTACATAACCATTTATACATAATATAGGAGTTGTCAAAGAAAGGATATAATTTAGAAATTTTAATGACATTTTTTTGTTTCTGTTTTTTTTTACTCCAACAAAAATAATTTCAAAAGGTTGCCTATTTTAAAAGTTAGAATGAAATATTCTGAACTTCTATAATCTAAGGATGAGATTTGATTTGGTATGAAAATTGATGTCTACTACAATTTTTAAATTACAATAATAAAAAAAATAAATTATGGTATATGTATGTATGTATATGTAGGGATAATAATTTTTACATTGAAAATACTTTAAAAATAATTCAAGAAGTGTAGACGACACTAATTGAAAAACAAAATATTAAGGAATTGGGGTTTCAAATGACGTACACAGCATTATTGTGAACAAAAAATTTTGATGTTGAAGTAGATTTTTTGTTTTTTTTTTTTTGATAATCCACCGGTGTTGGAATAAAATTTCTATAATATCATTTAAATAAATGTCGATATATTTTGCCTGAAAAATCAATTATGCTTCACACTATCACTCGTGTAAAAGAAAATGAATATAACTTGCTGCAAATTAAAACTGGTTTCTTTAGAGAGAAACTAATTTGTGTTTGTCTATTTGAAACAAATTGTATCTTTTTTTTTGTTGATTTTCCAATGAAACATTACAATCTGTCTCTGAGACATTCAGTAGTTTGTATGACATTTTTTGTGCAAGTAAATTGCACAGGCTAGCGGATGTGATAACCGAGTGATCAACCATCCATGATGCCAACATTATACTCTTTTGTATTTCTGGACCCAAATTTCATCGGTCCTATTGTCTATTGAGTAGCAGCAGGATGCTAGTACGCTTAAGGCGACTCACATGCCTTGCAGCCAACAAGCTGCTACTTTTCAGTTTGTTTGGATGTGCAGCTAATCTTATCTGATACTTTCCCTTTATGCTTCTAATCTCCTCCTTAAAGGTTCTCACCTTCAAATCACAATGTATGACATCATATCTTTCTATTTCTCATCTATTCTCTTCTTATTTTCCGTTTATGTTATTTATTTATTTCCTTTATACTTTCTTTTATTCTATTGCTATACTAACTGGTTAAAATTCTGCCAAAGCAGCTAGGGTGTTTATCTCATTATTTTGGCCATAAAAAAAAAACAAATCATTATTGGCAAACCAAGGCGTGTCAACTATCAACCTTAACAGTTTTGACTGAAAACGCTGCAATATTGCAATATTTGAACTTTGCTAGCTACTTCCCACAGTTGGATTCCGTAGATCCATATATGTTTCAAGACAGCTTGATAAATCAGTAGCTTGTTTTCCAGTGACAACGGTGAGTTGTGGCCAATCATTCAATACCATTTGCTTAGCTTGAAGCCCAATTGTTTTCTTTTCTTAAGGATATGGATTTTCCATGTGAGTCTCCTGTGCATGCCCAAATATTTTACAGCCTCTTTTTGAGGTATACTACTTTGTTATTAAGTACAACCATCGAACAAGTTTTTCTATAAATGTGATATGTGTTGATTTTGCTCCATTCACCCTAACTCTCCACTTTTTTAGCCATTGCTGAGCTTTATGCTGTGTTGCAGAATCTCTGAAGCATACACAAGTATACTATGTGATGTCAGTATGGCCGTATCGTCAACGAACGTGGCAATGGTTGTTTGTTTGTTGTTGGCGAGTCTGCAGTGTAAACGAGATATAAGACAGGATCTAAGATGCTGCCCTGTGGTACATCTGACATAATTGAATTAGTTGGTGTATATGCACATTGATGCTTCACCAAAAAGTGCCTTCAATAGCAATCCTTCATGTCATACTTTATCAAATGCTTGACTAATAAATATCTAGAAATATCACTAAACATTACTTTTGTTCCTCTAGGCTTAACTTAATCGCATCTGCTAATCTGTGTATTTGCTCGATAGTTGCACGTTCGTTTTTAGACCCGAATCGATGCTCTGGAACAAATTTTCTTTTTCCCAAAATCGGTTATAATCTTTTTAATAATTTTTCAAATAGAATTAATAAGCACGATAGTAGATAATCGGTCTGTAGGATGCAATTTCTTCTTGGCTTGCTTGGTTTTGGTTTAAGTAATATTTCAGCAATTTTCAACTGGGATGTGAAGTAGCCAGATCTTAGAACAGCATTCATAATATACATTAATATTTTATAATTTTTTGTTCCGCCAATTTTTTCAATATTTTACCATTAATTAGACCATGCTTTTTTTGTTTTGATATTATTTTTTAATCATTGAGATTATTTCATCCATAGTAAAACTCTTGATTGGTAAGTCCATTTAAATGGAGTGGTAAGGAAACTATATATTTCTGTATCCACGTTTTTACTTTCTGATGGAAATGGTTTAAGTACTTCCTTAAGATGATGTGCGAAGGTTTCTGTCTTGTCTTCATGACTACGTGCCCAATACTGGTAATTAGTTCGTATTTGTAGATTGAACTGCTGTGGCTATTTCAGTTTTTTGGTACCTTTTCGCAATGAATAATCTGTAGCCTCTGTTGGTGTTAAATTACGGAGATGTATTTGAACAGTTTCATTTTTAGCATTGTTGAGTAGTCGTTTTAATTGTTTTGTGGCCCTGTTAAGGTTTTTTTATCACTCGCCAATCTAGTTATTTCAATCACTTTGGTTTTGATAAAAGCTAAACATATTTCAAGTCTTTCCATAGTTTTTGGTGGTGTAGCTTGGTGCCAAACCGCTTTCTGTATACATTTATTGAAATTTTCAACTGCCTCATCTATGTCTTCATTAGTTTCAGAGAAAAGAGTTACTCAATATCATAACAAATAAGGAGGACAAATAATGTTCAAAAACTGACAGCTCCTCTTAAAAATCATAAGGCTAGAATTTAATGAAGAAATAAAAAATATCAAAATAGTGGGTTAAAAAATAGGAATGCACAATAAAAAAATGAAATACTGAGTAAAATCCCTTCAGTAAAATGTATGGAACGTGCAGTAGAGCAGAACTTAGCCGTGCCACCACCTCTAGAAGTGTTACAAAACGATTAAAAAATTTTGTTACAGCTCTTGCGGAAAGCGGATATTATATTCTATCTTTCCCGAAATTGTAGAAAATCGTTCCAAATTTGTGTTAAACCTGGAAAAAGGGGGATACCCTTTACGATCTATATTGATTCGACGTGAGAAGCAACGTTATTCCATAATCTTCCACAAATAATTAACCACAAGTCTTAAAGCTTGTCAGAAACTAATTTTTTGTGTTTTTATTCTTCAACTATAATTTTGTTTTATTTACTGTGAATTAAAATTATTAACGGTGCAAAGTTTTTATTCAACTGAATTTTAAGTACAGTGTTTTTAATTTTTTATTGTGCGCTTAATTTTTAGCAAAATCTGAATAAGATAAAAAAGAATAACCCAATCATTGCTGGACAAGTATTTTTCGTATTTACTTATAAAGCTTCATAAACTTCTTTTAACTTTTATCTCAGGAATCCAAATCTGTCCTTGGTTTTTCACCACAATGCGTACTATCGCTGGAATTATCCGGTACAATTCACCCTGAGAAATCTTGACATCATAAATGTCTCAACACAAAGTTGAATACAATGTCCACATGATCTTAAATCAAAACAAAAGCATACAAAAGCTCACAAAAGCTTGACACATTGACTGCATGTTCATAATTGTTGTTGGCGATGCCTTCGCGACCCGTTTGACAGATATTTGGCGAAACATGAGAAATAATGCTTTATAGATAAGTTTTGCAGCTGGTACCATTTGGTACCAATGCATAGAATGGAGATAACATGCTTTCAATGTACATGCTTTCAATAATGCTTTCGATAACATGCTTTCAATAATGCTTTCAATGTACTGAAGTCCAGGTTAAAATATAGTTCTAACTGCAGAATTAGTGTTAGCAAAATATCGTGTGGTGATAGGTAGAGTATATTGTAGTTTGGTGTTAGTGAAACATTTCATTATTATTTAAAATGTTCATAGATATTTCCAATGTATATTAAAAGCTATATAAATTAGATCAATGAAGTTCTAGGGATAGATGAACAAAGTTCCCCAAAAATAAAAACTGATGACTCTAAGAAAGTCTAGAGAAATTTATTTCCGAAAAATTAATATAAGTCCTGAAGTTGTAAACAGTAAATAAATAAAAATAATTTCTTTCTGAGAGACACTAAGTTGCATTTGCAGAACCACGATGTTTGCTAATATGTTTATCCTTAGCCTTTGAAGTAGAAATAACAGTAATTAATTCTATGACTTTACAAAATAATTTTCTGCATAGATACATCCATGGGAAACATCATACATTTTTTTTATACCTTAAATTTTGTGAAACAAAAATTCTGGCTTCCCAAAAATGTAGATACATGCATTTCAGAATTATAACATTACTAACTATTCCAAGCGTATCCCATGGAGCTATAATAGGGTAACGATTTTGGTCACTATTATTTAAAATTTAATTTAGACTAATAAAAATTTAATCTAAGCACTTTTACTAATATAGAATTTGTGGATGCGAACTGTAGACCCTAACTATAGACATAGCAATACATTTTTGAAAAATTCTTAACTTTTTTGTTATTTATAATATTTCTTACATAGAATGCGACAATAAACCACTTTACATAATTTTGATCCAAGATTTGTAGTTTTATATTCCTAACTTGTATTTTCTTTTGCTTTTATTGGCCAAAGTGTTAGGATATTAACTTCAGCACTTACTACGTTTTGTTGAGATAGAGCGGCATAAACTAAGTTAGGAAGAAAAAAGCTATAAGACAGATTAGTAAGAAATTAAAGATTTGAAATTGTTAAAATAATTCTGACTACTAAAATTACGGTATAAATTCTTTACTAATTTTAATTTTATTCTCATTTCAGATGCTATGCTTTTATTGCTTGTTTTATACTTTTTAGGGTTTATTTATTTCTATTTTTCCATTTTAGATTATACTATATTTTACGATAGTAAATTTTCATTTCTATTTTTTTATATTTTTTCTTGCAATTACTTGACTTAAAGTCATCTCGTGATCATAGTTGTAGTCATTCGTCAGGAAAATAAAATGCAAGAATGAGTCCTTAAGGGATTCTTTATGATTCAGGGAAGATTTTCCGAAGAAAATTTTTTTTCTTTACACAATTATAAATAATACATTTATATTTATACATACATATATACATTAGATCTATGTATAATATTATTAAATAATAATATTGTCGTATTTTTAGTTTATTTTATTAAAATAAAAACTACAGAAAGAGAATTGTAGAAAAGTTGCCAACTTCCGCAAATAAATTTACTTGTATTATAGTTTTGTTGTAGATATTTTATATGTTTTTTTATATGATGTGCACAAGTAAATTTTCTTTTGTTTTCCTTGAAATAAAAAAGAAAATTTTTTCCTAAAAAGTTTGTATTTATAATTATTTTTTCGTTTATTTTCAAAACAGCACGATAGCATTTTAATATATGTAAGTATACCCGATACTTCAAAATAATTTGGTGAAAATTTTTTGTACATCAAAAAAAATGTCTACTTAGTCTAGACAGGAGTTTTGTTGAGATATGAAAATTTGAGTTAACCAATAGAGAGTTTTCGATAGGGCTTCCAATCCCGGGATCCCGGGGTATTGAGGTTTATGTTATAGAAATCCCGGGATTCACATACTTAACGTAGTTTTATCAAATAGTATGAGAATTTGTGAACATAAAGTTAAAGTAGTCGAATTAACAAAGTGAAAATAGTATTTAAAATAAAATATAGTTTTGTATTCTTTGTGCAATTATAATTAGTAAATATTATATTGAAAAGGTAATGCGATATGATTAATATTTTTTGAATTAATATTTTATATTTACAGTGCTTTCTTCAGTGTTAAACTAAAATATTGTTTACTATTTCTAAATTAATCGTATTATCGTATTTCTAAATTGCATTGCAATACCCTGTAAGTAAGTATATTGAAAAAATGATGTTAGTTGAATGCGGTATTTTTAATTAATATTATTTTATATTTAGGGCTTTATTAAAATGGCTGTCTACAAAGAATATTTCACAGGAAGTAATTCAGCAGTATAGAAACATTTCCTACGCGATGAAAAAGGTGAGACTGCAACGTGTAAGGTGAGCGATTGCAAAAAAATTTTAAAAATTGGTGGTGGAACGACAATAGGTCTACACACTTACTTATTTGCGATACACAAAATCCAACTAAAGAATAAAAACGATTCTGATGTCGCAAACACATCAGGTGAACTTCCGAAGAAAAAAACTACAACATTAACTAATTTTTTTCCTGCTTTGGAGCATAAGCAAAAATCGCTTCCTGCAACCCGGTCACGTTTAACTGCACTAGATGGGCTCTCACCTTATTACGGCCGATATCGCTATTAGCTTTATGTTGAAGAAACTGGAAGATGCGGATCATATTATTAGTCAAAAACTGTTTACAGCCTATTCGATTGAAGCAACGTCGTACGGATTTGAGCGGACTTTTGTATTATCTACATAATGGCTTGAATGGAATCTCTCACTTCGACAAAGAATTCATTATAGTACCAACACCGACTAAGTGCCGTAATTTAATTGCAGATCTTCTTGAAAGATTGAATGCAACTTCCATAACAGCATGTTCTACAATAGAAGTTGATGAATTTCAAGATGTTTCTGTGCAGGAGGAAATTGCTGAAGTTATTTCTGTACAACCGTTAACTACAGCAGAAGAAATTAATAAATGATGGCATGTCACGTCCACAAGTGATACCACATCGATGCGAATCGTTAGTCTTCAAAACCAACCAGCATCGAGTCAGAAAGAGCCTTTTCTTCTGCAGGTTTATTTTGTAATAAATTACGAAATTCTTTGGGCGATAAGGTTCTAGACGAGCTCTGTTTCCTCAGATGCCACTTCCAACAACAAAAAAATACTGAATTTCTTAATATATGAATTTAATAGTTACTATATATGTTATTAGTAATTTAAATAAAAAGATTAATTTTATACTGAATTTAAAAAAAACTGCAAGTTTTTATTATTTTCTACTTTATGTTATTTTTTTCAGCAGAGGAACTCAATACCGGGATCAATCCCGGGATCCCGGGATTTGTGAAATGCAATCCCGAAATCCCGGGATCGGAATTTATGTCCGGGATTGGAAGCCCTATTTCGAAGGTATGTCAGAATGCCCGAGCATTTTGATTGATTTGGTACCAGCTGATAATTTTAGTAAAAAATAAGGCTAGTTATTAACTTTTAGGTATAATTTGAAAATAACCAGAAATCTGATTACATAAAATTCTACCCCAATAATGTTAATAATTTAAAACTAAACAGCAACAAATGTAATGTCATCTCTTTTACTCGTCGCTTATTAATATAGCAATTGGTGCTGCTAATTACACCTTCAGCGATAGTGTTATTAAAAGAGTTCCCCAATTTAAGGACCTGGGAGTAAAGTTTGACGAGAAACTGTCTTTCAATGAGCACATTAACACAATTATTAATGAAGCTAATTCTATGCTGGGTTTCATTAAGAGATTCCCTAATTAATTCTAGGGAATTCGACGATCCATATGCTACCAGATCATTGTATATGTCACTAGTTCGTCCCAATCTTGAGTATGCTAGTCAAGTGTGGTCACCACACTATAATATTCATATCGATAGAATTGAAGCAATTCAGAAATTTTTTTTGAGGTATGCGTTACGTAGACTGCCATTGGCTGATCGTCTTATTCTACCCCCTTATAAAAATCGCCTAAAGTTACTTAACTTAATCTCTTTGGAATCTAGAAGAGATATTTCAGATATTTTCTTCATACTACAACTTATGAAAGACGAAATCTATTCACAGTACATTAAAAGTATGGTGAATGCCAATGTCAATACTAGTATACGGTTTCGCTCAGAGAACATTTTTAATGCCCTTTATCATCGAAAAAATTACGGGAAATTTGAACCCATTAATAAGATGTTTACGTTATGCAATAAATATAAAAGCTACATTGATCTTTCATTAAGTGGAAGTCAAATTAAAAAGGATTTATTGCTACAATTCTCTTGGAATTGAATATTTGAGTTCGAGCTTTAATAGAACAGATATATGGTTACAAAATTAAACAAAAAAAAAAAAACACACAAATCCATCACACCCAATAACCATTTGTTAATACGTAGTTCTAGTTTTCCAATTTCCTTCTGTTTTTCCTTTAAATTGTAGAGTACTTTAGTTTAGAATAAGTTTGTTAAATATTGATTACTTTTCTTTTATTTTTTTTCTTAATTATATTTTTTTTTAGTTTAAGACCTAATTGTAATCTGTTTGATCTAAACAATAAATAAATAAATATATAAATACCAATGTACAGCCTATACATTTATAATATGCTATATTATGGATACTGTCCAAACCAACAATATTTCAGTCTAAATATTATACCAACTAAATCATGACTGAAAACCGAAATGGTATTAAACCGATTGGTATTGTAAAAACAATATCGTGTTTGAATTTGTCAATGGTTAAATGGAATGTAAATCCCAGTCTGAATACAAATATTTTAAACCCGAATTTTCGAGGAAATTGTTTTTAGTAAAGACAACGTCTTGGACAATTTTAATATACCAAAGATGAATTTGAAATAAATTTAAATTTTCAAAGTAAGACAGACAAAATCATAGAAAAATATTTTCTTTGGGTTGCCGTTGTTGGATACAAAAAAAGAAAATGACGTATTCATTGGGACTTCGATTTTCCGGATTTTGTATTTGCGGATTTTGTCTTAGAGATTTTGGAATGTCAATTTCGGGATTACGATTTCATTGCCAACCCGTAATTTTCAATTTTCAAATGAAAAAATGTATCGAGTAAATATAATACAAAATAATATAATACCGTATGTTTTAAAAATTGGATAAGATAAAGTTTGATATAAGATTTTGGGGAGTATGAAGAAGAACAAGCAAATTTTGATGCTATGAAATTAAAAATTAAAACACAAAGTAAGCTATTTATTTGAAAACACAATGAATTGTATTTAATGTAGTATTCGCACCCCACATCATTTAGTATATGAAATCTTGTATTATAACTTCTCAAAGGATGATACATACGATCATAGTAAAGCATTTTAGACCACGTTAGACTATTTTTTCAATCTTTTGCATCTATACTTAATCAAGTAGACTATGTACAATATGAACTTTGCCTAATATCACTTACATTGCATTTACAGTTTTTATATTAAAATTACTGCTTTAAAAAGTGGGATAAAAAAATTATATTCAGTATATTGACAGGAAAAAGAATGAAGTATTCATTGTACTCAGTATGTATTGACACGATGAAGATAAAATAGCAAACATCCGTAAATAGCTTGTTCTACCAAAATTTGACATATCAGAATATTTTTGCTCAACATCCTCCAAAAATAAGAACCTATCTAATTTGAAATTTCAGAATTTATCATCTTCGTCGCATGGTATCACCTTACTGGTAGAAGTGTGTCGGTGTACTAGACAGTGATTGTCATTATTACCTTTATGATTGTCGTGAATTTCCATAACTAGAATAAACGACAAAAACTAGCTCTTTCTATTGTCTCGTATTCTGCACCTAGCTTCTTCAGGTTCGGCTGCCTTCTTGGTTAGTCTAAACTCAAAAATAATAATAACCAAATATTAAATTTGATATCTTTTTCAACTTAGAAAAATATTTTAATTGATATTTGTAAAGAGCTATAGTAAACAATTTTAAATATATTTTAAATAAAACCCCAAAAAAACCCAGGATGTTGATTTGTCCATCATAAAACCTTATTAAACAAAATATAAGAAAATTAAAAATATGAAATTTTGAACATGATCTCAGAATGAGAATAATAAAATGCTAAACTATAATTTATTTTGCATCTGCAAATTCATCGGATAGTTTTTAAGGATAACTATGATAACTATAAATATTTAAGGTAGCTAGATAATTCAAAATTGACAACTTAGACAAAAGACAAATCGGCTAAACAATAACAAGGATGTAAAAATGTAAACAATAAAGCAGAAAATATTTATAAGCCAATATGAAAAATATTATTATTTTAGAGGAAAACATTTAACTTGAATTTTTCACTAGCTGAAACTCATTAGTAGGTTGGACTTTATTGGAAAATTATTGGAAACACCTAACATTCTTGTATTGTCAACAAAGCTCATAAAACAAATTCAAAAATTAAATAAATTTACTTCAATGTACCAAAATTTTCCACATTTAGTGTATAGCTAACTTAACATTGAAAACTTATATTATCCTAAAGTTGATCTCTAATTTTATATCTTAAAGGAATTAAATTATAAAAAAAAATAGAAAAACAAAATAAAACAGAAAAAGGACAAAGAAAATTTTTTTTTGTTTTTTTTAATAAATTTAATTGAAATTTAAATTCTTTTCATAAAGTTTGAAATATTTTTCTCTTTGTAAAGGAAATGAAAAATAGTAATGATAGTAATAATTGTAATAATAGTAATAATAGTAAAAATAATACAAATAGAAATTTCCTTGAATATTTTTTTAATGAATTGAAACTTATTTGGTTTTTCAAAATCGTAAAATATCTTGAAAAAGAAAATTTTTTGAAAATAATAAAAAAAATTTATAATTGTGGTGCATAATTTTTTAATTGAAGTTCTTGTATACTCTATAATTTAGTTTAGAAGTCAATTTTAGATAATACAATTTGAATTTTGAGTTTGAACGCAATATATTGAATTTAGAAAGAAATATTTTTCAAGTAAATACCCAGTTGATCAAATGGGTTGGAAGTATAATTGGATTTCCAAATATTTTTTCCGAAATTGTAAATTAGAAAAAAATAATTTACCACTGTTATGACAGTATAATTTAGCTCACGATTAGCGTTAATACAATTATAAAATTATAAATTCAAGAAATGATTACGATGAACATTTTAAAAACAATTTAATTACACACAAATTAATTCTGGGTAATTTTGTGAATAAATAAAATTTCAGTAAAATGTTACCTAGTACCTAAATGGCACTAATTTTTATTTAGGAAGCGTTTACAAAAATTAACTTTACTATGTTATTTTTTCAGGGGGGATGACTTTATGTCTACGTCGAATAGTTTAGAATATATGAGCATTTATTAAAAAAAAATGTTTTTTTTTTTTTTCTTTATACAGTTTTTATACAAATACAATTCAACTAAAAATAAATGTAAATGTAGCAAATAATTTTTTTTTTGATTTTAGCTTTACAGCTGTGTTGTTACAGATCTTATAATTTTAAAATTTAATTTTTACAACGTCATACCATAGAGTAATCATATAAGTAGAGTATTCACGTAGAACAATATTTGTTAATCATTTTCTTCTAAAAATGCCGTCCCATTTTTACTCAAAACACGAAAATGCCGTCCCATTTTTACTCAATACCCCAAAACACTCAAATATAATTTTCGAAACTCAATTATTTTTACTCAAAATTTTTTATTTATTGAGGAGAATATTTCATACAATGCCTCTAGCCTATTCACAGAATGATTTTTTCGGCATTTTATCGAATTACGATTTCGTTTTAAGTTTTGTTTTAGTTTTGTGTATAAAGTTTTGCTCTCCCAGTGACTAGGCTAAGAGTATAGAGGCATTGTTTGACAATTTGAAAAGTATTTACATACGTATGTACTTTTGATTTATATGAAGAGTGTATATCGTAATATCGTATATGTGTTCACCATACATTTACATATCTAATTCAATACAAAAAATATATGTATATAGAAAAATGTAAACAAAAAAACACAATTAATCGCAAAGATAATGAATGAAATTGTATCCATACAATAATAGGTCAATGATAGCATCACATAATCCAGAAAATTTTTTTAAAAATAATGCTAATAAAAGAATAAAATTTATTAGTAATGTATTACAAATCGTGAACTTTGTACGGAATACCGTTTTGTTTTCTTTTCTCAGAAGTTGGTTAAAAATCATATTTCTATTTCAGATGAAATAATTTCTGAAAAAATAAAAACAGCCAACAATCCATATAAATAATAAAATGTCCAGTTTTATTTTTTTTTACTTACTTTTTTAAATTTTGATAGCTTGTTTGTTTGTTTGTATTCATAATAATTATATTATGTATTCATATATATACTATTCATATTATTATCTACGGTAAGAAACAGACAAAATTAACAAAACCAAAATTGCTGAAAATTTAAAAATACATGTAGGTACCTACTTTTCAGTATACTTTTCAATAGAAATTAATTTGAATTATTTTTAATTTTACAAAACCAACATTAATTTTTTTGTCCCTTTCTTCTATAAAATTTGAAATCACAAATTTCATAAATCACATTGACCAAGTCCAAATAAAAATATTAATTCTTCAAATTTTAAAAATTAAAGCAAAATAACAACAAATCCAGCAATAATCTTGAAAATTTTAATCAAAAAAATTCAATACTATATATTAATATTATTTGTGGTCTATTGAAAGGACTTTAAATGCATGTATATATTTTTATACACATTGTGTAATTTTTAATTTTTATCACATAAGTAAAGTAGAAATGCGAGCAGCGAAATAAAGAAGTATGTATATACTGTAGCTAGCATGCACATTCGCATATAACTATACAATTTTGAGTACCTATACATACAACTTTTATATTGTTGACACTGTTGGCAGCATAATAACAAATAAATATGTTCATAAGTAGTAGTTACACAAAATCTTTTTATTTATGAGTACAAAATACATTGCGCTCAACTTATAAGCAGTTAAAAATTGAGTAATATTATTTTGAGTGAACACAGAATTTTGATATTTGAAAAAGTGACTAGCAAATTTTGTTCTACGTGAATACTCTTCTTATATGATTACTCTATGGTCATACCAAGTTTAAAGTACAAATTGCAAAAAGCTTATAGTTAACAAAAAATTCACAAAATCATACGATAAGAAATTAACTTTAATTTTAACTACATACTTTATTTGCTTTTTTGTTTTTTTTTTATTTTATTTTCTTTTTTTTTTATTTCTTTTTTTTTCTTTTTCTAATTAAAGCCTGTTTAGTATTTATTCATTGATATTGTTATAATAATTTTTATCAATTGATAATAATAATAAGGTAATAAAATTTGTTTATATAAAACTAGGAATGTGCCTTTTACGAAGTAACAATCTTCTGAAGTAAATACTTTCAAATATCCTTTTCAAACTTAAAAGAGAAGATGCTCCACTAATGATATATATTTTTGGAAAGCTAGCAATTCCAGCTATCCTTGGGATATGGATATTAGGTCCTACACCAATACAACATCTCTCAGATGAGCCTTTTCATGCCTCAACTGAAGTGACTAATAATCGTCTGTTGTAATTTATTTTACTTATTTATGTTTTAATTTTTCACTTGAGAATAATAGTATATAGGAGTAGTATAAAATCAAAAATTAAAAAAGTCCATTTTGGGCCAAATCTGAATAATACATGATTATTCTAAGGGTACTCTATTCTATTGTGAACTTTCGTAATAGAATATCGAGTCAAATTACCAAAATATATGTGTTCTAAATTTAGGTTTATTTTCAGAACTTTAAAAAGTTCATGATATATTCAAAAACAAAATTTATAAAAATCCATATTAGAATCAAAATTCACAAAAGTCCACATTATCTTAGAAACAAAATTTGAAAAAGTTTAATTTTTCTCCAAATTTATTTACTTATAAAATAATTAAATATCACCTTTCAAAACCGGTTTTTTGTTTGTGATATTTATGTAATTTGAATTCACCACTTAAGAAGCTGCAATTGATCGATAACAAATTTTTAAAATCGATCGATAACGTCTTATTTATTATGTGTAATACTGATAACAATTCTCAATAATGTTAAAGAATAACTAGGGGCCCCTGTTGAGTAATTATATTTCAAGTTGAAGTCAAATTTAAAGTTTTTAAAAAAACAGTAATTTACGTACTGACATAGACTTCGCACGATATAGCAGAAACCACTCGTGTTTAATAAAAAGTTTTGTGGTTAGTAAGTTTTATTTAGGACACATAAATACACGTCCCTCATATACTGCTTCGTTTCCGATATATTCCCTATAGTAAGTGGCATTTAGTGATAAAATTACTAAAAATAAAAAGTTTTGTTATTAAAGATGTACGTGTATATATATACCTACATAATACATAATTTTAATAAAAACTACTACAAATAACAAAAATTTAGAAACAGTTACTTAAAAACATAAAAATGAAGAATTCAAGTGACCTACTATATCAAAATGAAGTACTCTAACTCTACTATATAAAAATAAATTTGCTCGTCATATGAACAATTCAACTGATTTTTTTTGTTTTTGCTTTTTTATATTTTTTATTTGAGATGAATTTGTTTCTTTGTTTTTTTTTTTTGGCATATGTACATAAATTCATTTGCAAGTACATAATATAAAATAAATAATAACTGATTTGTTTACTTTTGTTTATTATTTTCATAAGATCTCACATATGCATAATGTATTTGCTGAATAATAAAATCATATGAGTACAAAATTTTCAACTGTGTGCGCTTTTTTGTTTTATAGACAATCTTATATATTATATATATTAGAAGTTCATTAAGGACTAGGAGAATCGAAATAAAATAAAAAGGTGTCTACTGCGCAAGACCTTAAATGCTTGTCAATTATAATTATAGATATTTAATTTATTTAATTAGTTTCAATGTGTTATTCAATCTGGAAGTGTAAGTTATGTTAATGAAGATTTTGATTTAAAATTTTATACAGAACTATTTTTTGAGAGATCCCGAAACGTAGACGATTCTAGGGAAGATGCAGAAGACGCGAAATGCGAAGCTGAAGAAGAATTTGTTGATATTATTTTTTAAATTATTAATATTTTAAGAAACTTTATTTGATGAAATAAGATTACAACTATAAAAATAAGATAACTTGTTTATTCATTTGTAATTCATTTTTTATTAACGAAATAGTTTTTGCAAAATAAAACTTAATTTTTTATTTACCAAAATTAAAATCAAAAATGAAATATGTCCATAACATTTTTTTTTAAAACTCATAAATGTCCCCTGTTGAAAATCAAAATTAATAATAGTCCAATTTACCGTTCATAATAATTGGTATATCACAAGATGTAAACATACTAATTAATAACAACATTGATATCACCAAACCACAGACAAGCAGTTTGAATCAATTTATAATTAAGGATAACAAACAAATAACTGAGGTTCTAGGAACACACTTAGAGAACAGTCACGAAATACTATTACCAAGCAACAACAACTTTCACCAAAGGGTGGTGAATAAAGTTCAAAGATTCACTTTATCAAATACTTCCTCGAACTGTCTAAGCAGAAATTTATTTTTTACGAACTATAATGACCTATATACCAGATTTAAAAAACTGAATAATAAAACATCTGCAGGTATCGATGGCATTCCAAACATAGTGCTAAAAAAACTGAGGACAAAGATGATAGAGAAGTATATTATTCTATTCAACAACGCATTAAATAACTGCTACTTTCCGAAAGCATGGAAAGTGGCAAAAGTAATAATGCTAAAAAAACCGGGCAAAGATCCTACTAAGCCCAACAGTTATAGACCCATAAGTTTGCTACCAAACATTAGCAAACTGTATGAAACTATAATTAACGATAAAGTGATACAATTTGTGAACGATAAAGAATTACTACCTGAAAACCAATTTGGCTTCAGGTATAAGCATAGTACAGTTCATGCTATCAACAAACTAACTTCGGATGTTTGTTGGTACATAAATAAAAAAGATTGTGTTGGGGCTTGTCTTATCGACCTTGAAAAAGCTTTCAATAGTGTTTGGGTAGATGGCCTGATCTATAAATTAATAGAATTAAAATTCCCCATTATATTAATCAGGTTAATATTAGACATGATTACAGAAAATAAATTTTTGATTTCTAACGAATCAAATACCGAGAAAATATTCAAAATTAATAGTGATTTGCAACAAGGAAAAGTAAATTCTCCAATACTATTTTCCCTTTACACAATGGATCTCTTAAATATGCTAAATAGCATCAAGGGCGATAACTATGCAATTGCTTTTGCTGACGATCTTATAGTATATTCAGCCGCAAACAACATAAAAGAGGTACAAAAGAATGTTCAAAAACAATTTAACCTTACCGCAGATTTCTGTAAGGTCTGGTTACTAAAAATGAACATAGATAAATGCGAAACGATACTATTCCGTGATACTGTAGATAAAGTTAACAATAACATAAAAACGCATTGGAAGGAATTCGAAATTAAATCTTCATCTCATATAAAAATTAATAAAAGTAAGATAGTTAAATATTTGGGTGTATATTTGCACCAAAATCTTAATTTTACCTCCCATGTCCAAAAAACATTAGAAAAAGGAACAAAAGCTTTCATGGCATGTCACAAATTGTTTTACAACAAAACGCTTAATGAAAGAGTAAAAATTTTAGCCTACCAGTGCTTAATCAGACCAACAATTTCATATGCGGGACCTATTTGGTTCAACATTAGCGCAAGCCAAATGGAGAAAATTAGGAAATTTGAACGTAAATGTATAAGAGCCTGCGTAAACCTGCATAGGAAAGCAGAAACGGATTACAAGCATTTTTATTCCAATAAATGCTTGTACCACAAAGCAAATATAATAAGATTCGATAATTTTTTAATAAAAATTATTCGCAATCATTTTGAAAGATCTCTAAACACAAATGAAAATGGTTTAATATCCAAAATATATTACCATAATGAAGAGTATATTAAAAACAGTTTAAAATCGGGGTTTATTGCTCCAGAACATTTTATCTACCTAGATTCCAAAGGGTTTATTCAAAATCACGGTCATGTCCCTCTATTATATCACTATAATAGAAGGGCTACATGCAAGTGTATAGAATATAACCCTAACAGTATTGAGGCTACTTTGCTTAAGTATGATATGTTTATTCCTGAAAAGGATAAACGATTAAGAAATAATTATTGGTGGCTAAATAATTCGTAATGTAATTAAAACCAGATACGGTTAGTAACTCTAGATTAAGTTAGATTAGGTTTAGATTTAGATTAAGTTAGTTAAGCTTAGATTAGAGTTAATTAATTTAGGATTAGAGTAGGTGTAAATTAGATTTTAAATAGTATAAGTTTTTATTTAAAAAAATAACAATAAATACATTTTGGTTTTGTTATATTTTTCCAAAATTTAGCGAATAAAAAATAAAATGAATGTTCAACTCAAAATATCATAACAGAGTAGTAATATTAATTTCGACCAAAACTGAATAAATAAAATATAGTTTTAAGATATTTAGTTAAGTAGTTAAGAATCAATATTAGTTTTGTAAAACTTTTTTGCTAATTGTAATACATATAAAACGAAATAAAATAAAAAAAAAGTTATTAAAAAAAAAAAAAAAATAATTGGTTTATTTCACGTTGCAAAGCTTTTTCATTGTACATTCGAATATTCATTTGATCTATAGAACAATTTTAAAATTACATTAAGACACTATCAAGTAGCATTTTCAAGAAATAAAAAATTCGTTTTTTCTCAAAATAACTCTAAATGGGCTTTTTTAATTTTTGATTCTATACTACTCAGGCTATAATATAATTAGTCTATAATTGTGTCAGATTATTATCTATCAATAATTAATAATACTTAATTATTTGTTATTAAAAAAATAAATATTTTTATTAAACAATTTTTATTATAACTGTTGAAAATTGAATTTGTTTTTCGTTTATAACTATTATAGAATATAGATCAACCTTTCGAATTCATCTATCTAATATGTTACCAAAGACTTGAAATCGAAATATTTCAATTTAAAAAAATGCCTTATATAGCACGTTGAATCCAGTACTTAAAATTCTATGTTCACCGATGAACATAAAAAGAAACTTAGGTTCAGTCCCACATATATCAACAGCGAACTTTGGTGAATTGTGTCCTATATAGTTTTGTTATTTTAAAAATTTGAATTTTTTATTTTTGTTTTGTAATTTTTTTTATAAATAACTAGCTGTACCCAGTCCGCGTCGCTGGCCCAAAGTCTCTATAATAGAAATACCTAATTTAAAATAATTTTTTAAAGACATAAATTTAATCGTCGTTCACTTTATTTTAAGAACAAATTTTAACTAATATTTAATAACTATTTTTTAAGTTTAAATAATAAAAAAGTTGTAAAAAATAAAAAATTGGCTAATAGAAATTAAAATTAAAATCTTTCAAAACAAAACCGAAAATCTCTCAGAATTACATGAATCTCTATTAAAATTACTCAAAATTTTAGAAAACGTATGTCATTATTTTACTTAGTACAGGAAGTACCTGAAAATACAATTTTCAGTTACATAAAAACTTAAATTTTTTAAATATTCCTGATAGGTGTTGGGAATTGTATGTCTGCTACCCGAACCACTAAGATTATTGGAAAACGGTAAAAGATAATAATATGTTTGCTCATTATAGTTGTAATAGGTGCTGGAAGTTGTATGGCAGCTGTTCGAACTACTAAAAATTTTGGCAAACGGTAAAAGACGTATTTTTTTAGATTTTTGAGGCAGTACCTGAGTACAAATTTTCAGCTCTGTAACACTTTTAATTCTTAATATATTTGTGATAGGTGTTGGGAATTGTATGGCAGCTGCTCGAAGCACTCAAAATTTTGAAAAACGGTCAAAGACGTATTTATTTCTTTTTGAGGCAGTACCGGAGTACAAATTTTCAGCTCTTTAACACTTTTGATTCTTAAAATATTTGTTATAGGTGCTGGGAGTTGTATGGCAGCTGCCCGAATCACTCAAAATTTTGAAAAATGGTAATATACGTATTTATTTCTTTTTGAGACAGTACCTTAGTACAAATTTTCAGCTCTGTAACACTTTTAATTCTTAAAATATTTGTTATAGGTGCTGGGAGTTGTAAGGCAGATGCTTGAACCCGTTGGAATTTTAAAAAGCGGGTAGACCTATAATCTTCCCCTGTATTCCAGCAATATACTCTGAAAATTTCATCCAAATCGAATTTAGTAGTTTTCGAGTCTATAAATAATATTAAGACAGACATAAAGACAGACATAAAAAATTTCATTTTTATATATATATATATATATATATATATATAGATAGATGTAAAAAGTTTTATTCTTTAGATTTTCTCTTTGTTCACAGAAATTAATTATCACTTTTACCGTTTCTTGGCTATGTAGGTTGTTTAAAACCTTTAACAGTGACTTAACCAGTGAGCGTGGGACACTCAACTTTATAAATAGTTATATTAGTACAATACGACAATAAAAATTTCTGGATTCGTTAGAGTTCTGTAGAAACAAAACGATAAGTTTATACAATTCATTTTCAAAGCTCTTAATACTCTTAGATACATTTTTTCAAATATTATTTTATAATTTCAACTCAAAAACAACCACTTAATTTTGTAAATTAATGTAAGTTTTATTATGCAATACTATTTAAATCAATCGCTACTTAATTTAAATTCTACATGAAAGTATCTAATTATTCGTAAATGCAAATAAAATTAAGAAATATCTAGTTGTATCCTAAAGTACAACTCAGAATGTAAAAAAGCTTAAACATTAAAAATTGATATTTGAAATAATAAAAAATAAATATTTTTAGTCAAATAAATATAGAAATTAATAAAAAATTTATTTTTTTATTAATATTTAATTAAATTAAATAAAACAATTGTTATTGTTTCACTGATTAAGAAATTATCAAAATTATAATAATTATTAAAATAATATAAAACATATAAGAAACTCTTAATAATTTCTTAATAAGTGAAACAATAACAAGTGTTTTATTTAATTTAATTAAATATTAATAAATAAATAAATTTTATATTAATTTCTAAAAAGTATGTTTCACCAAGTGCCAACCGAAAAATCTTTAGATTTTTTAATGAAATAAATATAGTAAATATCAGTATGTATAGTCAACCACAGAAATATGCTGCGACAACTAAAACTTCAACCAGACCAAACTAATGGCATTATAAAGGATAAAATTGAAATATATCACAGTCCTTTAAACCAATCTACCAACTAATTCTCCTTTAACAACGTTTTTAATCATAAATTTTATTAAATCTTATAAAATCAATTAGAAAAATTGACGATTACAAATTTTCCGTTGTGCAACATAAATTGCAACTTAATTAATTTTTGATTATCCTTAAATCACAGCAAAAAAAAAAAAAAACAAAAATTAATTTCCAAATCTATATAATTTATACCTATATGTTAGATATATATATACATTACTATCATAAATATCGTACGATTTTCATTTCCTTTTTCACATCATAAATCAAATAATTTTATTAGCAATACATTGACATACAAAATTTATTTGTTGTAATCGTAAAATTTTACCATTATAAGTGTTGTTCTTACTAAGAGAAAGTTCAATTGAAAATTCGAGTATATCCTTTCTTCAATTTCAAAATCAATTCAATAATTTATTATCATTATATTATTTACACATACATAAGTATTGAATAATATAATAAGTATCTGTAATAGTGTATATTATGTTTTATAAAACAGGATATAACATTCTAAAATCAGTTATTATTTAACAGTAGATTTTCTTCGATTAATCTAAATATGGTTTGTAAGTGTATTAAATGCACAATACACATACAAATTATACACTAAATTGAAAAAATTAAAAATCTATAAAAAAGGAAATATAAATTTAAGAAAAATCAAAAGAAAAATTAAAAAAAGATTTTCTTGAAAAAAATGAAAAAATAAAATAAAAATAAAAAGACAAAATATCCTTGCAATACAATTAAATAGAATACACTTGTACCCTAAATGTACAGCAAATAAAACCAAAGGAAAAGGAGTTAACAATAATTTCTTATTTTATTTTGTTACTCCTGCATTTTTCTTATTCTTCACTTTTTTTCTAATATGACAAGAGAATAAAGAAAATAGAAAAATTTAAAAAAATAAATAAAAATAAAAATTAAAATAAAAAAATTACCCGAAGTTAAGGCAAAAAAGAAAAACAATTTTTTTTTTTTTTATATTTCTCTTGCTTTTATTTTCTTTTTGCAAATATTGTGGTATCCCCTAAGAAAAAAACATTAACGTAACTAAATTGTAATCTTGTATATAACTTTTGTAACAATATTTTGTGTATGAACTTCTGAAATGCAGAACGCGAACAAAAAAAAACAAAAATTAAAAACACCACAATACCAAGTATTAACAAGTAGGTATAAAACAAAACCCCAGGATAAGTAAAGAATTTGTGGCAATTCCTATTACGTACTTTGTTTTTTGTTTTTTTTTTGTTTTAAAGATTAAATAATGGGGTAGGAAATAAAGGAATTGGAATTTTTGTTATACAGGTATAGATTTGTGTGTGTGTTGTGTTTTTTCTTTAAATAAATTAGACAGAATTGGTTATGCAATTTCGTTTGTGATGTCAGTCAAGTAATTAATATTTGAAATAGATGAGCGCTAATTAATGTGCAGAGTGCTTGTAGGGCTGACTTTTCATAATATGGATGGGAAATATAGGTTAAAAGTTTGAAAAGTAAATAATTTTTCTATTTAAATAACATTGTTAGTGGTGTTGATTTTGAAGTTTAATATTGTTGTATATAGTTTGGCTTGAAATCTTCTACGGTCAGAAATGATTCGAAATGTGTTAAATTCATTATGCAGTTTTATTAAAGATCCTAATCATGACTGACTAAAATTTTTCACTACGAAATTCCATTTATTTAATTATTTTTCTTATCAGTTGATCCTACACATAAATCTGTAGTATTTCGATTTATCTTGAATATATTTTTGTGGTGTTGCAAAGCTTAATTCACTGCTTCAGGCCATTGTGTTCGGAACAAAAAAAATTTAAATATCTGAAATTGGCATTTGAATTAACTTTCAAATTTTTTGTTTATTTAAATCTGGTAAATTTTTAATTATTAAAAATTAATTATTTAAAAATTAAAACAAAAAAAGATATTTTTCTGCCTAAATGTTTTTTTTTTAAATATGAGAATTGTAGAAAAAATTAAAAATTACTAGCAAAAAAAAAATTGTTCCGAACAAAAAAGTTAAAGTTAAATCAACTTTTGTTCCGGAGAGAAAAAAACTGTTCCGAACATTTTTGAAAATTGTGTTCGGAACAATAATGTTCTAAAGCAGTGAATCAGGCATGCATATTGCATGTAATAGTAATTTTTTTCAAATATAAGTTTATCAGTGTTTAATTACAGTTATATTGCAAAGACTTTTAGATGCTGAAAGTATTTAAATGAAATAAAGATGTTCTAAAGCATGTTTGATTAATAAATCTACATTTCATTACTAAAGCGCTTGTCTTTCAACCGAATAGTTTCAGGTTCAATTCCCGATGAGTTGCAATGTCAGTAATTTGAAAAATAAATATTCGAAAAATATTAAAAGGATCTAGTAAAAATTGTAGTACCATACTTAATGTATGAAAAGTAAATATACATAAATTACTGTCAAAAACTAATATCGTAGCATCTTTCTTGGGTACACCAGAAAGTGTAGTTGTTGTTTGAAGTGGTTTTTGGGGGTTTTCAAATGCGCTACTATCGTCAGGGGACAAATAATAAATTACATATTTGGTGAAAGTAGCATTCAAGGTACAAGATACACCCAATCTTCAGCCTCCAAGCTTCAAAACCACTAAGTATTAAAAAACAAAATATTTTTGGAGTATCTAGATATAACAAAGATGAGCGTTAAAATCAGATTTAATAATTTTTTATTGATTCAATTTATTTTGTAATGTTCCTGAATCATACAATTTGAGTTATGCCAGTGCATCATATTTAAGTCCGTTTTTTTTAAACCTAATGATTGTCGCAAGATTAATTTCAATATTATGTATGATTTAATATTGAGATCAGTTACGAACATTAAGATAATATGAAATCTACTTTTTGCTATATTATTAGTAATAACTTTGGTAGAATTACGCTTTCGTACTTCATTAAGACGTATGGTACGGCTAGTTTATACTACAATATTTTACTACAATGTTTTTCGAACATTTATTTATCAAATTACTGGCCTATCAACTAATCATTAAATGTTAAAGAATACGCAGACAAACTTCCATGTCCTTTTAGTTTTTTATTGTCATTTGTTTTATCACAATTTTACAGAGTACTGGAACAGACCCAAGAACATATAAGTCATTTTGTTTGAACATTCATTTATCAAATCACTGGCCAATCAACTACTCATTAAATGCGAAAAGAAAATGATTAATAAGCAGCCAAACTTCCATGTCCTATTATATTTTTATTTACATTTGTTTTATCACAATTACACAGGGTACTGGAACAGGCCCAAGAACATAAAAATCATTTTGTTTCAGCGGGAACCAAGCCTGTAACCATCTAATTTTTTTTAAATATTTTGGTCCACGTTCTCGTAATTAGCCAATGATAATATCATTATTTTCTGCATCATGAGTACGTGAGCAAAATTAAATGGAATTGTCCCAATTGCACCAAATGGAATTTTGTAAAACTTCTTGTAATTTTACGAGAATGATTCAGATCTATAATTTTTATTTTCGAGATGTCCCCGATGATGTTATTTTCCCCCCAATCCCCAATGGTAGTCGTATATTATTCAAAAAATTTATGTTATTTTATATATTACCTAAAATATAGAGTAAAATAAATGATAACCATGACAGAAAGGAGGAGGAAATTTCACGTTCTCACATTCTTTTTCTATATCTTTCTTTAATTCTTTCTCTTTTTCTAACTTTACATTTTAGCATCATCAATAACAAGAGGTTAATGGATTTTTCTTGTGTTTCTTTCATTGTTTTAACCATTTTGAGTTTTTTACAGTTGTTGTTGTTGTTTTTTTTTTGCTTTCGCTTCTGAGTTTCGTTTTCCGTTGTTTTTCGTTGTTTTTTCTCTTTTTTTTTACTTCAGAATCACTTTCTCAAATGATTGTGTTTCATTTCATACAAATTTTTGTTGTTGTTTTGTTTTATAAAGTTGACAGGCGTGCATTAGAGCACTTTCATCAAATATAATATTCATTCGATGAATAATAGAATCATAAAAAGAAATAAATAACAGGAAGGAATAAGATGTCACATTTTATGTTAATGGGTTAAAAAATAAAAACAAAAAACGGAGAAAAAAAATAAATAAGAAAATAACAGAAAAACTTGGTTTAAAACTTGGCTTTAATTGAAATCGATAAAAAATAATGATTTTTGACAATTTCGATTTTATTTATTTTTTATTATAAAATCATATTATTTAGGTTAATGTAATAATATTGAAACAAGGTTAACAGAAAAATAAATAATAAATGTTTTTTTTTTGTTTATTTTCTTGTAAGAATTAAAAATTAAAGTTAAAAATTGATTTGTTTTTAGTATTAATGTGAATTTGAAGAAGTTTTTTTTTTTTTTTAATAATACTCAGACTTTTTAATGGCATTAAAAATATATTTTTATTACAATATGTATATTTTGTGTATGAGATTTTAAAAATAGAATTACAATTTAAAGAAATATGTATGTATAGAGTAAGTGCGGGTATTGGGGCATATTTTTTTTATTTTGTTCAAAATCTGGAAAACTAGAGCTTATTTTTGCTCCTAGTAAGTTTGTTGTATATTTATTGAAGTATACTTTTCAAAAGTCAGTGGAAAAGACTACTAAAATCGAACACAAAAAGCCAGTATTTATAATATTTTGAAAGTGTATGAGCAATGTGGTATACCTCGCAGGGTAATAGTAATAGAATACTAATAGTAATAAAATAATAGTACCTATAACAGAATACCCAAAATAATTTTATTATAAAAAAATTATAATTCTTTTATATTAATTATTTTTATAATTGAATATTTATCGCGAAAATACTTTTATAAATTCAATATGTCTTCAGTCTAAAAAAAAATTATTAACAAAACTAAAAAATAGGATACAAATTATAATCAAAGGAAAAACATAAAATATAAAATTATTAAAAATCTTAAAGCTAATACAAATTCTGGCTGAAACGCCAAATGATTATAGGGGGTCACATGGGCAAAAACAACGCCACACTACAAAGATTGTATCCATTTTGTTTGCTTTGAATACGATGTTCTAATTGTGAAGTAGCAAAATCGCAAAAAAATTTTCATCGCTGACATTGTTGAAACATAAATGTCTAATTGGACAATATTCGTCAGATGACAATATTTTTGTTATATTTCACCTGTTTTTGCTCTTTTGAGTATATTTTGTTGCACCTTTTTTTGTAATTTTTTATCTTTCCGTTTTATACACTCCTAAATTATTACTATCTTGTATGGTGATACTGTTAAAATATTTTTGATTTTTTTAGCATTTCTATAGTGCAACTTTCTTCATTTTTTGAACAGTAGAAATGTCATAAGGACTGAAATACATTTTTCTTGTACCGGGAATGTTTTTGCAAAATCAGGTTTTTATTGATGACTTACTAGGTTTGAATTATTAACATAGTCATCAGCTATATTGGTATTAGATGTTTTTTTATTAGCTTGCCCATTTTCTTCATTTTCGGGGTGGCATACTCTCAACCTCATCAATTTCACAGGCAATAAAATCAGCTAATGAGAAAATGATTTTATCGAATGGATTATATACTATAGTACATTTGAAGCCATTAACAGCTAATAGAATGCTCATTTCACTATTACGAACCGCATTTATTGCCCATTTCAGACTAAAGTGACTTGGTTAGGAATTTTTCAGTTTTTCTCTAATTTAAAACTACGTTAATAAGTTCTTCACTACGTTAATAAGTTCCGGCTGTTATTTTTATAAATTTAATTTTTAGAAATAACTGAATAAATATTAAATATGAACAAAAACTATATATAACTATCAAAGACGGTGAATTTTTCAAAATTTTCTACGTAACAAATTTTGCTCTAGTTTTTGAATGCTTAGCATATCAAATTGAAAATCTATTAAAAGCGGAAACATTAACACAAATTTTATTTCACTTAAAAATAGTCAACAGAACATAAAAACAGAAAAATCTACCGTTATTCAAAATCAAAAGGAAATCGAACATAATTAGAAAAGATTCACTCCCATTTCTTAGTAACAAATTATGTACCTAAGAACATATTTTGCTAAACATGTTCTTATAGGAAATAAATAGGTGTACCTCATTACCCTCCTGTACCATAATGCCGGTACTTACTCTATATTATAATATTCAGAGTTGTTTTCTGTTTAACAATTAAGTGATGCCCAAAGTTAAAGAAGCAATTAATACCATTGGAAAAACAACAAAATAAATCGGGAGCACACACAAATACCTATCGATATAGAGAAAAAATAGTTGATATATTTTTTGGAATATACTGTTCACTATTTATAGGTTAAGCAATTTTAATAATAAATATTAAAAACTCTTGGTAGGTTATTAATATATTGGTTGATTTGGGTTTTGACGATATATTTGTCGATTCAAAAAACTGATTGCACCATCATCAAAAAACTGATCGGTCTTCTGGTGATGATGTAATTAACCGAGATCATTTAAAATATTAATTAAAATTAGTGAAACCATTCCTAGAGATTGTTATCTTTATTACAAAATAATTACAGACAAGTAAACTAATACTAGCTGTGTTCTTTTCAGACGGTTTAAGGTCTAGGTTTTATTATATCTAAAAAAACAATGTAGGTTATTGATATGGATAATTTTTTTAAGTTGGCAAGCTTGTTAATTGAATTATCTAAAATTTCTATTAAAAAAAATATATCTTTAGTAAATATTAGAGACTTGTACAATAACCAAATATTTGAGTTGTTATTGTATTTACATATAATTGAACTAAACCTTGAACGGAATGAAAATAACTCAGCTATTATATACCTAAAGTATATCTGAATACTAATCAAAAATTGATTAGTATTCAGATCTGAAGTTAATTATTATAAAACAAGTCCTAGTTATAAATATTCGTATTATTTTTTTTACCATTTCAATAAATATGCATTCATCATTCATTATCCATCATATGCATCATTTAACTTTTTTTAATTCCAATAAATATGCTTATTATACAGATAAACTTGAGTCGACAACAAAACAGTAAGTCTACACGAGTAGTGGATGAATATTTAGGTATATCTGTATGACAAGCATATTTTAGCCAAATTCAAATTTAAAAGGAAACTATTCGACTATATTCAACAGTTATACAAAATTTTACTCTAACACTAACGAATAAATTTTTCTAAAAACAAAGTCAATTATTATTGAAAATATTTTTATTAATGTTTTAAAAATATTATAAATTAAATGTGAATAATATCTCCAATTTAAAGAAAAGGTTTGCTTTTACCTAATGATGGCAAAAATATCAAACAAACAAATAACTACCCAAAAATCGTTTTCTATGTGTGCCTTATTTGTTGCGGACGTAAGCTAACAACATCGCTATGTTAATTTTAATAGGTATAACTAGAAACTATGATTTTGTACTGCAACTTAACAAATGACACTGTTACTTTTTAAATGAAAAGCAATAACACTATTATACAATATGAAAGTTGATAGAGTGAACAATTATAGAATAAAATGTAGCACAAATTCTATAACAAAGACGAAGGTGGCAGACTCACTTTTTGAAGTTTGGTTTTCATTATTTCTTGAAATATGTGGAAAACATAATTACGTAACCAATTGGAAAATTTCAGAGGACACAACGAATTCATATTGATTTTTATAGTAAAATTATATATGCACACTGAAATCTGAATATTTTAGTTATACATTTTTAAAACAATTAAATTATCATTTTAAACATTTCTGGTCAGTTCCAAACAGTTTTAACATTACCCATATATTATTTCATATTGTGAAAAAAATCAGAAATCACGTTTTTTAAACTTACATTTTTAATTAATTTTTTTTTTTCTAAGAACAAAAATAATACTATTAAAATATAATATTATACATATTAAAATATAACCCTTTGAGGCCCAAGAAACAGTTTCATTCCGATTGGTTTTATACAACTCAAATTATTTAATACGTCGTAATCGGTGTAGTCAATGATTTTTTTTTTTACACAAACAAACAACAATGTTAGATGATCTTGGATTTTCAATATAAATATCAATTATCACGCAGTATAAAATAATTTCATCACGTCACACAATTTTTTAACGGGGAGGTTTGAAAGGGATAAAAAAAATTGAATTAAATATTTTTCTTACCCAACTGCACCAATATTTTAAAGTGTGATGATACGATAAAGTTAATATTTATATTTACATTATGTATAAAATTTCCTCTGTTACAACTGAGAAACTCATGGAACTCTGATTATTTGCTTTTAAATACATTTTTTTGTTTTGCCAATAAATTACCATAGAACGTTGTTAAATTTTTATTGTTTAAAAAAAAAAAAAACATAAACTATGTTCACATACACAATATATTCATATCAAAATAACTTAAATTGTTGGTTTTATTTTTATTATCCTTTAAAATAAAAAAAAAAAATAAAATAAAAAAAAAACACTCAACAAAATATGTTATCTACAACATATACAATACATTCAAACAAAGCAACATATAAATAACAAAACAAAAAAAAATCTAAAAAAAAAAAAACAATAAACTTGAAACATTTTTGTATATGAACTTCAAAGCTGAAAATTTAATTTTTTATGAATTTGATATCGAAATGTAAGTCTGGGTACCATTTTACTCTCGTTATCATATAACCGTATTAACAGTTTTCACAGACTGCAGCACTAAACTTTAAAAATAAGGACACCAATACATAAATGAGAGTATAATCCTTGAAAATTCAATTTGATAACAAAAATGATAAGAAATAAAAAAAATTTACTAAAAATAAAACAGAAAATAAGAACAGAAAAAAAAGTTTAAATTCTGAAAATTTGAAACAAAAAAATATGTAGCCAGTTACTTTTACAAGGATTTATTTTAGTAAAAATAAAAGTTTATATATACAGATGAGTTTATCTCCGTTATCCTTTTTTCCTGTTCACTTTAACATTATTGCGTTTGAAAATTTAAAAATGTAATAAATTGAAAATTAATTGAAATAGAAAAAATAATATTTAAAAAAATTAGATATAATTTTTTTTATTTAATTTTTTATATTAGGAAATGAATATGATTACCGGTTCTACTTATCTAATTAAAGATAATAATAACAAATATAAAAGTATAAAAATTTGAAAAAGGTAGATATTTCAAATTATATTTATTTTTTTTTAATAAAAAAAATTATCTATTTAATTTTCAAAAATCGTTATTATTATCAAAGTGGGTTCCAATGAATATGTAGGGTGACTCAAATGAGCAATGTTAGAAGCAAATCTTTGTTGAAAATATTCCAGTTAGAGTTGTTTTTCATCATTTAAATGGACTGGAAATATATTTTAAATATCTTTTCGTTGTAGAAATAAAGGCCCAAACATAATGAACTTAACCCATTTGGTCCCGCACCACTTTTTTTTTCTCAAAATAACGAATAACTTAAATTTTCTTATAGAAAACTCAATCAAAAACAAAGTCTATACTTTTATTCCCATATGAGCGTTATAATTGCTAAAAAGGCGAGGTTGCTGAATATTAATTTTTTCTTGTTTTAGACCAACGTTTAACTGTTCCCAGCTGATAAATTGTATCATAATTTGTCATCATGGTGACTACATTGTTGTCATTCCAACGAACGGCTAAGATTGAGTTTACTTTCTCAAATTTGTATGAATAAAATCCGCGATCTTTTTTCTTCATTTTCTTAGCTGAAGTCAAAGGATATTTTCTGGTTCTATTATCTCTAACTGTGACCTGTAGCCCTATAACTTTCCCGTTTCTAGACTTGCATCAAACTATGGCTTGTAAAATAATTATCGAAAAAACTGTGTGGTCTTGTGGCCATTTTATCTTTCTTATCAATCTTTTCGTTATTTGATAGATGTAAATATTTTTTAATTTCGAAATATCTATTTCCCGACATACCATTTACAACTATAGGTATGTTTACATCTTCATCTAATTTCTAATATAATTTTTCTCTTGGCAGTTGATGATACCCAGAAAGCGACAAGATGCCTATGAAAGTTTTTATTTCATTATTTGTTACTGTTTGAACGAATGACAGTTCTGCTAAGCTGCATATCTCGTAGATTCTTCTGCTATGTAATTAATCATTTCGTGGTCAACTATTCTTTCAAAAACTTCAACTGCATTTAAATTTTTAACTGCTAGTTTTACATTATCTTGGCGATTACTATTTATTTATTGCCTTCATTCATAGTAATATCTTGTACTTCATCAACCCATTCTGGTTCAATATCTTTCTGGATCAACATCTTTTTAGTTGGTGGCTCTTCGCATCTTCTCGATTTTAGTAAAAGTGATAGAGGAATATTGCTGTTATCTTCACTGTCAGAGTCACCATACGAAAAAATTTCAACTTCGCTAGGTAAATCAAAAGGAATAGTATCCACTTTGATATCATCTTCATCAATATCCTCTTCATCTGTTTGATAATCAGCTGGAGGAGGTAAGATAACTAAATCTATATTTTGTTCATTCTCTTTAATATCCTATATTGGTCTTTGTAAATGTCGATAAGTTCTTCCATAAAAATTTTTCGTATTTACAGGTGTAAAATTCATAATTTTCCTAAAAATAAAATATTAATAAAATGACACGTATTGTTCCCATTGTACTCATACGAGTACACTTCAATAGGAATGAATAAAAATATGAAGTACACTTATTTTTAAATATACCTGAATTCACCGCTTAAAAATATGAGTATCTTACCAATAAAATGCAATGTCAAAGATAAAAAATTTAACTTTAACTATTATTACTTTTAATGAAATTAAACGACTTACACACTAAAACTCTTCTTTTTTTCAAATGTGTCAGATATAATGTATTATAATATCTACGTCTATTGAACGTCAAACTGGATGAAATTTTACAAGGAAATTTCCCTAACTATGTAAAATAAGAATTATTTGCAGGGATGGGTCTCTCGCTTGGTTAATGTATCAAATTTTGACAATTAAATTATGGTGTTTTCTGTACTCATATGAGTACAATGGGGCCAAATGGACTAAGTTGACTTAAGCTAATGTAAAAACTAAACAAAAAGCTAAACTAAAGTTTTGTAATTTACTTAAGTTACCCATAATAGACTTTAGCTAACTTAAGTGATTTTGACTATATTGTTAAATTGTAAATGTAAATAAAAATACGTAGATAAACAGAAATTTTGTTAAATTAAATTTTATTTTTTTTTTGTTACTTTAGTTTTGTTTTTCATATTATATTTTAAATTTTATTATTAATCGGATTTTGTTTCAGTATTATTTTAAATATATTTTATATTAATGCTTTTTTATTTTTTTTTTTTCCTCTTATTATTATTGTGTATAATTAATTAGTTATGATAAGTATGTAAATTTATTAAATAATTAAATTATTTTATTATATATCACAAATTTTCAATAAGTAGTCAAAGCTCCCAAATCAAATGTCAATTTTCCGTCCAGAATATGCGAATGAAATCGCATTTTACTTAAGCCAGCTAAAGTTAACGAAAACTTGACGAAATATTCCTATTATGCGTGCACAATACAATTTACATGTAATCGTATATTGCCTTAAGTTGGTTTGAGCCAGCTACAGTTCTTAAATAACAGTCAACTAAAACAGTCATATTTTTCATCATAACGGAAAAAAATTAGTTAGTACTAAGTGTAATTTAATACATATATATAAAAAACAGAACTCATACACAGAACAGTAACAATAATGGCAGGCAAATGTGATATGAAATTGTGTCTAAACTTTGACAATAAATTGAAGATTGTCAAATGTCAGGCTTTCTGTGGTAGAAAAATACATGGTACATGTATTGACGCAGGCAGAGACTTTTACCACCACTCATTAGAAAGATATTTTATATGTTCAGATTGTCAAAATTCGCAATTCCTTCTAAGAGCTATGTATGATCAAATCAGCTCAAAAATTTCAAAACTTGATGAGGCTAAGAATGGGATAACTCAAAAGATGTCGAATATCATCGATTCAAATACAGATAGTTTCGATGACATGGCAAAGTCTTTTGATATAATTAATAATAAATTAAGCAATCTAAATAATAATAAGGAACAAAAAATGCACAATCTTCTCATAGCCCACATGGATGCGCTAAGGCAAACAACGCAACTTTAGCTGCAGAAGTTAAAAATCTTGACGTAGCACTACAGAACAAAATTGAAGTTATCCAGGAAACAGTAGGTACAACAGAGTTATAACCTCAACAAGGCTGTCAATGTTGATATATTAGAATTAAAAAATGTTGTTAAAGTACTCCAGGCCAAAGAATCTACTAAGAGTTGCAACTGTAAAGAAAAAATTGGATCTGACATTATTTTGGATTCAGGTACTACGAAAAATAAAAAAATTAGTAACAAAAACAATAATTCAGATAAAAAAAAAAATAAAAAAAAATAATAGTAACAGAAAACTAAATTTAAGTAAACAAATAATTGAGATTAATAATGATAATAATAATAGTTATAAAAAAAATTATAAAGATAAAGTTCATTATGGTTGGGTCTTAATGTACTCCCAAAACAACAATTATTATTGCTTTTAACTTTTTGTGTTTTAAATTATCCTACCAAATATTGTTACATTATTATTAACATTTCTCTCTTTGAAGCTCATCGCATCATAAATAAATTTCAACAAAAACTTCGAGGAAATCAGCTATTGCTTAGCTATATTCCTTGACGTAACACTAGCTTTTAATTTGACTAACCATGTACTTGGGCAATTGGCGTATTTATACTTGCCATACAAATACGCCAATTTGCAGAACTCTTCAATGAGTTGTATTTGACTGCAAAAATATTCGTCTATTCAACAAAAAAAATTTATTACAACGGTAAGCTTTTACAATATACTACACCACAAATTGAAAACCGTTTTATTTTATCATTTCTATCTAATCCTAAACTCCTACCTTGAGAATAGAAAATGTATGGTCAATAATATGAAGCAGCGTGTACTTTACTAAAAAATACAAGCTTAGGAGTACCCCAAGTCAGTGTAATTAGTCAGATGTTGTATTTATTATACACTACTGATATTCGTATGAGCAATAATACACGATGCTTTCCACATTAGCAGATATATACAGTAATACTGTAAAACAAAATAAATATTATAATATGCCACCTCAGCACCTTCAAGAAGATTGTTTAAAATTCAACTACAGCCACAAATTTGGAGAATCAAAACTAATCAATTTAAACCGATTTATATCTTACATTCACCAACCAAAAAAAAAACACATGTCCAGGCAGTATCAGGTAAAAGTAAAGAACAGTCAATAAAGTCCGTATCTTCTTGTTTTTCTTGTATATAAAAATATAACTATTTGACTAATAATTGACACTATTATATAAACACTTTTATAGAAGTGTTAGTGTTATAAAAAAAAATAAACGTTATAAATGCATTATAGCACTAAAATAGAGAATCCTACAAGGCACTGGAGCAATTGGTGAAATATTATTACAGGTTTAGTATACATTATGTAATAGTGTATATGCAACAGTGAGATAGGTTGAGCTTAGATTTATATCATGAGAAAGGGAGATAGATACTAATTACATATTTTTATATTTGTGTGTAAATGATTTATAATATAAAAAATATTTTATTAATAAATAATATATTTTCCGGTTAAGAATAATTATTTTAACATTTATATGTAATTATTGTGACCAAAAGCCAAATTCTGGCTGGGAAAGAAATATCATTGACATTTATTATATCAATACTTCAAAAAAATACATTGCCCTTCCAAGATAACCAATTTTTAAATAAATAAAAGCAAATGTCATTTTAAATTGCATCTTTAAAATGTTAAATAATGTAATGCATATAACATCAAATTTGATATTTAAATAATTATTATTTTAAGTAAAAATGATATTTTTGAGAAAAGAATGCAAAATCAAGCTTTTCACTTTTTGTTCATTTAAAAACAAAATGGTTTTTTATCATGCTTGTAGCAAATAATGGCCATCGCAAAATATTTATTCTAAATAATTATGCAAAATCTACAGTAAGTTTATTAACATCATAGGAATATAATAAAATAATAACACTACTATACTGCTATTCTACTAATTCTATTCTTATAACACTTTAACTCTTGTTATAGGATTACGCACTTTTAGACTTATAATAACACTGCTGTAGCACTTGCTGAAAATCCCATCATAATAACTCCCGCAATTGCTATTAGAACATTCATATAGATATATTAATCACATTATATCCACAAAAACATCATTATAACACTTTTAGTGCTTATCGGGAGTCAATAGAAGTCTTATAGCACTAATTTTGTTTTTATAACAATAAAATGTTACGTGGGAATTTAAATTTACTTGTTATCATTAGTATGCTTTCTGCATTATAAATTTGTAAGATAGGTAGTTGTATATTCATAGATAAGTAAAAAAAATAAAAAAATTCGAACGGTCAATATGTCTACACAAAAAAATATCATATTTATTGGTTTTGTAAGATTACTCCACATATTGTAATAGGTACTATAAATGATGTAGAATTGCTTCAAAAATTACATCAGTACTTATATGTGAGTACTAGAACATGACAAAAGCCAAGATCAAGATGGCTTCACGAAATCACTCTGTGAAAAGAATTAACAATTGCATAAGATAGAGCAGAATGAAGGAAAGTTGTAAACGGGGTTAAGGTTCCCCCTAAGCTATACAGAATACATTATCATGATATTTACACAGAAAGAATGTAAGTTTATTCTACTTTGATATTGCACTACAATTATTTTTGGATTTTGAATGCCTATATTTCTGCCGTGAAATGTTAAAACCGATTTAGTTATAGTTATTAATTTGGTTTTAGAATAATATTTTTAAGACATAGCTAACACAGAAGAATAAGACAAATATATTATTTTAATACTTAATCTGTAAGATTAAAAAATAAAAAACCTTACACGTGTCATTTGACAAATCATATAAATTTATTAGAACCCCTTATCATAAATATCAGTTATAAAAAAATATACTGAATTTAAATATTCGAATGTTTGCAATAGTTGTACCGTACCAGTTAGCTCATGCAGTTAATTTCAAATAGTGGTTCTCTGTTCAAATTTACATAACGTCATATTATTTAATTTTTGAATGTAAGTTTGTTGTTGTTGTTTTAGAATATGAAATAGTTTTCAGTAATATATGAAAATCTAATAGCTTCAGGACATAGACTTTTCATATTACATATTTCATATTAGGTTCTTCAAACAGAAAAAATTAATTTTGCCAAATAAAAATTTTCAATTCATTTATGAAAAAATAAAATAAGCTATAAAGTTATGAACTTATAAAATTAGTTGAACGACGAACCCCTTGGTTAGTCCCTAAATCCACAATAAACAAAATCCATAATGCATTTTGCCACAAAACAAATAAATCCACAAAAAATTATCCTTGTAATTGCTTTTACGCATTTCACTTTATTATGAATGGCACTAAGAAAAATTCTAATGTAGGAGAGATTTCAGAGTTGGATTCAAATCAAATTTCTATCCCTTTTACAGAATATTCATATAAATCATTTTTATGCATACTCGCTTTTGAATACACGATCCTTTTTCCAGGATTAATTTTTTGTTGATTTCGGTTTGTGGATTTAGTCACCAACCTTAACCCCTTTCTATATTTAAGAAATTTTTGTATAATTTTCGGTACACAAATTGGGCTTAAAATTCGCTCTTGAAAAAATTATACATATTCTTAATATTAGATGTCATCAATTAATTTGTTTATTAAACTATTTTTGTGTAAATTTTACACAGAAAATCGAACTCATGCACTATTCGGAACTGTTGCCGATTTTATATAAAAAAAATTATAATCTGATCATTTGTTTTTCTAATATCAGGTTATTTTTTATATTTTAGTACACAATAAAACCACTGTACACAGGTACACACCTAGGCATTTATAACATCTAGGTTCATTGTACATTATTATATACATATATCTTTATTTACAACTACATAATATTTCCTAGTTTATTCCATATACTTAATATTAGGCTATTTATGATATCCAAATACTTGTATATAAGCTATTTTCAATAACTAAAAATCCTTCTTAAAACTTTAAAATTATAGCCCATCACCACAATTTGATCTCACACTTGATTACTGTACGAAGAAAATTATTATATTTCATTTAGAAGTCCCATTTAGTTTGATGATAGCTTAAAAGTTTTCTATGAAAATGATCTCATATCAGTTTTCAACACTACCAAAATATTATAGTACCTAACTAACTAACGTTATTTATCAAAAATTAATTTAAAAATTTTACTTTAATATTTTATTTTTATTTTTTTTTTTTGTTTTTGTTTTTAATTTTTACTCCATAAAACTTTTACGTTGAGGGGTTTCAATAGAACGTCAAAAAAAAAAGAAAAAAACTTTAACGAAAAGTCCCTCTTAGCAAATCAAAATTATCAAAACTTCAGTGTTATTCCATATACGGTGTGAAATATTTTCATACTATATAAAATACAACACCATTAATTATCTCACATTTGATGGTCTGCTGGTTGCTAGTTAAACTGTTAAATCATAATTTTTAATATAACTTTTTTATATTATTTTATTTTATAATAAACAACAAACAACCGTCAATTGTGTAGTGTATACCAAAATAATAACCATTGTAAAAGTTATTTTGAAGCTGTCGTTAAAATCATTACTTATGTGGTTGTATCTATATATACACTGAAAAAATTTTGCATGGTAAGATTGACAAAATAATTTTGTAAACTGTTAACAAAAATTTTTTATTCATACAACAATTTTTTTTCGATTTTATCAAAAATTTTTGTTTGCTCAACAATTTTTTGTTAATTTGTGAATATTTTGTTTATAATTTTTCCAAAATTTATAATTTGTAAAATGGAAAATAAGTTTGTAAAATTGACAAAAAAAAAATAATAATTTTTATCCAAGTGAATAATATTTTGTTATCTTGACAAAAACCCGTTTTAAATCAATATTTGTATATTTGACAAAATTTATCTTAATTTGACAAAAAATTTTACTATGCAGTTTATTGCAATTAATAAATTTTTGTTAATTCTACAAAATCTATTTTGTCAATAAGAAAATTATTATTATAATTTTTGATGCTGTCATAGTCAAATTAACAAAATAATTTTGTAAACAGTTCACAAACAATTTTTTTTCTATTTTAGTTGAAAATATAAAAGTAAAGGTACGATTTTCTGTGAAGTTGCGTTTTTGAATTTGCTTATTAAAGAGTTCAATTAAAAAAAAGTGATAAGTAAATTAAAAAAAGACAGTTGAAAAATTAAATTAAACGAAGATAATTATCCCTTCAAAAACAAAATGAAATAAAAACAGATTTTTTGAAGAATAAAATTAAAAACAGATATTAGAATGAAGTTAAAAAACTAAATAGGTACATAATGTGAAATATTTAAAGCTAAAATTTATTTACTTATGTATTTTAACAGAACTAGTGAATTATTTAATTTGCGATGTTAATAAATTTGGTTAGTTTTAGTTGAATCTTGCAACTAAAACATTTATTAAAAATAGTAAATAATTTGAAGAAGGAAAAATATAAATTTTACTATTTTATTAGATAAATAATTTGAAGAAACAGTATGAACCAAAGAGCTGGAACAAACAGAAATTGAAGTCTGAACATTTTTTAAATATTTTGAACTTTATTTGTATAATTTTGAAAAATGTAATGTGATAAAAAAAACTTTATTTTTTTAACTTTATTTTAAATTTTTTGAGTGTAATAATGAATTTAATTTTTTTTTTTGTTTTCAAATAATAGAAATGTTATAAAATAAATTAATTGTTAACAAGACTATTATTGTTTTATTTGTAACTGTAATAATATCATGCATTTATTTTTCAGACCCACATATATTATGTAGTGCTAGTGCTTATAAGGACTGCCTTGTTTTGCTAATATAAGATATGGTTCCACATTTAACTTGTAGAGTACGGTATGCATACAAATAAATAACTTTATTCTCTTAGTTTATCATCAAAATATGTTAAAACAAAAATAAAGTTATTTATTTGTATATGCATACAATATCCTATTAACAAAATAATTCTGTTAAATCGACAACTAAATAGATGTCATTTTGACAAAACAAAATTGTTGATTTAATAAAAACTTTATTTAAATTGATATATTTTTTTCTCTAATCAACAAAATATTATTTTCATTTCAACATATTATTTTATTACATTGACAAAATATTTTAGCATAATGAAAATTCATTTTGTCATATTGAGAAATTTAGTATAGTCATTTCTTCAGATATAAATTGTTATATAGACAACTGTTTGTCATATTTACAGAATGAAAAAAAATTGTATTTTTTTGTCATATTGACTCATCAGTTTTGTTGACGCTATATTTACCTAGTTTTTGTCATTTTAACCCAGATTTTTGTCAATATTACCTAGTGTTTTTTTTCAGTGTACATACACAAACATGGATATGATATTTTAATAAAAAAAAATTTGTCATAATGATAAAAGTGATAACAATATTATAAATTTTTAAATTAAATTTAAAACAATATTTATAACGAATATAAACTGTGGTGTGATTAAAAGGTTTTCGGTGCTGTTTTGTTATAGTTTGAAAAAAAAGGAGAATAATTATTGTTCAAGAAATATTTTTAATAAAATCATTGCTCGTAAAATGTATTGGACATTAATTCAATAAATGAGACTAATCAGTATTGCGCAGTTTTGTGATGTAGAAGTTCATGTTTTATTGTTGGTTTCGAGCAACAGCTCAAACAGATATTAACCACTAAAATTCAATCTCAGCACAGCACACTTCTATCCAAAGTCTGAAACTGTACGTAAGTTTTCTTTTTTTTTAAATGAAGAGTTTAATGTAAGAGCGTCCTTCTAAGATCTATTGTTCTTCTCTGCCTATTATCTTTGAAGGTCTATGTCCTGAATGAACGCTATTATTGCTTTAATACAAATTTCAGGAGTCACAAAGCTGTAAGTTATTTAATGCTAATTTTTTTCTTCGTTATTTTTTATTTTATTTTTTTGTTTTTTATTTTTTTATTTTAGAATACGAATCCGATTGAAATTTGAAATTAAATTTAAGTATTATTCATAAAACTCAATCTACGTTCAATTTCTATTTAATTCTACGTTTTATTTTTTAACAACTTTATTACTCATAGAATGGACATGGCATTTTCAGGACATAACAGATTGTTGTGTGAACTGCTCTGAATACACTTCCAGATAAACAGGAAGCACAAAACATTGATAATTTGGATAATATGAACAGAAAAACTAACTCAACATTGTTCGACACCATCTGACTCTGCTTTAATTAGAAAAAGTAAAATAGAATACATTTTTCAGAATTTTATAATACTTTTATTCTGCTTAAATTAGTTGATAAGGATATAATTTGAAATATTCCTTCCATCCACAACATTGAATCTATATTATAAGTAAATCTTGATCTAGAAACACAAATAATAATTTATCATTTGAAGACACGAGTGGATGAAGGAGGTATCTGACATTTTTTAAAAATTGGGTTTTTTCGCATAAATTTAGGTTATATGACTTCCTCTATCAAATGCAATCATCAGAATAGCTAAATCTCCAATAGATTCTGAGATAATCAATGTATGAAGGGGTTATGTACTAAACTTTATGAGTATTCAAATGGAAGAAGGTATTAACATTACTTCACCCCTTCATCCAGAAGAATTTCGAAATTGTTGCAAATTATTTGAAGGAATGAAGGCGCTATCTGCGGTACATAAACCCTTCTTCCACGGATCATATCAATCAAAACTTAACAAGTTTAAGTTTATTTGAAATGTTTTGTTTTTTTTTTATTTATGTATATGACACACAAGAGCACACAATATGTAAGTTGGCAGTTAGTTTTAATAGTAATTGACATTCAACTCAGTGCTCAGTGTAGTGTAGGTGTATTAAGTGTTTTTCTAATTATTGGAGTAATCAAGGTGTTGGAGAATGATAAAGAAACCAGAGAAGTAGTTGTGGAATCTACTGAAGAAAACACTAATCAGAAAGGGAAACAAGTATTTGCTGCTAAAATTTATAATTCCAAAAAGAGAAAATGTAACCCAGACATGTGAAAAAAACGTAAGGCCAGTCTTGCAAGAGAGAGGGAGGAGAAATATTTATCTTACAAAAATGAAGATGTGCAGAAAAAAACCAACAAAAGGTATTTTATGCAAAGAAGAGTGTAGACTCAAATGTAGTTTGCGTTTTATAGATGAAGATAGAATAAACTTTTTAAAGGAGTTTTACCAACCAAAAGGTTGACATTATAAAAAAAAAGAGTAGATAATTATGCAACTGCACCATCTCCCGATAAAAGAGGAAGACATTCTAACAGACCAAACAAAATCGATGAAGCAAATAGAAAATTTGTTGTAGACCTTATTAAACAATTTCCTGTGGAGGATTCACATTATTCGCGTAATAAAAATCCGCGATCTTTACTAAATCAAAGCAAAATACATAACTTTTATCTTGAAGAATGTGTTAACAAAAAATTGGGGGGAAAATTAAAAATTAAAAAAACATATTATTCAAACATTTTTGACACAAAATTCAATTTCTAGTTTGGATATCCAAAAAGTGACACTGTATGTATACCTGAAATGCTGGCAAAAATAACGAGGAGCGCTCACGAAATATTACTCATGCTTTTAAAGCAATGCAGCACGATAAAAATACTAGAAAAGTATCAAACGATACTGTTTTCATAACAATGAATTTACAGCAGACTATGCCTTTTCCAAAAATAACAACATGCAAAGCGTTTTATTTAAGGCCAATGTGGTTTTATAATTTTGGAATTCACATTATTACAATAAAATTTGAAAAACTTGTTTTTGCTCCTGGACAGAAGACATGGCTAATAGAGGAAGCTCACAAATATATAGTTCCTTGCTAAGATAGGACCGATAAGTAATTTAGGCTGATATTCTTGTGGAGGACAAAATAAAAATTTTGCAATGATCTCTATGTACCAATATTTGATTATAAGTGGTTACTTTCGTAACATCGATCATAAATTTCCGGACGTTGACCATTCCTACCTAGATTCGGACCGAGATTTTGGAGGAATAGAGAAGGTATTGCGGAAGCATGGCTCTATACATCTACCAGAACAGTTCCGACAAATTATTCGGAGTGCATCCAAAAATAATGAAATAAAGCGATATTATTAAAATTTTATAGATAACTATTCAGCTATATTTTTGAGTTGAATATTAATATTTTCTTTACTTCTTATATCATTTAGGTTTATGAAAAAGTAATTATAATTTTAAAATAATGAAAAATGAAAAAATTAACTAAATTTCTGTTTATATAATTAAAAAATATGATTAGTAGATATTATATTATAAGATGAAAAATGGTTAATAAAAATATTATTTATTAAATTTCTGTTCATGAAAATTAAAACTAGTGACGACGAAAAATGCTTAATTTTGAAATATTGAAGAATAAAATGTATTTAAATTTCCATTTGCTAAAAACTATTGATGATTACTGATTAATATTATTGCATTTTGTTAAGATATTACGTCATTTTGTATTTAATAAACCTTTCTTTCAAACTTATATTGGTTTTTGTTTTTGGTTTATTTCAATGGATGAAGGAGCTATCTACACATTTTAACAAATAACACAAAAAATACTAGTTTCTTATTAATCAGCCTGTAATGAGTAAAAAAGTACTACCGTTATTGACAATTTTCATATATTCCGGCTTTAATAAAACTAGTCTAAAAAAAATGATATCAAAAAAACTTTTACTTCAATTTACTCGGAATTTTGATTTTGTTAGATAACCCCTTCATCTTCTCGTGTCTGCATTTGAAAACAGATATGTAAGATTATACTTTCCTATACTTATTAAGTTTCCGAATTCAAATACAACTCACCACATTAGATTAAACTTACCTAAATACCGGGTGGTGATCTGAACCCTCCATCATCACAGCCACAAATTGTGGATTGGGGATATTTTGATTACAAGTATTATTGCAATTAAATATTTGACTATTTCAGGATGCATGATGTGACTATCATACTTAGAATATTTTTTAGTGGTATGCTGTGTAACTCTCATTGTTCGGCAAACTGAGGCTTTTGCATTCACAAATCAGATATTCAATAGTTTCTTCCTGTACTTCACGTATTCTATCTCAACTCAAGTTGTTTTCGGTTAGACTGATCTTATAAATATATTTATTTACTAGACAGTTATTATCCCTGCCATGATGTGTATCTATTTTCTATTGAAAATTTGAAAAATTTTGGTATGAATATTTTAAATTGAAGATTATCAGGAGCATTAAATCTTCAGCTATTTTCCAGTCAAACTTTTATCTGCAGTGCTTAGGGTAATCCCCCAAAACGGGTTTGGCTCTATGGAAAGCGTGGCCGATGGCTTTCTTGCTAGGTAATCTGTAACTTCGTTTGCTGCGATGCCAGAAAGTCTTGGTATCGATATTTATGTGACTTTATTTATTTTCACCAAGGCTAGGCTATACTAGGATTGATCTGACTTTGTGTAGTAATTGATAGCCAGTATATACTACCTGCCTTTTACTATCTAAGAGAATGTAAATTTTACGTTTCTCACATGAATATTAACTTATTTTTGTTATTCATTCAAACTAGTTGAGAGTAAAATTTGTTTATCACTATAATGGAACTTTGTTCTTATGTTAGAGGTTTGACCCCACAAACTTGACAATAAGAAAAAACAAAATAGTTTTTTTTCAATTACCTAACTACAAAACCTTTTAAAGTATCTCATCAAATCTAACTTCACTGGAATAACCATAATTGAGTGCGAAGGCCTAAACCGCATTTTTCTGGACTCTGAAGCTATTGTAGCATAATTTGAAAAATTCTTTTTAAGCTTTTATCTGGATAACATCTTTGAAGTATAGACCCACTCATTTCTCTCATTTACAGACCACAACTTCTCTCATTTATTACAATTCCCTTCAATGCCCATACCTTTGATCCAGTTTGACACATCTCATATAAAAGTCTATTTAAGTAAGTTAAATAGAGAAACATCCCTAGGTCCCTAAATTGCTCTGAATCACTCGCTTGTCCATTGTCAATTTTATTTAATAAGTCTATCTTGACTATATCCTATAACCGGTTTACAAAAAAGGTCCAAAAAATGACATCGCAAGCTATCGTCCAGAAGCTAAACTGTCAAGTATACCAAAGCTATTTGAATTTTTTGGTTATTATGCTATATACCGGCTTATCCAGATCATGCGTATCATCTTTTTAAAATGAGAAGGACTGTCATTTTAAAATTAAAAAAAAAATTATTAACTAAAGCGAGGGTGCTCTGTCGATTGGTGATATTTTCAACTTCCGGGGAGGATTGGAAAAGAGTTTTTTAAGCACAAAAATTCCTAAATTGGCCGAAATCGAGATTTTCAAATGGGAAATGGTACTTTGTTTTGCAAATTCAGATCCTACGTCAAAAAAAATAGAGCACCTTCGATTTAGTTAATTAATTTTTTTTTATTTTAAAATAATGTGCTATATCTTTATGCTATATACCGGATATTCCAGGTATACTGAATGTTCTTCTCTAATTATGCCTAACCAGCATGATTTTATGAAGGGATGATCAATCGTAACAAATCTAGTTGAATCATGTTCTATGTTTCTAAAATTGATGGAAGCTGTCTTCTAGACTGATGTCGTCTATACTTATTTAACCTTCGCTTGGACGGCAAATGAAATATACGTAAGCGGGCAAGATTAACATATGTTAATATTTTTGGTTTTTCCATGTATTTTGTATGGAGAATTTTTAGATAAAAATAAGTGATTTTTGTGTTTTTATGATTATTTTTGTTTGTACATTACTGTTACTTTTATGTTTGCTTTTATTACCAGCGATTACTAGAGGATAGATCTAAGATATTTTTTTGAAAATACCGGTATTTTAAAAAAAGGAAGCGCTACTGAAGACTTTTGTTTGTTACAAGGTACTTGTAACAGAGTTAGTAGTTCCGACAACAACTGTGTGTCTATTTCAGTGAAAAAAAAAAAAATTAAATAAAATATATATATTTTGGAAAGACTGTTTATTGAATTTTCAATATTTGCAATAATATGGAAGAGTTTAAAATTGTATGTGCCGTTCAGGAGGCAGGTAAGTAAATTTTTTAATTTTTAGTAAAAGTAGTTCTTCAAAAAACCCATTTTTTAAATTTCCTATATTTTTGTGTAAATATTAATAAATTTATTCGAAATCAAGCAAAACTATTCAAAATATATGAAATTAAAAAAAAATGCCGTTACAGGTATATGATACTTTTTTTTTTATGGAGTTTTACTATGAGAAACACAAAAAAATCAAAAAAAAAAATTAAGAAATAAATGCACACAAAAGATAAAAAAAACTTATTTTTACAGGGTATCGTTTGAGAAAGAACAAGTATATTTCTCTAGATTGATGGAACATGTGCTAGATGATGAGCATACTGATGTAGGACCACCGGAAGAAATAGTATATGAACCAGTTGCTGGTCCCTCAAGAGTCGAAAGTGATGATTATGATGAAAATTAAGATTATTGTATTTCGCAAAATGAAAATGAAAAACCAGATGCTCAAAGAATGCATCTTACACCTAAGTGATTGTCATGATTAGGAGGATGAGTCACTAGATGATGAATGAAAAGCACAAGAGAAAAAAATCACATTGTTGATTCAAATCAATATTTTATTGGAAAGGATGGCACAAAGCGGAATAAAATTCCATCAACATATCAAAGAGCTAGACAACAAAATATTTCCGACAAAAACCGATAGGTCCGCATCCATCAACAAAAAATATAACTGATTGTGAAACATTTGCCGAAATTTTCAATACATCAATGGTTGACATAAATTTTTATTTTAACTTCGTAACAGAATTTTTCTTTTTTATAAAATACCAAAAAATAAAATTCAAAACAAAATTTTTTTTTTCAAAAAACCTTTGGCGCTTTATTTACTTTATGTATTAAAATATATTAATTTTAGTGTATTTTTATTTCAATTTAAAATATTTCAGAACCTTTTATCTTAGTTTTCTACTCTTAACGAAATAATTACAAAATTTTTATAGAATACCATACATTTTGTATGAATAAAAAATATTAACATTATGTTAATCTTGCCCAACAACGAAGAAAAAAAATTAGATTGCCGAAAAGTTCGACAAGGCTCCGTCCTTTCACCCACCCTATTACTCATTTTGATTAATGACCTTCTCAAATTAACTTTCAATCCAATCCATAGTTTTGCTGATGACAGCACTCTAGTAGCGTCATATGATTTTCTTAAAACAAATAATGCTACAGCTTCAGCAGTCAACTTCAAAAGAACAATGATGGCTGGTGCACTCAATCACGACCTAGCCAAAATTGTCGACTAGGGTAGAGCAAACAGAGTCGAGTTTAACACTTCAAAAACTCAAAGCTGTCTTGTTAGTAACAAGCTAACAACATTCGAACCAATTCTCCGACTTCAAAATGAAGTTATCCAGCGACTCAAAGATCTGAACATTCTTGGAATGCGAGTGAATCAAAATATGCACTGTAATGAACATATTTTCGATATTGCGAAAAGCGCCGCAAAATGTTTAGGCTTTTTGAGTCGCTGCAAAACTTCTTTTTTTTTATCTCGAGACCTTTTAAAAATCTATAAAGCATATATACGACCCAAGCTCGAGTATAACTCACATTTATGGGCAGGTGCACCAAACACTGCTTTAAATTTTTTGGACAAAGTTCAAAACCGCGCCATTCGTCTTATAGGCGACATAAACGTGACCTCATCCCTTATACCACTTGGTCATCGTCGTATTGTTGGCGCACTTTCTCTATTTTATAGATATCTACTTGGTGTTGGCACTTGTTCCGAGGAACTAAAGTCACTTCTTCCTCCTCTCAAGCAATTCTGTCACATAACACGAGAGGCATCAAGTGCACACCCTTTCACAGTGGAAATTCCGAGATGGTTTAAGTTCGGCTATGGAAATTCTTTTATAGTAAGAAAATCTTGATTGTGGAATCGCGTCCCAATCGAAGCATTCCCAATGAGAGAAGGATTTTTTATTTATGATTTACAGAGATTTAAGACGAATATTAACAACATTGTTCGCTCTTTCCCACAAAACTTTTCTTCTTCCTTTTTCTTTCCTTTCCTTTAACTATCTTTTCCTTTTTCAAATGGTCAATGGTACGCAAGTACTAAAAGGTTCAAAACCTAAGTTTTGGCTATAATATAGAAAAAAAAAAAAAATTGGACATAGACACGTTTTTCCGAATTTTTCTTTATATATTCAAAATCTACTAAGAAAATTAGGCACTGATCTCTGATTTCATTAAGATCGGCCAAATAATGAAGTTGTTATGCAAAAGTAAAAAAGTAAATATTAACATACGTTAATTCTGCCCAAGTTTTAAGTAAGGCATTTAGTTTAACACTTCTTTGCTTGTCCTAGAATTGTGTATTATGCAATTATGCATCCCATACTTCCTATTCCTATTTAGAAAAAATTATATTAAACTATAATCAATTTAAACTTACCATCCTAAAATACTAAATGAATTTTTTCAACTTCAAAACGATTATTTAAATTATGAATTTTCACGTTAATTTATTGTCATTAATTGCATAAGGATATCATAATTAACTTTATCACTTTCATGTCCTTTTTACCATCAAAAATATTTAGTTTAATAAATTTTCACTTTTTTTAAAAAACCGAAAAAGAGTATATTGTGAAAAAAATAACTTTAACTTATTAAAATTCGTTCAGTTTTTCATTCAAATTAAAAATCCAATTTCATGCCCTCTAATAAAACGACCTCGTAAAATAAAAAATTTTAACACGTGCCTAAATTAAATCTGTTAGTAATATCTACAGATACTTATACTTACCTATACATATATATATATATATATATATATATATATATATATATATATATATAAACTCATTACACCATTAACTTCTGAAAAAGAATTAAATTATTTATTTTAAAATTAATTTTGTTTTTATTTTGGTTTTTTTATGTGAAATATGAAAATTTATTTAGTTCAGGAACCAAAAGTAATTTTCCACAACCAATTTAAATATAGAAAAAAAAAAACAAAATCTTTTTTTGAAGTGACGAATGAAATAATTATCAAATAAAATATGAGCAATAAGTAGGAGGCATAATAAAAAGTAGGAGGCATAATATCTAGTGTAATCTAACACATCGTCGTCACCAAAGTAGGTATGTATCAAGAATATTATTACTGAGATAAAAAAAATAAGACCGAAGTGAAGAAAAAATAAACGGAAATAACCAATTTAATGGTAAAAATACAATTATATTTGTAATGAATTAGAGAAATTCAAAATTAGGAGGTTATAAAAACGTTATTTGGTTTTTATAAAAACTTGTTTTCTACCTTAAGAGTAAGATTTTTATATAATTGTCGAATCGAATATTTCCATTTTAATTTAACTAAGTACTAAGGGTTTATGGTGACACAAAAATAATTCGATCCAACTATAACTCTGAGGATCCAATAGGATTCAATAGTGTTATACTAATTAAAAATTCTTTATAAGACTACGATTTAGCTAACCAATTATTTATTTTCTGGATTAAGGGAGTCACAATTTTAAGCAATTTTTAATTGTAAAAACACTTTGGCCCATAAAAATGAAAATGACAAATGTCATATCATTTGAAATGATTTTTTGAGATTTCGATAGTCGAGAAAAATGAAATGAAATTTGAAATTTAAATGAGATAATTTTTGCTTTGAAACCAGCAACCTGCACTTTTTGTTTTAACATGTTTAAGTTATAATTAATAAAGAAAGAAATTTTATTGCGAAGAAAAAAGTTAATTAAAGCAAAAATAGGTTCGGGTCCCATCTCACAGAGCCCTGGACATTTTTTCTTTTAGCTTGTTTTAAGTAAAATGGCTCATAGGCAAACAAGCCGTCGCAATTGTCAAGACCGAAGACCTTAAATTTTTATTTTTTTTTTGTCATCAGTACAATGACCCTTAATAGTGATGAAGACAATAGGTCCGAGGTCCTTGGAATTTGGGCCGAAACTCTATGTCATCGGTTTAAATTGTATTTTTCTGGGAAAAAGTTATGCATAATTATTATAAATCATTTTGAAAAAAAATTCGAATTGATCTGACAGTCCGGAAGTCGGAATCGAAAAACCTTGAACAAAGAATTTTTTTTTTATACTTATCTTGATACGTAATAAACATTAATGACATTTTGGTTTTTGGTCCAATTTTTTTGTTCAAATTCTTCGGTCCCGACTTCTGAACTGCGGGCTTTGTGAGATGGGACTCGAACCTATTTTTGCTGGAAGCTGCTCAATTTCTTGAACTTGGCACTTTCCACCAGTCACCAACTTGAAGATTTCTTTACTTTTTTCATGCCAATTAAAACATAAACTTATAAATTTAAAATAAAATAGCTACTTTTTTTGTAAATCCATTTTTTAAATTTTTCAAAAAACATAAGACATGACGTTAACAATTTCAAAATGACAAAATTTGTCATTTTATCCGTATATTCATAAGACGCGACTATCGAAATTGGCTTGTTTTCATTTTTTATGATTTTTGTCATTTTTTATGACTATTGAAATCGTAAAATTTTTTTTTCATAAAAAATTACAGTGAAACGACTATCAGAATATGGGCTTTTATTTGGAAAGAGTATAATACAAAAATATAACCTTAACCATAATAATAACACCATAATTGAACGAGTCTCAACTTTAAATAGTTTAGATATTGGCTAAATGAAAACTGGAACTCCGATTCGGAAATAAAATGCCGAATAGAATATGCTCGTAGCAAATTGGTGCAATATAAGAAAGTTCAATCTCGAAACAAAAATCCGGTTCGTTAAATGCTACGTGTGGTCAAAAATTCAAATGATATAGAAGTATTGGCACTGATCATAAATAACGATCATGAATAAAATAAGCTTGAAGCAACTTTGAGATTTCCATAGAATATTGAAGATATCATGGATAGATCGAGTGAAACAATAGTGAGGTTCTAAGTAGAATAGGCAGAGGCAGCAAGTTGTTATTAACAATCAAACGTAGAAAAACAACTTATTTGGGTCATATTGTGGGAAATGACAAATATCATATTCTAGAACTGATTCTGGAATGTAAAATTGAAGACAAAAGACGTGTTGGCAGAAAACAAGCGCGGCCTCTTAAAATCTATTGTACTTCCCCGTCCATTTCAGAATTGCAGATCTATATCCATGATAAACGCTATTATTCCTTAGATTTCAAATTCAGAATCAGGCGATTTGTATCCCTGGAAGTTGTATGTTTCTATCTTTTGCGAGCTATAGCGTCGCAATCAAATAGAATATGAGAGGAGGATTCCTCCTCTTCTAAGCAGAATCTGCATCTGTCTGTGCTCGATCTACCAATCTTGAAGAGATGTTTGTTGAATGGGCCATGACCTGTGATAAACTATGTCAGCATTCTGACATTGAGTCTTGCTTCCCTGATTATCTGATTCAATATTTAGTTTGAAAAAGAATTTAGACTGCGTAAGTCCTTAGCAACTATCCCATATGTTTTAGGTTTCTGTGGATTCGTGCTTGAAAACAATTCCTTGTAGGTAGGCGTTTGAACGAGCAATACTTGGCTCTGGTCCCAAGAATTGACTCTTCGCACCTGTTTTTGCAAGGATATCTGCCTCTTCATTGCCTTGTATTCCTTCAAGTCCAGGAACCCACATAAGGGTAACTCGGTTTCGTTCGGCTAGCTTTATTAAGCTTCTGTAACAGCTATAGATAAGCTTTGATTTAAAAATTGGGGAAGCCAGAGCCTTTAAAGAACATATTTAAAACCGTACACACTTGAAGTACGAAATACCGAAAGACCGCTTTGTACCTTTTAGTTCAATTAAAATGTCATTACCAAAAAATATAATAAAATATAAGATTAAGGTTTTTAAAACATTGCATTACTACGGAATCATGGATTTGATCCGATATTTATTTATATCAGGCAGATCTCACCTGTCCAACATAAAAATATTAAGCTTAGATTATGAAATATCGTCATTGTGATATTTTTTTTTGTTTTTTAAAGTTTAGACAAATATTAAAAATTCTAAACTACACACTTTAAACGAATGCCCAATTTGGACTGGTGAAGGAAAGTAGATATATCTGCAATCAGTTGTGATATTTTGAATTAATTTATTAGCATTTCTATTGAACTTTTCAAGACAGAGAGTCTAGGAAAGCGTAACATTAGGATTGACGATAATAAGGCTGAAATAAAGAAATTTAAAAAAAATGTACGTGAATCGTGCTCAGCCGGTATATAATGTGAATTGTATACCTACATTATATGCCATATATAAAATTTATAGATACTTTAGCTCGTCCAAATCATACAGACCTGCTTTACAGTTACTTTTTCTAATTTTTACAATACAAACATCTCTATTTTTATTCTTTCTGCAACATTCTTTGCTACCAAAAACAACTTTCCCGATATTTGAACTTGAAATACCGAATAACAGTATAATACCATGCGAAATTAAGACATATTATTATTATTTTACTCATTGGTTCTCAAACTCAAATTTCAAAATGTTAATTTTCTCTTTGATTTTAAAAATGTAGAATATAAAAACCGATATACCAAGTTCTCTTAAACTCACATTACTTCAAATTTCATTCACACAAATTTTCCAATTTAACTGAATGTAATATATTCTACTTTATTATAATGATTACTATTACATTACCCTCTACTATAATAAAAAAAAAAAAGCAGAAAACAAAATACTGAAAATTAAGATGTAAATGAGTAATGATAATAGCGATGGAACATTTTATATTTATCATGTAACGAATTCATAAAAAATTGATGATTGTAATTGACCATCATGTACCTACAACATCGTCAGAAAAACATTAACAAAAATAAAAAATGAATAAACATGAGAAAATTACTTCTTTTATATTATATTTTTGTTATATTATTAGATACATAATTTCTTGTAGCGCAATCTAACTAAATATGGGTAGTCAGATTCGAAATTGCTGAAATAATAGCGTAGTCATTCACTTTGCGTGCCTTTGTTATCACTGTTAAATGATTTTCGGAAATTTTAAGGTTTGTGACTTCGCTACTAATTCTACTTTCGTATAAACGAAAACGATGTACTCTTTTTACAGTGGTATGAACTAAAACAAGACAAGTCTAATTCAATTCAATTAATTTTTAGACAAGTTTAAGAAAATTAAATTAAAATAACACATTAAAATAAATATAACAGAAAAATCATGGCTAAACTAAAATTGTTGAGTATTGTGGGTTAATCGGTGAGACGCTGTCTAAACAATGAAACATAAATGTTATGCAATTTCTCAAAAACAGCGTACAATACAGAACACAAACGACCAATATTGTCTATTATAAAACCTTATGAGAAAAATTTATTTTTTTATTGACCAATTAAATGTGGAAAACTACTACTATCATCCGGAGCTAAGTCTTCTTAAATATAGCATAGCTCAATTTTATTTAACTAAGTACCAAATTATACTCCAAGTTTTATAAAATTTCATTATCTTAAAAATAATGAAAGAAAAATTATCAATTTAACATCTATGCTCCGACCTGCTGATTAGTAGTCAGATGCCATAACTATTACACTATGTAGATCGGCCAAGTCAGTTTAGAGAATTTAATAGTACAACAACAGCGAATTGTAGTGTCCCCAACAGAGGTAAAGCAAAAATAGAAGTCAGACCTGCAGCTTTTTCCGGCTGTTTTATGTAATATTCCTCCATAAACTTCTGCTTTATGTTTTGTTTTTTATAATCAAATATATAGGTACGTATAAATTACGTACCATGACTATAATAGTGGTCCCATGGATAACCCACATTTTTTATTTTAAATTTAAATTGTGTATTCAAAATTATGTGCAAATTGCAAACTCCATTTTAATCAAAAATTATATAAAAATGGCAACACTCCAAAAAAATTATTTTAAATTGTTTATACCTAAAATATATCTACATATACAATACTAAATACATTTATTTTACAATACATACATATTATATACATTTTTACTTCACCTTAAATATAAAATAAAATTGAAGGACAACCAGAAATATATTCTGTTCATATAAATTACATGGTAATTTTAATAGATTGATGTTTTTTTGCTAGTAATTTAATGTTAAACATGAATTTGTTGTTACCTGTCGGAAGAAACGATTGTACATTTGATGGCCACAAATAAGAGAACGGAAATAAATAAAAAGAAAAAAAATAATAACAAAAAAGAAAAATTAAACAGGATAAAAAAAATTTGTATTTACATGTAATAGCGATATCATAAACATCATTATAATTTATGCTAGAATATTTATACAGAATATTCTTAGAGAATGAAAAAAAAAATAAAAATAATTTAAATGAATATAAAATTATAATAGTACCTACCTACAGACCTACCTACAGTAATATAATAAAAAAAATATCTATACAGAAAATTTGTGAATATTTTACGTACCTACCCAACATTGATTAAGAATGCTATATACATAGATATCTTAGAATAAAATAATTTGGACCTAAAATTCATGGTGTTTTTCAAAATTTTCTGGTTTCTATTGAATGTTAGTTTCTCAATTTATAAAATTGGATATTTTTAGTATTCTTAATCAATATGGTAGTACTTAAAAACTTTCAAATACTCCTAATTCATTTGTTCAATAGATTTAATTAATTTAAAAGTTTTATTTATTTGCAATATTATTTAAAATTAAAATTATTAATCAACAAAATTGGTATTTAATATTATAATATAGAATACGAATACCGCCCAAATGGAAAAATTCATTGTTCTACAGCACATTTGTATATGCAGTCGTGGATTGGGGATATAATGACAAAATCAAAAATGCAAGAACTTCAGATAATTCAAAATAAGGCTATAAAAAATTTATATACGCTATGATACCAACAATAGAAAAAACATAAAACATCACATTCATCATCATAACACTACTTGAACTCATCAGTAGGTATATTTATAGTTTTAGACTACTAATTCAACTCCTGCTTTTATTTTGATTGATTTTATAACTTATTAAAAAATGTCATTAATATATCTGTGAGTTATTAAAACTTCAGATAGTAAAAATATTATACATGCAAATACATACATAGGATATTAAATGACTCCATTAACACAAATACAGAGATAACTATTATAAACGAGGTGCTTCAACACAACAAAAGGTCATCAAATTTGTTTCAATTATATAGAGTAGTTCTGGGGATCAGAAATGACTTTATATATACAACAATGCCATAAGTCTATACAACAAGTTGCCGGAAAATGTAAAAAAATTTGGAGACAACAACTTCAGAAAAGAAATTAACAAGTGTTCTCTAGGTCTAATATAATATATAATATTTATTATATCAAACTTGATACATTTATATTGAATAAGCTTACTATATTTGCTAATTGGATATTAGTCTAGACTATATTTGCCTATTATTACTATTATTTACTTATAATTTGTTTTTATTTTTCGCTGATTTTTGCCTACCTATATTTTGTTCTATTCTGTTTAGATTTATTAAGTTTTTATATTATTTAGTTCTTAGTGCATCTTTGAATTGAATTTAAAATATAAGAAAACTGCTAAAGACTGTAATATTATAAAATTAGTTTTTAAAATTTGTTAAACCCAATAATCTACTATGTACGAACAGAATTGCTCTTTTGAGATAATGAAATAAATAAAAAACTAATAATATCTAAAAATGTCATTTATGCTATCTGAATATGTGATAGAATAATGAGTGATTGGAAAAAACAATATGGGCAAATAGATCAGAGCGACACAGGATAGATATTCAGAAACATATAATTAATACGAACACAGGATAATGCTTGAATAGATCGCATCATACATTGGTTGAAGAAGATTAATGAAAATAATTCTTTTACAAATTATAAATAATTAATTTTTACGTAATGCGCTAACTCTTATGCCATAGAACTATATAATATTATGTAAATGCCAAATTGCCTAACGAAGGTGAGATAGATATTTGTCAAAATATATGCTGACCCATTATGACATAGTAACATAAAAAACCATTGCCTAGAACAGCAACGACACAAAGAAATTACATATGTCAAACTCGGTTTAGATTGAATTTAACATAAGAATTTTATAACACTGTAAAGTAAATTTATGTAATTATAAATTTAATTAGAAATTATTAAAATATCCATAGCATTTTACTTTTAAACCCTTTACCGCCGGCTACCAGTTCCCGTTGTACGATCGTGATGAATTTTTGAGAGTAGTCTATTTTTAGTCAAAGAATTACAAATTAAATTTGTGGTGATAGTCCCGCCGGATCCGGAGTTGTGGCCTGTACTATATATAGTACAACCAGCGGATATGGGTGCAAAAATCAAAATGAAAAAATAAAAATCTAATATTTATGTTAACTTTATTTATTTTTATTGAGAAGAACATAACCATCATAAAACATAAACAGGAATTCTTTAAAAAATTTACATATGATATTCTGCAAAGCATTTTCTTTTTATACATAATGTTTTTCTACATATTTTACAAGAGTAAATACTTCTTAAATGACACACGACACATCTAAGTTGAATGTGCATTTTTTGAGGAACATGTTGAGTTTTTTCTTTTTCTACTGACGAAGAGGGTTCCTTTTTTTGATTAAAGAAGTGCTTTCTCTGGCTTCTTGTAATATTTTGCGTACTATAAACCTCTGAAAATTAAGCTGAGATGAAAATTTGTTATTGCTATTTCCTGATTGAATGTACAATTTCCATGCATTTACCATTGTTAAATCGATTAACCACCACCATTTTTTTCCTTTGATAGCAATTCTATACGAATTTATATTTTGATCAGCGTTGTCCACACCTCCCATGTTTGCATTATATGTTGCATACACTTTTGGTAGACCAATTTGTACTTTTTTCCGGTCTACTTTGGACCAACATTTTACGTGATGCAACGGGATCACAGTATCAAAATTTGTTAAAATTGAACATACACTATTATCTATCCATTGCACAGCAAGTAACTCGGTTGTACTATCATATCTATAATCAAATGTGCCACGAGATTTATTTTTAAATGTTTTATTTTTTTCAAATGGGCAATTTTTTAAACGATTTTCTCGAATGGTACCTATTGCTTCTGTTGGTTGTGGTATTATTTTCAAAAAATCATTTACTGTTTTTGGACCAAGCGGAATCAACCGCTTATTTTCATAATTTTTTCCGCAATATACATCAAAATTGTAGCAATAACCGGAAGAGCTGCATAACATCCAATTCTTATATCCAAATCGAACAGGTTTTCTTTAAATGAACTGCTCAGCTGAATGTTTCCACTTTTAAATAGAACCCGTTACCTAAGTCATTATTAAGTCTGTCATTTATATGACTTATTATTCCCAATCCAATTCCCAATATTATTGTTGAAATAGTGCTTAGAGGTATAATAGTTTTAGTAAAACGTAGTAATAAATAATGTAAATATTTTAATTAGTCTTAAACACATAAAAACAACAATAATTAATTTTGAAATATTGATATATGTAATAAAATGAAATTATTCATATTATTTTGATCCCATATCCGCCGGTTGTACTTTATATAGTACACCAAACTTTTCACACAAAAAAATACTGATTAAATTTATTAATAATTTTTAATTAACATTCACGTTATTTTAGTTTTTATTTAATTAACACTTTTCAATTTAATTTATAAAATAATTTAAAATTTTAATAACATTTTTTAATAATTTTATGGTCAAAGGTACATTATTTTGCAATTTCTAAAAAACAATCATTTTCTAATAAATAAAATTGACACTTAATCAAACTCGAAGCAAGTGTTATGGAAATAAAAGTGTTGGCACATTCTTTAAGAATAGAATTCACAACAATTTGGCTTTAAAATCTCAAATTAGTTTCAGAAAAAAAAATTAATTTGTACACCCTGTTTTGCTGTACTATATATAGTACAACCGGCGGTAAAGGGTTTTAATAAAAAAAAAGCAAGTTCGATTTATTATTATTCAATATTGGTATAGATTTATAGTTGTATAATACATTTTATGGTGAACTTTTGGTCTATTTTTATAACTCACAGATATATTAATGACATTTTGTAATAAGTTATAAAATCAATCAAAATAAAAGCAGGAGTTGTATAAGTAGTCTAAAACAATAAATATACCTACTGATGAGTTCAAGTAGTGTTATGATGAATAAGAATTATATGTTTAACGAAAATTTAACGACAGATTCAACTTAATTGTCGCATTATATCGATTGTATAGACATTTACGTGCATTTTTCATATTCGGAATATCACATATGTCGTGACATACCATGTAGTTCTATCTCATTATAGTTAGCGAATAACTGTGAAGTCTGAAAAAAATATTTATTATTTTTTGTAAAAAAAAGTAAAATGCAGAACGTTCTACCCATTCATTCAAACAATCAATGAATATTCAAACCCATCTACATCCCCCATTTTTTAAATGTATTCAAGGATCATGTAAGAACATAGAATATTTCGTTCCATCTTTTTGTATTGCTATTGATAACACTGCTTTTTTTTTTAAACAAAAGCGGTCAATACAATCTTTACTACAGTTTTGTGTTCATGCACTGCAAGCGATTAAAAAATGTTTTATTTAGTCTACGCTACTGCAGCAAGAGCAAAAACGCAGAAGACAATTACGATTTAAGCGAACACTAAAACTACAATAAATTTTGTATGCAAGAACCTCTATAGTAGGTCGTACCGTGAAAGTTTTTTTTCAGTACAAATATTGAAAAAATCGAATTATCCCTTTTCTGAGTTGGATGTACACTATACTTTGAAACCTCTTCTTTTTGGTTTTAATAACATATTATATTAAATTTTGCTCGACCGACCTTTAAATAATATTTTGTTGTTGTTGACAGACTGAAATTCAGTTTACATCGCTAATTTTTCAATATTTCCACTCAATTCAATTAAAATAAGCATTTTTTATATACCTAAACGATCAAAAGCTATGTTGTCCTATTTAGGCATGTAGGTGTAGGCATTCAAATGTTAATTTTTCTAATATTTTGTAACATCTTAGGCATAATACAAGGCATTAGAGATCCAATAACATTGTTATAAAACAAAATTATATAATGTTGACTAATATAAGCCCATAATCGGGAGATTCCGTCCGTCCATCAAAATTATTATTCTTGAATAAGCTCTCCTGAATTCAGGCACATTTAGTTTCTGCTATTTTATATACTTTTATGTTAACTTGCCAGTGTCTATATGTATATATGTATATATATATATGTTTATATATTTTCGTGGTAGGAATTTCCATTAATAATATTCCAGCAAGATTCATTATATACTTTTGTGTTTTATCTTATAGCAGTTCTAGATGCTCAACATCCATCACTAGTTTTATTTTCTACTTTTTAGGGGGCTAGTTTGGTTTCGATAAAATTATATTTTAAAAATTTTTACATTATTATTTTTAAATTTTATTTTGCAATGCATACAAGATTTATTTCTTCTACAATCTTGTAATAAGTTATTAGTGAAAAATTGCTTTGAAAACATAAAGGCATAGTTCGACAGGAACATGCAGTTTGGATCTATTTTAAAAACTTGAATGCAGATGATTGGATTAGAAAAAAAACGTCTAATCCACTATTATAGCTATAGTAATAAATTATTAGTAAAAAATTGTTTGAAAAAATATAATCGCAAGATTCGATTAGAACATGCAGTTTGCATACATTTCAAAAGCATTAAAATCGTGTTTACACAGGATTGTAGTAAATTGGATTAGAGAAATAACATCTGATCCGCTGTAAGTCTGAACATATTCATAGTCTGATAGAGTCTGATGATATTGAAAGTTTTCTTTTTAAATTAATCTATCTAGTTAACGGTACTTATTGGATGAATATCAATTTTACCCGTTTTTAAGTAGATAATAGCTGCCCAAATTTAAATATTACTTTTAAAAAGTGACACTGTTGTCAAAAATGTTCATTATCTGCAATCTTTGAAAGTTCATGTCTACTTGCATCACCGAATCTTTCTACCATAGTGAATTTTCATCATCACAATTATTTTCATCATCAAAGCTTTAATTCTCAGAATTCGTGGAAATATTTCTTATGTACTGGTAATTGTTGCAGTATTTTCTAAATTATTTTCGACAATGGTTCGACCTTTAAATTGCTTCTGCTAAATTACTAAAATTAATTCCGTCTTTCACTTCACTTTCACTATCATTTTGAGAACCGTAACCATTCATTCCTTCTATTTCTAATTAAATTTTGTCGAGTAAATATTTATTTATTTAACAAGGAACCTACAGATTAATCTACAGGCCAACTACAGGCCCTTTTCTCCAGTAAATATTTTAACATAATTTAAGAACCACAACATATGAAAGAGCTGTCAAGCTGCGTATTTGGTTAAAATGTTCAGGTCAAGTAAGTAAATTTTTGTGATTGATTTGAGTGAAGGTGATTTCAAGATATTACCGTGTACATGATGTTGAAGCGTACTAAAATTTCGTTGAAGCTATCATGTATATGTAATACGTAGTTCCTGGTCATTCACTTATAATTAATTTTTCGAAATAAAATTTTCCAATTTTTTTCTATGATTGCTTACTTTTTCAAATAACTGTATTTTAAGTAGATACACGAGTATACATTAAATAATTTTCATGTAACTTCAGTATCATATTCTAACATAACGTAAAAATACCTAGGTTCTACTTTGGCCTATTTGTTAATATCCTAAAATGATGACTATTAATAATAATGATGATCATAATGATTAGAGAAAAATTCAAAACTGAATTTCATTACAAGCCTAAAGAAAATCTTTAATAAGAATTTTATAAAAAGAAAAACAAATAAAAAAAAGAACAAAATAATAAAAAGAAAAAACAAAATTGTAGAAATGTGAATTTAATTTTTGTTGTTGGAAAATTTAAGTATAGGTGTACATGATAAATAATTTTTGTAAATAGTCTAACTAATGACAGGACATTTAAAATGTTTTTTTTTTTATATAGACTTTTTTCTTATTTTCATTTTTTTTTTTTTTTTTTTGTTTTGTATTTTCACGCACACATTATAAATATTATTAGATATAAAAATATTTTGTATTAATTTGTTTAATTCTGAAATTAAATGTTATAAATTATGTAATACAATATTTTTGTGATGTTCAAACAAGATGTTGAAATATAGTAGAAATGTGTTTTTTATAATTTTAAGTTTAATTAACATGACTTCAAAGACATTAATAATATTATTTTAAAAATGACTCAATTTATTTAAATTGCAATGAAAAATATTTTTATATTAAAAATGAGAGAAGTATTATATTATATAGAAGTAAATTACAGGTAAAGTGGGCGCAAATTGTGTAATAAAACCTATCAATATTTGTGTCAAAAATATTTAATTTAAATGATTAGAAGAAAAATATTTAATTAAATATTCAGATAAATGAAATTAAATTATACTAACGACTGATGTTTTCAAATATAACTATAGTAAAAAAATTATTATCACAAGTCACGTGCTATTAGTAAATTAAATAATATTCAATATGCAGCTCACATCAGCATATAACTGTATGTATACAATATCTGGGAAAATATTGTCAAATTTGAGAAAAAATCTTTAATTATATTTTCTTCTCTTTCCATCTACTCTATTCAGAGATTAATGACAGTATTCAATAATATAGGTCTAACGAATAATGAAATTAAAACTAAATAAACTATAAACAAAATAATTTATAACCATTTAATATTTAATAGGCTTATTGTGATGCTTTAGAAGTAACACTTATCTTTAACTATAATATTTATGTATGTATGTATGTAACTCTTTATGAAAGGTAAATACTTGAAAGGTAAATACTACCCAGAATCGATTCCCGATGAATAAAAAAAATGCTTTATGGATGTTTCGATTTGGTTCAGTACCCTCTGTCATTGGGATAAAATTAATGACAAGAAATAATTGAGAGTATAATCTGGTAACCACTTAAATAAAATGCCACTATACTCTATTTAAGAAGGCTTAGTTCCTGAGTTTTCCACATATAATAAGTTGATAAGCCAGTAATTTGATAAATAAATGCTCGAAAAATATTGTAGATATTGTAGTATAAACTTGCAGTACCGTATCTAATTAACCTTTCCTCTGTGCATGGTTTTCTTCATCTGACCCCATATGTATTTAAATATATTTATATAAAAAATTTGAAATTATTTTTAATTTTTCCTTTAATCTCGATTTTATTTACAAAATAAAGCAAAAGAAATATAATTGAGATTAAACTAAACAAAGCTTAAGTACAAAATTCAATTTAATCACAACAAAAATCAAGAAAAATATCCTAAGGCTAAACATGGTCCGATGCTGGAATCTCGATTTCTTATTGGGAGGAATCTATCATTTCTGCGTTCATGCAGTTTATGCAGATAATTTTTGAATGTGCTGCACAAGATGGTTCTTTTACAAATGCAATATATTGTTCGTGTTTAAACATCAGCAGAGCGAGGACAAATATGACACTGTTCACGTTTACTGGCTATACTCATTCATGGCTATTTCTTCGTCTGTTGCAACCCGTTTTAGGTTCACTACTTTATAGCCTATCGTTGACGTTTACTGGCTGTATTCATAGCTATTTCTTTGTCTGGTGCAACCCGTTTTAGGTTTACTACTTTATAGCCTACCTTTGACGTTAACTGGCTATATTCATAGGTATTTCTTCGTCTGTTGCAACACATTTTAGGTTCACTACTTTATAGCCTACCGTTGACGTTTACTGGCTATATGCATAGCTATTTCTTCGTCTGTTGCAACCCGTTTTAGGTTTACTTCTTTATAGCCTACCGTTGACGTTTACTGGCTGTATTCATAGCTATTTCTTCGTCTGTGTTGCAACGCGTCTTAGACTCACTACTTTATACCCTATCTTCTCCATATCGATTTTAACATTTTCTTTCATTGCTCTAGGGTTGGTTAGACGATGTAATAAATTTTTTGTCACCAGTTACATAGCCAACTCTTTCAAGAACAATTGACGTTGTGATGATTTCGGCTGGTTGAATAGTTGAGGGTTTGCAATTTTATACAAATTAAAAGCTGCAATACCAGCGATGTCCATCATATTAACAAATACAACTATTGGCCATTGTTTAGTCTTCCTTTTGTACGTGTATGTTCTCACTAATTTGTCTAGTGTATCAATTCCGCCTTTAGTTAAATTTCAATCCAATATAATGTTGGGTTTATTTGAATTAGAGTCAACACACCTTTATACCGATGCTCAACACCGTTGTGCAAAGTTGATAGTAACAAGACTAGTAATAAGAACTTGCTTAGCTTTGGAATGTAGCTTACCAACGTAAGATTTTCGTCCAAACAAAACTCTGAAGAAATTACATATCTTTTCTTGATTTCTGCCTTGCTGATAAATCCTTTTGACAGATCAGGTTTTTTTGAACGAATTGTCCCAATTATTGTTATTTTTGTTGTTCAGGCAATACACAAATTGTGAAGAAGTTATCCATGGTTATAGTTCACCCTTTGTTAACGTGTGGTTCAGATAAACGATAAAATAAATTCAATTCATAATCAGTTGAACGTGGTTCTAAATAAGTAAAATAAAGATAACTTTTGTAATAAAGATTTCTCTCCTGTATACTATGATTTTTCATAGAAAATACATAAAACAAATGTGGGGTCATGTTTACCTTAGTGCACAGATATGCGTATATAGTTTTCTTCAAACGGGGATAACTACTTGACATATAACCGAATTTGATCCCGTTTTCTTATTTTGTGTTTAGGACATACTAATGGATGAGTCTTTCCTAGACTGGTTGATTGACTTTAATTGAAGCGAAATAGGTTTTTTTTTTATTTTACAAACGGTTGGGGTCAATTTGACCCCAATGCACAGAGGAAAGGTTAAGTACGAAAAGGTGATTCTACCTAAGTTACTGTCAAGAATATAAAAAAAATTCAATTCACAGAATCTGAAGAGATGATTACTGTTTAGATCAACCCTTATAAGATGGTACAGGGGTTCGGTAATTCATTCTGAATTCCAAAATTATGTGTAACAAAATACTGGAAAATTACAAAATTTACATTTATCATAATTTTACAGAAAAATTTAGAATTTTATAAGTCCGAATTTTCTAAACTCAGAAGTTTGTAAACTTAGAATTAGCAAAAACAGAATTCCAAGAATATTTCGTATTTTATAATCTTAGAATTTTAGATGTACAGATTTTTGATACGATCCTGTTAATATACGATCTCGTGCTTATGCAATACCGTTTATCTATATTTGATAAGTAGGTCTATGAGATTTAGTGATATTGAAAGATTTTAAGTGGCTTTCTTCTAAGCGTAAGACTAGAAATTAGAAAAAGATTATAATTTAGAAGGTCTTTCGTTTAATTCTCACTATTGAAATTTTGGAAGAATAATTTTTTTTTTTTAATTATCATAACCATGCAAAAAATATTCAACTTGTATTAAATGATTTTATTTTTATGTTCACCCACGTAACATTTTATTGTTATAAAAACAAAATTAGTGCTACGAGACTTCTATATGACCTAAAGGTAAGCACTAAAGGTGTTATAATGATGTTTTTATGGGAATAATGTGATTAATATTGATATAAGGATGCTATTATAGCAATTGCGGGACTTGTTATAATGGGATTTTCCGCAAGTGATACAGCAATGTTTTTATAAATTTAAAAGTGCGTAATCCTATATTAAGAGTTGAAGTGTTGTTATAAGAATAGAATTGCTAGAATAGCAGTAGTGGTGTTATTATTTTACTGTATTCCTATAATGTTACTAATAAATTTACTGTAGCTTTTAGATAAATATTTTGCGACGGCCATTTTTTTCTACAAACGAGGTAAATTTTTTTTAAATAAACAAAAACTGAACAGTTTTATTTTGCATTCTTTTCGCAAAAATATCAGTTTTACTTAAAAGAATAATTATTTAAATATCAAATTTGATGTTATGCATTAATTAACATACATTATTATATATTTTAAAGATGCAATTTAAAAATATAGTTTCTTTTATTTATTTAAAACTTGGTTATTATTGAAGGACAATGTATTTTTTCGAAGTCTTCTTATAATAAATGTCAATGAAACTTCATTCCCAGCCAAATTTTCCATTTTGGTCACAATAATTATAAATATTAATACAATTATTTTTGTATTTTTTTTTACTGATTGTGGAGAAATTGTTTTTTACGTCAAATTCAGGTTGTCTCTTTTTACATGGATATTTTGGCACAAATTTCTACTTGTCATAAACAATTCTCATACGATAATAAAGCTTTTCCAGATCAATGAGAAAGAAATAAGTCTAAAAGAGCGTTAAATTTTGGTTTATAATATAAGTGAACTAAAGGTAAAATTAGAGCTACTCGACTCTTAAAGGATAGCTGTTCTTGGCAATTGAAGTGCTATAAAAAATTTGAATTTGATGAATGTCTTAAGATTTCTGATAGTTTTTGGAAATTAGGTAGTAAGATGATGCAGCTTATTTATTCAGTAATTTACTACAGTAATTTACTACTCAGGTTATTTATTTTAGAGCGTACAAAAACATTTGACAAAAAGACCGGCACACTAAGAAAATTTATAAAAAACTATTTTTTAAAAAAGAGAAATAGTAAAAACATAGAGGAGATTCGGGCTTGCCAGTTAATGTTTATGAATACTTTGAACACTAATAAGCAGTGGATAACAACATCTTTCAATAAACTTCAGAATCATCTTGGAATTACCTGATTCAAGAGGAAGACATAAAAGAACTGTAAATGAGGTCAATGAGATTGAAAAATCGTATAACATAAATATCACATCGTTTTTTAGAGCAAGTCCATACATAAAACGAAGCTGATAGTGCTCATGCCAATACAGAAAGAGAAAAAAAGGGAAGCAAATACATGTACCTAGTCAATGGTTTATGTTAATACAATGTTGAAAAAAACTGAAAAAGCATACATGGTTATAGAAATGGTCCAAGATGAAATTTATAATTTTAAGAATGGAACTCAATGTTTACATTTAGATAAGGACATCAATTCAGAAAAAGTTTTATGGAGCCAAGTAAGCAAATATGATTTAAAAGATGAATACAACTCTATAAATTTAAACAGTAAAAAACGAGCCAAAAAAAGAAAACATTTGTAATGAAAAAATTATATACATCAGTTTTACCAATTAGTAAAGTTAAATTCGAGGACACACATGATTCAGAAACAGAAAAGGAAAATTTAAAATGTGAAAATTAATTTGATGAAACTAAATTTTGTATCAAAGTTAATAATGTGATCTATTGTACGTAACATAAAATTAAAATTAACTACCTATATCTAAATCAAAGTTAGTATAAAAATATATAAACTTTAAGTAAGATTAAAATTGATATTTTTAGTTTTGTTTTTCCAAGAAATGGATTTCTGTTAATTTAATGTTATTAATATTTTTGCTAATATAATAAAATTTATTTTTCTTAAAATGTACCTAAACTTTTTTATATTGACTTAAAAATAACACTACAATTTAAAACTTTTATATATTATTTTATAGCATTTTGTTAAATTATTAATGTAAAACCAGGTAGCTAGAACTATTATATTAAGAGATGTAATAAAAATCCCGTATAATTATCCATGTAACTTTACTACGTTGAGAGATATAACATAGTACGGAATTATTTTTCCCAGCAAGACATGACATCTACGCTTTATCGAACTTTAGTTTTCCAATTATTCCATGTTAAAGTATTACACCTCAAGATGTTATTATGTTAATAAAAAACAAGGGTAAAAATAAAACTATTACAATTCAAATATCTTGAGCTTAACTAATTTTGAAATTAAACCTAGTGCAAAAATTAATAATATACCTTAAAATAATATGTTGACAAAAATTTGGATCATATTACGCATCAGTTAATGCTTTTAAAATAGATTCCAAATATGATAAAATTTTAAATTGCTCTTCCTGTAAAATTGACTTTTCTGAGCTGTCATACTTTACTTTGGATATGTCGATATATTTGGTAGGTATATAATTAATTATATTACCTATGTTATATTTGATGAAAATAATCTCCTTTGAATCTTCTGATGAACCAATTTCTTTAATTTGTGATTATGTCTCAGACTCTAATATTCATTAATAACAATTATTGTATACTCTTACTAGACTTTTGTATAAACCTCTACAAAGATATTTGCCCTGAATTGCCTAGATGTTTTATATTATATTGCATATAAGTGAAGCCACGGATCTATCCATCCATCTTCTCCACGATATGTGGTTTATGCGAAATGTTTCGCTCAAAGTTTACCTTCTCTTGAAATTAAATGTGTAAAATCAACATCAAACAATTTTGAAAATGATTTATAATTATAATTACATCAATTATTGTTCCCAATTTCACAGATATGTTGAATAATTGCTTTATTATAACCACATAAATTCCCACGGTTTAAAGTCCTGTAATTAAACCTGATTAAAAAATCTGAAATTTGCTTTGATAGTCAAAAAATATAAAATAATCGAACTCACTTATATAACTTTTTAAATATTTAATACTGAAATTAACAATTTTTAATTAAAATTATAAGTCAATAATTTTACATGGAATATAATGTAAGCTAATTAAGTAAGGCCAATTTCAATTTATGTAATTTAATTTCAAATAATAATTATTAAACAAAATTTTTTATTTACATTTTCCACACGTGTGGTATTACAATAACATTTCAAAGTTATAAAGTAATTTTATCTTTTACACATGTACCTACATTCTTATTATGACCAGACTAAATAAATATATTAAATGAGATTTTTTCTATATCCACCACCATCCATTTATTTTTAATCACATAGAGGTTCTTTGATCTTTAATTAAAAAGTGATTATAACCTTGAGTTTTCTTCTTAAATGAACATGGTGTGCGCTGTACATGTTAATTTTTTTTTTCTATAATAAAAAATATTATTGCTTAGTATTAAATCTTGTTAAGTACACCTGTCGTCTATCACAAAAAGGATATACAAAACTTTTTCTCTTATTATTGTTGTCTTCTTTGTTTTTCAAATTAAAAAACTAAAACAGATTTCAAGGAATTATTATTGTGCAGTGACATTGGTTATTTTATTTTTTACTACTTATTTTGTTTATTTCAGAATATTGACCATTTCTTTTTGTGATTATTGTGATAGCCAAAATGGGCTGAGTCTATCACTAACACAGGTAGATTATTTTTTTTATGAAAAAGATTGATAACATAAATATTTTGAAAATATAACTGTAAATGATGTCAACTGTAGTAAGTTTTGGATGACATATTTTTATCCCAAAAGTAATTTAAACTTATTTAATTTAAGTTATAACAGCTAACATAAAATATGCAAAATTTACTTTTTTATTTTATTTATTTTTAATAATCAGAATTTTGTTTTTAAGAATTTATTCAATATTGCATTTAATAAGAGCCAAATTTTGTTTTGCTGATATATTTTTTATTTTGTAAATATCGTACAAATATAATAGAGGACTTTTGACAAAATGTGTTTACACAAGAGTGGGCTGTACAGAAAGCTCGTTCTAGAAAAACTTTGATAGAGAAATTTAGAGAGTTATATAGGAGTCCTCTCTAGCGACTGTTTACAATATCCAGGTCTACGTTTTTTTTTTAAACATATTTAGCTTAAAACAGTTATTTTATTTACAATATAACTAAAAATAGAATTTAGTATGTCTAATTAAAATTAAGTTAATCGTTCTAAATTAAAATGTAATAAATTTAATTTCATTTTTAATTTCAAATGGCAAGTCATTAAACATTTTTAAACTTCAAAAACCTTTTTTTTTGTGCATTTTCCTTACGAAAAAAATTTAGTCGGAAATCGAATATAATTTCTTAAAAAATAATGTTTCACATCCTCCACATAAATATTAATCTATTACAGACATCAATATTGGTATCATATTGTGTTTCATTTTATATATACAAAATAATAAGACATCCAGCTTTAATATTTTATTTATGTAAGCCAGTAAAGACAATTCAACATAAATATTTTATATCTGTTAGAATTTAGAACTACTCGCAATGCGGAGTTTTGTATTTTTTGTAGCCTATTAATTATTTACTTTGAAGAAAAAGCTATGATAGTCGAGCAATACTCAAAATGAGATTTGACGATTGTATTGGAAATTTTAATGGCAATATTAAGAGACAATTGACTTCGAATTACGAATAAAAAACTTTTTTTTTTGTAAATCAAATAATAATAATATTAATAAAAATTATGCCTATTAAAATTAAATCCGGTTGTGTCGAAGAGTTGATAAGGTTTTAGTTATAATATAGATAGTTTTATAATTATTTTATTCGCAAATGATTTTGAAAAATGAATTTTTCTGTTTGATTTTTTTCTACTTAACCCTTATGTGAGTTACAATCCAAACACCTTTATCAGGGTGACGAGGTACCCGTGTACCTTTATATATTTTGTATGGAAAAAATTTTTTTGTACCTATATATTGTAAATATTCATATTTACGTATGTGCACTGTAAAAAAATTTTACTACTATAATAGTAGGCAACTGTGTTTCCTAGTATAAAAGTAGTAAAATTACTAATTGACGTAAAAATGATAGATTACACATAAGTTGTGTAAAATATATGCGAATTAATTGTGTGAATTTACTGCTAAGACAGAGTAAAACCCACATAAAAAAAAATCAATTTTACCTAATATTCGTGTGAATTTACTACTAAGGGAGAGTAAAACTAAAACGACAATAATATCAATTTTGCCTCATATTCGTCTAAAATTACTATTAAGACACAGTAAAAATCAAATGAAAAGTTGAATTTTACCTCACATTCGTGTGAATTTACTGCTGAGACGGAGTGAAATTAAAAAAAATATTGTGCTATTATAATAAGTAAAATTAAAATTTTGTTTTAATATTTAAAGAAAAAATTGCATATTTAATAGAAATTGTACATAAATACAGAAAAATTATTTTTCTTAATAACTAGTTATATCAAATTTAGACAAAACACTGATGTTTTATGTTTATCATATTATTTTTGTAAATTAAAATTACAAAACTACAAAAAATTATATTTTTTAAATTGAATTTACTTCATTAAGTATTTTTAATGAAAAAGTTGAAAAACTTAAGATTAAGTATAGTTCAATTTTTTTGTGTTTTTACATTCATAATAATTATTATATTAAATTTAAGCTTTTAAAATTTTATGTGTCTGAAATTTTTTCTATTACATTATTTATTTTACTAATATTATTTATATATGATTTTCTTTTCCCCGAATGTTTTAAAAAAAATCTTACAATGAATTCCATTGTTTGGCAAACATTTTTCGGGTACATCAAATTCAAAATGTAGAAGTAGCATATTAGTATTTCAACCATTTGAACTACACAGAATCCATCTTCCTTCTGCACCAACGTTTTCTCATTTAAAAAATATGTTGTGATATTATTTGGTGTATCTGCATAGTAACATGAAAATAATAAATTATTAAAATGTGATATAATTCATTTAAAATGTAATACCTTTTTCGTTTTAACATACCAATTATAGCAGCCCAAGCCGAATTAGTTGGAATTCTTTCTGATATTTCAGTTAAAACTGTTCCAAGCTATAATTAAACAAAAATTAAATTTTGAAAACTAAAATGAATATTAAATTATTAATTCATATATACCTCAAATTGTTTGAATAAGAATTGTTCATCTTCGTTGAAATATTTGAATATTGCTTTTTTTTTGCAAATATATAATAATATTTTTTTAATCACAATGCACTTGTTACTAGGTTGAAATTTATATGTATACTGAAGAAATTATGTTTATTGCGACGCTTATTGATTGATACATACATAACAAGCACAACGGTTAACAAGAACAAGAACAAGAACAAACATGATTCCGCATTTTTTAAAGTAAATTCAAACTTTTTGTTTATGTTTACATTTATTTTGCGTAAATTTGCGTTTTTTTGTTCAATTATTATGTAAAATTGCAATTTCACACCAAAAAAACTTAATTTTACATAAAATAGTGAATTTACTACTGTAGTGTAGAAATACTCCAAAATTACTCTAATTTTGAAGTTAATATACGTATATTATAATAGAAATTTTACATTCATTTTTTACAGTGTGTATTATACATATAAATATACATTTATAGATTTATAATAAATGTATAATATAAAAAAAAAATAAAATTAAAATAAAATAAATATCCACATTTACATAGCAATATGTACTATATGCATATGATTAAAGAATATTTTATGTTAATATTCTAGGAATTATTTCCAATAAAACTATTTTTATTTTTATACCTGAATAATGTCATAATTTTGGGTACCGAACTACAGTCATTTTCATGTTTTAGTAATGAAATAAATTCTGGGTATCGAAATATTTTTATTTTCATCTCTACATAATGCAATACGTTTTGTATTTTTGCTTTCACACCCTTCAGTAGAAACTTTGATAGCAAGCTAACGAGCAATTAAATAAATTAAAAAATTTTACAAAAAAGTATAAATTATAGAAAAAAATTAACATCTTAATAGAAGTAGGAACTAATGCTAAGCCCAAGATCAAGATCATCCCATATTACAATAAAACGAAAGAAGGTGTTAACAATATAGACAAATTTTTGTATGAATATTCTGTAAAACGAAGAACCAAGCGTTGGCTACCGACATTGTTGATATTGCTGGACGAGCAGCATATATTATTTATATGGATCACCATCGAAGATTTTCCACCACTGATCGCCACAGAAGCTTTTTGAAAGATTTGGCATTGAGAGCTGTGCAAATTTAATATAAAAGTTCGTGCATTAGTTTCTGACAATAGTAGTAGTTTTCCACATTTTATGAGTTGATAAGCCAGTAATTTGTTAAATAAATACTCGAAATATTGTAGATATTGTAGTGTAAACTTGCAGTACCGTGCTTAATTAAGCACGAAAAGGTAATTCTACCTAAGTTACTGTCAAGAAGATAAAAAAAAAAAAAAAAAAAAAAAGACGTTGGTAAACCATTTATATTTTCAATAATGCAAGATGTTCTTGGAAGACAAATTTTAATAACAAGCAAACAACAAAAGAGAGACTATACTGGTAGATTCGAAGTGGTTGACAGTTGCTACTCATGTAGAAAACTGAACCACAAGCAAAGATAAACTAGAAAAGACTGTGCTGAATGCAACAAACCAATTTGTGGTGAACATAGTGCAACATTAGCAAAATGTAATAGTTGTTTTGAAGTCACTGGGACTAATAAATTTTGACTTTTTTCTAATTTTAAGGTTTTTTCTAAATATTCTATGACTATGTAATTATTATAATATCTACTCTGAAATAAATTTTGTATGTAAATGAAATAAAAATAAAATAATAATATTCAAAATTATATCTATAGAATTCCATACAAAATGTATAGAGGTACTCAGGTACCTCGTCACCCTCTTGAAGGTGGCTTTTCAAAACAAGGGTAGATCTCGACTTCATCGATTACAAAAATCCAAATCCTTAAAAATTATTAAATTTACATCTTTTTGGAGTTGTCAGGGTGTTTGAACGCGTTAGCCCTTCCAGAACCTTTTTTTTTTGGGGTTTGAAAATGCAAAAGGTACCTCGTCAGTCACATAAAGGTTAATTATTTATTTTACTTATTCTTTTAATTTTTCAAAAAGAGCTAACGAAGCTCGCATAAAGTGTTTACAATTCGTTTTAAAGTGCTTAGTCAAGTTTATACAAATTCAAGTAATATAAAATAATATATAATGCAAAAAAAATATCAAATTAAGAACGAAAGAAAAAAAAATATATATATTACATGTAATAGAACAGAAGTGATGAATATGTGAATAATTTAATGGACGGATAGTAAGAATATGATTAAATGAAAAACAAATTAATTACAAAGTACGAGTTCAATATTGTGGAATTATCATTTTTTTTACATTTACTTTTAAATAAATTCTTTTTTTACAGCTTAATATTTAATGGGAGACTATTAAACATTTTGTTGCTTATATTTGTATTTGAGTACCGATTGTCATTTCAGTATTTGTTTTAATATGATTGTTCTGTATGTTGTGTATGGGGGTCATTTGTGTCTAAATTATGAAATAATTGAGTTTTAATATTTGCAGGTTCTTGTGGATTTCATTTGTCACCGATCTTTTTTCTAGCCCGAAGAGACTTTTAATGGCTCGTAAGTTACCTATATTTTTTTTCAAAAGTGTTACCCCATATTATTGCTTTGTTCTAATACTTTATTTTACTTATTAATATTTAATATTTTTTATATTTAATCTTCTATTTTATCTGTTTGTCTAACATTTATGTTTTTTTTTCTTGTAATTTTAGTTATTTAGTTTGTGATCACTCGACACTTGTACTAGCTACAATAGAACGATCTTCAAGTAGATACTTATTATTTGATGTTCATAAATCTATTATACCGGGTGTTTCAGAGCTTGCGTATCAGTTTTTTAAGGAGAGAAGGACAATTAAAAAAAAATTTATTAAATATGTTGAGGGTGCTCTATCGATTGGTGCTACTTTCAACTTCCGAAAAGGACCGTAAAAGATTTGTTTAAGCTCAAAAATCGCCGAAATTGGACGAAATCAAGATTTTCAAATGGAAAGAGGTACTTTTTTATGCAAATTCGGATTCTACTACAAAAAATAAGAAAATTATGTTTTTAATAAAAATAAATAAGAAATTAAAATAAGAAATTTTATGTTATGTTATGATTTTTTTTTTTGTTTTCTCATTATTTTTCTTTAAAATTAATAAAAAATAAAACAAAAATCCTCCATATTATTTTCCATTGGTTAAACCAAAATTAATAATAATCATTTTTACAAATAAATTTGTTTTTAATATTAGCATATTTGCTCAGTTTTGGGTACCTACGAAGTTTAAACTAAAAAAAAATTTACTTTACAAAAATTTCTGTTTTTTTTTCCCTTCATTTATTTGTGTTCACTTATAATTTTATTAATTCAAAAATAGCATTCAATATAATATGTAAATAAATTGAATAACAGTTTTAAGGTTGTAATTTTGACACACATTGTACATAAGAATTTTACGACCGTAGCCAAAGCTGTCTGGTCTTATTTTTTGACATAGAATACGAATTTGCATAAAAAGAACCCCTAATCCTAATTCAAAATCTGGATTAAGTTCAATGTTGACGATTTTTTGTCTTAAAAAACTGATCCCGGAAGTTCAAAATATCTCCAATCGATAGAGCATCCTCGATTCAAAATTTTAATTGAATTTTAAAATAACGGATAAGGAATCCGCTCTTAAAACGCTGATACGCATGCTCTGGCACACTATACCGGGTGTAACGGGATAATAATAATTAATTTGATTTTTCTTTTTGTACTTTATAAAGTTTTCTTTTATACTTTTTGTAAAGTTCGTATTAAGATTTTTGCCTGAATTACTAAATTTGTTCATAAAAATTGAAAAAATACACGAAAAAAAATGTCCAACGAAAAATGTACGTAGATTTCTGTCTCATCTTGAACATTTTTGCTATCTAGTATGAAGCTTAGCTCAGAACACGAGATTACGTCTGTAATGCTAAAATTGGACATTATTAAATAAATTTTCTTACAACGTAATATTTATTCAACCTTATTTATTTATTTATTTATTTATTTATTTATTTATTTATTATGCTCTATAAATTGTACAATTAATTCTTTTAAAACTATTTATTTAGATACAGATATATAATTATCTTTACTACAGTTGATTTGTACTTTTTTATTTTGATTTAGAAATTTTCGAGTTCACTAGTATAAATTTAAAGGAAAATTGGAGATGGAACAGTAAAACCTACCTACAGTAAAACTTATACGTACGAACTAAACTAGTCTAATTTTTTTAACTTAATTTAAATTTCTGATCAGAGGATTTTCTGACATGAACAGTTCCGAGTGGAACTTTACAGTTAAATAACTTATTTTTTCTAAAATTGTATTCATGCTGGCTTTTTGGTTGAATACCATCTAGGAAGATTGAATACAAGTTTCAAAAGTTTATTTTGCGCAATTTGCAATTTTTTGCAATGAGTAGCTGCACAATCTCCCCAGACTGGTGCCGCATATAACATTATTGGAAAATTACCTTAATAAGTATCAATTTGTTTTCTGTGGATAAGATTGATTTTCTGTTAATAAGGGGATACAACATGCGAGTACATTTGTTAATTTTATCAATAGTGATAGAAGTTTGCTTTTGAAAGGTTAGCCTTTTATCTAAGGTATTGCCTAGGTATTTAATAGTATCGGCCCAGTTAATTTCGTCATTTTGCAGTTTTAACGGTATAGAAGGTAAAAGAGAGTCTTTCCTTTTTTTCGTAAAATAAATTGAAACTGTTGGAAGTTGTTGGAAGCATTAATTTTTACTCTCCATTTTGCATAATAACTAGAGAGCTTATTGAGTGAATTTTGTAGGTTTGTTAATATGTGATTGGGATTAGTGCCAGCAGAGTAAACCTAATTCTCTGCAATAGATCCAACCAAATTCATATCATATTTCACAATCGATATCATAGAACGAAGTTAATAAATAGTTAAAATATTGTTTGAAAGTACAGCAAAATACATTGTTTGTAAAAAAATAAATAAAAATATTTTAATAAAATGTTCAATTAACTATAATTACTACAATCCACTTATAAAAATTTATAAACATAATTTTAAACCCTTCATTCATTCATTCAAACTTTTCAAATAGAGTTCAATAAATAAAGTTAAAAATTTTCATCTTAAAATATCTCAAAAGTAGACCTACTCTTCAAAAGTTTTAAAGGAATCCGACTATTAAACTTAAGTTTTTTTATAAATTTTTCTTTTACTGAAAACAATTCTAAAAATTTTATTCCAGAATAATACAAATAATAATTTTTCTTTACTTTTAATTTTTTTTTTTTTTTTTTGTTAGTATTTTAAATTTATTATGAACAACAAAAATGCCTATAAAACTAAATTGCAAAGATAAAAAAAAACAAGATCAGAAAACTTTAACGTTAAAAAATTCCTCTTCTCATATTTGATTTCAATATTTTGTGTCTGTATGAACAAAGTAAAATAAACAAAAGAAGAAAATAAACCAAAATGTAAAATCCTCATTTACATCATCAGTAACCAACCATGTGTGAAAAATTGCCACAACAAATGTAATATGTACAACAATCAAATGAAAATATTAAACAAAAAAACAACAACAACAGCGTGCATCAAATCTAAAAAAAAAATTTTCTTATTTTGTAATTTTATCACAAACCCAAATACAGTACTAAAAATTATGAGGAAACTATAATTCCTGTTGGATGGAAACTATAGAAAATAGGTAATCTTTGTACAAATGATTTCTAGCATAAACAAAATTTTCAAGTTTGATATTCAGTTCCGAATTTCAAATTTTTTGTTAGTGTATAATAAAATATTTTTCATTTCATCAGGATGTATCAAAATTGTTTTTCCAGATGATTGAGCGGAATGCAAAAATTAAATTTAAGCTAAAAATTTTAACTCTTAACCATATTTATGTATGGCGTCACTGCGGCTATTTCAAATTTTAAAAATTATTGCAATTCCTTTATTTAACATAACATATTCATATTTTACATAGAATTTTTTAAAGAAATATCCAAAAATTTACATAATCTTCAATTAATCCTTTAAAATAATAATGTTTTAATAATTTGACCTAAACTTGTAAGCTGATATAAGATAAAATCAATTTTATAAACATAGACAATGTTATGGCGCCGCTGCGGCTCAATATAAATTTGAATATAAATAAAATGTCAATATAATAAAAAATTAAATAAAAAAAATTTACCAAGCGAAAATCAAAACATGACCAATGTCCCATATCAAAAGGCAAATATTTCAGGCGTGCAATAAATGTGATAAAACAATAAGTACAGACCATGCAAAAATTCTTTACAATGCTTATGAATTCAAAACAAATTATTGATTCCATTTCATTTATTTATATGAAATTTATATAAGAGCAGCTGCAGTGCTATAACAGTTTTTGTGTGATTGATTTTACAATAGTGTGGTTAAGGGTTAATTAAAAAATCAATGTTTCAAATTTAATTTGAACTATGTATACACACTCTTTAATTATTAAATCACTAAATTTAAGTGTAAAAATTTTTATTCTCTATAAGTACATTAAAATATATCAGTCCAAATTATATTTATACAATATTTTTTATTGATTGCACTTATGCACTTATGGAAGCAAAATATAAAATTAAAGTAAGCAAAATTGGTGTTCTAATCGATTTTCTTCAATTGCACACAGTTGATCTACATAGTACTGAGTTTCTTAGAAGAGTGATAATGGCAAAATCTTTTTCAATTAGTCATGTGTTACCTGTCTTTTCAATATACACATCTTATCCTGAATTTGACAATTTCCCGTATTTATACTATCTCTTCGGAGGTCTTCCTGGTACACATTACATAGATATTGGTATTGGGAAAGTAATTCCCTAAAATAACCAGCTGGTTGGGTCTGAATACGAAGATTTTCTTCGGTGGAGCACTTTCGTTCATCCGCTCTAGGTTCCCGATCCCTTGAAGTCTTTTGACTTTTATTTTCGTCACTACGTGAATATTATATCTTGCTCTACAGACACACAAACATCGTTGTCAGATTCGTCGTCAGTTCGTCATCAGAGATCCACAGACATCATCGTTTTCAGCATCATTATATCTTAATTAGGGCATGAAAAAAGCATAATTAATTATGAATTTATTTGCCAGAATACTCATAATAGAATAGTGACGGCTACCTAGCTATTATATAAAATCCGTTAAAGTTTTTTTTTAGGCCAGCATAGTTCTGCCGAACATAATAAGTGCACTTTTTTAAATTAGAATATTTGTGGTAGTTGCAAACACTTAAAGATAATTTGAATAATTTCAAAAATACTCAACAAAAATGTGAGAAAGACAATAACAAAAGTCGTTCTGCAAAAAGTGATTTTGTTAAAAGAATTTCCTCAAAAAATCAATTTTGGGAATGCATAGCTTAGAAGCAAGCCGATGTCTTTTCCACTTTTAACACAAAAAAACTAAGGATGAGGTTTTGTTTATATTCTAAATTAAAATTGATTTACTTCCTAATATTTCAACAAATCATGCTAATTCCCATATATAAACGAGGTCAAAATTCATAGTTGGCCCCGCCTTTTGCTTCTAAGCTACACAAATACACCATACTAAAATAGCATTTCCAAGGTTAACAAACAAAATTCAACTTACAAAATAGTTTTAAATTTTTACCTAGTAAAGCAAAAACAAAATTTGTTAGATTTAATATTTTTTTTTAGTTTTACTGCCCGACAAAATGGAATTTTAAGAAAATGGGGATAGGTTGTTTTTTTTTTATGCTGAGTTATCTATGTAAATTTGTCCTTTTCCGATCTATTGTATTTTCCCTGTGTATTATCTTACAATTTTAGACTTATGTCCTTGATGATCGCTATTATTGCTTATATGAGCCAGCGGTTTGAATGCGGCATTTTGCGACAACAAAACATATTTTTTATTTTATTTTCCGGCAGTCGGAAAAAAAAATAGTTTACTTTAGATTTTTGCCACAAAATTGAATTCTTCAAATAATTTGTGACAGATCTAACTATATAAATTAATTATTAAACAGAAAAGTCAAACAGTATATTAATCTCCAGTAAATTTTTTGTAATAAAATACAATGGAAAATAAAAGACGATTAGCTACAAATGAATCAAACAGACAATTTGTTCATGCAAATTTAATAGTGTTATTCTAGTGTTTTTGTTTGTTTATTCTTCTTATTCTTTTTGACTTAAGAAATATTGCTTGTATTTATTATTATTACAATATACTGGCAAGACTTTTTTATAATTACTGGCAAGACCTTCTTATATGATAAGCCCTTTGTGATGCTTATGTTCAGCATTCGTACTTCTTTTAGATCATTTTTGTCGTACTTTGCAATTTTTTGGTCAATCCAACCGATATCCAACCAACCTTCACTCGTTATTCATTTCAATATTCACAAAAATAATTCCTAGACAATGTTCTTAAAACTATTTTTTTGTTTTTGTATTGGACACAGTTACATATACTTTATTTATTAAACTGTCTCGCAAAAAAATGCAAGACTTTTATCTTATTTCAGTTGGAGTCTATCTAGTTCCTAGTATTACCTATTATAGTTTCTCTCATTGTTGATTCTGTAATACATAAGAAAATAACTCTATTTCTTGGATTTAATTTGTTTCTAGTCCAACAATGTTCTGTTTTATGTTATCTTTAATCGAAAAAATATTCTATTTGTAGACCTAAATCTACATCATCTACAGGAAAAATCATTTTTAATTTAATTATTTTTCTTTATCTAATAATTTATATGGACAGGTTTCTGGATAGATACAGTAATACGGCAAGTGTAATTGAATCTCAATAGAGCCACATTTAATTTTATTAAATCTTTGAATCATTTTAAATCTCGTTAGACATATAACAAGACTTTTTTAATCTGGACAGTTTCCTTGAATTAAATAAAACTTCATGATTGAGCAAATAACGCATCGCTATCATTCATTAAATGGATTTATTTTGAATTCTACCTCATATATTAACAGAAAACAAAATTAAATCCTTATTACATTTTACAACCCGGAAACATTGTATCTATATACTATAACTTTCATCTATTATGTAAACAATAATCACAAATAATCATGAGTACACCAAAATCAAAACCAGAATTGTTAACTCATTGTATAAATTTATATAAAAGAAAATATTCAAGGACTATAGAAATTGTAAATGACTAAAATATTAAAATTATTGAAAAATAATTTTTAAATATTTAATTGAAGTCACATTAAAGCGAGCATAAAGAACCTATGGGCCATCTTCCATGAATGAGGGAATATTTCGAAGGACTGTCAGTTCTACTTTTATAAAAAAAAAACACAATACCCCTGAACAAAATCCTCAAAAGATATGTAATCAAAAATTACCTTTCCTTGAAATCAGAAATTTCTATTATCAATTTCATAATTTTTTTTTTGTGTGTGTAAAAAACAAATAAACAAAAACACAAAACCAAACAATAGAAAATGTCTAAGGAAAAAGGACATTTCATTGAAAGTGAGCATGGTGCAATGGTAATTCTTTACTAATCCTCTTCAAAAGATTATTATTGCTTTTATAGCGAAGAGAATCGCTTCAATGATTCTTAAATAAAATAATCTTAAACATAAAAAACAAATATAAAGAAAAATAAATAAAAAAAATAGTAAAACAAAAAAAAAAAGGATAATATCTATCTTCAATCATTGACGCGTGCAATCCTTTTTTGGTGCCGAGAAATAAAAAAAAAAAATATATCTAATGTATTTTTACTATAATATAGTATTTATATACATATATATGTGTATTATATATCAAAATAATCATATATGAATATATAAGTATATATGTATATGTAATACACAAATATCTGTTATATTTGCCGTTTCAGTTTCGGATACATTTGCTTCGCTTAGATCTTAGCACTCATTCAGGCATACATTTTTCATTCCCCTTAATTTTATTTGATTTCAAAATCAATTTTCAAGAAAGTTAATTTAACAATTTGAATTACGTTTATAATACCTACTATATTATTGGATAATAAATTTTTTCATGACTACCTAATTTAAGGACAATATTATTTAATTTTTTTTTGCCTGCAGATTAGTAGATTCACAAGTATAATGTCGTACATCCAAAAACTTAAATGTTGGCAAATCGACTTTAAAGGTTTGAGAATGTTCTACGAAAAAATGGTACGAAAAAATAGGGTTTTTTTTTTTTAATCAATAATGTTGTTCATTGGCTTTATTTCTACGTCACAACCCACATCTATCTAGAATAAATATTCGAAACTAGAGGGATTTTTTGCTCGAAAGATTCGAAAACACTTTGTCGTATACGCCACTTTCGGGAGGTTTTTTATATTTGCCTTAATTAACTTGCCTTGGACTTTATATGTTTGTTTCAATTTGCTTCAATTCAACAAAATACCCATTTCAACAACCATTTAACCAAAGTATATCCATAAAAAGAGTAAGAACTCATGTGTGTGTATTCATTTGTTTGCACACAAATTCATATGCAAATTTGATAAACATTGTCAGAAATAGACGATAATAAGAATTTTACGTGTAAGAAAAAGAAAAAATATAGTAAACAAAAAAGAGTAACAAAAAAAGTTGGCTGAAATTAAATAAATAAAGTTTATAATTTTGAAAACTATTTTCGACAAAAATTTTCGTTGAAATATTTAACAATATTATTTTCTAAATTGTATCAACTATGCATAAGATTTTTAGGAGACCTAACTAAAACAGCGTTATCATATTCTTTAAATTCTGTGATTTGTAAATAGATGTTGTCCTCAGTATTATTTTATAATCGTATACCAATATAATAAATATTTAGGTTTACTAATATAATTAATAAAAAATAATAATGTTTGTAGCTCCAAATTATTACTGACAAATATATTAATAATATTTTATATTATTGTAATGTAATTATAATTTAATATTTTTAATAGGTATATACGAAAATAATAATGTTTAAAACGAAAATATTAAAATAATAAAAGATCAGAATTAATCATCGTATAAGGGTACAAACTAAATTAGAACTAACATTTTTTGCCACCCTGCCTCATATAAATAATGGGAGGAAACGTAAACAAATCCAAAGGAGAATAATGAGAACGCAAAATTATTTTACAGTATAAAGCAAAAGGCAAACATCTGTTTTGTACCTTTTCTCTCTCATAATAAATTTGGTATACGATAAGTAAATGTAAATTTTACCTCTTTTAACTAATGATATTTTGCTCGGTTTGATATTTCTTATAAATTAGGTTGTCGTAAAATGGGAGTGCGTATTCTTTTTAATATAGATTTAGATATTCTTTGCATTCAACTAAGGTGAAATTTACATATGTGTGTGTACTAATAATGGAATATGGATATTTGATAAAGTTAAAATTTGGTTTCTCTTTAAATTCACTATATTTATTGACATTTCTATGGTGTAAAGAAACAAAAAAAAAAAACAAAAAAGGAATAAAAAATAAATGTGTGCAATACAAATCATTATCATTATATTTCAATCATTTTCTATTATTATTCAATTTCAATTATTTTCAATCATAATTTTCATTATATTTTTTTTGTGTTTATAATTTGGTTTCTTTTATTAATCTCTTTCTTTTATTATTTCTCTTACTCTCACTAAGCATATGTAAATGTACGTACATGTTTCATATAGGGCTTGCATTTGTTACATACATAATCATATGGCTTAGTTTAATTGAAAATAAAATGCAAACATTATTTATGGAAGAAAACAAAATTTGAACCTATCAAGTATCAGTTATCTATCACTCAGTTAGAAATTACTCTTCTCGAATGTAAAAAAAAAGTTTATTTTCGATTTATGCATGTATATATTATACTTTTATAAGCCAATTTATGCTTAGGCAGCGTTTACACGTCGGACAAAATCGAATTTTATCGTAGATAAAGTCGGATGAGTGTTTACATTTCAGACTTTTCCTCAGATTTAAATCTACGATTTTACGTCAAATATTTTTTGTATTTAACAGGGTTTCTTTTTATAAAGTGCGTAATTTTTTAATACGTAAATTAAAAAATTCAAAGCTATCTAATCAAAAATCTCCAAAAAAAGCAAATTAGCCGAAATTCTAGGAAGTCTTGAGATGAGATTAAGAGATTTGGTAAAAAGTTCGGCTAATTTGCTTTTTCTGTAATTACAATCATAGCTTGCTATGAAAACATTATATCAAGCTGCGATTCTAAAGTTTATTTTTGTAGTTTTAGTACCCTTAAATTGAAGGCAAATACTTCTAAAAAAAAAAATTTTTTTTTTCCTTATTTTATTTACATTCATATACGTACGACAAAAAAATTGATAAATACGACAACATAATTGTATAAAATATGCAATATTTTCATGCAAATTATACAAAATTTAAAATTATGCTTCAATTACAAAAATTAATTTTTTATTATTAATTGAAAAACGAAAATTTTTATTGTAAAAATTGTCAACCGTTGAAATAAAAAATTAGTTTCTTAATTTAAAAATATTTCATACCTATTTCTTTTCACTTTTAATTCACAGCGCCGGACTTAATTTTACATTATTATTAAAATAGGAACAACTTAAAGATTTTCAAAATTTATATAATATATTTTTTTTTCAGTAACCTTAATTTTAAATTAACTTAAATATAATATTCAGATGAAACATAAACATGAACTGAAAAACGTAAACATAACATTAAAATTATTCAAAAATAAATAAAAAATAGTAAATTTGTATTTTTTTTAATTGCACTTATTGTCGATATTATTAGTTTTGAGAAAACTATTTTGTTATATTAAATAAAGTTTTGTAATACTTCAAATCCTCTGCTGGTAAAAAAGAATACAAAAACTCGCAATATCTTTTTTCTTATTCTCAGATATTGGTTTTGCAGAAGAAATTTTTATTTGCGTTTGAAAAATATTATTTGGTGTACCAAACACTCCTTTTTTAAATTTTTTTTTTATACACAACACTTTAAAATCTTGTTCTGCTGCAGAAGTCTTCAGTTTTAAATTAAATAAATCATTTTGATCGTATTGAATATATTTTATTTGTGAGAATGGAACTAATTGAAATGTAAGTTAAGCAGCTATTTCGGAATACAATGTGAAATCTGTTTTATTCATTTGGGTAATATTCAGTTTAACATTCTTATAATTTAAATATTGTAATTTTCTCTGGGCTATGGATTTCTTTATATTTCAAACTACGATCAATTGCGCTATGAACAGCACCAACCTGTAACAAATTTTAAAATTCTTTTAATGTATAAATCTATACCTTAGTTTATATTTATAATATTTTTTGGTAAAAGCGTTCTTTTTTTTACATTATAAATAAACTTAAACTTATTTTTTGTATCTGAGAATGCCCGGGCTCTGAGAATTTCTGGGTAATAGTTTTCATTTATCGATTATCTGCCAGAAATTTAAGTAAACCAGTTGCCATGATTTTATTTTTGTTTTGTGGTACACACGTATCGCTCCACAAAATTAAATGTTCGGTATTACGATAATCATTTAAAATTCTTTTTAAAAGTTTGGTTAATGAAGTAGCGATGTCATTTCCTGTGCGACCACTTTGGATTTCATTCCAAAGATCACAGTATGTTACATTTGGATTTTCATTTGTTTTACAGCATACATCAGTAGAAGTTAGATTTAAGACCGTCAAATTGTAATAAAACGTCGATGCGAATCCTTTAGGTAAAGTAAAGATACTTTGTAAGTCAAAACATACGACTAGGGTACTTTCATTGATGTTATTTCGATCCATATCGCGTTCAGCTTTAAGTAATCTATGTTCTTGCCTTTGATGCTCATAACTGTCTTTATCTTTTTGATTCACTTATTTTGCCTCTTCTTACTTTTTAAATGATGTACATCGTTCGCATTGATCTTTTTTTTGGCTTATAAAAGGAAAAATTTAATTCCCTTTCAAAAACTCTGGTATAAGTGATAAGTGACGTGTTTTCTTCTGGATATTTTTGTTGGAAAAGATTATATATTATACAAATTGACAGCCCTTCCTCTAGATATTTTTTGCTGAATTAGCTCTACAATAATGAGAATCGACTGTTGGAAAACTCTTAATGTGATTTCTAATTTTTTTCATTGACTCTTCAGATGTTTTGCGCTTAACGTGTTTAACTCTCTTCAAAGGTTTAACTGTTCCAGTTTTCGTGTCACACAAATTTTTAAAGTGATAGTAAACTCTGAGATGTTCAATGTATTTAAAAAAAATGTCTTACACACTTGAAGAGTGTTGTTATCAGTTTTTAAATAATACAAAAATGTGTTTTGATTTTTTAACGAACTTGCAGTAGTTCTTCGTCTAACACTGTCCTTTTTTCTTATAAATTGGCTATAAAATGCATTTTTTAGTTCGTCATTCAGAGACCAAAAGTTTGTGAAAATGTTTCTTCTAGTCTCTTCATTAACATTTATGGTGCAAAGATAAAAGCATAGTTCTTTGCATGTTGGTTTAATGTTTTTTTCAGCCATTACAATTCCCTTTGACGACTACAGACCATGAATATTAACAGATACGATATTATAATAGTCAACAAAATGAATCATACTTTGTTGTTTATTTATATACGATAAAATAATTGTATGCTAATTATTTTGGTAATCTACACCAAATTTTATCGTATATCCAAAAATTTGGGGTTTACAACACTATAATAGTAGTTTTACTGAAATTTGCGGCATTTACGACAAAATTGACACTCAATATCTCGGCAATTATAGCTGCTAGGTCAGCACCGATTGCATAGATTGATTAGATTGATAGAGCTTAAAAAAATGACTAAAATGGCATCACTAACTAATTGTTTTCGGATTTTGTCATGTACGACATTATAATTGTGGGGTGACGTTATATTGTTGACATACATTATATTTCCGTTACAATTTATTACTTGTCAAATAATATTATGTCAATTATCAAAACAATATTATGTACTTTTATAAAAAATGTTTTTATAATTTTCATACTAAAAATTTAACCCTTAAACGTCTCGTGTATCAAATTTGATACAAACAATTGAAACTTTCACATTTTTTAATATATTTAATCTATGTCTACAAAGTCCATTGTATTTTATTGAATACGTACTGTTTTAACTCAAAATTACTGTCATTATATGGTTTTTGTGTGTGTGTGAGTAGAAATTTAAATGTGATTACAATAAGTGTAAATTAACATATTTTTAAATATTTTTGACGCGTAAAAAAAAATTGTAAGTATTAAAAAATAATATTTTTATTACAAATAAGTAGAAATATCTATAATTATAATTGACAAGCATTTAAGGTCCTGCGCAGTAGACAGCTTTTTATTTTATTTCGATTTTCCTACTTCTTAATGAACTTCTAATATATGTAATATATAAGTTGTATATATAAAACAAAAATGCGCACACAGTTGAAAATTTTTTACCCATATGATTTTATTATTTTGCAAATACATTATGACTATGTGAGATCTTATTAAGATAATAAACAAAAGCAAACAAATCAGTTATTATAATTTACATTATATACTTGCCAATGAATCTATGTACATATGCCAAAAAAAAAACAAAAAAACAAATTCATCTAAAATAAAAAATAAAAAACAAAAAAAAAAACAAATCACTTGAATTCTTCATTTTTATCTTTTTAAGTAACTGTTTCTAAATTTTGGATATTTGTAGTAATAATATAGTTTTTATTAAAATTATGTATTATGTATGTATATATATACATACCTCTTTAATGACAAAATTTTTTATTTTTAGGAATTTTATCCACTAAATGCCATTTACTATAGGGAATATATCGGAAACGAAGCAGTATATGAGGGACGTGTATTTATGTGTCCTAAATAAAACTTACTAACCACAAAACTTTTTTTAAACACGAGTGGTTTCTGCTATATCGTGCGAAGTCTATGTCAGTACGTAAATTACTGTTTTTTTAAAAACTTTAAATTTGACTTCAACTTGAAATAAAATTACTCAACAGGGGCCCCTAGTTTAAAATATATTATGATTTGGTTCATCTAGGGAAAAAAAACTGTTTGTATTTTTTTTTGATACATTGGTCGTTTAACCATGGAAAAAATTATTGTTTGTTGGATAAAGACATTGAAGGAGTTCTTGACGGTTGGGAAATCGAAGATGGTTTGAATGATTCTAATGATGAGTTTAACTACTATGAAATAGAAAATATGTCTTTAGATTTTTTTGACGAAGATTTGGAAGAAGAAATTCAAAATGAGGAGCCTTCACGTTGCAGCAATAAGAAATTTTCTTCTGAAGAAAATGGAAGTAAGGCTAAAAAAATTAAAAATAGTTTGTGGCGCAAACGTAATATGTTAATAGAAGAAGATATTTTACGTTTTACACCTGAGGAATATGCTTTTGAAATTAATAATTTGCATACACCTTCCCAGTTTTTAATATACTTCGTCAATGATAAAATAATAGAACATATTGTAAAACAAACAAACTTGTACGCAACACAAATATGCGTTACAAACTTACCAAATATTAAAAAAAAAATTAAGCTGAAAATTATATAGATCTACTTAATATTATTCAATAGTTCAGTTGGCAAACATTCGTTCATATTGGAATAATCGTTTAGGTTACGAAGGAATTTACAAAGCTATGAATATAAATCGCTTCGAAAAAATTAAAAAATTTTTACATTTCAACGACAATAACAAAATGTTGGCTAGAACAGATGAAAATCATGATCGAATGCATAAACTACGCCCCATAATTGACCACTTGAATACGAAATTTAAAACATTGCATATGGTAGAGATTTATGTGTGGACGAACAAATGTGTTCAAGTAAAGGCAAAATCTATTTAAAGCAGCCTAACAAGCCTTACAAGTGGGGTTACAAACTGTTTGTTTTAAGTAACAGTAATGGTTTTATACATCAATTTGAGTTGTACTCTGACAAGAAAACCATGCTAGATTTCGTAAGCTTCATCAGCTTGATCTAGAAGTTTCGGCAAATGTTGTTGTTCGCCTATTAAGTAATGTGACGTGTAATACAAATCATCGAATTTATTTTGATAATTATTATATATCAGTAGGATCTCGTCATTTATTTGGCTTCCAAAGGTATATTTAGTTTAGGTATAGTTAGACGAAATCGTTTACCTGATTCTAAACTACCCACTGAACATGACTTTAAAAATTACTTGTTTTAAAGAAGTATAAATAAACTATTTAATTATGTGATAATGTTAATTTCTTTTTATGTAAATAGTTTATAATTTCTGTTCTGAACGAACTGCTTTTATTTCCTTTTTATCATACATTTATTTAAAATAAGTGTTATCTTAATATAAGTTCTGTTTTTCTCAAAATAAGTGAATTTTTTTTTATTAAATTTTTAAATGAATTGTTAAAATATTTTTTGTAAAAAAAATAAATAAATTAAAAATAAAAAAAATGAAATTAAAGATTAAAAGAATTGAAGAAAAAAAATTTTTAATATTATATAAATTGTTTTTGTTTTCTTCTCTGAAACCCATTGTATCAAATTTGGCCGAAATCGTAAAATTAGAAAGTCCCAGAATAAAAAATACTTTTTTGATAAACTTTCCAAAAAAAAAAAATTTTTGGTTCAAAAATATCAGGTTGGGCTTTTAAGGGAATTTGAAAATTTAGTGTGAATGATATAAAATGAGATATATATGCTAGAGATCCAATTTAAGATATTGTATAACATTAGTAAATTGCAGTAAAATATTAATTTACATTCGTTCTTTCACTCTAAAACATCCTCAATTCTATTTTTTGATAATAAAGATTAAAGGGTTTTTTAAAGTTTCCTAATGAACTCGGTAAATATCAGTGAATTGAACAAAAATGTAAAACAAAAGTACAAAACAAGTACATCTGAACTCTGTATATAAATGTAATAAAACTCAAATGTAAATGTAAAAATTAAATTGAATAAAATTAAATTGAATTGATATTAAATATTAAAATTTAATCGAACATTTGAACATATTTCAAAATCTCTTGAATTTCTATTCAAAACAGTAAGCACTGGAATTATCATTGATCCGGTTGCGCGTCTCATCACCCGCTATATTTTTGTATGTATACCATCACATAAATTTACAATATTAATGCTTCTAATAGATTAATTTACATTTCTTCAATCTAACTTACTAATTAAATTTTTCAATATACTTAATCTTACACTTTATTTTTCTAGATTTTGTTCCAAACATTTTGTTGTTACTTTATTAATATTGTTGGACATCGCTAGGACCTCTAATGTAGAGCATCTGTGTGAATTATTTGTGAATACGACGTTGTGCTGAAATACAAGATTATTACTAATAAATATTGGAATACAATATTATTGTACGGTCTTACCTGCACTAAACGCAAATTAGTATGAGGTGATCTATCAAAGTAGAATTGGTGGGTTGCCAGGGTGAATACTAATCCAATATTTAAAAAACAAAACAAACTAAAATAATAAAATATTCTTTAAATTTTGTATGCCTTAAATCCTTGACAGTAACTTAGATAGAATCACCTTTTCGTCCCGGTAGTGCAAGTTTATAATACAATATCTACAATGTTTTTCGGGCATTTATTTATCAAATTACTGGCTTATCAACTCATTAAATGTGGAAAACTCCTACTATTGTCAGGAATAAAGCCTTATTAAATAGAATAGATTTATTTTATTTAATTGGTTACCGCAGATTATACCCGAATTGAACCCGAATCTTATAAATATTTGTTAGTTGTTAGATATATTTATTAAAACTGAATTCCTATTGTTTTGGTATTCCTATGGTTGTATTAACGAAAATAAATTTTTTCATTTTTATTCTATTTACTTAAAATTTCTATCCATAAATTTGTATGTTTGTATGTGTTATAAGCTGCTATGAAACCGAAAATAAGATTTTTTGTCGCTTTTCAATTTGAAATGTAACATCATTTTCTCTTTTAAGATATTTTCTGTTATTTTTTATTATTATTTTTTTTTTTTTTATTTTCATAAATTTTCTTTTGCTAGCTTTTACCGGAATTTGCTAAGCACTTTTGGCTGTCGAAGACATCCTAAAAGTTTTCAATCGTTTTCTGTGTTCTATTTTTTTTTTTCCTTATTTTTATTATTTTCTGCTCTTTTGAAATAATTTTTTTTTTATTATTTTTTTTTTTTACTTCCGTTTGGCTCACTTGAGGTTTTTCAACGATATGCTGATGATAATGATGACGTTGCCGTGGATGGATTATTTATGTTACTCTTCTATACATCACATTTATTTTTATTTACATTTTTTTTTTTTTTTATGTTTTATTATTTAGCCTTGGTACTGTGTTGGTAGAGGAAAAAAATATATTTTAATGTAATTTTTAGTCTGTTTGTTTTTTTTTTTTGAGCTCGTCAATTCTTGTTAAAGATAATTTCACTCAATTTTTATGAAGAGCAAATTCAACTCATATCAATGTGATTTCATCATGAGACGCAAATTTTTATTTCTTTTATTTTTTTTTTTAATTTCTTCTTTTAAAAAATTATGTCATTTTATTTTTTATTAATTTTTTTTTTTTTGTTGTTATTCAAAATATGCCCTTATTTAATAGAACAGATTGAAAGGATATGTTAGTTAACAGTTGAAAGTTATGATGATGCACAGATGTTAAATTCAATTCAAGTTAAAATGAAATGAAAGTAGGACAATAAAAATGGAATTTTTGTGAATTTCTTGAATCTCGATTATATGAATTATAAATTTAACTAATTTTATATAATAAGATATTCTATTTAGTTTTATTTTATAGGTCACTGAAATAAATTGGTTTATAAAAATGATTTGAATTTTATAAGATTTCCAGCTTGGTTTTTAAAACAAAAAAAAAACAAAAAAAAAAACAAAAAATAAAAAATATAAATTGGTATGTTTGCAAACGGAATTTGTTTTGGAAATTTAGTTTCAATTCCCATGAAGGTTGTTTCTTTCGCTATATGTGTATAAAGATCTATTTTGGAAAAATATAATAATAATGTACTTTGAGAAATGTAAATAGAAATTATATTGAATTTTGTTTGTGCTACTGGTTTTTTGCAAAAAAAAAAAAAAAAAATAGATTATGTCGATATTGAATTTTGGAAAAATACTAATTTGATTTTTCACAAAACTCTGCTATAAGTAATTAACATTTTGAATGCATACAGTACCAATTTTGTCCAACAACAATTTAAAAATATGAGATAACACTTAGTAGCTATGCAAAAAAAAAATCAAAAAAAAATCAGTATTCAGCATTATTTACTCGAATTTTGAAATAATAGGTATTTAAAAAAAGCAGAGTAAAGGTAGATTATAAGTATTTTAATTTTTTTAAGACAAAAAAGGTGCATGTGTGCATTGAATGGAACTATTTGAATTTTCCTAATTTTTCAAAATGCGTTTAATTTTTTGTTTGTTTTTGTTTTTCTTTTATTTCACGTTTTTGCTTTTTTTCTTTTTCTTTCACGTTTTATTATCTCTTAAGTTAATTTATTTTCGTTTTTGAGTGTAAAATGAAAAGGCATGATAAATTAAATAGAAACGAAATTACATCAGTGATCCTTGATAATTTAATTGACAATGATAGCGCTTTTGTAGTAGATTCTACAACAGAATCTGACCATATTATATTGTCAGAAGATGACTGAGAAAGTTATTATGTTAATATAACAACATTGCATATTGTTTTATTTTATTTGATTGTTTTTATTAAATGTAACGTTCTTTAACGACAAAACAAAATGAATTATTATTATAATTCAAGTTAAAGCCAAATTTAACGTTTTTAACAGAACAGGGACTTAAATATACTGATATTTTTCACTGTCAATGAATAGGTATAAAAAAAACAATAATAATTTTGTTTACAATTTACCACGATATAATACACATTACATTGTCTATACCTAAATACCTACCTACATTTTAATGATGAAAATAATACTCCTAATACTACATATGCTATGCACTCTCTTGAAAATTGTATAAATAGGATGGTGTACTGGTGTAGGTGTGATCGTGGTGATTTATTTTCTCTCATTTTTGGTGAATGGATTGAATAATTTTGAGGTGAAATGTTGACAACTAACTATATTATACTATTACTAGGGGCCCCTGTTGGGTAATTATATTTCAAGTTGAAGTCAAATTTAAAGTTTTTAAAAAAACATTAATTTACGTACTGACATAGACTTCGCACGATATAGCAGAAACCACTCGTGTTTAATAAAAAGTTTTGTGGTTAGTAAGTTTTATTTAGGACACATAAATACACGTCCCTCATATACTGCTTCGTTTCCGATATATTCCCTATAGTAAGTGGCATTTAGTGATAAAATTACTAAAAATAAAAAGTTTTGTCATTAAAGAGGTACGTATATATATACCTACATAATACATAATTTTAATAAAAACTACTACAAATAACCAAAATTTAGAGACAGTTACTTCAAAAGATAAAAATGAAGAATTCAAGTGATTTGTTTTTTTGTTTTTATTTTTTTGGCATATATACATAGATTCATTTGCAAGTCCATATTTAAATTATAATAACTGATTTGTTTGCTTTTGTTTATTATTTTAATAAGATCTCACATATGCATAATGTATTTGCTGAATAATAAAATCATATGAGTACAAAATTTTCAACTGTGTGCGCATTTTTGTTTTATATACAATCTTATATATTATATGTATTAGAAGTTCATTAAGGAGTAGGAGAATCGAAATAAAATAAAAAGGTGTCTCCTGCGCAGGACCTTAAATGCTTGTCAATTATAATTATAGATGATTTTTATTATTGTCTTTGCTATTTTTTGTAATGTTGTATTGATTGCTGTGGCTAAGCTAGATTTTCTTTTTTCATTATTTTTATAGATTTATGTTTGAAGAAACAAAAAAAGAAATCAATATTTATATAAATTCAAGATAAAAAATATTAAAAAATTAAATTTGTAAGCAGAGAAATAATTAACTACCTGTGCTAGTGAGAAGTGTATGGATACCACGACTCGGTATCTAATAATCCAAAGATCACTTTCCCATTATCGCTATACCAAGTAACTCAATACTGGAACCGCACTGTACGATTGAGAAAGTGGATCAGATTGACAATTTTGTTTCTCACAATATAACCTATATTGCTTGGAAAACCTAAAGTTCAAAATTTGGGCTGTATTTATGGCCGTGCGGCTGCAAAAGGAGAATAATTAAGTATCAATATTTTCTTTAAGTTTTTTGTTATATACAATATGTTAATAATGTTGTATAATTCAAGAGTTGGAATGTCATGCAACGTATGAAACACATGAAAGACTGAATATTGTTGCAGAAAATCTAAAAAGGTGGTAATTTATTATTTATGTGTTGAGAAATATTACAAGTATGTTATTGAGATGATTTTAAACAGTAATAAAAGACCAAAAAATTATTAGAACTAGTCTTAACGTGGCTTGATTGAGTATTGTAAAAACTATGTTATCAGCAAAGAAAATATATGTAACCTAAATTGTTTTTTTTTTGCGTGGATTGTGGGAATCTTCATAGACACAATGAGCCCTGTAGCTTTCATTGTGTGCCAGATTTTTACTGACTAAACCACACCCCTCCCATTAATACTAGTCCGACGGACTAACCATTAATTTATTTCTATTTTGATTTTCTTAAAGAAAAGGTTTACGAAATTCTATTGTACTAAATCTAGTGGCTTAGTTCTTTTAAGCCTTCTGACATCATTTTGATTATCTAGCAGTTGAGTGGCCTCAACGTTAACATGACCCTCCAGACGAGCTATATGCCTTGTTGCATATCTTTTTATTTCATTTTCTATGCAAGGAATTTTTAGATCTCTGTGCAAATCACTGTTGCGAACATACCAGGGGGCATTTACTATGTTGCGCAAGACTTTGTTTTGGAATTTTTGTATACAAAGTACATGTGTTTGTTTGGCACATCCCCATATTTGTATTTGTACAACCATATTGGTTTGATTATCTGATTATATAACAAAATCTTGTTATGTATAGGTAATTTAGAATTACGACCTAAGAGCCAGTACATTTCTCTATATTTGTTTTCAAGCTCAAATTTTTTCTCTTTGACATGCTCTTTCCATCTAAGTTTGACATCTAATGTCATTCCTAGGTATTTAGCATTGTTTTCTTGTGGTATATTTACCCCATTCAGATTTACCAAATAGTTGATTTTCTAATTTTTTATTTGTAAAATTTACATGTACTGATTTTAACTCATTGAGTTTAATTTTCCATTTCTTTGTCCAGAGGTATAGCTTGTCGCTTGCTCTTTGTAATTTAATTGTAGCCTCGTCAATATTTGATACTACTGCCATCAACGCAGTATCGTCAGCGAATGTAGCTACAGTTATATTTTCCATTTCTGGTAAATCATTGGTGTAGAGCAAATACAGTATGGGACCCAGAATACTACCTTGAGGCACACCCGTTTTAATATCTCTAATAGTAGAATACTCTTCGTCTTGTTTTAATCTGAATAGTCTGTTTTCTAGATATGATGAGAGTATATCTACGTTGTGTTTAGGTAACATATTGTTTAGTTTATTTATTAAGCCTCGATGCCATACTTTATCAAAAGCTTGGGCTACATCTAGAAATATGGTAGAGCATACTTTCTTTTCCTCTAAAGCTTTTTCTATTATGTCTGTTATTCTATGAATTTGATCGATTGTCGAGTGCTTAGATCTAAAGCCAAATTGATAATTTGGAATCAGATTACTATTTTCTATGATCGGTCTGATTCGAATCAATAATAGTTTTTGAAATAATTTTGATACTATTGGTAGTAATGATATTGGTCTGTAGGATATGACCTCATTTATGGGCTTACCTGGCTTTGGTATCATAATTATCTCTGCTATTTTCCACATATTCGGCACATACCTTATTCTTATAGCAGCGTTTATAATTCGTGTTAGCATTGTTATAGCTTTTTTCGGAAGTTCTTTCAGGACTTCCGATGTAATTATATCAAAACCTGGAGCTTTTTTATCTTTCAGTTTTTTTGATTTGTTCAACTATTTCTCTCTGTGAGAATGGTGATATGACATTTTCTTGCCAAATATTATTTTCTTCAGTGAGATCATCCGAATCTGTCTTGTCTGGACAAAAAATTTCTTCAAGATGATCTGCGAATGTTTCAGCTTTATTTTTATTATCTCTCGCCCATTCACCATTTTTCATTCTGCTTGGCGGGATTTGAGAGATCGAGGTTTTTGTACTCTTTGTTGCTTTCCACAATGAGTAGTTATTTTCTCTTTTAGCTGATAAATTTTTTATATATTTTTCAAAATTTTCATTCTTAAGATCTTTAGTTTTTCTTTTAAGATTCTGAGTTAACCTATTTAGTAGAGTTTTGTCTGCCGGATCACGCGATTGTTGCCATCTGCGTCTAGCTCTTCTTTTTATTTTTATCATATTTAATATTTCTCTAGGGTAGTTGAATCCTACCGATTTATATTCACAATTTTTTGTATTATTCCATCGAGCATTTTGAATAATTTTAATAAAATTTTCTACTTCAGAATCTATATCACATTTGGATCTTAGTTTTGTTTTTATGTAACCTAAATAAAACAAAAGTGGTTATTTTAGACATAAAAGAACTAAACCTGTTACAGCCGATGAATATAAAAGAGAAAACGAACTGGATGAAACTGTAAAAATAACTCTATTTTCTTGAAAGGTAAATTTATTCGAAGTTCTAATACATACAAAGGACACTTGCTCATAATTTTTTTGCTACTGCATTTTTATCAAAATAAGACTAGTTTTTCATTTCAGTCAGTTGAATGTTCAGATTTTCTGTTATTTCTAGTTTTCAATAATCTTAGTTATTTTGAATCTCATTGTATGAGCAAACAAATTTTAATTTGACGTTTTAGTTTTTAATTTACCTCCTATCTCAACATTAACATTACACAGAACAAATTATGATAAATATGAACCTATTAATAAAATATTAATATTTAGTAATAAATATAGAATAGTATACATTTTTCAGTATCTAAATATACTTTAAGACGAAAATTATATAAAATTAATTGAATATTTTGTTAACTTGACGTTTTTAATTTATATTTAGAAAAAATAATATTACTATTTTTGCATTTTGAATTTTGTTAGTTTTGAATGTATACCAAGTAAATTTAATTGTATTTTTAATTAATATATGAAATGTAATACTAAATTGTAAACGGTTTGAGCTAAATAGTATAAATAAATAAATCTCTCTTACGCTTGAAATATTTGGTTTAGTCTGAATAATAGGAATGATTTTTAATATTATCAGTTTATAATGTCAATTTTAATATAATGTAAATAATAATATATATGTCGTACAGTATGCAGTACAATATAGTATGTATGGTCTGAAGCATAAAATAATATTACACATAAGAAATATTATATACATACAATAACTACAATACTATGTCAACAGCAGAAAGCTGTAGCAAAGGTAGAAATATTAAATAAAATTTCTCGCTCGGTTAAACGTATATTATTATCGTTTGTACTGCTATTCAAACTGTTTAAATACACAATAATTTATTATACAACAACTATTCGCTTATTTATTTACAATAGAAAAAATAAAAACGATTTCACTTTAGTGAAAAATTTTCACTTTTTTTTTTTTTGCACTAAAAATCGCCATCGCTCACCTGTACATAAATTTTCTTAGATTTTCTATTTTTTTTTTTTCTTTACATTTATTTTTTTTATGCCCTGTGTGGACATAAATTGTTTCCTTTTTTTTTTTTTTAGTTTGATGTAAATAAATCCTTACATTCCTTGTACTTACCACAAATCACTTATTCAGTATAAAGTTCAAATGCCTCTTGTGAATATTTCGGGTGTATTTTTTTGTAACCTTAATTCACGATTTTTTTTTTTTTTTATTTTTTTTTTCGTTTTTGTTTTTTTTTTTATTTATAAAGGAAAAAGAAACCAAGAATATTTTTTATTTTAGTTTTGAGCATAGTGAAAATTTAAAATATTTATCCTTTTCACCTCATTTTTTATTTAAAATAGGAAAAATAAATGTAAAAAATATATAACTGTAAAATATAAAGTAAGGTAACAAATCTAGATAGGTAGGTATATTATAACAAATTCGCAAATACTAGAAACTTAATCGCACAAACACACTTACGTAGAAAAAGTAGATATACAATAGTTGAAAAAAAAAACTAAAAAACAAAAATAATTATAATAAAAAAATGAAACAAAAAAGGACGTGTGAAAACTGACTTGGTTAAAATGGTTTCCTTTTAGTTGGTTTTCGTTTTTTTTTTTTCTTAATATTATATATTTTTTTTTTTTTTTGTTTTCAAAATGCATAACTCGTTGAAATCAGTGTGCTGCTTTCGAACGATTTTTTTTTTTGTTTGTAATTCTGTTTTTTAACCCAAAGCATTCATTTTACTTATGAAAATATTTTAGAGCGTAAAATTTATACACGAATTTCATTTTTATCACAAAGTAATACTATAAAATATTATTATATAGAAAGAAAATGTATATCTATTATATATATATAAGAATTTAGATTATCCTTAACACCCAAAGGTTTATTTAATAAAACACTTGACTACTATTTTATGATTTTAAATGTTACAAAAATGTAAAAAATTGACTCAGATATTTTACAGCGGAACTGAAAGAAATTTTATAATATCAAATATCTCGAAAACTAGTGACTTAACAAAAAATAGTATAGCTGAAGGCATTTAAAATAATAACCAAAAATTATTTGGAAATATTCAACTGTGGGTAGGTATAGGTAAGTGAATACATTTAAAACTAAATTTAGATAAAAAGTTCAAGAGCATTTTTTATATATTTTTTTTTTTTCAGATTAATTTCAAACAGGATTTTGTGGTTGAATTTTGGCTGCATTTGTTTTCAAACAAAACCAACATTATGAACGAAATGACATTATGTTATGCGGAAGTAAATAACATATTCGTATACGATATTTTTTTTTTGTTGGTTTTATCAGAAATATTTTGTTTCCTACAGTAAGTAAAATTAAAAATTATTTCCAATTGAGAATTTGAAAAATTCAGTTAATAAAAAAAAAATAGGAAGAGAACTGCTGAGTTTCTATGAAAATTCCATTATAATGGAAAATGGAATTAATATTTTCAAAGACTTTGATTACAACTTTAGAATTCATTCTATTTAATTTCCTATTTGAGTATAATAAATTAACATTTTTATTTGTGCAAATATTTTTGTTAAATTAATTTATCTGCGCAATTTATTGTCGATAGTTTTTCTAAAATTTTAAACTGTTAATTTTCGAAACAAGTATTTAGCATATATTTAGGCGTTTTAACAAGTATTCTTCATATATATATTTTTTTTTTCTCAAATAGGAAAAAAGTTATAAAAAAAGTCTTCTGCTTCTGTGTTATGTTCCAGTGAAGAACGAAGTGAAGGGCTGTGCAGACTTTAACGCACTAAAAACTGCCATCCAATTGTTAAAATTAAAACTAGTCATTCAGCAGACTAACCATTAATACAATTTTGGCTCTATTTTTTTTTTTTTTTTGTTTTTTTTTTTCTACTATTACTCCGCGTGGTAGCATAGGGCTTCGATAGTGAACCTCGATTCCTCTCTGTTGAGTACTACTTCCTTAACATCGTCCCAGGTATAATTGTTGACTGTTAATTCTTGATCGATTGTGCGTCTCCATGTGTTGTATGGTCTGCCGGGTCTCCTTTGTCCTTGTGGATTCCACTCCATTAGAGCTCTACTCTTCTTGCTATATCACTTTCTGATTTCCTATCCATTTCCATTTTTTCCTATTTATCTGTCTGTTGATAGGTTCTTCTCCAGTTATCATCCATAAATCCTCGTTGCTAATTCTTGCCGGCCAGAATATTCTGCATATAATTCTCAAGCACTTGTTGATGAATACTTGTAGCTTCTGTTTGATTCTGACCGAAGTGAGCCATGTTTCACTGCCATATATTAATGTTGACTTAACACATGCTCTGAATATTGTTAGCTTTGTTGTTCTCGATATTTGGTTGCTCCACCACATCTTCATTAGGCTCCCAAATGTTCTTCTTGCCTTATTTATACGGCTGTTAACATCTTCTGTTGCACCTCCTCTTGATGTTATAATGCTCCCCAGGTAGTTGAATTCTTCTACGTATTCTATCTGTTGTCCACTCACTGTTATTGGCTCACTATAACTATTGTTTGTCCTCATTGCTTTGGTTTTCTCGATATTTAATTCCAGTCCCGATTTCTTTGCTTCTTCCTGTAATCTGTTGACTTTGTTCTGTAGGTCCCTTTGATTTTTTGATATGAGGCATACATCATCTGCGTAATCTAAGTCTTCTAAGTTTCCGAAGAGATCCCATTCTATTCCGTTTATTCCAGTGCAAATTTCTCTTAGAATGTCGTCTAGTATTGTGTTGAAGAGAAGTGGAGATAGTGGACATCCTTGTCTAACTCCTATATTGGTGTAGAATGGATCACTGATCTTACCTCTGTGTTGAACTGTTGTCTCTGCATCTTCATACATCGCTTTGATGATGTTGATGATTTTTCCAGGAACTCCCTTCTTTGTAAGTGTTCTCCATATTGCGCATCTCTTGACTGTGTCGAATGCTTTCTTAAAATCTATGAATAGTAGATATAGTGGGGCATTCCATTCTACTGATTGTTCAACTATGACCCGTAAAGTATTTGCCTGGTCAACACAGCTTCGGTTTGGTCTGAAACCTGCCTGCTCTTTCCGTAGTATTGGTTCTAGTACTTCTTCTAATCTTTTCTTTATAATAATTCCTATTATCTTATGAATAGTATTTAGAACCGTGATTCCTCTCCAGTTGCTGCAATTTGCCAAGTCTCCTTTCTTAGGTATCTTGACAATCATTCCTTTCTTCCATGATGGTGGTATATTCTCCTCTATCCATGCTTTCCTGATGTGGGGTTCAATTGTTTTTGCGAATAAGTCAGGGTCCAGTTTGGCTATTTCTGCTGGAATTCCATCTTCACCTGTTGCTTTGTTGTGCTTCAGGATATTGATTGTAGCTTTGATTTCTTCTATATTTGGAGCTTGAGTAGATATTGGCAGTCCCTCAGTTGGGTAGATATTTGCATTGTCTCTGTTTCTTATGTCTGCTTCATTATTTGTACTTTCTTCGTTGCTCAGTTCTTGGAAATGTTCTCTCCATCTTTTTAATTGATCCTCTAAGTTTGTGATGAGCGCACCATTTTTATCTTTAATTGGTTTGTTTTGTTGTTCCCACTGGTTTGTTAAGTTCTTGATTATGCGATGCAATTCTCTCAGGTTATGTTGCTGTGCTGCTTTTTCTGCTTCTCCGGCTAAATTTTGTAGAAATTTCCTTTTATCTCTTCTTGCTGCTCTTCTTACTGTTTTCGCTATTTCTTCATATTCTCTTCTTGATGCCATCCTGTTGTTTATCATTTTCTTCATTTCACCTCTTCTTTTAATCAAGGCCCATGTGTTATCGGTTATCCAGATTTTTCTTTGTGGTTGTGAAATTCCAAGATTTTGTTCGCTTGTTTGGTTGTAAATTTCCAGAATCTCTTCCCAAGTGTATTCTCTATTATTTCTAATATTTTCTCGTAACGCCGTAACTATGTCAGCTCTTACTTGCGGATTTTTTAAGTTGTTTATATTTATTTTCTTCTTTCTATTTCTTCTGCCTCTTCCTTGTTGGCTTAGTTTCATTCTGAAGTCCCCAGTTAGTAATTCATGATCGCTGTGTATATCTGCTCCCCTTCTATTTCTCACATCTAACATTGATTGTTTCCATTTCTTGCTGATGCATATGTGATCTATCTGATTTCTTGAGATCCCGTTTGGTGTTGTCCATGTGTATTTGTGGATATCTTTGTGTGGAAATAGACTCCCTCCGATTGCTAGGTCGAAAGTCTGACACAACTCTATCAATCTTTCCCCGTTGTTGTTTCTTTCTCTTCCTAACCCGTGTTTGCCCATTATCTCCTCAAGTCCATTGTTGTTAGATCCTATTTTCGTATTCCAGTCACCCATTAATATTATGATATCTCCCCTATTTATGAGTGCTAGCGTTGTTTCTATTTGTTCGTAGAAGTCATCCTTAATATGGTCTTCAGCGACATCTGTTGGTGCATAGCATTGAATTATTGTTACATGTCTTGTCATATTTCGAAATCGCCCTATAACAATTCTATCCGAGACTGCCTTACAAGAAACCAATGTTTGTCTCAATTTCTTTGATATTAGTATTCCGACTCCACTTTCACCCCCTGTTTCCCTTCCACTGTAAATTACCATGTTTCCATTCTCCGTGTTGATTTCTCCGGTGTTGTTCCATCGCATTTCACTTATACCTAGGATGTCTATGTTGTAAGTAGCCATCTGAGCTTCCAATTGCGAGAGTCTTGAAGCTTCTCTAAGTGTTCTTACATTCCATTGTGCAATTCGGGTCCCTTTTTGAGTGCCAAAGGTCGTTATCAAGTAGTCATTCGTGTATCCGAGGCTCTATTATTTCAGATATATTTGATCAAACAAAATTATATTAGGAATTATTGTAAAATAAAAGATTTTAACCTGGCACAGTTCGAGAGGTCCGTTTAAGTCTTCTAAAAAAGTTTTGACTGTCAACTAAATGTGAAACTTCGGCATTAATTAGTTGAAAAAAACGACTTTTATGGCGTATAGCCATTTTTTTGATTTCACCATTTACTGAAAGGGATTCTGAGATCTCTATACTAGTGGAAATTCATTATGTTTCATACCAAAAATTAGTTAGTTAGTTGTAGTTCTTGAGGCAGAGTCTCTTTTAAGTTAGAGTTTAGACTATAGACCAAATTGTCAACTATATTGGTTAACTTCTTAAAATAATTTTTGTAAACCTTCTATAATATCAGCCAGTAGAGTTGTATCAGCGGCGTATCCGATGTTATTAATGACAGTACCATTTACTTTTATCCCTTCATTTAAATTATTAATGGACTCGCGAAATATGAGCTCAGTGACAATATATATTCCTATTGTACTCCTCGGCTAATTACAAGTTCTGAAAATTATATATCTTCAACATAAATCTCAGATTTTTGATTCCAATATAGATTTTGAATATACATTGAATATTTTGTCCATCAATACCTATTGTTTTTAGAATTGCAATTAATTTGTCGTGTTAAACACGGTCAAAAGCTTTTTCGTAATCTATAAAACTTAGAAATACCTACATCTTTCTTTGCATCTTTGCAGGTTTGAACCAATATTTGGGTACAAATAATAGCTTAATTTCCGTGTACCCATACCATTTTTGAATTCGAATTGTGTGGATACCATGTTTGGTTCTAGCTTTTGATAAATTCTATTATGAATAATTTTGAGAAATATTTCAAATGTGTGTCCCATTAAACTAATTAGCCTATGCTTATTACATTTTTTAACATTGCTCTTTTTAGGTATAGCTGTGAATGTAGCCATATTTGAGCCAATCTCGAGGATAAACTCCGGTGCCATAAATTCGTTTGAACATACATTTCTGTATATTAAGATTTTCATTATCAATAAGTTTAATTTTTTCTATTTGTATTTCATCTGGTCCAGTAACTTTATTTGTTTTTAACAGTTTTGTGGTATCCATGGTTCTGCAATCCATGGTCCTGTTAATTCAATTTCACTAAAGGGTTCAAAAGTTGAATCAAAACAAAATTCTTTTTATTATCTTCCTGTTGGAAAATATGCTCTATTTGATACTTGGGAATAATCAATAGATACACATCATGTCATATTTAATGATATTAGATATTTGCCTCTTATTGACATATTGTTTTATTGTATTATACTATCTATATTAGAAACACATGTTAATATTCTTATGTATTTTTAGTTCGTTCTTAAGTATACTGTATTACTGAATGGGCCCGTAACCTGTTATACTGAATAAAGGCATATTAAAGTTTAACAGTTTAAGGGCCCCAATACGCTTCCACTGCGCCTATTTGTTTTTTCTTTATTGGATCTAAAATAATTTGATTTTGATTATCCCACTAAATTTGAATAATTTCCGATAATTGCTCGCTACTTCTTTTAATTTTTGTGAAGATTAAAATTGCCATGCAACAGCTGTTAATTTTCTAATTCAATATATTCACGAGTACGCCATTCCTTTTTAACTGATTTTATTTTTGACTTAATTAACCTATAAAGATCGATCTAGGTTGAAAAAGTTTTATTTTTGAATTTGCGCCTACCATCCATAAATTCTAGTATCTTATTTGTTATCCATTTTATTTTACTAAAGTATTTTTTAGATCCAATTTGACCTCTTTAAAATCTATAAAGCTTTCATACGACCCAAAATGGAGTACAATTATCACATATGGGCTGGTGATTCTAGTACACTGAAAAAATTTTTCCTAGTAAGATTGACAAAATAATTTTGTAAACTGTTAACAAAAATTTTTTATTCATACAACAATTTGTTTTCGATTTTATCAAAAATTTTTGTTTGCTCAACAATTTTTTGTTAATTTGTGAATATTTTGTTTATAATTTGTCCAAAATTTATAATTTGTAAAATGGAAAATAAGTTTTGTAAAATTGACTAAGAAAAATTAATAATTTTTATCCAAGTGAATAATATTTTGTTATCTTGACAAAAACCCGTTTTAAATCAATATTTGTATATTTGACAAAATTTATCTTAATTTGACAAAAAATTTTACTATGCAGTTCATTGCAATTAATAAATTTTTGTTAATTCTACAAAATCTATTTTGTCAATAAGAAAATTATTATTATAATTTTTGATGCTGTCATAGTCAGATTAACAAAAGAATTTTGTAAACAGTTCACAAACAATTTTTTTTCCATTTTAGTTGAAAATATAAAAGTAAAGGTGCGATTTTCTGTGAAGTTGCGTTTTTGAATTTGCTTATTAAAGAGTTCAATTAAAAAAAAGTGATGAGTTAAATTAAAAAAAGACGGTTGAAAAATTAAATTACCCTTAAAAAAATAAAAATCCCTTCAAAAACAAAATGAAAAATGAAATAAAAAAGATTTTTTGAAGAACTAAATTAAAAAAAGATAACTTAATTCTAAGTTAAAAAACTAAATACATAATGTGAAATATTTAAAGCTACAATTTATTTACTTATGTATTTTAACAGAACTAGTGAATTATTTAATTTGCGATGTTAATAAATTTGGTTAGTTTTAGTTGAATCTTGCAACTAAAACATTTATTAAAAATAGTAAATAATTTGAAGAAGGAAAAAAATAAATTTTACTATTTTATTAAATAAATAATTTGAAGAAACAGTATGAACCAAAGAGCTGGAACAAACAGAAACTGAAGTCTGAACATTTTTGAAATATTTTGAACTTTATTTGTATAATTTTGAAAAATGTAATGTGATAAGAAAAACTTTATTTTTTTAACTTTATTTTAAATTTTTTGAATGTAATAATGAATTTAATTTTTTTTTTGTTTTCAAATAATAGAAATGTTATAAAATAAATTAATTGTTAACAAGACTATTATTGTTTTATTTGTAACTGTAATAATATCATGCATTTATTTTTCAGACCCACATATATTATGTAGTGCTAGTGCTTATAAGGACTGCCTTGTTTTGCTAATATAAGATATGGTTCCACATTTAACTTGTAGAGTACGGTATGCATACAAATAAATAATTTACAGATTAGTTTATCATCAAAATATGTTAAAACAAAAATAAAGTTATTTATTTGTATATGCATACACTACCCTATTAACAAAATAATTCTGTTAAATCGACAACTAAATAGATGTTATTTTGACAAAACAAAATTGTTGATTTAACAAAAACTTTATTTAAATTGATATATTTTTTTCTCTAATCAACAAAATATTATTTTCATTTCAACATATTATTTGATTACATTGACAAAATATTTTATCATAATGAAAATTCATTTCGTCATATTAAGAAATTTAGTTTTGTCATTTCTTCAGATATAAATTGTTATATAGACAACTGTTTGTCATATTTAGAGAATGAAAAAAAAAAATTGTATTTTTTTGTCATATTGACTCATCATTTTTGTTGACGCTATATTTACCTAGTTTTTGTCATTTTAACTTAGATTTTTGTCAATATTACCTAGTGTTTTTTTTTGTGTATTGCGTTAAAGCATTTGGATAAAGTTCAAAAATGGGCTATTCGTCTAATCAATGACTCAAATGTGACAGCTCATCTTGGTCCTCTTGGACATCGTCGTACAGTCGGAGCTCTCTTACTTTTTTATACACTGAGAGAAAAATGCAAATGTAATTTTAACATTGAAAAATGTAAAATATTGAAAATGTAAATTTTCATTTGAAACTTTTATTTTACGTTTTTTGTAGTTAAAATATTAATATTCAATGTTAATTTGACATTTCCATTTTAAAATAACCCATGTACACGTTAATTTTACTATCATTTCATTTATTTTAACATTGTTTTAAATATTTTGTTGATTCTACAGTAATTTTTAATGTTTAATTGATTAGTCATTGATATATATGTCTACATTGTGAAATTGTATTTGGTGAATAGTTAATAAAATGTAAAATTATTTTTGTATTTAGTATACATTGAAAAAGTTTTATTGCAACATGTATTAGAATGTGATATACATATACAATGAATTACTCTTTTCAGATGTGTTTAAACATGTTTTAAATGTTAATTTTGCAATACTATCAAAAAATGCTAATTCTACATTACTATGATATAATTAAACAAGGTAATGTATACATATTGCATTGATACATTGTAAAAATAATATTGCGCGTATGATCTTTTAAATCGTTCTCAATAAAATTTATATTTCGTTGCATCCTACAGTATCAATACAAACTTCGTGGTGTTCGTGTCAAGAGTTAATTATTTTGTCAATTGTGAAAAAATAAAGTTTGATTTTAAAATATCGAAAAAAAATGAACAGAATGTACTTTAACTCTGCACTTAATGCCTTTACGATTTCAGTTTGAGGCTTTTTTTTCTCTTCCAAGTGTATTAAATTTAACTTTAGATAATATTAGATCTTTTCAGGAAAATCAAAATTTAAAAAAATTTTGTATGTGGTGGAATTTTTAAGCAAAAACTGAGCAAGTTTACAATTACGTTATTCCATACTAATGACATACCGAATTTACTTAATGAAATTAAATTATTTTTTTTATTAGTTTTAATATTAAGATTTTGTTATTTAATATTAAAACATATTAATGAAAAATATTAAAAATAATATTTTAAAGAAACATATATAATTTATTCTTTTTATTTAATTATATTAAAACCAATGCATTTTCATTCAAGAATTATTACATTGGTTTGGTGGACAATACTGTCGTTATAATGGAGGGAATTTCAGTAAAATTGGAATTTTTTAACTAAATTATACTGTAAAATTTTCCTTTTATTTACATTTTTTGTGAAAGAAATAATTTTACATTTGTAAGCTAAATTTATTGCTTTTCTAAAAAATGTAAATCAAAAAACGAATTCTAAAAGCGTATACTCAAAAAGTTTGATTCTGGATATACGCCTTGTTTGACACGGGCGTAAAGTAAAATTAACAAATTTTCACAGTATGGTGGGCCGATGTTAATATTACAATTAAAATAGGTAGAATGTTATTTCAGCACTGTTATATTATCTTTTTGTAAAAGTAAAGTTATCCGTTTTTCTTAGTAAAAACAACATTTATAAATATAATTCAACCATTAAAATTTGTAAAATTCTATTGAACCCTAGTTATATTTAACAATTTTTTTTGGTAGAATGAAAACTGCATCAATGTAGATTCAAAAACAAAAATTTGTTAAAAGTACATTGTTAACCGATTGGCATAAATTTACAAAAAACGTTAACAAAGTCAAATCAAGTTGAAAAATTATAGAAACTACATTGTTTCTTAACAATTTACATTGAAATTTCTCGTAGGCATCGGCACATGCTCAGTGGAAATTAAATCTATATTACCTCCACTTAAGCGTTCCCCAGCGAAACACGAAGAGCACCTTGTGCTCATCCCTACACCATTGAAACCCCTAGATGGCAAAGGACAAATTATGGAAATTCGTTTATAACTTCAAGATCGAAACATGACAAATTCTATATTTATTACCTAAATAAATTCAAAACGAACATTAACACCATCGTTCGTAATTGTTCTCCTTCCCTTTTACCATCCTCCTTTCCTAATTTGCCTTCCCCACCCTAGCCAAACGTACCAATAGGTATAAAAGCTCCCCACCTAGTGTTTGTAGGCTATGCATAAAAAAAAAAATTATATTTTCTGGAATTTTGCCATTTTATTTAATTAAATTATATTTCCAACTTTCACTTTTCTTGTAAAATTTTCTTTAAAATGCTGATAAAAACAATTAAAGCAACAAATACTTATGCTGCAGAACATCATTGTGGTGTTAGAAATATTTTGTAGTATTTTAATAAATGTAATAATAAATTTTCATTTATTAATTTATGTGTGCATAAACACGGGACACTAAGTCTTTACAAATGTATATAATTTAAGTACTAAACCTAAATACTTATTTCTAAAAATTTCTAAACTTCTAAAAAGGATTCGAATCGATTCAAATATTAAATTGTTTCCACTTTTCTTCAAAATATTATTAATAATAATAATAATAATATAACCTGATGATAGAACATTGAAATTAATTTCATCCAAACTAAATTATATGAAATTCTTAGAAAATAATTATCCTTTGTTGTACAATACGTTCCTCATGCCAAAGATTCTAAATTACAAAAACAAAAACAGAAAAATTTAAATTCTAAACCAAAATGCATCGCTCCATGATACCTATACACAATACACATATACATTGTAAATTACAATTTCTAATTTAAACAAAATTCTAACTACACAACGATTTTAATTAATTGTGTTTCATTAAAAATACATGTTACAGCTAGCTAGTGTTATTTATGTATTAATATTTCCTTAAAAGAGAATTTCCTTAACTTTGACATGATTATGTATTCTGTGAATAACAAATTGAAATTGTAAAATATTAAAATTTCTGACTTGATGACTTAAAGTATACCACCACCATACTTAGCATGTTACACAAAGAGAATAATGAACAAATGAAAGGAAAAATAAAATTACAATTCAGAAAAATTTTACTCTACAAAATATCTGTACAATACACATATAATACCATACCTACCTACTTACGTACATTCAAATGAAAAAGGATAATTATTGTGGCATTGTAGTTAGTGAGAAAATTATTACAATTAAAAAAATTATGTTGTATAAAAATGAAAGTAAAACAAAAAAAAAAAAAAAGTGGTTTACACTTCAGGATCTCTTCAACTGTAGGTACCTACACATTATTATTATCTCAAATTTAAAATGTTTTTATGAAATTGTATATTTTTTAATTTTTTGAATAAAATCGAGATAATTTTTTTTAAATTTGATTTTTTGGAATTTTGCCAGAAAAGAAGAATTATTTTTAACTTTAATTTTGTACGTACAGTTTTGATAAAAATTAATATTCTAAGAAAAATGTATTAATATTCATTTTAAGTAAAAACAACAAAATTTAAATTATTTTGAATTTCTAAGTAATGATTTTTTTTAAAAAAATTAATACAATACAGTACAGTGTATTAAATTATACAATTTTGATGAATAAGAAAGAATATAATTTTATAAAATTATATAATTTGCTCAATATTTGTCAGAACATTGTTTAAAAATTAAATAATTTAATTTTAATAAATTAAAACATGTGTTGAAAACTGCGTAGTATCTTGAATAGTAAATATTTTTAAAATAATAAAGAAAAATTGGCTTATCTAATGCTTATGCTGCAGGATATGACCTAATCTCGTCACATATAATCAAAACATGTAAAACTGAGTTGATTCATGAGTTAATGAAGCTTATTAGTTCGTCAATAATCCAGGCAGTAGTTTCCGAATTTATTAAATTTACAGCTGATTTTAATTATAAGCGGTAATACAGCTGATCTGAATAAGCCATTTCATCAGTTTTTAGCAAAATTATCGAAACTGTTGTCAATAATCAACTTACGGAATATCTTTATTAAAATAATTTGACGAAACCCCAACAATGTGGTTTTAAAACGTTCATTCTTAACAAAGCCGGCGCTTCCTATGTTACAGAATGGTGCAAAATTTAGGGGCGGCAAACTACAACCTGAAAATACATTAACCTTTTCAAAAATTATTTATATAAAAACTAAAAGTCAACAAATAAATTTAATTAGTTCAGTAAAAAAATTTAATAAAAACAAACCTATACTTATAATTCTAAAAATTAAATATCCGAATTAATAAATTTTCTGTACAAATAATTTTTTTTGTTTTGTTTTGTATTCTTATTATCATATAGATATGTAGAGATATAGAGATATATGTAGATACATAAAGCATTTTTAACTTAACTATTCAAACATGAATATGTTTTTCTTGTTTTTACTAATTTGTTATAAAACAAAACCTATCTAAGCAAAACTTCTATAGTTCAGAATTCAATCATACTTTCGTTTCCAATATTTTTTATCTTTTTAATCATTCCATCAAACATTCTCCTTGCGGTTGAAATAGCGCACTATTAAACTTTAGCACCATAAAATACACACACACTCATTATACATTTTTTTGATACGTGAAAATGAAATTGTATAAACTGGCGCACTTTTCAAATTAGCTCCATACGATATTTATATGGGATTGATATCAAACAAACCGTAATAAAACAACTTTTTATTTTGGAATTTGAATCAAATCAAATTAAACAATAAATTTTTATTATAAAAAATTTACGTTTTTCATTCCTGTTTGACATTGAGGGCAGTCAAGTGTTTTGTAATTTGCTTTGTTTTCCAAATATTCAATACAAATTATTTTAAAAAATAAATTTAAAAAGATTTGTTAATTTGTTATAATTTATAATAATTTGTGGTGCCTAAAGTTTATAATATGTGTAATTTAGGTATTGAATTAGATATAGAAAAGGTTAAAAAAAAAATAGAAAAGAATAGAAAATATATGAAAGTGTTTGTGTTTGTTAATTTAATAAAAAAAAGTTTTTAGATTTTAATTTAAGATATAGTGTTAAATAATTTTTCAACTTAGCTACCTAATTTTTAAAAAAATATTCATTAAAATAAAGATTAATTCTGTGGTCGAAATCAATAACCGCTTATGTAGAGATAAGAAAGAATTGAGTTATTAACACCATTATGTTCGTCTTATTGCTTTCATATACACACAAAAATTGAAGTATTAGCCTCTATTAGACTCCAAGATATTTAAGAAAACATAATCGCTTAAGTCATTAATATACCAATTTACACATACAATAAAAAAGTAAAATGACTTAAGAATTATAATAGAGATATTTTTTTTTATACAATTTAAGTTTATATCGACCTAAGTTGTTATTGCATATCGCTTATAATATCATACATTCACCATATATATGAACTTCAACAAAAACTTATATCGAAATAAGTAAAAATAATAAAAGATGTTTATAATAATTTATGTATAAATAGATATATAATATAATAATTGAACATTAATATTTTTCATATGTAGAATTAATAATTTAAGTACTTCATATTCGGAATTTCTAATACAGTTACTGTTTTTCTTAATTTTATTGTTGCTAATAATTTATTATCTTTATTTATCTTTCTGAATATTTCTTTGTTTGAAACAATCTTAGATACTGCATAGTTTTCAGATAAAAAGTATTTGTTTGAACCACAATGACTCAGGATAGATTGACAGGATTAGCTACATTATCCATTGAAAGCGAATTTATTAAAAATTTGGATTATACTGATTTGGTAGAAGACTTTCCAAGAGTAAAAGCACGAAAAATATTTTTTTTATAAATAGTACTTTACAGTCGTTTGTTGAGCATTATACCTTCTTCGGGACACGTATTTAAAAAAAAATGCATCTACAATCCTACCTCCAGGGTGATGTGGAAACGGATTTTTTACGGCAGTTTTTTCGAAAAGTGCACCGGGTGAAAAAATGTCTAGCGCCGGCCCTGATTCTTCAATAGACAACCGTTTTCAAGCAGCTACAATTTTGTTTTTTATGTTCAAAAACCTTTTGATAGTGTTGATAGAAAATTATTATTACTGACAATTTTATTTGAATATGGCATAAAATATAATGAATACAGCTGGTTCAAAAGCTACCTTATTGAGAGAATTCAGTATGCAGAATGCGATAAAATGACCAGCAATATGATGAAATCATTTGTATTTATTTTGCATATATCGATATTTCGGAATCATTATATAATTATATGTAAGGATTAGTGTAAATATTAATTAGTCGCAAAGCACTGATGAAGGAAGTAAGTTGCTTCCGAAATATCGATATTTGCAAAATAAATACAAATGATTAGTGAAAGGAAACTCGACTTTTATTCCATAAATCTAAATATATCACTAAAAACAAATCTGATTATCAAAAACAAATATGAGGAAAACTGAGTTATACACGGAATTTCGCTTGCGCTTACTTCATTCTCCGTATATATAATTGGTTACTGCTTAAACTAAATCTGAATGGAAAACCCCATATGTAAAGATATGACTTGGCTATGCTGAAACCACCAATATAAAACTGGAAAAATTATAAATGAAAATCTTGTATTAATACAAAAATGGTTGTCATCGTCACAAACTTATTTTGAACACAAATAAAACAAAGTACATAATCTTCCAAAGGAAAGTAACAGATATAATACATTTAAAAATTAGTTATGGTAATTTGAAAATGGTCAGTTATTACAAGTACTTGGATGTAATAATAGATGAAAATCTTACTTGGAAGCAACAAATTAATAAGCAACTTAAGAAAGCTAGGAAATTAGCGGCTATATTTAGTATAGATATAATTTTAAATAAACTGAAACAGTTCTTGTACTTTAGCATCTTTTTCATGCCACAGTTACTTACGCTGTACAGTTATGGGGAAATTTGTATAATAAAAATATTAAATTAATTCAAACTGCCCAAAACAAAGCAATAAAAAATTTATTTGGATGCAAAAACAGACCGGAAATATGACTGATTCATTTGAATAATAAGATTCTGGTACCAATAAATTTATTAATTATTAAAAGTAAGTGGCCTACGCAGGTGCATGACTGTACTAATAACATTATCACAAACGTCAAGCTTATTGTAAACAGTAACAAATACAGTCCTAGGAATGCAAAGAAGGGGCGGATCATATAATTAGATTCAACAACCATGATACAATCTACAATAAAGCTTTTACAATTTATAACCAACTGACCAGTATAGAGATTAAACAAAAAATTATATCAAAAAATTTAATAATAAAATTAATGATTATTTTATCCAGATGCTTTTACTGAACTACCTGTTAATTAAAATTAAATAATGATATAAAAATTTATTTATTTATGTTTTTTAGAATATTTGGTTATTAACATTAATATTGTTTTATTACTGTACATGTTATTCATATTATTGTATTATTAAGTACAATATATTGGATTACTAAACTCTGCACGAGCTTTATAAAAGCTCTTTGAGTAGAGAAATAGATAAATAAAATAAATAAGACTAATGGTTCAAGTAAAAATAGTTTGCTGTCAATCAATTGTTAGACTTTGTAATAGACTACCATAATAACATGAATAAAAAACAATTTTTTTATTAGAAATATTTGCCTTTAATGCACACTAAAACTACAAAAATAAACTTTATATTCATAGCTTGATATGAAATTTTCAAAGAAAGTGATGATTATAGAAAATTCAAATAAGTCGGATGTTTACGAAGCCTTGATAAGGTTATTTTTATTTAATTTTTAACTTTGCTTTATTAAATTTCATTATGTTACAAAATTTACAATATTTACCCAACAAAGCATAGGTAAATAAATAAGAACCCATACCTACTTATTTATTATTGAGTTTTTTTTTATTGCAATATTCCAAAGATTCAAAGAAGGCCGGATCTCTCTGTACGAAATATTTTATATTTATTTATTTATTTAACTCAAATGAGCCCAATCACTAGTATTTTTAAAACTAGTATAATTAAAAACAAAATTAAAACAATGCCAATATAAAATACAATGAAAAAACACAGTATTAGAATTAGAATTATACAAAATATAATAAAACAATCAGTAATTTAAATTTTTTTTTGTAATTATTATGCTTAGGAAAATTATTGTGTTTCATATAAATATACTTTATTTATATACATATAATATCAATTGTGCAGTCGGTTACACTTTTATTTGTGTGTTATATTAATGGTATACCTTGTGTGACGCATTAAATTATTTACTACATTTAAAGGAGATTAAATCCCTTCTCTTATATTGCTGATCATCATTATTTTTTTTTCAAGAAGAAAAGAAAGGCTAGTTATCGTAGTTGCGTCAATCAATTAAGTCGACTGATTCAACAAGCGGATGCGATACTTAGTTATCGAGATATTATAATATAATATAAATTGTGTGGTGTTTGTGTTAGATATTGTATCATTAGTATAATTTTATGATTATGTTACACTTGGGAGTTTTGTATCAAATGATTTAGATCTAATTTATATAATATAACATTCCTGCGAAATGTAGCCGGTTATCATATATTGAAAATATAAATTAAAATAATTTCGTTTTAATTTTACAATAACATTTTCTATTCTACGTAACTTGCATACCTCGCATATGCATTTTTATTTGAATAATAATACAAATAGTTATGTCTAGTATCTCTTCACTTATTTATACAACATATTACACATTTGCTTTCTACTTAACGTAATATTTCCATATATTCATTGAGCTAATAATGAACCATATTGGTGAACCGTAAGTTAATATTGGACAAACCATTGATTTATAACATATCAATTTGACCCTACTCAATAAATATTATTTACTATAAAATATTTTTTTAATAACATAATGCTTAGTTCTGTCTTGATAAGATTTCATTAGGGCATTTGGTAATATACCAACATGATCACGAACACAATAGATAGAGAGCCAACTTATATGCGATTGAAGGTTATAAAATCGAAACAATAGTTCAGCGATTTTTCATTCATATGGCTTAAAAAAAGCAAATATACATCGTTAATAAAGGCAAATATCAATAAATAAACAATAAATAAATAATAGCAATAAACAATAACATCAGCGACCAAAATTCAAACGACTGGAAAAAAGCAAACATTAATCGAAGCAAGTTAATAAATGCAAATATAATGTCTTCTATTACGAGTTAGGGTCCAAGATGGATAAACAATTTGTACATAAAAAGTAGAACTAAAATTAAAGACATAAATTTCAGCTCACATTGTTGTTTTTTAAATCAAATTCGATAACTATACGTCTTGAAATTTTATGGGTATAATAAAATAAAACAACTTCACAACTCCCACTAAAATTTTTAAACAAATTTTTCTACCCTAAAGTTTAATTTCATTCTGAAACTAAAACAAAAAAAAAATACGAATTTGACTATTTGCTCTTTTCAATTTCTTGTTTCTTTGTTTTATTTAATTTTTTTTTTTTTTTTTCTGTTACTCTAAAACTTTTTGTAAGTAAATAAAATTTTTCGAACAATAAAAACAAAAAAAAAAAAAAACAAAATTTCAGGATTAATATTTACCAATGTTGTGCACCAGATGCGTTCCAAGTTTTTTGTTATTTTTTTACTTTTAATTTTTTGTTTTTAATTTTTGTTTTTGTGTTTTTTTTTATACAATTTTAAGAGAAGCCCAAACAATTTGTCAACTTTACATGATAAAACAAAAAAACAAAAAAAAATAAAAAAATAAAAAGTACACAACAACTCCATAAAACATTCTTGCTAAAATTTAAAGGTTTTTCCTCATGCCAGAAAAACTAAAATAGCAGTTAAAAAATAAAAATGTATACAAAAAAAAAAAAAAAAAAACAATAAAACATTATTAAAAAACAAAGAAAGATTCTTTCGACGGGTTCCAACTCTCGATTTATTACATTGATAGAAAACAAAATAATAATAAAGCAAAAGGGTGGAAAGGGTGGAAAAGTATCATTGTTACGGAAAAACTTTAAAACAATTTAAAAACAACAACCCTACACATTGTTTATTTTCTTTTCAACAAACTTTTTCCATTTCTCTCTCTCTCTCTCTTACTCCTCTCTCATTCTCTCTCTACCCCGCCTGATATCCGTTGTTTTCTCTTCTTCATGTTCTCTTATTATAAGGTTGACTAACTGTGGTACATTTAATGCGTGTAACATGAGCATAAGTCAAAAAGGACATAAATTAGCATATACATAATAAAAACAAAAGAAAAAAAGAGAAAAAAAGCAAAAAAACAATATAAAGAAAAACAGAGAAAGGATATTCGCGTAACATAAAAACAATAACTGAAAAATAACAACAAAAAAAACAAAAACTTACAGTAAAAATATATATTTTTGTTACTTCAACTTTATAAATGTAAATAATAATAATAAGAATAATAATAATGACAATAATAATAATAATGACAATAATAACAAAATAACAAAAAAAAGTAGAAACGAAAGGGAAAATTACAATATTGTGTACTTTTGTAAGCTATACTAAGTTAAAGTGTTACCATTCTAATAAAATTTAATATTTTTCATCCATTGAAAGTTTTATTTTAAGTTCAGCAAAATTTTTTTATATCAATTTGATCTACAGATAAAAATGATTAAATAATGAGGGTGAATGTTTGGATGAAAGAAAACAAATGGTACCAAACAAGGGATTTACTTAGATGAATATAAATTTTTTGCAATGCCGTATGTAATGTATTTAAAAGCAATGGACAAGAAAACTATAGACATTAATAAATTGATTTATCAACGTACAAATAACACTGGCTCAATCATTGAAGAGTTTGTCTACAATAAATACTACATGTAATATATTTATTAGTTATATAAAAGTGTCAAAGTAACTGCATTAATGAGAATCAAATGATTTTTAACCACTTTAATAATAATAATACAGCCTTAATAGCTACACTCGTAATGCCTTAACTTTTAATCGGATCGAAAAAATGTTATTATTTACTTTCATTATTGCTACATTATTGCTTGGCATTCTGTTTCGTCTCAATTTTTCAAAAGATTTATTTTTTTTATGTTTAAACATAGTATAGGCTATACCATACCACACATTTTCATAAATATAAGGCAATACTGTAATATAGGTTTCGCGAGTTTGAGCACTCTAAATTTATTTATTAAATTTTGAAATTGCACAAGCTTTAAATGATTTTAATTTTTTGTTGTATTATTAGAGAACATTTTGTAATAAATCAGTTAAACAAAAAAAAAAGAAACAAACTAAAATAATATGAGGGAAAAAAATAAGGAATGATGATGAAATGTTTGTTTCCTGTTTGTTTATGTGCACAAAATGAAAATTGTTTTGTCTTTTTGTAATTGAATATAGCTATTTTTTTTAAATTGTGTTAAAAACTTTACAGAAAGTCTGAATTGAATTTTAAGTTCTTTTTTTGTTAATTTTTCTTTAATTTTAAATATTTGATGGAACCCGGAAACAATTATGGGAATCTTGTTTCGATCGAATTTTAATATTAATTTTTGAGAATCAAATTATTCAGAAATATTTAATTAGATTCTCATTGTTTTTGTCACATTTAGTTTGTAAGCATATTCATTCGTTGAATTAAATTGGATTTGCATGCATATGCATAAGACTGCATGTCACTCATATTTACTGGTAAGTCACAAAAATAAAAATAGAATGAAATTTGCATACTGCATACTGTACCATACAATAGTACTGACAAATTAATTGTTGAAATCATTTTAACATGGTTATAAAATAGCTAACTAAAATGACAAGCTCGCCTGAAAGCTCAATTCAAATTTTGAGCTCAAGTGAGCCAAATACACAAGGTAAAAATTTTAATTAGTTCAAATATGAAGAGCTGACGTATTAAAATAGCTTTTAGATTACACTTATAGTGCTTAACTCCACTGTGAGCTAGTTCAAAATTTGAGCTAAGAATTTTTGAACTAGCACACATAAATAATTAAACAATTTAAAAAAAAAATTTTATGAATTAAGACAACTCAACTTAAATTCTCATCTAGCTCAAAGATTTTTTTTATTTCCCTTGTAAACTGTACATTTTGATTCTAATGGGAGACATTTAGTAGTTTGTATGATATTTGTATACCGGGTGTTCCAGACCATGCGTATCAGCTTTTTAAGAGGGGAAGGAGCCGTTATTTTAAAATTTAGAATGTTAACTAAATCGAGGGTGCTCTATCGATTGGTGGTATTTTCAACTTTCGGAAAGGACCGCAAATCGGTTTTTTAAGATGAAAAATCGCCGAAATTTGCTGAAATCGAGATTTTCAAATGGGCAGGAGTACTTTTTAATACAAATTCGGATTCTACATAAAAAAATAAGAAAATTTTGTGAAGTAAATTTTTTTTTTTTTTTTTTTTACTTTTAAACTTTGTAGGAACCCAAAACTGAGTTAAAAATATGATAACATCAAAAGCAAATTAATTTATAAAAATGATTATCATTAATTTTAGTTTACCAAAGGAAAATATTGAGAATTTTTGTTTTATTGTTATTAATTTTGAAGAAAAATACTAAGAAAACAAAACAAAAATCATTTAACATAATTTCCTTATTTTTTGTCGTGGATTTTGCATTAAAAAATACCCCTTCCCATTTAAAAATCTCGATTTCGGCCAATTTCGGCGTTTTTTGATCTTAAAAAACCGATTTGCCGTCCTTTCCGAAATTTGAAAATACCACCAATCGATAGAGATTCCTCGATTTAGTTAACAAACTTTTTTCCAAATTTTGAAATAACGGCTCTTTCCCCTCTTAAAAAGCTGATACGCATGGTCTGGAACACACGGTATATAAGCAACCGGCTTGCGGGTGAAAACCCCAATGGCAAGTTAACCATATAGTAATCTACTTATATCAATCAATCTATAATATATGTTGGGTAGTTGTAGAATGTTGGGTTGGTACGCTTAAGCCGAATAGCGCCAATGCTCAAAAATGAGATAAATAAAGCTCAATGTATGATTTGCTCAAAATTTGAGTTGGATGTAAGTTAATTACTTCATATAATTTTGTGATTGATAGAGATAGAAGCTTGAGTTTGCTCGATGGTTACAGAATTTAATCTAACTCAAATTTTTAATTGAGCTTCGGATTGAGTCTAATATTGAGCTGTAAATGTTTTACCCAAATCTTACGTCTTTTTATTCAAGCGAACACAAACTCTTCTATTTTCGTTTTCTTTCAGCAAGTATAGTACACGGTTTTACAAGTTTATATATTCCAATCTATTTATTAAGAACTATATATATATATATCGTTAACTTTGGTGCCAAACAAATTTTCTCCAGGTTGATTGCTGAGGCTGTTTCATTTGAAAAATGTAACTAAAAGAAAATAAAAAGTGCTAGTCTACAAAAATTAAACAGAAATGCCTAACAACTCCTTGAAAATATCTCTGAACCACATAAAATATTAAAATAAAGCATATTGGTGAAAATTCCATCAAATTATCAAAAAAAAAAAAAAATTCATAATTATATTAATTATAATCATAATTTTCATAATTTTATATTTATTATCAAACATATTAAAAATAATGGTCTCAAAATTATATAAATCATATATTCTAACTCCAAAAATCACCATAAAATAAATCTAATACTAAAAATTAATAAATCTAAATAAGAAAAAATTAAAATTTCATTGGCAAACCAATTTGTCAAAATTATGATCAAATAATCACCACCATTTTTGATAAATTTCTCTCATTATTATTATTTCTATTATATACACATTATATATTTATTTCTAATTTGCTACTTGGGAACACAAACATAAACCAAAAAAAAAAAAAAAATTAAAACTAAAAAATAAAAAACACAACAATTAAATTTGGAAAAACGAAAAAAGATTTTCCATTTTTTATTTGTTTTCGTCATTTTTATGTTTTTTAATTGGAAAATATGTTACAGATCATAAATTTTTCAAAAAATAAATCAATAGAATGTCAACATACGAAAAATTATATTTTAAAAGATAAATTCATAAGAGTATGAGTATTCAACAATAAACATTAATAATGTATGCATATATTTTGGGTGCATATAAAAATTGTATAATAATATGTATATGTATATTATGTGTTCACATTAAAGTCAAATTTAGAAGATTGATTAAAATTTTCAAAACAATTCGTTCAGATATAGACAACAATAATATAAGTAGTATAAAATAAACCATATACACTTTACTGATATGTATATAAACACAGAGTTGGGAATGTGTTTAGACATTTTTGGTTTTATTTTGTTTATTTATTTTCTGTTAAATTTTTGATTGAATATAATAATAAATTTCAAAAATTACTCGCATAATGTGAATAAAAAATTTTACTGAAAAATATTTAATAAAAAATTAAAAACGTTTATTTTCAGGATTGTATCTGTTAAATTGACATAGTTATTATTTTGTATGAATTTAATTTAAGCAAAAAAAAATTTGGATTCTTGGAAAAATTTTTTCTGAATTTAGTTTATTGATGGTAAAGTAAAGGTGGGGTTCTAGATAATATTAAATAATTTGACATATTATGAAATTATCAATTCTATTGATTTCAAGAGGTAATTTATTGTAGCAAATTTATATTCCTTTTTAATGCTATATTGTCATTAAATTAGGTTGAATTAGATATGTCTTGGATATAAGTATTATAAATTATTAAAATATATATTATTTATTTTATAAATTATTAAATTATAAACTATTTTTTTTTTTTAATAAATTAAGTAGGTACATAATATGTTACGATATTTTTATTCTTATTTATAAATCATTTTTTAGGTATTTAAACAAATTAAATATGAAAAAAACTATACTACTATCAACAACTGAGGAGTGATTTTTCAAAAGGGGACATTTCAACTTTTTTTTTTTTGTGTTAGGCACGGATTATTTTTCTCTATCCTGAATTACAGGTGCCTGTTGTTCATGTGTATAACAAAACGTTATATTTCTATCGAAATTCTTAATCTAAAAACACTAGTTTGTTTCAAAAGGGAACATTTTCCAAAAAAGTGTAAAATTATATTTTTATATCAAAGAATTTATAACAAAATGGGATATTTTCCATATTATATGATTAAATATGTTTAAGTTTTGTCCAAAATACAATATATACGATTTATTGTGATTAGTACTAAAAGAGAGAGTAGAAACTTTAACCAAAGCTTTGTTTGCTGGTGAAACGAGTACTGAAAAAAGAGGAGGAGATAGGCTGAGCGATCTTATCGTAGATGAAAAGAAAGCCTGCGAAAGTTTTTAAATTTATTGCCCGCATAAGAAAGTCTTTATCATCGCAACAAATCGAAAAGGATTTAAATATCCTCAGAATTAAATGCAACCAAATTATGGAAAACTTACAATGACTTTGTTTCTGAAGAACTAAAGGTTAAAAAAGTATGTTTTATTTATAAGATTTTTCATAGAGAATATAATATTGGTTTTTCATCATCAGCCACCGATGTTTGTAGCGTTTGCCTTTTATGGAAATATAAAATTAAATCTGAAACAGATCTCAAGAGAAAACACACATTGATAACAGAATTAAGAATACCCAAACTGCGTGCGAACGCGTGTTACGAACATCTTAAGAAGCATGCTTCACAAAGTATGTCCTTTTGTTTTGATCTGCAACAGGTGCAATCGTTACCAAGAACACCTATCCAGGATGCTTTTTACGTTAGACAGCTAAGTCTGTATAATTTTTGTAATGTAGATCTACAATCTCAGAAACCTATATTTTACAGCTGGGATGAAACGCAATTTGGTAGAGGTGCTATTGAAATTGGGTCGGCTCTCTACTCATTCTTAGTTTCATTAAAAATTCCTACAGAAAACAAAATTTTGAGATTGTTCTGCGATGGCTGCGGTGGCCAAAATAAGAACAGCCATGTTCTGCATATGCTAATTTACTTTTTAATTAATATTGCACCATCAAATCTAAAAGAAATAAATATTTTCTTTCCTGTGAGAGGTGACAGTTTTCTCCCTGCACATCGAATTTTTGGTAGATTAGAAAAAGATATAAGTCGTTACAACAAAAACACAGTATTATGATATTTTTCGAAAGCACAGAAGTTTAATGATTTTAGAAAAAGACTGGGTCTAATGGATATAAAACGCTTACAAGAATATTACAAAAAATTAGAAGGGATTCAAAGTATAAAAAGAATACAAATAACAAAGAAAAAATCTCGACATAACGTTAGTTGTTTATTAAAAATATTTTCTACTTATAAAAAGTCATGATGAACCATGATATAAGCCTACTAAAAAGAGAAAAAAGAAACCCAACTACTTTGCATGAGTTGCAACCAAATACAGGGCTATTAACCGATACAAAAAAAGATATATCAAATCTTTTGAAACAACAATTTGGTGATGATTGACATGAAATAACCGAACTAAGTTGGTATAAGAAAATAATAATAACAGACAATAATAACTGTAAGCCTGAAGATACCACCGACTTAGAAAACGAATGCATCTGTTTGGAAGATGATATTGAGATACTAAAAGTCTAATTTTGCTTTTTTTGTTATGTTTTTTTTTATTATAATGAATGGTCATTATTTTGTTAAGTTATATGAAAAGTTATATAAGAAATAAAGGTTTTTTTTATAATCTTTTACTTATGAAATTAAAGATTTAATTTAAATTTTCTAAACATCCCAACTCAAAAGGTGATTGTACGAAACAAAATGGGACAAATCCAAAAAGTTCCGTGCAAAAGGGGATATTTTTTTTTCTTAGCAGCAAAACGGGACGTTTTTGAAAATTGACGACTAATAACTTCAGAAATGCAGGTTCAACATTTTTGAAAGACGGAATCATGACGTAGCTTAAGACGAACTATATAACTGGTATTATTTAAAATTTACAAAATTTACAAAAACTATAGGCAATGCGCCGTAAGTTTTTTGACTTTACTGAAAATTTGGTTATGGTGGAAATGTCCCCTTTTGAAAAATCACTCCTCAACTAGTCTACAAAAAATGACTACTACTATACTATTTTAAAAAACTGATTGAATTTCCTAATCGCACAGGTTGGCCCTAGCACTGATTTTTTTGGACAAGTAATCACTTAAAACAACCAACAACAACATATTGGTCATTCGAATGGTTGATATAGCCAAGTATAGTTAAATGATAATTTGTTTTCCAACTCGAATAGTCACTAATCCTATCAGAACCTACACATTTGTAGCGTTTTTACATTTTTATAAAATTCAATTCAAAACCAATTACATAAAATTTTATTATATTACACTATTTGAATACAAGTTCCAAGAGTGTTATATATCTAGATCCACTAATACATCATATCATATAAGACAGAAATCCTTTGAACTTGTATTTATGATTGTGAATGTTGAGATTCAGTACCAATTAAGTATTCTATGCATAGAAAAATAATATGAAATAATATGACAGGAATACAATTATTGCCTTTTTAATAATCCAAAATTTACACAACCAAAATTAAACTAAAAATGTCGGTACTATAGTTAGTTATTTTAATACTATATTAGATTTTTTCGTATCATAAAATTATTTATTTTAATACTCTTGTCAAAATTTAAAGCTAAATAAACGTAATTTTATAAAAACCAAAATCATAATAACTATCTATTTTGAATTTTCAAAGAATTTCCCGAATTCCATAAAACATAAAATACCCGAAAAAACATAAAATACCAAACCAAAAGAAAATAATATTCAAAGTAAATCTAATTTTTTGCAAATAAATACAACACTAAACAATATACACTCAAATACCATGAACACCTAAATAAAACCAAAATTTAATATTATTTTATGCATAAATTTACATTGAATTAATATATACGAACCTCGAATAAAAACTATTAAACATTAATATATACTTTTATTCATTCATAATAATATACATACAGGGTTATTCATTTGCATAATGATCAAAATATTATTATTTTTTTTTTGGTTAGTATTTTTCGAATTTTTAGAATCTTCTTTCATTTTTAACTTTCCAGTTTTAACTTAACAAAGAATGTTTTACAGTTATTCTAAAATTATTTATAAATTTAAATGTATAGGTACATATTTTACTTAATTAAAATAATTATTTTGTAAATAAGGTCAGCTGGAATTTTGAGATAAAATCAAAAACCAAATATTATTTTGACTTTCATAATCATCCAAAAATAATTCGTTTGAAGTCATGTTAAATGTGGTTTATAAAAACAGTGATTTATGAAAGTGTTGCAGTGTTTGGCAAAAAAATTCATATACCTATTAACGTTAAAGAAAAGTGATAATTATAAAATTAGGATATAACAACAGGATATAATTTTCACTAAAGTTGACTTAAATTAATAATCGGAAAAAAAAATATTTCCACCTAAGTCATCAATTTGACATACCTGTTGTATATACAATAACATTTACATTAATTGCTATGAAAAATCTTACTGTAAAATTTTTATAACCATAATTGAATCTCCATTTTGACAAATTCTTGGTTTGATTTAGTAAAATGGATTAGTGATTTAATTAAAATAGTTTATTGATTTAAGTACTTTTTCCCTAAAGCCATAGATTTATTGAAAGACACCATATCGATACAATAGTAACTACAAAATTTGATGGCAAGTTACACTAAACAAAAAAATTAGTGACTCAAGATCTGATTCTTACTTCATTCAACTCTCTTTCAGTACTCTGAAACGTGTCAGCATATAATTCTGTCTCTGTGCCAACAAATCATGACCGCTTTAAATTTAAATAAAATAACCGTGGTGGTATTCAGAATTTTCAAAAATATTTCTTGTCAAAATTTTGTTTGATTCTGACAACTATAAGCCACATTTTTTTTACATTTTAGGTTCCATCAATCGGTTATGTCAATATGACCTAAAAATGTTTTTGTCACAACTTAAAATATTTTAAAAATAATATTCTTACAATTAGCTATCAAAATTTTGAAATTGATAAGCGTTTTTTACGTTTTTCTAATATCATTTTCAAATGTATTGAGTGTTATTTTTGCATGCCTTATTTTGCTTAAGTGATTTTGACAAAATTTTATTTATTAATATTTGCTAACAAATTTATTGCCAACTGCTTTGGCTTCGAAAACATTTTAATTAGGCAATTGATCGATAATTACTAAATGTAAATAAATTGTGATTGTTTGCTTTACTTATTTTTTTTTATATATATATATATTTTTTTTTTAGATGGCTTTGTTTAGCTATAAATTAGTTTAAGTCTTGTCATAAGTTTTTAAGTAAAATTTTTCAAAATACAAGTAGTCACAAGGTTTTTTGTAATTTTCCACAATTTTTCCTTGTATCAATTAAAATAAATTGTAAATCAAAAAACAAATGTAATACAAAATAAAAATTAGAATAAAATAAAACTTTTTTTTTTTTTTTTAAATTTTCTCTTTATTTTTGCTTTTATTATAATTTCTTAATTCTAAACAATGTACATGACCAGTTTAAATACCAGTTCTCCCATTTAAATTTAATAATGATTTGTTAATATCTATTTTAATTATTTTTTTTAGTTTAAACTTAAATTATTCAATGTAATTTTACTTTAATAATTGATTAACAGTATTGGAAAAAAATTGCGGCTAAAAACCAATTTTTTTATTTTTACATTTTATAATTAACTTACACTAATCTTAACCTAAATATTACAAACTAGACTTAAACTAACTACTCTATTCTATTCTAGCTTAACCTACTCATTTCCAAAAATAAGGATTTTTGTTTATTAATTGTGCAGAATTAGGAATAAATTTATCAAATACGAATATTTCACAATTGTTTAAATTAGCAGTGTTTAAGTCTAGTGGAAGCTTTTTTATTTTGCGTGCCTTTTATAGTGATAAATAATAGGTACATAGGTACTATTTTCAATATAATTATGTTTGTCTAGAAACACAAATGCCTCTGGTGGAATGAATCCCGAATCGAGTGTACTTATTATGTATTGATCTGATTCATACCATGGGTAACTTATTAGTGGATTTTCTATTGATGTAGTACGTCTTTGAATGTGATTACGTATGAGACGAATGATAAAATTATCGATTCTTATTGTTTTTGCATTTTCGTAAACTGTTTTTTTGGAGAAATAATGCGTGTAGTTAAATGTTGGTTTTCTATTCAGGTTTGTGCATGCGCGTATGCACTTCCGTTCAAATAGCCTTAGGTTTTCCATAGTAGAAGCACTTATGTTAAACCATATCGGACAACCATATGTTAATATTGGCCTAATTAAGGACTTGCAGCAAAGTAACTTGACTTTGCTACACAGGATTTTAGAGAAAAATAACCTTTTCAGAGCCATTAAGGCTTTTTTCGCTTTTGATATTTGGTCTTTAAGGTGCTCGTTGAATTTGAATAAATTGGTGTATCCTAAGTACTTAAATCTGTTGGAATTCGGTATTTTAGTTCCATCTGGGGCTTTCAAGTATAACTTTCTTCAGTTTCTTTTTATCGTACTATTTGACTTATTTATTGTGTTTCTAAATAAGACAGTTTCGAATTTTTTATAGTTAATTTTTACATTCCAGCGTGAACTATATGCAACTATTTTATTGAATGTCTGCTGTAGGTTATACTGGGCAACTTTCAAATTGAAATTTGCTGTATAAATTGTTAAATCGTCCGCAAATGCAATGCTGTGATTATGCTTTGAGCGTTTGCTTAGAGAATCAAGCAAGTCACTTACATATATATTGAATAGTATTGGCGAGTTAACTGTACCTTGCTGCAGGCCATTAGTTAAATGGAATTCTTTGGATATATTCTTATTGAGGAAGGATACTCTAAAAGATTTGTTGTGTAACATATTGTTGATTGTTGAGTATACTAGATGTGGAGGATATTTATATTTGAGTAGTTTGTATATAATACCATCAAGCCAAATAGTATCGAATGCCTTTTCAAAATCTATAAAACAAGTTGCTACACATTGACCATTGTTTATATGCCAACATATATCTGACGATAATTTGGTCATAGCATTTATAGTACTGTGTTTGTGGCGAAATCCGAATTGGTTGTCTGGTATGTAATTTTTTTTTTTATTGTTTCTGTTATTAAAGATTTATTAATTAATATTTCATAAACCTTACTGATATACGGTAATAGGCTGATAGGTCTGTAGCTACAGGGATCGGTGGGGTTTTTTCCTGGTTTTTTATTATTATGACAATTGCTTTCTTCCAAGGTTTTGGAAAGTAGCCTAGATTTGGACAATTGTTAAATATTATACAATATTTTTCGATTATTGTGTCTGGGAAGTGTTTTAACACAATATTAGGTATTTTGTCGGAGCCTAATGAGGTTTTATTTTTTAAGTTTTTAGATATTTCTCTCAATGAAATTGTTGATGTAAAATAATTGTTATGGGATGGATGACTTCGTAGATGGTTAGAGCGCACTGTTTCACTAAATGTGGTTATAGATTTTTTTTTTTTTGTTCATATGTTTGTTTAAAGCCTCGTTAAAATGTAACATTGTTATATATATGACTCCATTAATAGGAGATGTATTTTGTGAAGTTTGGTTGAGTACTTGAAATAGATAAACACCGTGCGTGTTTGCTATATCATTCTTGTTTTCAACAATAAAATAAAACTCGCAGCTGTTAAGATACTAATAATTTAAACTCTAACTTAAGTATAAAAAGACTCTGTCATTATATATTATGTATTAACAAATTTTGGGAATAAACGAACTATTTATCTATCTATCTATTTATTAATATTAACATCTTAGCGATTTTTAACAAAATAATTATATTCAATTTCAACTACTTACATAATAGTTCCGTTACTACATTTTTAAATACTTATTTTTTCAATTTAAAAATAATTTTATTCCAAACGTCAATTTCAGACATGAGCGTTTATGACTTTAGAAATTCATAAAACAATGCGCAATTCACAGAGGCTTACTGAAATTTGTTTGTTAGTAGATTGTGTCATAATAACAAATATATTTTTTACCGATCAGGTTAAATTCGGATTCTACTAAATTGTAGATTTGGACCACTGAACTATTGTAATATAATATATATATATATATAAATTTGTCAGTATTTTCAGAATTTTTATATTAACAATTTTTATACTAAATTTACAACTTTACAATAATGAATATAAAGTTCAGAAAACCAATAAAAATTATTAGTATTAATCACTAATTTTATTTTATTTTATTTTATTTTATTTAAATATCTAATATTTAACTAATATAATATATTTTATCAATTAATAATAATTATTATTAATAATTTTTTATTTTTTTTTATTTCTCTTAGTAAAAAAGTTGTATTCGTTATTTTCCTTACAATCATTACTAACATTCATACACAAGCTTGAAATCAATAATCAAAATATCAGCAATTTCCTAATGATATAGCAACGAAGTGGAATTGTTTGCCTAATTAAAATATTTTTGATAACATAATATTCATTTATTAAATTTAATCTTGATTCCTTTTAATTTAATTAAATTTATACTAATTCAATACATTTGTCAGTCACTGTCTATATTTACTATTCCAAAATAGGTAAGTCAATACACTTTATAAGTTATAAGTTATCCTATAAATCAAGGACTTTAAATAATGCTTTAGACTTACTGGTATGGTTTTTATTTGTTTATTATTCTTTAACTATTTACTAATATTTAAGTAACTACAAATTTACTTGACCGTATATCAATGGTTAACGATTCACAAACATTTTGGTCAAAATATTTACGAATTTTCAACAACCACATCATACATACATGATAATATGCACAACATGAACTCTACTGCATATTAAAATAATTTCTACTTCAGTTGGAAAACTAATATAAGAGAAAATATGTGGAATATATACCTATAATTAAGAAATTCAAACCACTAAAAAAGAGTTAGATGATATTTCAATGATAATAAAATGAACCCAAATTAACAAGAGAATTCATTATGAATTGAATAAATGAATAGAAATAACTAAAATTAGTGACCAATATTTGTAAGATTAATGGAATAAAATGTTTAGTGTATGCACATGATTTTGATTTCTTAATTCAGTTAATTTTGAATTCAGTGTACCTTGATAAAGGATCATCAAGTTAACGGTATAGATTATATAGAATAGTGTTGCCAATAGTTTTTTTTTTTTTAAGTTTTTATTTTTAATTAATTTTAATTATTTTATTGTGTTAAAAAATTATTTAAATATATTTTTCCACAAGTTATAGTAATGCTTGGGGACTTGAAAAATACTGTTTTGTCCTTTTGCCTGTACAAAATTTTTCCGAAGTTCATTTTCTCTTCTCTCTCAATTCAGGGAGTAGGTAAAGTCTTTGTTTATTTTTTTTGTTTTACTATAACGACAGGCTTTAATATGTTTTTTTAGATTGACCGGTCTTTTGTCATATATGTAGACTCTGTTTCGATACTTCCTATTGGGAACTGTGGTAGAATGTTTGTATGTTTGCTCATTGTGATAAACTGGACACTTGTTCTTCTCCAATTGTTTTTACCTTCAAATATCAGTTTTTCCCTTTTTTCGGACCGTCTGGCAATGTTGCATAAATGTGTAAACCCTCAATATTCTCCTATTACCAATAGTTCGAATGTGTGCCTATTTTATAATTACATTTCTGCAACATAGGTTGCTATTGGGAATATAAAAGCGCTCACTAAACTTAATTTTGTATTTTTGATAATGATTTTTCTCTATTTTCATAATATGTTTGTTAGTTTGCTCGTTTTTAGTTAATCTGCTCAATCATTTTTTTATTTCGTACATAGTAATCCAATATTAAGTATATAAAGAGTCCGATAAAAAAAATGCTTTTCATCAATATTTTGTATTTGAATTATATGTATAAAACAAATTATTATCTACAGCAACTACACGTTCAAAGTATTAAATATTATTTACCCTAGAAATCTAATTAAGTAAAAAACATCGTTAGCGTGTGCTATTGACGATCTGTTTCAACGATCGTTAAATATGAAGTAGAGGACAGCCAAAGGTTTTAAATATGTGGATGAAAAAGCTATAATCAAAACTCAAAATATTACACTTGTAATGATAGCTGATATTTTTCTGATTACAGCTTAGGTAATAATGTTTGACTTGAAGCCAACTTCTAAACGCTTGTATAGAAAATTATTTGTACTAATATTTTCTATATTCTGACTTAGTACAGCAATAATATTATGTAAAAGGAAAAGTTAGATAGATATTTCTGGATGTAGTCTATAGTCTAAAAAATATTTCTTATTTGTACTAAAGGACTAGATCGCAATATAAGAAAAGTGTGTTTTAGTGGGTAAGAATGCTACATGCAATGTCAAGCTGCGGAACTCATTATGTCTTCTGAATATTGCCACCATGCTTAATAAGAAAAAATATATATCTTTCTGTATTTTAAATTTAAACAAAAACTGGTCTATAATCCACCGCATTTGAATCCAACTTCAACTACGAAAAACATGTCAATTGTGAATTATCTTCTAAACAATTCGACGTAGACCTAATGTATATATGTATGTATTCTCTATTTTCTAATTTGAACTACAATATCTCCATAACGGCAGTACCAATCATCATAAAATAAATGTTAAAATGTGCTCCAGACCGTTATTTTTCTAAAATATATAGATATATATCTCTAATAGATCAACAGATATAACGGTTTTTATACAAAATCATCAAAACAACAAAGATACTTTCAAATGTCCTTTTCGTCCTTGAAGGACAAAATACGCCACTAAAGATTTATATTTTTAGAAAGCTAGCAATTCCAGCTATCGTTGGATGTCGATACAACATTTTCCTCAGAATCTTCACTTTTTTATACAATAGTAACGAATTTTAATACAGGCTAAGAGAATTTTACATTTCATACAATTTCAATATCTACAAATTAAATTTGCAAATTATTCTTTACTATCACACTATTCATTTTTGATAATAATTTTTTTAATTTTTCATAATCTTATTGATTTGCCAAATAATGTCAAAAATTCAATTATAACTTAAAAAATAAAATTATTTTACTGGAATTATTTAATTTAAATAATAGTTATTGTATAATAAACAAAATCTATAATATTATTATTAAATCAATGATCGATAAATCTCTCTATAAATATCTACATTATTTTAATATCCTTTAATGAAAATTTAAAAAAGAAATGAAATTAATGTATTATATATACCTCCTGAATACCATAGAAGTGAATTATGAATAAAAATATTTTTTCTTATTTTACAATATTATGATTTAATAATATTTCATAAAATTAATAATATATTTTATGGATTTAAATTAAAAAATAAATATTAAAATTTACAGAACTGTACATAATATAAAATTCACCCACAAATGAATATAATAATATAACAAAACAATATGTGAGTCAGTGTCACAAATATTTATTGTGGTGCTGAGCGAGTAACTGTCATAAAAATAACTTAATAAAATCTTAACAAAATGATGAGAATTATACAGTAGAACTTCGATATGTATACTATTAATTTTAATATTACATTAAAAATATTAATTTTAATAGTTTGATGGATTATTTTTTTTTTCGATTAAATACTACTTAATATTATTATTAGCCTTTTTGTTGTAACACTAGTTCGAATTAAATATCCGTTCAATTTCATTTTTAAAAATTTTAGCAACATTAACAAATAAATTTTAAAAGTAAATCAATTATGATTTGATATTATTCTACAAAACTACAATGAAATATTTATCGTAGATAGTAGGTATTCAATACTTGTAACATCAAAAAATATTGAACAAAAAATTGAACGTGTGGGTATAGGATCATAATGGGTATAGGATCATAATGACGACGTTGACAATAATTACTTAATATACTATTTTGCATTAATAATAATTACAAAATTATTTAATTTTAGCCTTATTATTTACATCTTTTTCCAATTATCTTCGCCTACTGGATATAATGCCATTACTAATCTATCTAGTAAATTTTGGGAACAGTTTAAAAAAGTATGTACATTACAACTCAAAACATAGCAATGTTAACTTAATATGTACCATCTCTCATCACAATGCATTAACTATATTTTGTCACTACATTTTAATTCTACCTATACCTACTTCCACAGTATTAAATATTTATTTATTCTCTCAATTGTCATTTTTTCATTCATTCAAAAACGGTTTTTCCAGTGTTATTGTTGTTGTTATAAAAGGCTTCAGACAAAAACAAAATTAGTAAATTCTTAAATATATAAGTTTTAATGTGAATTAGCTATTTATTACCTTTCGAGCCTTTTCGAGAATAATATATAAATGTTAGCTCCACTGTTAATAATATAATAATAATAATTCTTTATGTTCATTACCAACATAAGCTAAAATTAATTTAAATTTCTTAGCCTAGTATTTTAATGAAATAGCTAGGTTCAATCTGATATCCAACAATAAAAAAACAAATTAATTTATTAATGGGGAAATTGAATATAAAATAAAATAAAATATTAATATAGGTAATAAAATATGTAATTATTATGCTTATGCTATTAAAAACTAAAAATTAGAACAAAATTATAAGAGAAATTATATAAACAAACAAAAAATAAAAAGTTAAAAAAAATATAAAATTTTGAAATAATAGAAATTTAAGAGTAAAAAAACATTAAAAACTGTCTCAAATGTTGTAACAATAGCTCTTGTATGCCGTATAATTCCAGTGTTCACAATAAATTGCAATTTCAGTCAACAAATTTTTTTTTATCCTTCGTACTTGTACGAAACGAAGTCATTTTAAAGGTTTTCCTATGAGAAACGTATAATTGCGAAAGAGAAAGAAGACTATTGAGTTGACTACAATAATTGCTACTTAACCCTAAACCTCATAACATATTTTGTTACGTAAATTCATAACATGAGCTTGGCAGGCTCACATTATAATGTAATAGAAAAAAATAACTTTTTATTTCAAATAATTAATTTTTAGATGTTTAAAAATAACAAAATTAACAAAATAAACGCTAACATTTTTGAAATTGTAGTACGAGATGGTGGTAATTGCAGCTTTTTAGTACTAGCACGCTTTTTGATAAGAGAATTTACTAAACTTTCACCAAGAGCTCTTAGAAATAAATTTCTTTTATTGGAATTTTTTTTATCCAAATAATGTTGATCTCTAGTTTTACTTGGAAGAAATTGAAATATAAGTTTTATTTCGACGTAACTTTCCTACAATCGTCAATCCATTAGATAACAAACAAGTTTGCAATTTCTAACGTTGTGAAATATTTATTCATTGTAATATTCCGTCCAGTTTCAAAATATGGTGTACACAAATTCTCCACTACATTTTGAGCAATTCGAGTTGCTCTGTTATTATCTTTGTTCTCTGTATATGGAATTCCTTGGAGTGGGTATGTTGTCTAAGAGTTACAAAGCCACCAAATCTTAATACCATACATGGCACACTATGTTGGCATTAATTGTTCATCTGTTTCGAAATAAAATAATTTTGTGAAATTAACAAGCGTCTTTTAAAAAAATTTCGTCTACGGTAAAATTTTCTGAAGGTATATAATATTTTTTTCCAAATTCTTATTTATTGCTTAAAACACGTTTCGAATTAGAGGTAATTTTTCAAATCTACGTCGATTACTTCTTGTGGTTTTTTCATCAAATCGAATAAAACGTAAAACTTCCTCAAAGCGGTTTTACGCCTATAGTATAGCTTTGAATATAATTGAACCATAGTGCTCCTAAAACAATCGATAACTTTGGTTATTTGATTTCGAAGAAGGCGTGCAATTCGTTCATATCTAAAGCTTTCCATTTACGATTATTCTTATTGTATATTCTTTCACCTTCTTCATTAGTATATTTTAGGATAGTCTTACAAACATCACCTGTTATAAATAATTTGAAACAATCAATAGGACCAACTATTTCATGTATTAAGAAATTATTATGAAATATTATATGAGAGCCTCTCAGGCTCATGTTATCAATTTACTTGGTAGTTTTTTTTAAGCAAAAAAAAAAAAATATGTATTTTTGTAATTGTAAAATGTAAATATTGATCTAAATGAAGATTAGAAAGAAGAACCGTTACAATATTACGAAAAATTTAGAAAACACGTAGTTTAAAAAAAAAAATTAGCCTGATAGGCTCATGTTATGAGCTTAAGGGTTAATGTGAACACAGCAACAATAATATCGTTTCTGCATCCCACATAACAATTTTATTGCTATAAGAGTCTTACGCACTCTTATAACACTATTATAAACACTCCTATAGCAGTATTAGTGTTTATTTGAGTGAAAGGTTATAAATACGTTATAACACTATAATGGAGAATCCTATAAGGGGCCGTATCAAGTGCTGTAATATTGCGATAGTATTAGTATACATGTATTAGTGTATAGATTTTTATTTTGAAATGATATTCATTTGAAATAATTTATGTTATGCGAGAGTGTGAAAAATATAATTTTTCATTTTAAAATAATAATTTTATGGAGTTTATATTTATTTCATGAGAAAGGGAGATAGATATTAATTAAATATTTTTATATTTGCATGTAAATGATTTATATCAAATAAAAAAAAATATCTTACTAATAAATAATATTTTGCGGTTAAAAATTGTATTAATATTTGAAATTATTGTTACCAAAATACAAATTTTGGCTGGGAATGAAATTTCATTGACATTTATTATAAGAATACCTCGAAAAAATACATTGCCCTTCAAAAATAACTAATTTTTAAATAAATAAAAGAAAATATGTTTTTAAATTGCATCTTTAAAATATTTACTAATGTACGTTAATTAATGCATAACATCAAATTTGATATTTAAAATAATTATTCTTTTAAGTAAAAATGATATTTTTGCGAAAAGAATGCAAAATAAAACTTTTCAGTTTTTGTTTATTTAAAACAGATTTACCATGTTTGTAGAAAATAATGGCCATCGCAAAATATTTATTCAAAACTACAGTATGTTTAGTAACATTATAGGAATTCAGTCAAATAATAACACCACTAATGCTATTTTAGCAATTCTATTCTTATAACAAAACTTTAACTCTTGATATAGGATTACGCACTTTTAGACTTATAACAACATTGCTGTATCACTTGCTGAAACCCCCATTATAACAACAACCTAAATTGCTCTAAAAACATTCTTATAGCAATATTAATCACATTATTCATATAAAAACATCATTATAACACCTTTAGTGCTTATTGGGAATCATATAGAAGTCTTATAGCACTAATTTTGTTTTTATAACAATAAAATGTTACATGGGATATATATAGGCGTTTATATAACTTTTAGAATTAGATTAGAAAAATGTATTGATTTGTATAAAAACATTTTTGTTACGTTACCAAACACGAACCAGCGCCACTATCGATCATCTATTAAAGAATATAAACTAATATATCGTGTTAAATAAAAAATAAAATAAATAATGTAGTAATTATAGCGGTAGGTACACGTAAAATTAATGCGTCAAAATTTTTATTTTAACTTTTACTACAGCGGTAGACACAAAATTTGAATATAAAGTTGTCAGATTGATAAAAATTGATCTAAAAAACAAATTCAGATTCAAAATTCCAACATTATAAATCATAATTTGATTCCATTATAAATTTAACCCAAAAGCAGTTATTAAACTTTACTTGTAATATCCAGAAAATAATTTACGACTTTTCATGAAAATTTTACTAAAATCATCAGTTTTCAAAAACTATTATTAAATTGTATTTATCGAAATCTCCCTGTTCATAATTCTTATACCAAAATAAATCATCAAATATAATTTAAATTAAAGTCCTTTACGTATTGGTTTGTGATAGTTAAAAAAAAAAAAAAAAAAACAACAATAAAAAAAAAAAATATAAAAAAAAAAAAAATGACAAGACACCTTTAATGTCTGTCAATTGTCGCGTCATTAAATTTCGTGTAATTACCTTATATTAAATTAACAGTGAATATAAAATATAACAGTATATTGTTAAAAACTATGTTAACGTAACTGTTGTTGTTTTTATAGATGGTGATAATGTTTTCTTTTTATTATTTACTTTTCCTTTAATTTTTTTTTGTTAGATAACTGACCATGAATGACGTTCCCCTTTGATGATAAGCCTAATTTTTTATGTTTTGTTTTTATTCTATATTTTTTTTTGTTTATGTCTTTTTATTAAATTTTTGTTTTTATTTTGTATCGCCATTCTGTTATAATAAACTTTTTGAAAATGGCTACAAAAATCTATTTAGCAGATAGTGGTATTAATGTATATGTTAACATTTTTAATAAAAATAAAAGGGTGGGAAATTAATGTTTCTTAATTTAATTAAAAAAACAAAAACGGTAAAAGGAAAAATTAAAATAGCGAAACAGCGAATGAAAGCAAGAAAGAGAAAAAAACGGAAAAATGGAAAATGAACTGCGTTAAATATTTTCGTCAAGATAGACAATTTAGATAAAAAAATATGAAGTGGGTTCATAAAGTTTTTGATGTTATAAAGGTAAACAGACAAGATAATTTATTATATACATATATTATATGAGTTGTAGTATTGGTATATTTATATGATTATGTATAATTATCAAAATGTTATATTATTTTTAATATCTGGTTGTCATGCGAAAATCATTTGGTTGTCATTTTTTTAAAGACATTTTTATTGTTAGTTTTTAATTGGAAACAAAAATTTTTATGAACACACTTTTATAATTAACATTTTTATTGCTATTTAGTTGCTTAATAAAATAGGAAATTTTAATTATGTCTGGGAAATTGATTTATAAATTTGATTTTTTTTTTTATTTATTTATTTTAAATTAGATCCAGAGATCAATGGTCTCGAAAAGTTTTTAATGTTATGCAATCAAATCTAATAGATTATTACTGAAAAATGTTTTTGTATCAAATTTTTAAATGCATCTGTGACTTTAGATAATATTTTTTGTCAATATTTGTTAACTGGAATACAAAAATTATATTGAACGTAAATTAATAAAGATAATAAAATTTATTCTGCTTCGAACAATTTCGTATCTGACAATTTAAAACAATAGTAATACAAAGTCGATTGCAGAGCACTAAAGAATTCTGCAAGTAGTAGACGAATTATGCATAATTGTATGATAAGCTTATTTAGTAAAATTAAAAAGAAAATATTCGACTATTTTCAACAATAATATACTGATGTTTGAAATGTAGAAATCTAACTGTTAGTGGCTCGAACACATATTGAAAAATTGAACTGTAGATAGGATAAGAAATAACTGTTTTATAGTTAAATATTGTTTTTTATGGTCTCTCGACAATATGAAAACCAATATATAGAATACACGGTCCTGTTTTTGTAATAATATGAAACCAGTTCTCAGCAAAAGCACTTTTTGAAAGATGTAAAATCAACACTGCACTACTTAAGAAATTGTCTTTGTGGCTTTTCGATCGTGGTATCTACATATATAGAATAAGAACATGCTAAAACATGGCAAGTACGGTATGATTACTGATTTCGTTATTTTATCATCGAACACGTTATTTTATCATCGTCGTCATTTCTTTATTACTTATTACATTACATTTGCACTCAGAAATCAACAATCAAAATTAACAATCTTTCGGATTTTTTAAATTATTTCATCAATATTTACTACGAATTATTAAAATAAAAACCTTTGCATAACAAGAAAAAAAAATGTAAATGCAAGAGTTGCAAACTTCAACTTTATGTTCGTCGCGCACGGCTTTTCAACATTTATCATAGTTTGATCTTGTCATTCTTTGTATTTTTGAAGGACAATACTAGCACTAGTGACGTTTTTTCTGGTTCATGTATTAATGATAAATCAAAGTTGATGTTAGACCAGATAATATTCCAGTGGAAGACATTGTAGCAGGTGGTTTTATAGCAAATGACGAATTTTAAAGTACATTTGTTAATGTAACTGTTTTTACCGTTTTTCATTCCAGGTTGAGGTGAGATCAATTCCTAATTTTTCAATACAGTCACGTCTGTTCAAAGATTTCTGATTCTTGGCCATATTGTAGTGATGTGACTAATGCATTATATTTTTAATGCTTCGTCTTCATTTACATGAACTAAAATAATGCATTAAAATAATTATTTTGCATTATATTTTCAAAATATTTCTATACCATAATGCATTACATTCAAAAATAATGCATTACGTCATATAATTCACTAGCAAAAATAATTCAAATTAATTGAATTACTTTTGAATTATTATTATAACCAAATTTTACAACAACAAATTTTTAAAATTATTTAATATCAGTATAATATCTGACCTGTATTTTTGTTTAATATTTCTGAATTAAAAAAGTAATTAATTGAACTATTTGAATTACTTTTGAATTAAAAAAAAAATAATTCATTAAATTATTTGACTATTTTTTTAATTCATAAGTAAAAAAATAAAAATCAAAAAAATATACAATTTATGTGGATTCCAAGTCATCCATCCATGATCCATGATAACGAGATAGTTGACAGTCTAGCAAAAATCTTTGTAAACGACACGATAACCATCACCTTTTATATTATAAAGATCTTAAAAATATAATAAATAAGAAAATATATCAAAGTGTAACACAAGAATGGATAGAAACGGACGATAGTAACAAACTAAAACATATCAAGCCAAATACGAGATCTTGAAAAAATCTCAATTTACTTAACAGAAGAGAGTCGACCGTGATTACTAGAATAAAAATAGGGCACACTAATTTAACACACAAATTTATATTTGATAATACAACACCACCAAATTGTGCTTGTGGAGCAAACCTTACTATTAGACATCTGTTCGAAACTTGTATTAGATATTCAAGAAATAGAGATAGATATTTAAAAAGTAATAGTCTAGATATTTTAAAGAGTGATGATGAAACCAATTATAGAAAAATAATAAATTTCCTAAAAGCTATTGAAATATACAAAACAATTTAAAACAAAAGATTAAATAAAATCAATAAAATATGTTAAATGAAAAATATTAAATGTTAAAAAAAAAAAACGGAATAAAATAGAAAATATGTAGTTATAATAACTTCATATAATTAATATATGTATAAGAAAAATTTAACTATTGAATTATTTTATATAGAAATCAAAACAAAAAAAAAAAAAATTAAAAATGTATTATATGAATAATAGAATATGTAATTAGAAAATAATAAAACTTAAAAAATTAAAAAAAAAATGTAAAGACCTGGCCTGAAAAAAACTATATTGTGTTCAAAGGCCACTTAAATAAAGTTATAAAAAAAAATTCAAATAATTCCAAATAAATTAAATTAAATTTGAATTATTTTTGGTAATGCACTATTATAAATGTAGTGCATTATTTCCTAATATAATGCATTATTTTAATGAAATATTTTGAATATTATTATTTTAATGCATTATTAAAGAAATTAATGCATTGTATCCAATCAATAATTACCAAAAATAATGCATTACAATTATAATTCAAAATTCTCAACTCTTGCATATTGATATTATAACATAAATAACTGTCATACGCCATCTACTGGTTGTTCTACTGCATGACATGTATGAGCACATCTTATCGAACGTGTTCACAGCCTCATCCCGGATGTATTCTTTGTTGCTTTGAACATCATCTTCAAACAGATCGTTCGTTTTCTATTTCACTCTTAGGTGGTTATTATGTATTTCGATCGAAATTAATCGATTGTGTAATATTCGATTGCGATCGTTAGTATCATTATGTATTTCGATGAAAATTTGGTCGAGTGTTTAAAAATGGTGCCATTGTAAAATTTAAATCTACGATGAAAATGACATATGTTTCGTTCTTGAACTGTCAAATTCAAATTGGTATACGAAAAAAAAAACAAAACAATAGTGTTATATTTAAAATTTTTAAGTTGAAAATAAGTTGAAGTGTTTAAATAAAATATAATTATAAAATTATAAGTTTTTAAAAATAAAATGATTTGAGCAGAGTTAAATTTTTCAATTTCTGATAGTGCTGAAAAACGCTATCAAATTGCAGAATTAAAAAACAAGCGAACATATATTCGGGATTATTCTAATCCATTAGATTTGGAAGATTATACGTATGCTATTTACACATAAATTTGATGAGTTATTATCTACATTATTAAAACTATTAAATTAGGGCAAAAATTGAAATAGCCAATAAGTAACACGTCGATTCCAAATATAATTAAATTGGTTAGTGTATTAAGATTCTGTGCGGTTTGTACCAAGCAAATGATTTTCAATATAGGAAATGATTTTCATGTCCGACTAGCACAGCTAATTTTTTTTGGTTCTTAAAGAAGTTTAATATGTATTTGCAGTTTATAATTATGTGCAAAATGGATCAAATTCCATTACGCACTAGAAGAAAAAAGTCAGGCAAACATTATTTTTATGATTAAAGCAGAATTACTGAAATAATTGGAGCAGTAGATGGAAAGCTTATTCAAATTAAATCACCGAAGCAAAACGTACAACATTTATGTTATAGTAGAAAGGGATTTTTTAGCATTAATGCAATTCTGATAAGTTTATACTTTATTGTAATTACTTTACATTATTATAAAAGTTTTTGTTTTTAGATATTTGATCATAAACAGGTAATTGGTTTTGTGAGTGCAAGATATCCTGGTACCTCTTTGGAAAATTTATAATGGATTATCATTATTTACACTAACTTTTCGTATTGCAGTTTATTTGTAACTGGCCTTTCATTCCTATTAAAATTTATTTCAATCAAAAATTATTATGAAGAATAAAGTAAAATACCTACTTTCATTTCCTACTTTTAAATTTATTTTTATTTCAAAAAATATCATAAATATAAAACAAAACATCAAGTGTCCAATATAAATAAAATATATTTGTATCTCTTTTATTTTATCCTTTCAATTCAAAATTGAAATAATTTGTACAAAATCTTACTTTCGATGTCTTTTTCGTGGTAAAGTTTTACATCGATAAACTTTATCGATTTCGTCGACAATTTCTGAACGATATCGAAATACATAATGGCAATTTTGCATTTTGACATTTCGTTCGATCAAATCGTAATCGTTGTCGAAATACATAATAGGCACCTTAATTGTAAAGGTATATTATCATTAAAAAATCTAAAGATTTTTTGGTTGGCACTTGGTGAAACATAATTTTTAGAAATTAATACAGTATTTAATTAAATTAAATAAAACACTTGTTACTGTTTCATTAATTAAAAAATTATCAATATTTTTTTTAAATATTTCATTTTAACATTTCAATTAAAAAACAAAAATAAAATGAAATTTTAAATCGACATGTTTCATCCGTCTAAGACATTGTCAAGACTAAAGTAAAAAGGTAAAATTTAAATTTAAAAGTTGAATTTAAAATGTAATTATAAAAATACATATTCAATTTAATGTTAATATTTTTTTTTTTTTTTTTTTTTTTTTTTTTTAGAGAACATACACAAGATTTTTATATTAACAAAAATTGACCATATCGCTGTCGCTGACAAAATTTACAAAGTACAGAATTTGATTTCAGATGTAAAAAATTTACTTTTAAGTAGAGGGCTCTCTTTAGTTAAGTCTAACTGGTTATTTAATAAGTTGGCTTTTTTTAATTTTAATTTATTAATATTTATCCAAACCTCTACTACCTTTTAATTACTTTACCAATTCTAATTTTTCTATATCGATAAAGTGGTCTGAAGATTTTAAATGTTGAGATAAGCCTGATGACGGATAAGAAGAAGATACCGATTTTATATGTTAGGTAAATATAGTTTGAAGGGTTCGTTTTGTTTTGCCAACATATACCCCATCACATTCTCCACATTGCATTTTATTACACTCCATTTTTTGTTGAAATGTTTTCTGGCTTCGATTGTCTTATTTTATTATTAACAAAAAGATTTTTTAAAGTGTAGTAATTAAAAGATTGTATATTAGTAGATTATTCTTCTAGCGGGGATGAAAGCTTTATGAATATATTCAATATACATATGGTCCGGTATATTTAAAATTATCAACCATATAAAAACAATTAATAAGATACATAGAAACCCTACGGATATTATAGTCCAACCTATAATAGTGTATTTAAATTAAAAAAAAAAAAATATTACTACTCTTTAGTTACTGATACAATATTGTCTTTAATAGTATTGAAAAATATTCTACACCCACTTACATGATTATCAAAAATCTCGATATCTTTTCTATTATTTCTTTCTCGAACCTTTTTCTTATTTCTTATTCAATTTTTTTTCATTTTAATTGACTTAATCTTGTTTCTTCACCTACAATATTGTAAAAGGTATACTTTTAAAGTCAGACTTAATATAGGATAAAAAAAATGTAAATCTTCTTTAATATAACCATTTTCATTTTAAAAATTTTTTTTTTTATTATTATAATTTAAAATAAAATAAAATTAATCTATATATCGTCGGATGAGTTCTATCTTGCTCCATAAGCCAATTTTTCGATTTTTTAAACTAAGAGTTGATTTATGGGTTTTAAATGGCGCTCTTTTCAATGTGCTTATCCGTTTTATCGTATCTATTTTCAGTGCTGAGATACTCAGTGTCGCTTTTGCTCCATAATCCTCATTTTTCAAGTTTGTTCGTTCATCCTTGCTCCATACGCCAATTTTTTGCAATTTTTTGGCGTATGGAGCAAATTTTGTATGAAAATATTGTTGCTTTTTTTTTTAATTTTACAATGCTCCATGTGAATTGCCTTACGACATAGAGCAAAGTAGAACTTACTTTTAAAAAATTTGACTTTGCTCCATGTATATTAACTAATTGGATTTACTGTGTATAATAGTAATGGTAGTGAAGCAAATATTCCTACAAAATAAAAAAATTCTTGTTGCCTCATGAATGAACACATTATTATTCTACTTGCTAATTTTTACATTGTAGTTTTCTATGCACATAGAGCACAATTCAGAATTTTTTTTACCCTCGTTTGCTCTATATATACATTAAAAAAAGATGTGTCAAAAAGATCATAGTAAAATTGATCAGTTTGTGCTTTGATTTTGTAAGTGCAAGATGCTTCGCGGATAATTTAATAAAATAAAATGTCATCACCAATTCCTTTTGTTCCAGAAAATATTTTAGAGTAAGAAAGTCATATTTGAGTTGTTATTAAATAGTTTAAGTTTTTAAATAAATTTAATTATTTAGAATGGAAGAAGAAATTTTTTCAAATTGTAGAAGCTTAAAAAAAATTGATTTTTACATTTTTTGTTATGCAAATGACTGTGAATAAAGATTTTAAGTTTTATTTTGTTAATTTAATTTGTTTCTTGTTAAGTTTTAAAATAATTCTTAAATTTTCAGCATAGGAAACTAAATTTTTTTGAAATATGTTACGAATTAAAAAAATTAATTATAAAAGAAAATTACTAATTTGCTCTATTGACATGGCATTATCCCATATTTCATTGATATTAATGATTTCTTATTTGCTCCATGTAGAACAAATTTTGCTCCATGATGCAATGGATATGGAGCAAAAATTTAAATTGACCTACTTCATAGAAAATCAGATATCTCATGAAGTTTAAACGAACAGCACATGAAATTTTGCATTTCCTTTTAAAAATACCCTAGAAACTTTATATGATTTAATAAAAATCACTTTGCTAGATTTTATTTTATTTACGTTTAAACTTTGTTTTTCGCTTTTCTCAACTTTAGGTTTTTGGCGTATGGAGCAAGATAGAACTCAGCCGACGATATTGTAACTAATTTTTACCAATTTTCTTAAAACATGTGTAATAATATTATATATACACAATATTATGTACATTAATATATTTCTATATATGTTTAACACACATATAATATTGTGTACACAATAATAAATTTTCAATTTTCTCTTAAATTTAAAATCTATATTATTAAAATTTTATATTTCATTTTCTTTAATTTATAAAGTATTTTCAAATATAATAATTGTATATATATATATACATTACAAGAAAATATTCAAAATACGTGTTAGTATTTAAATTAAGATTTCAAGGACATTTTCTAAAGTAAAATTCAACATAAATAAATATATAAGCCCTACTATCAAAATTATTGTTTAAGCTAAAAAAAAAATTAAATATATTTTTTTTTATTTCTTCATTTAAATGGAAGTCATGGATAATAATTTTATTTTCTTCCAAGAATCCCTTTTTTCTGTCAATTTGATTATTTACTTTTTTTGTATTAACACTCTACTAAAAATAATGTCAAATTTCCATTTTTCACTTTAAATAACAGAAAAATAAAATTATTATTTTAACTTTTGGGTTTTTAAATTGTTGCTATCAAAATTATTTATTTTAATATTTTATTGAACCGCTTAAAATACCGGTATAAGTAAATAATATAATTTATTATTATATTTGATTATATTATATTTATATATATATATATATATATATATATATATATATATATATTAATTTATGATATATCAAACTTTAAGTAAGTAGTTTTTTAATTTTATAAATAATATGAAACAAAAAATATCAATGAAATTCAAAAGGACATATCAAATAACAACAGAATTATATTATCTTGAATATTGTTTGACATTCCTCAAACATGATTTAGAATTTAATTTGGAAAGATGAAATTTCTTGCGATACTTATTTCTTATTATACAAAATACAAAAAAATAAAATAACAAAAAAATAAACAAAAATCGCTTCAAGAATTTTCTATTTATTATATAATATATACGAATACATTGTGTAAATATATTATTTGTCTACAAAATCGATTATCCTTTTTCATGGACACAATTTTCTTTAATTTAAAAGACAAAAAAAGGGGGAAATTCTATAATATTAGATAAGAATTTGTGCTAAAGATTGCAAAATTCAAAATAAAAACAAAAAAAAAACTTTTATGATTTTATTATGAAATTGAGTTTGGTCAAATTTTAAATATTCATATGATGTTTGAAAACTCATACATATACTTAATATTATATAACATTTACATAATGTATATAGGTGTAAATTAACATTTTGTATATAGATATATGTATACGAATATATAAAATTCAAACCAAGCCGAAATGACAAGTGTTATTACAAACCATAGTTAACTAGCAAAAATAAAAAATAAGTAAATGGAAACCAAAGAAAGGACTTCCTATTCTCTCTACACATTAAAAATAAACATCATTGAAATAAAAGTATAAAAAAAAAATTCTTTTGACTTCCACATACATATGTAATAATAAGGATATAATAAATAAACATACAAGTTCCTTGTTTTACATGTCAACAAGGATAAATAGATAGATAGATAGATAGATAGAATATGAAAAAGGGGAAAAGATATTAAAAGTGTAAATAAATTCATCGTCGAACAGAATCATAGTAATTTCTTTAATGTAATAACTAGTGGCTGCCTTGTGCAATTGTACAGAAGTTTATTTTTTTAGAAACGATTTTATATAAGACTACTTGGAAACCCGCCATAAATGACGGAAGCAAAATAAATTCTAGCATTTCTTTCCTTCATTAGAGTTTTCATTTCAAGTTTAAGAAAAATACGTATTTGCTAATTTGTCATACCTTTATTCTTATATTATAACGCTTTTAATTACCATATAAACAGAATATTTGTAGTAAGGTGCAAAGTTTTCTATTCGCTAAGGGTCATTTACTCGATCATTTTAGCGACATCCTTTTTGCCAACATTGAAAATTTATCGTATCAGAATCAAGTTAATCATGTTAATATTCAATAACATTCGCTGCGTAAGCTTAGCGTCAAAGTTTATACAGCGAACAAATAATATTTTATAATGAGCCACAACTTTGAACGTAATAAAAAAACAATAATATTGTATTGTAAATATAAAAAAAACAATAATATTGTAGGTACAGATAATATTTATTTTGATGAATAAAATAAAAACTCGTTTTGGAGAAAAATTTAAAATAAAAAAATTTACTGCAAATAAATAGGTATTTACAAAACTGTTCATAACTTGTGAACCATTGATCGGTTATTTAAAATTTCACTTCATTTCAAAAAATTCATTATCGAACTGTTCATGTTAAAATTCATACATAATTATTATATATAACATATATTAAAACAGAAGAACAACAATCAATATGTTTTAACCGATACCTATATATATACCCAAGTAACACCAAATAACTATTAAGTTAAATATCTCCATACAAACGTCGTTATAACGTCGTAAATTTAAAAAAAATAACTTTATAGTGAAAAATGTAAAAGTTATAATTTATCCGTCATTACGACTACAATTCGACGTTTTATTTTATCAGTTGCCACAAAGTTAGTTTATATCTACTTCACACCTTTTTTTACATTTTATAACTATGAAGCAACTATTAAAACTTAAAGGTGTGCGAAATAACGTTATACCGACGACTTGTTTATAACGTCGTAATATCTTATATTCTATAACCATTATCCGACTACTCTACTCAACCGGCTATAAATTGACCAAATTAGAATAAAAGAGATAGGTAGATTATATTTTAACAATAACGTTGTACTTTTTTCTCTCACTATAATTAAATTATAAATATGCTAATGTATTATAATTTTATAAATATGAATTTATTATTGTAAATTATAATTATTGGAAATATTTTAACGAAAATTGTGCAATGTATGACATCTTTTTGCAAACGAACAAAGATTTTCCGTGAAAATAAACATTTTATTGAACTAAAAATTTATGGGCCTTAAAATTTGTTTAAATTTAAAAAATTTTAAGATTATAAAAAATATATTTTTTCTTATTATTATTTATTATTTGCTCAGATCCATATAAAATTTTTTTTAAAACAATCCCCTTATTAAAATAATAAAAGCGATTTACTCGCATTAGTATTAAATTTGGAATTAAAAGGTAAAAATTTTTTTTTTTATTTTATCATACAAAATATATTTGGCAATAATAATTTTCGCCATATATAAAATGGTGAAGTTATAAATATCCTAAAAATGACCAAGAAATAACCAAAAAGTTATGAACAGAAAACTATATTATATAAAAACGTATGTGAAATACAGAGATGTAAACTGGTTCCTTAAATCGAATTAAAAACTTCTTGACTGATTTAGAAATGAAAACGTCAAGAAATGGTATAAACGAGAAATGTAACATTTCTTTTAATTTGGGGCTATTCAATTTGTTTGACTTGGTGTGCTCCACCACAAAGAAAATTTAGTTCTGATTTTCTATTATTTTAAAAAATTGATTTATAGGATATTATTTTGTTCAAGAAAATTTCAATGTTGGAAGTTTTTGGCCCCTTTGACATATTTCCGACGTACTCTTGCTACATATATTCATGGACAATAACAAGAACTTTCTCGTAAACAAGCTGACATCAATTATTAGTTGTATGGTGGCGGGATGGCATAGCTTTCGGTGGATAACAAATTTTTAATGTCAATTATTTTTACCATATTTCTGTGCACAGACTTGGAACTTGGAATTATATAAAAAAATTTGGTCATTTCTTGGTCATTTTTAGGATATTTATAACTTCACCATTTTATATATGGCGAAAATTATTATTGCAAAATATATTTTGTATGATAAAATAAAAAAAAAATTTTTTACCTTTTAATTCCAAATTTAATACTAATGCTAGTAAATTGCTTTTATTATTTTAATAAGTGGATTGTTTTAAAAAAAATTTTATATGGATCTGAGCAAATAATAAATAATAATAAGAAAAAATATATTTTTTATAATCTTAACATTTTTTAAATTTAAACAAATTTTAAGGCCCATAAATTTTTAGTTCAATAAAATGTTTATTTTCGCGAAAGATCTCTGTTCGTTTGCAAAAATATGTCATATATTGCACAATTTTCGTGAAAATATTTACAATATTTATAATTTATAATAATAGATTCATATTTATAAAGTTATTATACTTTAACAAATTTGTAACTTAATTATAGTGAGAGAAAACAGGACAACATTATTGTTAAAATATTTTAGAAATAAAAGTTTTTTTTTCGTTAAAAAATAAATACATACACAATACACTGTATATAATAATCTATCTATCTCTTTTATTCTAATTTGGTCGTTTCATAGTCGGTTGAGTAGTCGGATAATAGTTATTTTCACTACGGTACGACTCAACAATCATTCCCCAATAACGTAATAATGACGTTGTCTGAAAGTTATTTCAACGTCATATAGCCGACCAGTAGTTATTTAGCCAACGATAGTACGACGTTGTTACAACCTATTTGTTTTACTTGGGAGTTGCTCTGAATATTTTGTTATTCCTCAATATCGATTGTAATCTTTCAAATTCTGCTCTTGCTTCCTATAATCTGTTTTCTACATCTTATTGAGCCTTCCCAAGTAGCAAAAATTGATTACATGTTATATTTGTTCTCTTTTAGACTTTGAGGGAGTAGCTAATTACAAAATTTTTAGGTCTGTAACACTTTTTTTTATATTTGATGGGTGGTAATAAGTGATTTAGGACAGCTTTCCAAACATGTCCAAATTTTGAAAATTGGTAAAAAACATTTTATTTTTGATGGAGTATTGCTAGTTACAAATTTACAGGAGTGCAAACCTTTGATTTGTAAAATATTCCTGATGAGTGCTGGCTGAGAATTGTAATGTCAGTTTCGGTTGCGAAACTGATTTAAACTGTAGGTTGAGGAGACATTTACTGAAATAGGTTTTCACAATAATATTTGAACAAACGATTTTATATATAAAAAATAAAATATTTGATTTGATTTTTATTGTTTTAGCTTTTTGAATAATATTTTTAGTGATTTAACAATTCGAAACTTTAAATTGAAATCAATACTAATATTTTTTATATCATTTAACCAATTGGGTAAAAAACGATTTAGGGTCTAATGAAAACTTAACGTAAAAATAAAAATTCATAATAATATGACAAAAATGCTTGTGATGAAATAAAGGACTCAGATTGATAACATTTCTTTTTTCTTCTACAATGTGTTGAAAGTGATAAGATGGTACAACATGAAATTTTATTGTTTTTTTTTTTTTTTATTTATGTCGCTAAAACATTCATTCATGGTTAAAAAAAATTTTGTTTAACTAGAAATGAGCATGTGACCACTGGAAACAAACATTACAATTCAATACTTTGTTGCTGTACTCTATCACGATACGATGTTTGTTGATATACTCTATATAACGATCCTAACATACACGATTGAAATGTCTTATACATTTTGATCCACACTTCGAAACAAATAGACGAACAATTTTGAAATAAATTTAAGCATATTTTAATATTTTATATCTCAAATATGAAAATTAAATTTTCAATCTACGACTGTATGCATGTTAATACATACATGAATGTACATAGATATTAATGGCTGATGACATGTTCTGTCTAAGAAGCTTTTGAATAAAACAAATCATCACTTTATTCTTGATGATATTTTTTTCTTTTCTTTTATTTATTTTTTTTTTTATTATTTTTATTTTCTTTTTGTATCTATGAGTTTTTATAATTTTATATCTAGGGTACATTTTTTGTTTTTTATTTTTTTTTTTCTTATATATAGAATTGTGGTGAAATCTAAACTGGACTACATTAAGTAATTTATTCTTGTGTGGTATAATAATAAAACAAAAAAAAAAAATAAAAAAAAAGCAATAAAAATATTTTGGGGAGGATGAGGAGGAGACTTTTGTAAGCATTTACAAATGTCTTCATGTATATTGAATATTAAGAAAATACTGAAGTGTAATGAATTTTGACTTGCGGTCGGGATTTGTCCTCCTTCAATTTAATGATATTGTATATTATATATATATTATATTTTTTTTTATAAACAGGATTTCGATATGAATAATAATTAAAGTGAATAGAAAATAATTGAAAATGATTTGTAGCTAACAATTAAAAAATAAAAGAAAGCATTTTTTTTTTTTTTATTATGTGATAAAAAGTCTTATATTATAGAGAAGTTTAGTGGTAATAAAGTGTTCTTTGTGGGCAAAATAATCTTGACATAATTAAAAACAACAAAGGACTTATCTTTAAATGTACATACATATTGATAGAGTTACATTGAAATATTGATTCAAGTCTCATTAAATTAAAAAAAAAAAAACAAATAAAAAGAAGAAAGTCTTGTGATTTAAGGTCATTTCAGAAGCATATTAATAAACTATAAATGTCTGCTAAAATTAAATCATCGGTGTTGATATAAAGTGCCCAATTATTTAGAATGTTGCACAAATAAGGAAGGGTTGCTATTTAGAAATACAATAATTTTGATGTATAAGTATAAGAAAATTGTTGAACTAGATTAGGAATATGGGATTAAGTTGATTATTTATTTGAATGTTATGCGAAATAAGTATAGACATAATAAAAGATTCCAGAAATATTATAAAATTCAAGTTTAATGTCATGCATCGAATTTTTCCAAGGTTGTTCAAAACTGGCTATGAAAATTCGATTGTGGTAGATTTTTTTCGAAATGCGGAACTACAACAAATGTGTTTCTACAATATAAAAATATACGTAGAAATATTAATAAACTCATTCAACATGTCCCCAACTGATAAAAGGGATATTTTAATATTTTTATTATATAATTTTCTTTATTAACTAATAATAATAAATATTATGTTAATAATTGAAGGGGTTTCAATGTTTTTGCAGTTTAGAAAGTATTAAGTCATATTCTATACATATAAAATTCCATTTTGTGCTGTAGTAACGTTGTGTTCTATTTTGGTGGGTGTATTAAAGTGTTAAGAGCTACAACATTATACTTTTCATAGTGCATAAGAAGACGAACAACCAAGTCTCCAAAGTGAACCAAAACTGGTGCAGTAACACATCGTCTTAACTCTTATGAATATTACGTCACGATTTTCTTCGTATAACCCTAAAATTGTCTACAACTAAAATTGTCCCGTTAGAGGGTTAAAACTCATTATTATATGAATATCGTATAAATTTTCTAAAATAACTGATCATATACAATATGGCACAGCACCAACTCATCACTCTTAGAAATAACAGATGACATAATATTTACAAATCGATAAGAAACATGCTATAATATTACTTCACAAAAGCTTTTGATTGTGTCAATCATAACTAGTTAAGCTTAAAACTTAGAGTACCTTTTAATTTTGAATCTTCTGCTGCTACTCTTATTTAAATTTGCTTGGATAATAGAAGTAAATGTTTGAATATAAATGATGTTATGTCTGAATAATGCCTTCCGTGGCCTAATTGGCTGGAGCACAGAAATGTGGTTCAATTACGATGTGGTAGTCACGGGTTCGATTCCCGTGGGGGGCATAAAATATTCTAAAAAAATAAAGCAAAATATATTAGATATACAATTTATAATCAATAAAAAATAATTAATAATTAATACTTTAAATGTACCAATATTCCAAAAAATATTACCTATATCAATATCTATATCAACACTCATATAACTCATACAACACAATAAAAATATTGGACACTAATAATTATTACACAATAATAATTGTCAACAACTGACAAAAGTATGTGTCATGACGTACCCAGTAAACATAATAACGTCAGGCATCTTGACGTCAAAGATGGATTAAATCGCAGCGATAACTTGCAGAAAATATGACGTCGTCTTACCACGTTGGCGCAAATAGAGTTATCAAAAGTGGTCTTCTACAGTAGGTCAATCCACTACTTAGACAGTATAAACAGATTAAAAATGAAATTAGACACTGCCTCGGAAATTTAGCAGAAAGAAAAAAAAAGAAAAAAATTGTCTAAATAACCTAACTGTTCAATGGGGTACTTCTGGCATCCATACTGGGTCCGTTACTTTTTAGTCTATTTATTAATGATTTTTCCGGTTGCTTGTCTGAATTCCATTGCCGATCGTATATGCAGAGACATACTCAACTCTATATCAGTGGTCATATATAGGTGATATTAACCGATCTATTGCCAAATTGAATGATGATCTAGGTATGCTGTTACTTTCTGGGCTCTAAATAATGGTCTTCGATTAAATGAAAGGCCAAAATAACAGGTGATGTCGATTTATGTTCGTAATATTGCTACAACTAATCTCCCTACTATCAAATTAAATCAATTCTGTTGTAAAATTTGTAAATAAAGCTAAAAACTTTGGTGTTATATTCAATAAAACTCTAAACCTGGAATGATCACATTAATTTTATTACTACAAATATTTTTTGTAAGTGGTTACAGTCTTAAGACTTAAATAAGATTTAAATAAAATTTGACTCCAATACTCTAGAGTGACTACTTAGCATGCGCATAAGTAGAAGAATAACAGCAATGCTAAATAACGGGCACCTAACAAAAGACCTAACAAAAGCACCAACAAGGGGATGTTCCCAAGGAGGTGTAATTTCGCCACTGCTGTGGCTAATACTGTCCATTCTAAATGAGGAAGGTATCTCCTGTATCAGTTACGCTGACGATCTAGTTTTACTAGTGTAAGACGCAAATTCGAAAACATAATTGCGGAACGAATGCAGCTTGCTATAAGCATAGTGCATAAATGGTGCAAAACCGTGGGTCTGAGTATTAATCCACACAAAATAAACAACATTCTTTTTACATATCGAAAAGTAAACCACCTTCAATGGACGAGTTGCTATCGAAATGGTAAAGGAAACAAAACACCTAGGAATGATATTTGATGACATCAAGTTGTCATGGAATTCTCACATAGATTACATAAACAAAAAAGCTAACAGTGCATTTTTTGCATGTCAAAGTATGTTTGGCAAGACATGGCTATTATCTCCACAGATAATTGATTGTCGCAGAGACTTCACTGTACAAATACCTAAAAGGTAGGAAGTCGAAGGTGTAATAAGAACCTTACGTGCAGAAGAGTCAGTTTTGTATACTAATAACTCAAAAATCGGCGAAAAACGAGGTGCCGACGTATTTGGACCAAGGTTAAAGTTTAATGCAGCACTTGGCACATATCACACTGTGTTTCAAACTCAAACCTACTCCATCGATGTATCGGCATTACAGTGCTGTAAAAGGCCAACAAATACAAAATTTCAGCTGCCTTAAAAACTTTGGCTTCCCCAATTTTCAAATTAGAGCTAAATCTATAGCTGTACAGAAGCAGAAGCTAAATAAAGCTAGCCGAACAAAGCTACTCTTATGTGGACTGGGCATGAAGGAATACAAGACCATGAAGATGCAAGCATTCCTCATTCAAACACCTACCTACAAAGAATTGTTTCCAATTGGGAAACCACAAAAACCCAAAACATATGGCATAAATGCCAAGATCTTACGCAGACTAAATTCTTTTTTAAACTAAGTATCCATAGATTGAATCGAATAATCGGAGAGACTAGATTCAATATCAGAATGCGGACATGGTTTATCACAGGTCATGGTCCATTCAAGAAGCATCTGTTCAAGATTAATTGGTTCGAGCACAGACAATGTCCTCCGCCCATATTCTATTTGGTTGCGACGCTATAGTTCGCAAAAGATAGAAATATATCCAGGAATACAAATCGCCTGATTTTGAAATTGACATCAAACCAGTGGTAGCGTACGTAAGGACATAGATCTACAATTCTGAGATTAATTCTGAGGTGCTTTTACTTGGAATCGAACTTCGGAATTTTTAATTTAAAGCAGGCGATCTATTGCGCCACCCAGCGTCTTATGTAATTACATCCTATACAATTTCATATATACATATATACAATATGGTCCGAGAGCTAGTTTTATTTTTGTAAATCAAAACTCAGTTAACATTTTTTTTTGCATGATCAATGACTCTAGATCTAACCATTTTATCATAAATAATTTGAAAACTTAAAATACATACCATTAAATGATTCAAATAGTGTTCGTAATTAACCATTCCTGTATGTGTATCTACATCAACTTGTAACATTTCATCTAGTTCTTCCTGAAAATTTATATTTTAATTATAATATTATTAATGTTAAAATAGGATGTATTCATAAATGCTGCTGATAACTGATAACAAATTTGCCACCAGTTAGGGTACTTTGCAATAATGAACACAAACTCTAACCTATATTATACATTTACTTGACAATTCTGCGAAGTTTATCCCCAGTAACCAAAAATTGTCATGACAAGTTTTTGTCAACATATCGTCAGAAAATTATGGGCACATTTTGTCGTCAAAATTTGCTACAAAATTGTGGTTGTAAGCCCACTCACATTTTTTTGACAAAATGTTGACAAATATTTGTCATGACAATTTTTGGTCAACAATATGTGACAATTGGGTGACAGGGTTTGTAAGTTTTTTATTTATTTTTATATCTAATTGTATTCTATTCGTCAGACATTTGAACACAATAGATTTGTTTTGACATTTGAAGTACAATAGATCCTATTACTCCCCAATTTAAAAAAAAAAAAAACAAAAAAAGGACAGTCTTGTTGTGGAATTCTTTGCCGAATATTGTTAGGTGTCATCTGTCTTTTTCTAAATTCCTTGATTGGTATAGTTCTTAATTAATAAGAATACAAATTTGATAGAATAATTTTTGTTATGTGTGTGACGTTTGGAAGATAGTTTTGTTTGGAGGACTATTTGGACTTTTATTGCTTTATCTCAGTATTTTATAGTTTTAACTTTAATTTTTAATTGTTATTATTTAAATTTTGTTTTTCTCTCTTTCGCTTTGATGTTTAATTTAAGAACAATGAATTTGCTACATATTTTGAGTATATTTTATATACTCTTATAGAGACTCGCCGTCTCATGTATTATGCACGAAATAAAACAAAATAAAATAAACAAAAAACTAAAGAAATTCAAATTAATCAAAAACAATTCGAGCTAAACACCATAACAATAATTATCTAATAAAAATAAAAATCTTCAGAAGAAAATTAAACCGCAAAAAGATTATCATATCGACTTTAAAACTAAAACAGCCAATCCAATTTAACTAAGTTAAGCAAAAAACTAAGCAAATAAAAAAAAATTCATTACGTCAAAAATACAAAAAAGAAAAGATTAAACATTATAAATGTGAAATCAAATTACATAGAAGTGATTTATTGATGATCTAAGTCCATTTAGATGCACGTCAAGACCAATAATCATCTAAACTTTCTCTTCTCTTTTGTTACAAAATGCTTACAAAGAAATTTTCAATTGTTAGAGGACATGACGTTGAATAACAATAATTATTGAATGAATGAATATTGGGTTAATTTCCATATTAATCTTATAAAATTATCGTCAGCATGTCTAGGACATTTTTTTTTATTTTAATAATATATATAAATTTTATCCAGCTCTATTATTATCAATGTCCATTTCATTATTAAATAGCATTCTTTAGTGTGTGCAACAAAAATAAATGATGACCTTTAACTACTCTTACATTCATTTAATAGGCTCGACTAACTAAAATCAAAAGAGAATTAAACTTCGTATTACTAAAAGGATTTTTTTTTCTTCTTTTTTTTTTTTTTGCTTTCTTTTTCCTTTTAATATAATATACTTCATTAATTTTCAATTTTCGTTTTTTTACTCGTAACATTTTTTTCATAGTCAAAGAACTTAAATTTAAAAGAATTAATGATTTTTTTTTTTGTATTACAAAAGCTAAAAATAAAAATGAGAAAAAAAATTAAAATAAATAAAATCACTATTTTTTGAAAAAAAAAACAAAAAAGTTTATCCTGTGACGGCAACAACAAAAATATTAGATCCTTATAAATCAGAAGATGTAAATTTTTTCCTCAATTTAACTTTCATTCCAAAATTAATTTTTTTCTATATCTTGACCTTTAAAATCCTTTCATTTTTAAAAATATTGAAAGAAATACAAAATACAAAAACATACTTCATAGTTGGTTATTCATAGGTATGTAACTATATATTGTAACTGTAAACAACTCCTATTTTTATTCATGCACAAAAAAAAAACAAAATATAAGACCAGTATCAGTCCAGTCAACCTTTGATTCTCAATCATGACTTTTTCTTATTATTATTATTTTTTTTTTTTTTTTTTTCGTTTATTTATGTTTTTAAGGATCGCTTCTCTATTTTAAGAAAACTGAACGACAATCAACAATTCTATATTCTAAAATGTAAATCTTCAAATGGCTTGGTGTTTTAAAATTAAATTGATGTCGCGGCATTTACAAAGTATCCTGAAGGATAATTTGAATGAAGGATAAATTCAATGGTCTGTTAAACTGTTAGACCTGACTACTAAAAAATTCTCTTTTAAAAAGCACCATTAAAATAAATTGTACAGGAGAAGATTTATTTTTTGAATGTTATAACAAAAAAAAACAAAAAAATAGAATAAAAATAAATTTTTTAAATTTAAAATAGAAAGAGAAAAAAGGACGAAAATAAAAATAACAGAAAAAAACAAAATATGGATTAAATAAATTTCAGACATGCTGATGTATTTATGTATGTGTATATTGTAAAACAAGGATTGTTTTTTTATTATTATTTTTTTTTTTTTTTTTTTAAATATAGATCAAATTGGAATTTCATTGAAATCAAATGTTTTACGCAAGAGTTAACTTTAATTAAAAATTTTAGGCATAATTCGAAGGATTTTTTTTTTTTTATTTTAATTTTGTTGTAATTTTTTTTTTTAATTCTGTTTTTTGTTTTATTATTACTTGGATTAATGTTATCAACTTGAAGTTTCTTAAATTATTGTTTGAAAAAATATTTACTATTCATGAATTAAACCTGAAATTTTTATTTCACTTTTTTTTTTTTTATTATGAAAATTCATTAAAATTATTTGAAAGAGCTCTGATAACAGTATGAGTTTTGTACCAAAAGAGATTAATTTTAAGTGTTGTGGAAGTTCCGCTTTTGATTTTTTTTTATAATCTAATGAAAAATTATTTAAAATATTTCATTAAGAAAATTTTTTGTTTTATATAATTTCTGTTCTATACATTTTAAACAAGCAAATTGTGGAAATGTGTTTAATAATTTTGTTGTATAAAGATGTTGTAGGTAGAGGTAAAACAAATCTTGAACTTTAAGAAATTCACAAATAAGTGAGATAAACAAATTTATTAACATCACAAAAATATTGTTTCAACACAAAAAAAATTTATTATAAGGTTTTGTGGCATTTTTCCTTAAGGCTGCAGTTATAGCGATCAGTAAAATGAATACGTAAAATTTTTGTTTTCGATTTTAGAACCGCCGTAGACACAAAATTTTAGTAAAAAGTTATAGGAATGCTAAAGAATGTTTTCACAAACAAATTCTGTTCAAAACTTTGACATTTTAAGTTAAAATTTTAATAAAAAAGCTATTTTATCATTTTACGGATACGTATTTTTTTTCTGAACAAAACAAAAAAAAATAAACAAAATGAAACAAAATTATTTCAATGAAGTACATTTAATTTTTTCACGGTTTCTTTAATTCCTTTGTATTTTATTGAAATTATGTTTCATTTTTTCACTGTTTTCTTCCGTCAGATTCCAATGAAATTTTCACTGTTTCATTCCAAAAATTCTGATGCAATTCAATCTAAATTCATTAGTTTTGTTTGTTGTTTACATTTGTGTAGTTGGTTTTTGCCATGTCATCGTAAAAATATAATATTTTTTCACTGTTTTATTTTTACGTATTAATTTTACTGATCGCTATAAGTGCAGCCTAACTCAAAATAAAAATTAAACAAAATATAATTCATTGTTGCTTAATTGCTGACTTAATATAAATATTGTAGATATTGTAGATATTGTGAAGAATTTCCTGTAACACTTTAAATAAAACTCTATTTTTAAGTAATAATTAGACAAATTAAGGCAAATAAAAATAAATTAAATATAATCAAAGTAAAAATTACAATAGTCAATTTTAAATACTATAGTACGTTATGATACGGGAATACTGGACAAGTATAATCTTAAATCACCATTCTTAATGCAAATTGATTGTTTAAGATTGTGTCGTTGGTTCATAAAACGAAACTAACAGGAGAGAAGCCGAAAAACAAGTAAGCCAATTCACATAATTGAAAAAAATAGTTCCTATTATTTGTTATTTATTTTTAAATAATTTATAACTCAATAGCGTAAGTCCTAAAATAATTTTTTTTCATATAATTTTCCTGTAAAAAAAAATAATCGAAAGGCTATACGGCGATCAGTGCTTCAGAAGTTATGAGCTATATTTTGTACCGTCACTTACTGTTTTTTTGCAATAAATTTTTTTATTTTCATTTATTTTTAATGCACAATTTTTATTTTATTCATAAAAAAAAAAAAAGAATTTAATTTAGTAGGTAAGTACGCATTATAGTATGTGTATGGCTTTTTTCATAATTTACTTTACTTTTGTACTTGATTTGTTTTAATTTTTTTTTGTGTTAGAAAAATAAACTACAAATTTTTACACTATGTATTTCAGTTTGATCCTAATCATATTATATAAAATCATTTCGCTCTGGCTACTATACTAACACTACGAAAAAATTGTTGCGAGATTTTCAACTAAAATTTACTTACCTCACAAATCATCCCTCGTCCCATTCACTTACTCAAAACAGCCATAAAATATATTTAAATTTTGTTTTTTAAAACGCATAATTCCTTTACAAATAACGATATTTTGGGAATAATATGTTGCCTTCTTCAGTGTATTGGCATAATGGGCGTGTATTGGCGTAGTTTTAATATGTCAGAAAATGGTTTATGTTACATACAAAATTATTCTCATATTAAAAACCTAAAAAAAATGTCAAAAAATTACATAAATCTTTTTTGGTACCTAAAATAACAAATTAAATTCTTAATTAAAAGTTTTACGATACATATTTATTTTTAATGGCATCCTCCACATAATAATTGTACATTTTTGCCAACGATAAATATGTATCAAGGTATTTCCTTACAGTTGCAGCCCGAGAGTAATGAGAGACAATTACAGTAAAATTCCTCTACGTCTCTCCGAATTTCAACTAACTTTTCTTCTAATTTTATACTTAAATTTGTGCATACGTACGCCAAATATATGTGCATTTGACAAATAGGTGTGTAACATCCACATTTGTGTCCACGTGGAGCAAACAAGCATTAAAAAATAATTTTCAATATTTGTTTAATAGATATAGAAATTGTAATGGTAATAATGGTAATTTTAAATACCTATGGAGCACATAAGTACTCAATATAATTCTAATTACGTATGCCTCATTATGGTAAAGCATGTGGAGCAAAAGAGAGTCCATAATATTATAAACACTGATTTTTTCATATAAAAGTTGCTCCATATAAACCAAATTTTGATTTATGGAGCAAAGGGGCACTAAAAAAATTAAAAAATTTGGCTTATGCAGCAAAGTGCACCCTGTATATCTCGAAAACTAAAGCAGATAGGATAGTTTTGATAACAACATTAGAAAGAGAATTTTACAAAACCTATAGAATAACTCATAAGTCAAAACGTCAAAAAATGGGGTATGAAGCAAAATTAACCTCAGGCGACGATATTCACATTCTCTAATAGGTACTAAATTAATATACAGTAATAATAATAATTTATAAAAAAAATAGAGAAAAAAAAAATTGTTTTTTAGAAATATTTGCCTTCAATTTATGCGTACTAAAACTACAAAAATAAATTTTGGAATCGCAGCTTGATATAAGAGGTTTTTCAAAGCAAGGGATGATTGTAGCTAATTACAGAAAAAAGCAAATTAGCCGAAATTCTATGAAGTCGAAAAATTCCGACTAATTTGCTTTTTTCTGTAATTACAATCACCTTAAACTTTAGACCAAAAATCTTATATCAAGCTGCGATTAAATTGAAGGCATATATTTCTAAAAAACGTTTTTTTTTCTTTATTTTATTTTCGACTTTTTAGTGACCATTTTTTTTCTGTTCTACCTATTTTATAAATCTGACTTCTAAGATCTTTTACATATCCGTTATTTTGATCTATATACATAACACATTTGTTCTTTTTTCTTCTTAATACACCAAAGATAGAGAGTGCAAGTGCAATCATATAAGCCGGCTGAAAATTTTAAAATAAAAACATCAACGACAGAAAATCAGCCTGTTAAAAACAATAACAGACATAAAAATAAATAAATAAACAAATTAACGTCGAGGCATGTTAATAAAGGCAAATCGTCGGTAGATTTATATTTTCGCCACTTTTGTATTTTTTGACTTAGGACTTGGTTCTTAGGTTTTTTGGGATGCTCTTTCATTTTTTCTGACCCGTTCTTAATTATATATTTTAGTTTTGTAGATATGGAGAGGCGAGATTCGGACATCTCCACTTTTTAAACATTTTTGAATACAAAAGTCGGACATATCCAATTTTTCGGTTGATATCCGAAAATTTATATAAAGTTTTCGATAATTTTATTATAATTCCTTAAATAAGACATCTTAATAATCCGAGGATATGGATTAAAAATTGTTAGGTTTTCCGTAAGTTTTTAATTGGTCCACTTACATTATGAAATTTTATTATAGTATTGATAATGTTATGGATATGTCCAAAAATAATAATAAAAATTATTTTAGAAATTTAGTCCATTTCCATATATTTTATTTGGATAGTAGCAATTTTATGTGGATATATCTGAAACCACAAACAAATTGAGCTAGTTTTCAGCAATCAACATAAGCCGCGGAACGTATATTGTGAAAAACTATATAAGGACAATATGCATTTTAATATTTTTTTCAGTTTTGTTAAAGTTCTGATAGTGTTAGTATTATATTTTTGTATTGTTTAAAAACAAATTATAATGGAAAGGGAATCATCATCATCACCGGCGTTGTCACCAACTCTTTTTGGGTAACTATTTTTATTCTTGAAATTAATTCCGTGTAAAAATTTGTGTGTATGTTAAGTATGCAAGACGAAATTTTTAGCAGTTGGGAGGAAGATAATTCACACTAAAAAAAAGTCAGAAACACAGAAAAATATTATACTCTGCTGATCCAGATATTTCTTGTATATGTATGTGCTTGTATGATATTTTTTATTTTAATTACAATATGTAATTACTATTACTTTGTACAGCGGATGATAAATACAAAGACCAAAATTTTCAACCTTCAAATTTAAAGTAAATAAATATTAGTTTAGAACCTTTTTATATTTAAAATGATTCATTCAATAAAAATATTTAGAATCTGCAAACAACACCTAGCCTTCATTGATGAATAACAAAATAAAAAAAACCTGAGTTATGGAAAAGAATATTCAGAAAAAATTAAGAGAGGCTGTTTAATCTTATAAAATATATAAAAATTAAGATACTTAACTGAAATATATGAAACCACCTTGTAAAAATATTTTCTGTACAAAAATTTTGTCGGAGATTTTTTAAGATATCCTCCTCGAGAATATTTTTGAAGCTTTTTGGGAATTGTCGGATGATGAAAAGACCAAATTATACTTGAAATTTCAATGTTAAGCGTCGCCGTACATTCAATAGCAAACACGTGAAATCGGTTTCATTCAAATTTGACTTAGCTTCATCGCATATTCACAGAGTTTGCCGACTTATTTTTTACGAAACAACAGCTGTGAAAAAAGCTTTTAATTTACAAATTAATTTAAAAACGAATAAACATTACTGTTAAATACCGTTTTTTCTTATTTTATTCAGTTTTAACCTATTTTTTTTATAGACATATCTACTTTACATCACTTTAGTGAAAAAAAAAATTGTGCTAGAATCGGACATATCCAAAATTCGGACACTTCATACAATGTTAACTCTCCATTGGATATAGCTAACAGCAAAAAAAGTTGGGTTCGGTTTTTCAGATCTATCTCCTCGAATTTTGGGCGAAAACATTAATAATAGTTTTATTTTTATAGCTTGAAAATATACAAAGCTAATACTCAAATTTAAAATTAACTTTTATCGGGCAGTTTTATTTTTTAAGCTTCAAGCTTTAAACTCGATTTTAAAACGCTTGTCCGAAAATAGAAATAAACCGACGAAATATAATAAGATATATATTTACTGATAAAATAACTGATATTGATATTTACTGATATAATATTAATAAAACTGATCGATCTACTCTGATAAATATGGTATATACAGTCTAAATTTAGTATATACCTAAATTTGAAAACTGAATAGTAGTTGTGATCAGAAAACCGAATTAATTAAATATTGACCATAACGGGAACGAACATCAATAACATTATTTAAATAAATTATTTCAGTTTCATTTCAATCTATCGAGTTTTCCTATTCAATTTATGCGAGTATCATAATAAAAATGAAAATTATTTAATAATTTATTTTCTTTTAGTATTTTTTCAAAATTTTAAACATAGAAACAAAAAAGAAAATAATAATTCAATTTAAATTAAATTAATTTGAAACATTACTAGAATAGTCAACTAAATTCGTTCATAGCAATCTACCAAAAAACATTTATTTTTTTTTTCTATAAAAAATAAAAAAAAAAAAATTCTTTTTCTAAATTAGGAAAAATTTCAACTTTAAATTGAACAAAGATAATTTCGTCCTTGGAAAATATTTTCATCAAACAAAACTATAATAACTAAACTACAACTATCACGATTACAACAACACAACTACTACTGCTACTACTACTAATACAACACGAATTGGGAAATGAAAATTTTTGAATTTCCTATTCAAGTTAAATTTAAAAGAAAACGCAAAAAAAAAAAAAAAAATAAACCAAAATTAAATTTGAGAAAATTTTCAAGGATTTTATGTACATGTATGAATGGTAAAGATATGGCAAAGTGAAAAAAAAAATAACCTCAACGAATATGGAATAGAAATTTTTATGATAGTGTATATTCCCTATAACTAATGGGTAAAAAAATTCTTATCATATTATCGCATTATCAGTATTTTTTTTTTTTTTTTTTTATAGATTTTCCATTCAATAAAATTGAATGTTGGATAGCATATTTTAAAGTCAAAAATTTTTTTTAATAAAATGTATGCCGCGTCATCCATTGATTTTTTTTTTAACATTTTCCTTAGTTGTTTGCTGTTCAATTCGTTGATCAAGCTATCAATGATAGTTCATTTGGGATAATCAAAATAATAAAAAACCTCAATACATGAAATATTGATGTTGATGGTTAATTCAAAATGTATAAGAAAAACAAAATTGTAGCATATAGAAATATATATATATATTGATTTTTCTTAATTTTCTGATAAAAATATTTTTAGAATAATATAGCCTTTATAGCAACTATTAACTTTACCAATTTAATTTTATAACATGTTCAATTGGTAACGAATTTAATAAAAACAATAATAATACAAAAAAAAAAAAAAAATAATTTCTACTAACTTTACAATTGGTTTTTCACGGAACATCTGGATTCACTTGTGGCATAGAAATTGTATGCTTACTCAATTAGGAATTAAAATTACAGAAACAAAAACGAAAAAAAAATAAAACTTTAAAAAATCAAGTTAAAATTTGATAATAACAAATTTTATTTACAGTTATGTAATGTATAAGTAAAAGGATACTTAAGGATATCTAAAATAAATTTAATATTTAGTTTTGGGTTATTTTTTTTAATTTTTGTTGAATTTTTAGTTTTATTTAAAAATTCAATTTTCTTTCAACAGTATTCATTTTTTTTTTTTACAATTTTACAATATTTCAGTATAATCTCTAGAAACAAACATCAGTTTTAGCCTTGATAGTTAAAAAACAAAAATAGTTTTTCTTGTTTTATTCAATTAATATGTACCATATATGATATTGAAAGTGGGATGTTAGTTGAACTTTATTTTAGAAGATTAAATTTGTTTTGTATAGAACTAGGGTGGTTATTTCAATTTAGGAGTCGAATTGAATTTGTATGGTAAAATAGAGTGTCAGTTCAATTTTACATTAGTATTGAATTGGATTTCAAATGTACATTATAATAACAATATTGTAAAATGTATTTTTAATGTATGTTATGATTATAAAAATTGTATTTTTTAGTCTAAATGGATACGACGGGATACATAGTAATAGAATGAAACCACATATGATATTATTCGATAAAATTAAAGGTTTCACTCGAAATTGCTTTCTAAAATCAAAGTTTTATATTAGATGAGTGTTGAGGATCAGTAATATTAAAATTGCAATTTGAAATAACATTATATTAATACATTGTTAATATTCGGGATGTATTTAAACTATTTAAATATTAACAGGATAATAAAAATGAAAACTAAAAATGTAATTTAGTTACATTGCAATTAATTTGGAATGGGAAGAGAAAGTTGAAATTTGAATTTCAATAATTTATGTACTTTTATAACTAAAAATGTAAAAATATTGTACAAGTTTGTTACAACTAAAATTTATGTGTAATAATAATAGTATACATTCCAATTCTACTTTTACTATATTTTAGTCAGTAGACATAGTGGGTTAGAAAAATATAGATCAATTGAACAAACAAAATTAAAAAATTACCTATTGATCAACTACAGTAATCCCTGTATTAGATATAAACTAGTTATTCCCCGCGTAACATTTGCCGGTCTAGCATTAGCATTATAAATGAAACAATTTATTTTATTTCTTTATTTTCTTTATTTTCTTAAAAAGAATCAATGTTTTACATATTTTTTTTTATAATATTTAAAACTATAATTCACTTTATTTAATATCTTAAAAATAGTTTAACATTTTAATACTTATTCAAATATTTCATAATATTTTATACTACACTAACACTATCAAAAGATCGTACTCTAGTCAAAGCAACATACAACTGTGAAATCGAGAATTGTGTTTTTAGTGAAATATTTCAATAAGTATTAAAATGTTAAACTACTTTTAAGATATTAAATAAAGTGAATTATAGTCTTAAGTTTTTCAATTTGTAACGTATTTACTATGTAATAAAAATATATTTAAAACATTGATTCTTTTTGAGAAAATAAACAAATAAATAAATTGTTTCATTTATAATGCTAATGCTAGACCGGCAAATGTTACGCCGGGAATAGCTTGTAATTTACAATATAGTTCGATCTATCTATAATTTTTTTTTTTATATTTCTTATTTAGGTATTTATTTGTTTATTAAACAGTGGACATGTAGATAAATCCGCAGGCCTACTTCAGGTTTATATTTTTTTTTCACTGTATGTATTATATGTATTAAAATTTTATTTTCACAACAGGTAGGTAGGTATTATAATACGTACGGTATCATAAATTATTATAATTGTAATTATTATTGTTATTTAAATAATAATAAAAAAATGAATAAAATTATAATTTACAATATTTATAATATACTTAATATGTATAATACAATAAATAATAATTTTATTTGTTGTTCATAGAATCAAATTGAAAATTTTGACCGCTAAAATAGTTTTGAAGAAAAACTTTTATTTAAGGCAGCGTTTATACGTTTTTGAATTGTGTTTATAACGTATAAATGATGTTCATTAAAGTTTGACATCCGACTTTGTTATAGAACATCATAATTTATTTTTTTTAAATAATAGTGCTCGACACGCATTTTCGTATTTCGCAAGTTGAAAAAGTGATTTTGCGAGAAAAGGTATTTATAAACTCCTAATTGTGTTATGCCAATATGTTGAAAGATATATGTGTATTAAATATTATTATTATTTATCAATACAAATGCTTAGAACAATTGATTTACTATTTAAATATTTATATTACATAAATGTTCTGAAATTACACAGTATATTTATATTTGTTTATAAGTATTTATTATTAGTACTCGTCTCGCATATTCGTATTTTTCAAGTTTAGAAAGTGGATTTTGTGTGAAGAAATATAGTGTACTTCGCAACTGTATTTGTTTATCTTTGAGATATGTTATTAAAACTTTTGAAATAAAATTTGATGTAATTGCAATCAAATTTGTAAATGTAATAAAAATAAGTAAAACAAAATCTGATTTCTAAACGCTCACTAACAAATACTATTAATAGAAACGTACATTTCAACAAAATGTGACGAACAGAGATGTCGCTCGCAGTATAGATATGAAATTAAATGCATTTGAAATAAATACATACCACACCTACATTAAAAACACCTTAAAATAGCCATAGATACGTTTTTTGTGTTTTTTCTTATTATCATAATAGCCCTAACTATTTCAAAACTCAAAATAAAAAAACAAAAACATTTATTTATAGAATTTATATTTTTATTTCACTTCTTTTAAATTTAGGTTTTGATGTTTTGGTATGATTAGGTATGATCATTATAGTAAAGGTTATGATTGGTTATGACTTTGTTAAATCATATCGAATCATATAGGACATTTAACGAAGTGCCATATGACATCATATGACGCCTTATGACTATTAAAGTTAGGGGTAAAGCCAATAATTATGCTTTTTCTCTTATTGTTCAGTTTTTATTGACACCTTATGACTATTATAGTTAGGGGTAAAGCCAATAATAATTATGCTTTTTCTCTTATTCTAAAGTTTTTATTGTTATACCGCTAGGGTCTCTGATGTAGGTAAGGGTAGTCTGTGATTTTTCTTTTTAAAGTTTTTTTAATTTTTATGTGTACTAAATTTGCCGTGTATTGAATTGGAACTTGATAATAATGTCATAACATATTTTGTTTTTCTTGTTCTTAGCAGATCGTAAATTTCGGTTTATGATTCTCCATGTAGGTACAATATAATATTTACTCAATGCTACTGCGCATTTGAATTTATACTTTTGAATTATTTGTTAATAAAATAAATAAATTTCAATTTTTGGAATTTGTGAATATGTTCTGGGTGAGGTAAAAAATATATTTTCTAAATTTACTATTTGTTTTACCTGTAAGTTTTTTTGCTGTAATATCGTAATATCGTAATATTTTAACAAAACTATTTTAATAATTCGATATAATAATTATATTCTGATAATTTGGTTTTTGTCTTTGCTACTTTGTTTTTTTTTTAAAATTAACTCATATAATCAGATCTATAATTTTAATTTGTTTTTGGTTTTATTTGGTTTTATTGTTTTGTGGCTTATGTCTTTAAATTAAATTTTGCACACTATCGTAATTCGTAATAGTTTGGTTCTAATAAAGTTGTCTAATCTAGTTGGAAAAAGCTTTGTGTTGTAAAAGCTTTGTGAAAAGTTTAACAGACGTTTAAGCGTATTAATATATAAGATAATTAATAAATTATATATAAATATATCATATAAATAATGTGTACTATTTGTCTCTTCAAAGAGTAGGATAGTTTATCTCGTCTTACTAAACGATAGGATAGCAAATGAAACTAAACAGATATAACTGCTATGGATATAACTCCATCTTTTCAAAAATTAGTTTTTAAATACAACTTACTATGAAAACATGTTAACAACTATGAAACAATGATACAAACAACTATGAAATTCAAATAAAGGATAATTTTTCTGAAAATTTAATTATTCCATAAAATATAATGTGTGTCTAAGAGAAGTATATGGCAACTACAAAGTCGAGTTGGTTATAGTTGGTTGGTTACATAAAGAATATATTAGTATTTTCCACTGAAAAGCGGGTTACAAGACACTGATGACGATGCTGGTGATGATCAAGATAATAGTGTACAGATGTGATACAAACCCAAAAACTCTAATTCCCAGACAATGTCAGTATAAAACGTTAACATTCATATTCATGAATAAAATTTGAAAACAAAGAACTTGGAACTTAGAAATTTAGCCATATGACGTTGTATTCGATCAGAACAAAAAATTTCAAAATATCTTAAGGATAAAAAATATCGTCACAAAATTAAAACTGTGACCTATGAACAGTTGAGCTGTATAAGACTCCAGTGTTGCATATGTATACTATTAATATGGCAAAAATATCAAAGCAGCACAAATTTAATATAATCAATGATAACCTTCAGTCACTGAAAATCTATGTACGTACATAATATAAAAGGCTAAAGATTATCTACCTAGATTATTTGAAAATTTAGATTTTACATCCTTTTTTTAATTTCAGTTTACAAAAGATTATTGAAATGCATTTATAAATGATGAATTAAATTCTTTTCAACATAATTTCACATAATTTTAATGAATCCAAATCAAAATTTCGAAATAATTCAGAAAAATTAAGATATTCATAAAATATAAAGTAATTTTCTGATAGGTATTCATACAATTTTAGTAAAATATGTGCCTTTAAGATTCTCATTAAGTCAAAGTTTATTTATTAATACTACAGAATATTTTAATTATAAAATTTTCTTCTAATTATTATTATTATTATTTTTTTTTTTTTATGAAATACTCTAATGAACAGAAATAATATTCAATAGTAAAATTTGAATACTGGGTGACTCATTTGGCAAAATTTTCATGTCATTTATTTATTTCCTAGTTGTAAAGTCCGTCTCAGGACGGTTTTCTAATAAGAAAAAACGAACTTCTTGTGAAACTGCACAATAAAGTGAATTCTAAGAAATGTAATCAAATTTTAGGTGGTATTACGGTAAGTCAGGTGCAAAAAATTTTTTTTTTGCTCTAAAGAGCGAAATAATTCGATAAATGGAAAAATTGTTTTTTACAAAAGCAAATTGAGTCAAACAACAACAATTTTTTTATTGAAAATTTATTTTCTTTTTGCCGCACCACCCACAGGATATAAAGAAAAATGTGCGTTTTTCTTGTGGTTTCCCAATAGGCCTACTCAACACTCCGACACCATTGACAAAGGCAGCATTTTACCATTTTTTCTCTAATGATACAACAGTTTTTGTATATAGTTTATTGAAATGTCGAATTAATTTGCCTTGCTTCCTTCTCTCAGTAAGTTTTATTTGAATATGAGCAGACCGCCGTACTCTAAAAATAGCAACATACAGTTGCCAACGTAAAATACTGTTTCAGGCAAATAAAGTCCTTCTTTTTCCAATGTTTATTATTATTTTATTTATTATTTTATTTTTATTTCATTGTTTAATTAATATATAATAACTGTTCTATAGACAAGCAGTTTTTAATATATGTAAAAAAAAAAAAAAAATATATACACAAAATAATTAAGGTGATATTTAAAAAAATTTAAGAGAATAAATAAAAAAAATACAAATTAACATAATTTATAATTTACACAATTAACAAAATTAACAAATTTAAGTAAGTAATTATTTTGAAAAAGAAAAAAAGAAACTTATAAAATTGTATTCAAAAATAAAGTTAAAGAGTAAAATATCAATTAAACTTATAATTATATATTAAGAATTATAAAATAACGAAAAGAAAAGTGTTCTGCAAAAGCAAAATATTATAAACTAAATTAAGCAAAAAATAAAAATAAAAGTTAAAAACACTCTATGCAAAAAGCATGCAGTAGCGAGTGTAGTTACAAAAAAAATATTTGACCAAAATAAAAATAGAACAATAATAACGAATAAAAACCGAAAAAAGAGCTTATAAGCCCTATTAAAAATAACCAAAAATAAAAACCAATATTTTATAAAAAAAAAACAATTAAGTTTAATTAAATACAAAAAATTTACGTAACTATGCGTACTAAGTCATTTACTTGATCATGATTGAAATTAAAAAGCCAGAGTTTAACCAAACTGAGTAATTTAGAACCATAACAATTGTTAGTTAAAGGTAATAATAAAAAAAGGTAATAAAAAAATTATAAAGCCGAGGTGCAATTGCTAAAAATGAGCGTTAAAAATGATGTACATTATGAGGTGGTATGATAGCTAATCTTCTGTTGTTGATTGTTTGACCTTGCGACTTATTTATGATCATAGAAAATGTCAATTTCTACAGTGAAATGTCAACGCCTAAGAATAAATACAGTTTCACCTATAGCTTATGCCAAGAAATTCTGCGATTATTAAATTTAATTTTAGAGCTTTTACAGCTAATCGAGTCCAATTGCAGAGGTAGCGTTTGGTATTTAGGTTTCTCAGTAGTATTATTATACTACCAACTTTCAAATTAAGTTTATGTGAAGGCATTCTATTTGGACAGCAGCTATTCTACAGGAATTCACTGCATCATTTTCACCGCAATTGTCAGTGGAGATGGTACTAAGACAGTGGAATTCGTTCGTTAATTATATCAACATCAGAACTTTTTGCGCAAATTATTGCCTTTTTTGAATAGTTAGTAAAATTATCCACATTTAGACTATTTTCAAAAATTTCTTGTGCGATACAATTATTGTAAATTATATGTTAAAAGACTTCGATTATATTTGGCAAACTTTGGTTATTCGTTAGATCCCCATCTACAACAGCTTATACACAGCTTCATAACATAATTATTTTGATCAAAAACCTTTAGAAATATAAAATTGAAATCAAAAATTATTATCCATTTACAATAACGACAACTTATTCATATGAAATAAATAATATATACTATATACATATATACAAACTTATATATTTATAAATGTGGTCAAATATGTTTACTCATAGTTTACAATTACTCATATTAAACATAATTTAGCTATTCATAATTTCAAAATAAATTTTAGAATATACATTATGTCACAATTAGAAGTCTTTTCATTATGCATACACACTATATGTACAGATACGCTTTTGAAGCAGCTAAGAAGAAAATATTTTGGTTTACTTTTTTTTGATTTTGTTTTTTTTTTTTATATATTGTGGTAGGTACGTAAACAAACGCAGCAGAGAAAAAAAAACTTTTGCTTACAGATTTTGTTTTCATTTTATTTTGTCGTAGGAACGTAGCAACGGTTGCTACGGCACGTTGTCAGCAGGATTGTTACGTTTTATTATATAAGATAACACGAAATGTCAAATTATTTTTCTGCTTTAACAAGGCGTTCATTTTACTCAGCAGATAATAATATAATCATAAAACTACTAAAATAATAGAATAATTGAAAAATCCAGGCGATATACATATGAATGCATACATTCTTAGTTTTTTCACCAACTTTGAATCTTATGAAATGTCAAAAAATTTGCTGATTTACTATCAAGCAAAATAGAAAAGACAGAAGAAATGCAATTATGTGGTCGGAAATTTCCATTATCATTTCTTCTATTTTGATGAGTATTCTTCTCATTTTGGTCATGGGGTTACGGATTTAATCACTTCAATTAAAGAAAGACAATAATTTCAAAAAAATTATTATTTATAATATATACTAAATATCTTTAATATCACCCTGTATACTATTTTTCAATTTCATATTATTTGAATTTCAAATTTAAGTTGAATATCCTTTAATATAATCAGTTGAATTCTATGAAATTCAAAATAATAAATTTTAGTAATAATTTCGATTGCAATAATTTGCACCAATCAACGTATATCCTAAAGATAAATAATGATCTTATTTCATATTTTACTAGATATTATATAGAATTAATAATTATGTAATATTATATTATTTACATTGAGAAAATTGTACTGTCATGGAAATTGTTGCTTTTTTTCATTTATTTTTTCATATCAAATTTAAATAATTTGAATTAATTTTAAATGAAGAAAAATGAATTCATACATAAAAATTAGTAAGAATTTATAATTTTTTTTATTCTATAAAAATTTGAATATGAAAGTTTTATTTATAAAATTTATTTTTTTATATCGTATTTCATAGCAAATATTTGCTTACCTCTGCTAAAGTTAATACAAATGAACTGATGAAAATATCATTTAAAAATGTAGTGAGCATATCATGTGATATATTTGAATCAGTGTCGCGAGCGAAGCATCCACCTGTCATGTATAACTCTTACAAGGAAAGAATGAAATGTTATTGTTCAAAACATATTTGAAACAGATCTATACATTCCATATTTAAATTTTTCCAAATATAAAATTTTTATTCCAGTTTTGAAATATCCAATCCAAATTTAATAAATTTAATAAAATATTCAATCGTATCAAAACTTTTTTGCCTTGCATATTACAATAGGTATACTCCAAAAATTTAGTTTATTTTAGATTGGGTTACTTCGTTACTAAATACGTATACAATTACAGCTTGCAGTGTTGAATTTTGTTGAAAGTTGTTCGCATTTGTCATATTTTCTAAGATAAAGACACTGTAAGTCAGATAAGCTGCTATATAGCACCATCGTTTCCGTAATTTAAAGCAAATAAAAAAAAAAGTAATGAACATACGCTATTGTGCAGGTATACATTTCTAGTCGGAACCAAAAAAAAAATTTCATTGTCCAGCTCGAATGAGATAAACGAAATTGCAATGAAATTAGTTGGATTTGACTTATTTTAATTTTCAATAATGATTTTGAGAGTGCAAACCAAATTTATTAAATATTTAAAAACATTATACTAGTCTCGAAGACGCTATTCGGAAGTCCTGTAATTAAAATAAAAACTGTTAACTTTGAGAAAAACAATTTACTTCCACCAGTTTTTAAACTAAATTACGACATGATTATATTAATACAAGATAAAACATTGCAAATTGAATTACGGAAGCAAGGAATTTGATAAATTTTAATTAGTACTTATAGTTAATTAGTATTCAGATTAGGTCTTATTAATGTTAACACTTAATTGTGGCAATTTGATACAATTAACATTTTTCTTATATCCAAATTGAAAATTTTATAATATTTATATAGAGCTTCGATATAAGATTTTTTTTTTATATACTTCCAAGTCTATGGGAGGGTGTTCCACTCAACACTGCTTTTACATAGAGATTTCGAATACACTAGCCTTTTCTGTATAAAACTTTTATGGTGTATAGACTAATTTTAATGTGGAAAATTATATCTACTGTGTAGAGTACTTCGCTGTCATAATAGCATCCCACGTAATAATTTTATTGCAATAAGACTCTTGCGTACTCTTATAACACTGTTATAAACACTCTTATAGCAGTATTAGCGTTAATTGGAGTGCTCCGCAATTGTTGCGAAACATTATAAATACTTTATAGTCCTAAAATGGAGAATTCTATAATGCACCGAAGCAATTTCTGTAAGAACATCCTTATAGCAATATTAATGACATTATTCCTATGAAAAACATTACTATAACACCTTGAGTGCTTATCGGGAGTCATATAGGAGTCTTATAGCACTAATTTTGTTTTTATAACAATAAAATATTACGTTGAATAGTTCCCTTTTATTTTTAGTGATAATCAAAACTCTCAACTATTTATCATTTATTTTATCCCATTGATAAAAGGTACTGGACCAGGTGGAAAAATCCCGAAAGCATTCTGCTATAAAACTATTATCAGTCTAAATGAATATAAAGTTATTAAATGAAGTTTTGGCCTTAGGAAAGCTTTAGTAATTCCAATATTGAAATAATTGAGCGCTAACAGATACTAAGTTCTAACGTCAATGCTACCTGATACGTGCGCAATGACAGAATAATCTTGGATTTAAATATTTCATCTATTAATTGCCTAGATATTCACCCAAATTAATTTGCTCCTCAACTATTTCATAACAAAGCATCAAGCGAGAGTAGTCTGAAACATTGCAAGCTACTGGATTTAAAAATCAGATTTACTTGAATCTCCATAAATAGCCAAAATTTAATTTAGAAACATGTAAACTACTCTGAAATATTATACTCCATATATTTGTTTGTGGTTACGATAGTTGTACAGATAAAGATACAAAAAAAACATGTTTCAAGCTATAAATAACAATTAGTTTTTCAATTTTTAAAATTAAACTCTCATATTCGAAAATTTAACCACATTGTACTACCAAAATAATACGCGGACTGATTTAAAATAATAATGTAAATTGCCTTATGCAGATAACATTATAGTTGAATTGTAACGATTTTGTATACTTTGAGTACTGCTCTTTTGTGTACTTAAAAATAGATTATTTTTAAATCATAAATTTGCAAAATATTGTAATAAGTCAAGATAATATGCCTTTAATGGAATTTCTTTGATAGCTTGCATAATTTTATCTTATGTTCACATTAGTTCGACAAATATAATAAATTTGATAAAACATTTTATGTGTAGTTAAGGTTTAGCGTTTTGAAAGCTTCTACAAAAATAAATTAATTTAGAAAATATACTTGAGACTGAGACCGGACCCAGATAGAAAATTGTAATCTATTTTGAAAGAACTAAAAATCATTTTATCTAATTTTTAACTTAAGTCGACTTAAAATGTTATGTACTTTGGGTAGAGATATAATATGTATACATATACGACGCACGTGAAATAGTGGTTTACATAATAAAGCCGTAATAGTCTTATTTCGCTTTTGAATAAGAAATAAAGTCATATCCCACATTTTTTTCGGGTAGATATGATTTTATTTCTTATTCAATATAGTTTTATAAATTTTTACAAAATAAAGCCATTATAAGAAAAAATATTTTTTTTTAAATAAGTGCAGTTATAAATTTTATTTGTTATACAAACATTATTTGTTATTAAAACGTATGTCAGATTTGGCATTAGCAGGAATTTTTGGGTTGGAGTCAGGATTACCCCATTTTCCGAAATATTTACATAAATGTATATGCAAGATCCTGAATTAGGAGGGATTTTAGAGTTGAAATCAAAATTAGCATTGCCAGTTTTTCCATAATATTTGGCGATCAAATGCGGGAGCTAAAGGAAAAAATTGCCATAATATGTATGTATCTATAATTATAATAGACAAGATTTAATTATAAGATATTATTATAATAGATAATAGATTTAAGGACCTGCGCAGTAGACACCTTTTCATTTAATCTCGTTTCTTCTTAATGACCTCTTAAGATATAAATAAGTTGTATATAAAAAAAGTAATGCGCACACAGTTGAATATTTTTTTAATCATAATATGATTTTATTATTCACTAAATACATTATCAAAATGTAGCTAGTTCTTATTAAATTAAAAAATAAAAACAAACAAATCAGTTATTATTACTTGCAATGAACCTATCATCATATATTATAATAGAGTTAGTTGTAAACATTTCACCTCAAAATTATTCAATCCATTCACCAAAAATGAGAGAAAATAAATAACCACACCACGACCACACCTACACCAGTAAAACGACAACCATCGTATTTATAGAAATTTGAAGAGAGTGCATAGTATAGGTAGCATTCAGTATTATGTTCTTCATTAAATGTAGGTAGGTACTTAGGTATAGATAATGTAATGTGTATTGTATCGTGGTAAATTGTAAACAAAATTATTATTGTTTTTTTTTTATATCTATTCATTGATAGTGAAAAATATAAGTATATTTAAATCCATGTTCTGTTAAAAACGTTAAATTTTGGCTTTAACTTGAATTATAATTAATAAATAGGGGTCTCTATATATCTAATGTCTAATGTATCATACATCCAGGTTAAATACATCTAGGTCTAATGTATATACCCATTTAATTACAAAAATATTCTATTTTTATTAAATTTATTCATTAATGCCACTGACTATGGGGGATATATCGGAAACGAATCAGTATATTAGTGAAGGTGTATTTATGTGTCCAAAATAAATTTTACTAACCTCAAAACTTTTTATTAAACATGAGTGGTTTGTGCTTTATCGTGAAAAGTCTATGTCAGCACGTAAATTACTGTTCTTTTGAAAACTTTAAATTTGGCAAATTGAATTATTATTGCTTAACAGGGGCCCCTAGTATGTGTACATTTAACAAAAATTCAAGATAAATACTGATAATTATTTTAGATATATATTTGAACAAATAAAATTACATTTTAAAAACGGAAGTAGAGCAATATAGGTTTTTTTTCACAATTATATGCGTAATAAAGCCAAACCGAAAAAAATGTCCCTTTTTTCTCATTCAAAAGCGAAATTAGCCCATTATATTGTCTGTATTACGTATGACGTTATTGCACGACGTCTACGTATTATACTAAGTATGATTTAATCTATTGTCCACTAGCAGTGTGGTAAATCAAATTTCCACAAATTAATTCTTGTAAATTGGACATTTTTGTATGAATGATATCGTATTTCAGTTTTAAGTTTTAATTTATTTTCGAGACGATGTCAATTCAAATATTGTGATAACCTAAATTCCATTTCAATTTTGAAAATATATTATTATTATCCATTTCTTATATATAAATATACAATTTAATTCGTTCCTTTTCACAAAAGATAACCTTTTCTGATATTTTGATCTTCATTAAGAATTTTGATTTCAAAATTTTAATATAGTCTAAATATTATACAGATGAAATAAATCAACCGCTTTTCAAACAAAAATATAAAATTTATTCAAAGGTTACTGACATATTTCCGCATATTTTTTAATTTCAAATTTATCTTAAATCACTAAAATGATATAAATTTTCATCAATTCTAGAATATCTAACCATTCAACATTTCAACTTTTCTATATTCTTTATTTTATAGTAATAAAATATAGAATTTCATATTATTATAAAAGTCGATGATTTCAATTGAAGAAATTTTCACAAGTTCTTTTCTATAATATTATGTATTATTTTTTCTTTCATCATGTTCATTATAAATTTTAAAATTACTTTTCTATATATATATATATATTTTTTTTTTCATTTTTTATCATTTCATTTCAGATTCACTTCATTAAAAACAAAACAAAACAACAACAAAACCTCATTCTTTTTCTTTTAAATTTTCTCAGAATCTCTTTACTATTTGATATTGTGATATTGCTTCTAGTGGGAGATATTGCTACTCTACTATATATTGATAATAATCATGATGATGATGATGATGATGAAAATGAAAAGCAGGAAGTCCTTATTCATTGCAAAAAAAAATAAAAAAAAAAATTATTTTTCGTTACCTGTAAAAAGGAGTTGAATAATTTCTCATTTTAAATTCACAGATGTTACAGTTTTCAATTCATTTACTAATGCCACTATATGAATATATATTTGAATTATTATATTATTATATGTATGTAAGTACATTGTGTGATCTAGGATATTTTGGTATAATGCATTATGAATTTTTTTTTTTTTTGTTTTTTGCAATGCAAAAAAAGAACACCTGCTGCAGTATATTGTTGTTTAGTAAAATAGAAATTTTATTCTATTCTTAAACCTAGATACATCATATTATATAAATCTATACTGCTTTGCAGTAAATAATCGTTTTATTCCCAAGTTTATAACATTATTGTCTGTTCATTTAATGATCCGAAAAAAGGATTATACCAAATTATAATGAAAAAATAAATGTTCGATAATGATTTGAACTTGTATAAGATATAATCTTTTAAATGAAAGAGGCTTGTGGTTTATATAAGTTGGATAATAAGTACAGTTGTTATTAATAAAACAAAACTTAAAATCATTTTTTTTACAAAGAATATAACTAAAACCAATATAAAAATAAATATAGTATTCATTGTTAGAATAAAAAATTAATAAACAGCTTCGTTTACAATAGTACATATTATAAGACATGAACCGGTCAATAATGAAAATGCATTACAAATTATCCCTAGGATTTGCCAACATTAAAACACGGTAATTGATTATTGTATGCAGGGTGGACCAAGTCGAACTTATTGTTTATATGAAGTATTTCTAATTGCGTAATTCTACAAAACCGCAAACCATTTTTTAATTATCTTTTTTTTTATTACGTTTGCAATAATTGAATTGATATTTAGAAAAAATATAATATTTAAAAAATAACTTTTGCAATTACAAATTAAGGCCAAACAGAAATTATATTTGAGTTGAGAATAGAGATTAGTAAACTGTTTTGCGTCCTAGCACTTAAATGTATACAGTCTTATACTCGTCTATAATTATTAAAAGATGTGCTTGCAATTATTTATTTAACATTTTTATGCATTAACGTTATTACTTAGAAATTATAATTAACATTTTTAAAATTGATAATTTTGTACATACATTTTTTTGTTAAAGATTTCAAATACTTAGAGATCTCAAACAATAAAATTATATAGTGAAATGAATTGGGTACATATTATTATTTTTGGTTTACTTATTTAAACAGAATAACTCTTTCTTTATTGTTTACTCATTATATATATACAATACACATCATTAGTGAAATAAATACATAACAATAATGAATAACATTAGCATTGATAGTGTTACCTGTTATTACATTATAGTCTTCAATTTAATTAACAATTATCTACTCCTGTCATATATTTGACAAGCATAAGTGGTGAAATGACTAGAAGTGAATTAGTTCATACCCCTTCAAATCGTTTAAATTATACTAACGATATAGAAAACATGGCCTATCCTATAATTAAATATCAACATTTATCTTCGTAATATTATTTAAATCCTTGATCTTGGCATACTTTTTGTATTGTAGCTTACTCTTCGATGTTGCTATAACTTAATACTATTTTCAATTCATGTACCAGGTATATCCCAAATCGTCGCAAATATGATCTCTAAGTGGTATACTAGACCGTACACATTCAATATTTATTTAAATTTTAAATATATCTTGTTTTTTGTTTAACCCTTTCGATTCGGGTTGGTACACAAATGTACCACCAAAAGTTTAAACATTCCTAAAACTAAAAAAAAATAGCATTTAAATTGATTTGAATCTATACCAGATCGTTTTTAAGTGTTTTTTTATAATTCCTGAACAAACTCGTTAAATTTCGTGTATTTTCGTTGGCTTTTTACCTTTATTTTACGAAGTGAATAAATATCAATGTTTAATTTATGACTAATTCTCATTGAAGAAGTTTGCAAATATTGTTACAAATAAATTAAAATAGAACAAATATTAGTGTTATAATCACAGAAGGTTAAATTTTTTTTTATAAATATAGTTTATTTCTATATATTTTACAGATGGTACATATTATCTATATACCATGTAAGTACATATATTATAGCAACAGTATGTTACATTCTACATTTTCTTTGTTGTTTTATAGATATTTATCATTATTTATTGCAGCCATGGAAGCAGAAGACATGGTAGGTAGGTAGGTAGGTAGTAGTGGCTGAGTAGTGGAGATACCACGGAAAACTTTCCCTCGCGTAGTACCCTACTCGTTGAGCCAATTTGAGCTTTTAACGAAGCGGCGGAGGTTTTTGATACCGGTGTTTTCAAGATCACCCAGCGAGTCCAGAAAGAATGATGCTCCTAAATGGGTTTTCCTTTTATGGTAGAGACCAGGGCAGGAACAGAGTAGATGTTGGACAGTTTCATCCTCCTCCACCTCTCTACAAGTTCTGAAGAAGTCGTTTGAGGAGAGTCCCAGTCTTCTGCATGTTTACCAATCAGAAAATGACCCGTAATGACCGCTACCATAGTGCTAATCTCACACCTTTTCATGGTTAGTAGATTAAGGGTTCGCTTCAGGTTCAACATAAGCTAGATCTGCTTGGTGATATTGCAGTCTGGTCTAACTGACCATCTGAAGTTTGAAGCTTTTATTGCATCATTTCGAAGCAATAAATTACAGGTGGCAAGAGGTGCACCCAGATTGCTCCTTCATGAAGGAGTTCTAATATAGTGCCCTCTCTAGCAAGTAGATCTGCCATGCAGATACCCGGAATATCACTGTGTCCTGGCACCCATCGTAATATTATGTTGAACCTATCCGCTAATTCGTCCAAAGAACTGCGCCAGGCCAACACGGTTTTTGAGTTGATTGCAGAAGACATACTTTATATTGTATACAATGAGTCTGATAGTGATGGCGAGATTGAGGACTTTTCTTCTGGAACCGGCAGTTTATTTGCTTCAAGTGATAGGGAACAGTTATCTAAAACTGAAGAAGATGTGATGAAACAAATTTTGAACGAAATAAAATTTGACATCGATAATAAAGATCAAGCAAATTCTGTATGTTTTCATCCTAATGTACCACCTGCAGATATTTTTTCTTGGAATTTATCTAATGAAGCGTTGGTTCCAAAATTTACTCCCAGTAGTTATCGTAGTTGGAAGATAGGATGTCATATGCAGCGAACATCATCAGCTCTTAAAGCATTTAACAAGATTTTATCGAAATCTGTTTACATGCACATTGCAGAGTAACAGATGAGCATATTCAGATTATGTAGGATTCTATCTACAGTTCAAATTTAATTTAATTTATTTTTGTATTTCTTCACTTAGATTTATCTATAGTTTTATATTTTATTATTTTAATTTTCAATTCATTTTATACTTAAATTTATCGCTTTAATACTCCTAGCAATTCTAGCTTGATGCCTGTTCCTTTTTAAGTGGGCGAATGCAAAATTCTCTTCTCAAACTCTGACCATTGTCTCTACTATCACTATTCCTACGGCTACAACTATTACTAACAACTGCAACTATTAATAACAACTACAACTATTAATAACAACTATTACTACTTTGATTGTCAGTTTCTAGTGGTGTGTTAATATCTCACATATATGATAATGAACAGCCAAAAAATAAAAAGGTGAAATTACCTAAAACAAATGAAACAGAAGTGATTATTGGATGTATATGTTCATTATGTGTTACAATATTCACTTCCTTCTATAAGAGAGATTATTGGTCAACACATAATTCGTTTGTAAACCGATCAAAGGAACCAATTTCATATACTTTTCCTCACCAGAAAAACCGGCAAATTGTAAAAAAATTGTACCCAAAACCAGGAAAACCAGGTCCACAACCCGTATCACAAAAATCAAGAACACGGATCTACGATTTATCAATTGAAGGAGATACAAGACGCAGCTGCGTAAATTGTAGTAAACAAAACAAATGGACACGCACAAAGACGATTTTTTAATTCCATTGCGCAACATGTGCTTTGCACCATACCATTAATAATATATTTTTTTCACATATTAGTAATAGTTGTTAGCTGTATACATATTTTATTTTTTTAGTTATTTAGTTTTATTTTGCTTTTTTATATAATGTATAATATCTTATTTTATGTTAATAAAAATGAATTATTTAATTTTAAATACATTACAAAAAAATGCAAATATTTTATTCCATATGTTTTACAAGACTATTATGTACATATTTGTACCACCTAACATTTCGTGTGGTACAATGTTGTACCAGCCTGTCCTGGTGGACCCCCCTTTTTTGTAGACACATTTTGCTCAGATTAATGTATTTTAGAGTATGTGTGATACATAAGATATTCTCCGAATAAATTTGATCCTAACTTTGAGATTCGAAATCCTGTTCGAAAGGGTTAATGTAATACATACAGGGCTTTTTTCTTGTATTTGTAACAAACTTGATTTTGGTAGATCCTCGATACACCTCTCAATAAATACTAATCGCCATCAAAGTAGATCAAGACATCTGTCCTTATTATTGTTGTTAGAAAAATATCCTTGTGGAATTCCCTTCCCATTGCTATAAGTATGATGACCTAGAAATAGAAATTTACAAATCCTATAATGAGATATACATTTCCATTATTCACATTCATTATACACTATTAAACAACGACTTTTAAAGTTCTTGCACATCTTTTTGTTGTCAAGGCAAACTGAACAGTCTTATACAGTATAACCTTTATTATAATTCGAAAAGAATACAACAAATCTTACTGAGTGAACTTTTCATATACGAGTATATGCAATAAATTAAAAAATATATTGTTTTACTTTTGGGGACTTTTGTAGTCAGATTCAGATATTTGGATCTCTGCCTAAAAAAAATTATAATGTATATTTTTTTTTTATTTTTCTTTTTACAGAATTTTCAACAATATATAAACAGAATAACAATAAAAATTTGGAAAAATGAATTATGTTATACAAGTGTTATTGCAGGACATCATAGCTTGTTGTATTATTATGTCCTTGCTTATTATATCTGTCTGTGTAAAATAGAAAGAAAAACAAAAAAATAATTGTGGTTTTACCTCACTATGAATATCAGTGGTAATCAATCCTATGAGTCCAATACATACATTATTGTTTATGAACAACAGAATCAGTTCATTGTCTCTTGTAAAACCTATTTACATAATATTTACATAAAAATAATGAAAATTGAGTGAAAAAAAATACATTTTATTAAAAAAATAAAAATTTATTTTTGGATCATTAGACGTACGTGACAAAATTCAGTTTTAGGACAATTTATTTTAAATTCAATTTTAATATGAATTTGTCAATTATGGATTAGGTTTTTTTTTGTTTTTTTGCTATTTTGATTTTATTTGAAATGATGGAATAGGTAGGTAGGTGTACCTATTTATGAAGTATATTTTTATTATTATTTTAATGTTGGTAGTGATAAAAACAATTACATGGAGTTTAGAAAATCTTACACAAGTTTTTTTATATTAATATTACATTGTAATAATACTTGTTTTGATGACTTGTGTATAGATATCATGAGATCGTTGAAAAATTGATGTAGAATAGTAAATAAATATTGCTCAGTAAAAATAAATGGGGATTCTGAGGAAGATATTGTATCGGCGTAGGACCTAATAACCATATCCGAAGGATAGTTGGAATTTCTGGCTTTCCAGAAATATATATCTTTACTGAGGAGGGTTCTATGGTAAAATCTTGAAGTATTAAGGTTTTAAAGAAAGAAAATAAAGATTGATTTTTTTTCCAAAATTTTCTACTCTGAACTACAATTTATTCATAACAGCAGCACCAGTCATCATCAAATAAACCTCAAAATATGCTCCAAACCTAAATATTTAATTGAGTATATATGCATCTAATGGATCAACAGATATAACGGCTTATACAAAAACATCAAAACGACAAGAATATTTTCAAATGTCCTTTTCGTCCTTAAAGATAAAGATGCACCACTAAAGATATATATTTTCGGAAAGCTCACAATTTCAGCTATTCTTCGGATATGGTCATTAGGCCTTAAGTCGATACAACATATCCCTCTGAAGAGCCAAATCAATTATTATAACCGTTATATACAGTTATTTTCTGATCGTCGAGTAATTGCTGATATCACTTTTATTTACTTAAATGCTTTTTGACAACATATTTGCCCTGAAATTTCATATTTTTTGGTTGAACGAACCAATCGGAATAATCCCATAATCGCTACGTTGCGCTGCACCTATCTAAATATGACAGATTCAAGTCAATTATTTTTTTTTTTTTAAATTGTGGAGTTCTAAGTAACCGGGACCTCTTAAGATCTAGTGAACTTCCCCGGCCATTTCAGAATTGCAGGTCTATGTCCTTGATAAGCGCTATTATTGCTTTGATGTGAATTTCAAGTCAATCATTAAAATGCTCCGTAAATTAAATTCTAATTCTACCACTTTTGATTGTTAGTTAAGTTATTCAATTCTGAAAAATAGATTATATTGTGATGTATGTATATAGCTGAGACTAACTAACCATTCTTATTTTTTAAGCTTTATAATTTACGAGGCCGAACAACCTAGTTTTTTAAAATATTTAAATTTAAGTGTATAATTACTGAAAAATTTATTATCTTATGATCTTGACGTCTGATGTGGTTTCTGTAAGCATTAATTTGACAGTATAACACATCCTGATTATCTTGTCCTGATCTAACCAATCGTTCTTGTTCTGATAATTATAAAAATACTATTAAAAATCAAATTTAAAGTAGCTGCAGTAATAAGCATTAATTAAAAATTTCATTTTCAAAATATTTCGTGATGTAAACTGAAATTATAATAATGAAATAAACTTAAGATATTTATGTAAAAAAACTTTAAAGAATGAGGGCTTGACAAAACCCACGTGGTTGATAAGCCCATAATAAAGATCTTATAAATAAATAAATAAATAATACTGAAGTAGTCAGTTGATTACAGAAAATTGAGAGATGGTGAAAATGGCAGTCAGAAATTAATTTAATAAAAAGAATGTGCGTGTATTTTATATTTGTGGACACGCAATTGTTTTATGAAATAATTTTTTCAACTTCATACTGTCGATCGTTGAACTAAAATATTATTTTCAGCAGTTCATATCAGCTTTTTTGACTACCCGAAATAAAAATAAATTCTAAAACATGTAGTGGATCCATTGGCGTGATGAATAACGTGATCAAAAATAATATGACGAGTTAGTTCAAATTTAAAAAAATTAGTAGTTGTATTGTAACTAATGAAAAATACTTACGAATATTGAAATTTTCATTGGGATCAAATAAGAAATATGCGAGTGAAAAATAAATTGACAGATGATGTAAAAATTGTATGCGACATTATATGTAACACTTTTGTTGCATTCTTTTACAATTCTTATTTACTTCGAATTTATGATTAGTTAACCATTAGATAATACACAGTGAAGAGTAAGTGTTAACCGGTATTACAGTCTATTATACATTAAAATGTTGTAAGGACAATACCCTAGTTAAAACATATACTATAGTCAAAAGAAGCGAAATTCAGTATATCTTAAATAGTGTAACGGTTATATACAACGAACGCTGGCAGCTAGATGCAACGAAATTAAACGAAAAAAGACTAAACACATGATTGGTAGGATCCCATCAAAAGATATCAGATCTACATTATCCATTAATAATCAAATTATCGAACAAGTGTTCAATTTTAAATATATAGGCGTAAATATTATCAGATTATGCAACACACAGAAATAATAACCGAAGCAGGAAAATCCGCAACCATTTCAGATTATCTGCGAGATGTTCTATAGATTAGAATGCATGGGTGACGCAATAGATAGAGCGAAAGTACTAACTCACTAAAAATATAATTGAACTATGCTACTATGACAACGAAGTACTCTAAAGTAGATATAGTTTTCCACATTTAAATGATTAGTCTGTACTAGAAAAAATTTTTACAGAAAATCTCTTTTGTATGTGATTGTGTATTCCAAATCTCTGTGTAAAAGCATTTAAGCGTGTTCGTTCCATAGACTTTAAATTATATAAAAAAAAAAAAAAATTACATAGAAAACAATACACAATCAAATTTATTTTACCAGAAGATGGTAGTGGTAAAGGTGCAGCATTGACAGCTGCTATTGCCAGAAAAATTGGAGACAGGCATAAGCACGACTAGTTATTTGTTATCGTTATTTTGTTTTTTGGTTTTGGACTTTGTTTAAATTTTTTACAAAACCTGAATATACAAAAACTGTGTTCGGTCCATACTAACGTACGTCATTTAGACATCCGCGGACACATCTAAATCAAAACAGAAAATGCCAAATCTGTGGCAAATATTTGGATACACATTGAGAGATTAGAAAAGTAGCAACATAGAAAAAACTGGGACACCACGACCATGTAAATATAATGGCCGTAGGCCAAATCAATGTCAAACGTACGTCTACCAGAAAGACCTAGAAAAAGATGGATGAATGCTAGACGTCGTCATCACAAAATTGGAGAGAATATATATATATATATATTGAAAAAAACAGAAATGAAATGTATATTATAAAGAAGAAGAAGAAGGTATCGGAAGATACTGAAAATTGAATTTCGACGGAGACAGTAGTTAGTGAAAAAGTTTTGTTGTGGATAGTGAAAAAGATAATATCCATTTCTACTTTTCTAACAGAGTTCCATATTTTTATTACAATTATTTTCTTTACCGGTTAATTGTAACTATATACCTATTATACTACGGCCATAGAATTTATTTCCATAGCAGTTTTTTATCATTCAAATTTCACTAATGAAATCCACATAAACAACACTTCATCATTTTATTGATGTTAAAGTTGACTTAATTGTACTACACAGTAATGTACAGTAATGTACAGTTTGTCCAGTATAGATAATGTACTGTTTTCAATTGCAAAACAAATCCAAAATAACCTAGATTGAAAAAAAATGTTAAAGTAAATATTTTATATTATTTATTATTCAAACAAAATATACTTTTAATTTAATAAAACACCAACACAATATTTTCTTTATTTTAAATTCAATTTTCATTTCTCGTGTAAATTTTTTCTAAGTCTTATGCTCTCATCGTCCATCTTACTTTTTTTTCTGTTTTGATATTTTAATTTTTTCGTAGAAAAACTAAAAATATGAAAATGTATACTTGGCAAAGAAAATTATGAAAATTCTTAAAAAAAAAGTTCTTAAAATACTATTTGAATTTTCTTTGTTGATGTTATAGCCTAAATCAAATTCAGAGTACAAAAAACAAAAACAAGAAAAACAAAAACAAAAAAAAAAAATATATATATAGTAGCAATAATTACAAATAACAATTAAAAAATAACAATTATGTACACTTTTCTTGCTCGGCCAATTTATATAGCAATTAAGTATGAAGATAAAATAAATATCCTTAAGGATAATAATAATAAAAAAAAAAAATAAAATAAAAAGAAAAATGTATTTTTGTTTTTGTATGAATAGAAAAATAAAAAAAAATAATAATAAATAAAATTTTCTCTTTCATTTTCTTAGTTTTTAATTAAAAACCACGTTTAATCATTTTCAATGTTTAGATGTTACGGGCAGCTTTGAAAAAATAACAAAAGTAGAAAATTTTTTTTTAGCAACACAGGTTTAATAACGTTTTCAAGGTTTATAAGCAATTTAAGAGATGGAACTTTTTTAAGAAATTTTTTGTGGAAAGGTTTTTTTTTTTACTTTGGGAAGACTACGGGTTCCACTGAGTGCTTTAATATTCTAAAAATAAAAATAATAATAAAATTAATTTATTTTAAAATTTTACTTTTATTTTTCGTAATTTTGTTTTTGATTCAATTCCAGATTTAATAAACATTTATTTTTTATTTTTAAAATCCTCAAATTGTTGAGTACGAGCTTCATGAAGGCTTATTTAGCATAATAATGTTTTAATTATTTGTTTCTTTAACAAAACAGTTGATTAGTCTAAAATACTAATAATTGTAGTTGACGTTGTCGATAGCATATACCGTTTATAAAAAAAGAAAAATTTTGATCTTAAATAGGACTTTAATCCATCATTGTCATATTGTTTGATTGCATTTTTTTGCTTGTGTTCATTGATAATTAACAATTAACTTAATTTCTGTTAAGTATTTAGTATACTTAAAACTTTTTTAACTAATTTAAAATACTTAATACTTTATTAAGTATTTTATTGTTAAAATATATATTTTTAGACTAAATTAAATTCAAAAATATTACAAATAATGATGTTTTCTTGTTACTGAAACATTGGTTATTTTGATGGGAACATATTTTATGTAATTTGACAAGCTGATCACTTACATGATATTATATATTTATTTATTTATTTACATCTGTCAGGAGCTAAAAGATCGATACACAGTTTATTAATTCAATTTTATTTTATGTTTGTATAACTTATACCTATTAAATTTGATTTTAAAACATATTTAACAGATAAACAAAGAAATACAGTGTTAGAAAAATTTATAAATGTTCGCTTTGCAGTCCCCTTCCTAAAAAAACAGTTGTTTTAAAAGCATTTTTTTGTTTAAATTTTAACCTATATTTATATTCTATATATCTTTATTTATCTGCTGACTTTTCTTTGCTTTACAATCCTGATTCTGATAACTGTAGTATAACTTCTAGAACTCTCCATGAATATTTCAAAAACCAAAAGCGTTACAGAAAATGTGTATTTATGATTATTTGTTTCTGTTATAATCCTGATGAGGGTTAGAAGTAGCATGGCAGCTATCCAAATCTATCCGACATTTAAAAAATATATTATAGAAACTTCGCGGATGTGTAAGACATAAACGATCATATGACATCCTAAAAGTATGCAAATCAAATGTTAATTATTACTATACTGATATATACAAATTTTATTCAACTAAATTTAAAAACTTACTAAAACACAAAAGCAAGTTAATTATAGATATACATATAATATATAAAAGACACTTAGATTTTTCTTTACAGGCAATAGTTACTCTTAAAAGCCTTTTGAACAATATTAACATATTAATAAAACAGGAGCTTAAAGTAGAAATAAATAATTATTGGACAAACAGAATAAAAAAGATTTCTCCTAATGACAGCCGTAATATGTTCCCAGAAATAAATAAATTATTCAGGAAAAAACATATAGAGGATATAAAACAATTACACTTAGACCAACAAGACCTAAACTTACTAATTAATAATAATATGGACGTCACCAAACTAGGCACAACTAGTTTAAACACATTTATAATAAAAGAAAAAGAACAAATAACTAAAATATTAGGAATATACTTAGAAAACAGTCATAAAATAACATTATCTAACAATAACCAATTTCATCAAAAAGTTCACAATAGAGTACAAACATTAAAACATATTCACACACAAAAGCAACAAAATAATGAATCTTTGGTTATATTTGACGCCACCAATACATCCTCTAACACTTTAAATAGAAATAACTTCTTTACAAACTATGATGACCTTTTTACAAGACTTAAAAATTTAAATAACAAAACATCAGCAGGAACTGACGGTATTCCCAATATTGTATTAAAAAATTTAAGCCCTAAAACTATAGAAAAATTAGATATTCTTTTTAACAACACATTAAACTACTTCTATTTCCCGAAAGCTTGGAAAATAGCAAAAGTAATTATGCTAAAAAAAACCGGGTAAAGATCCCACAAATCCCGGCAATTATAGACCCATAAGCTTGCTACCAAACATCAGCAAAGTTTATGAGACTATAATCAATGACAAGATAATTCAATTTGTTAACAATGAAAAAATACTACCTGAAAACCAATTCGGTTTCAGGTACAAACACAGTACAAATCATACTATTAATAAGCTTACATCTGATATTTGCTGGCATATTAATAAAAAAGAATGCGTTGGTGCTTGCCTTATAGACCTAGAAAAGGCTTTTAATAGCGTATGGATAGAAGGTTTAATATATAAATTAATAAAACGAATTTTCCCAAACATTCTAATTAGATTAATATTAGATATGATCACTGGAAATAGTTTCGTAATAGCAAACAAAACAAATTCGGAGAATTTATTCCAAATTAAGAGTGTGGTTTACAACAAGGTACTGTAAACTCCCCAATATTATTCTCCTTGTACACAACAGATCTTCTAAATATGCTAAATGATTTCAAAGGCGATAATTTTGCTATCGCATTTGTCGACGATCTTATTATATACTCAGCAGCAAATAATATAAAAGAGGTTCAAACTAATGTTCAAAAACAATTTAACCTTACCGTAGACTATTGTAAAGTATGGTTACTGAAAATGAACATACACAAATGTGAAACGATATAATTCCGCAACACAGTGGACAAAGTTAATAATAATATTAAAAGACACTGGAAAGAATTTGAAATTAAGGCTCCAAATAATATAAATATCAATAAAAGAAAAATAGTTAAATACTTAGGCGTATACCTTCATGAAAATCTAAATTTTATTTTTCACGTAGACAAAGCAGTGGAAAAAGGCACAAAATCTTTCATGGCTTGTAAAAAATTATTTTACAATAAAACCATAAATAATAGAGTAAAAATCTTAGTTTATCAGGGCCTTATTAGGCCAACTATGTCATATGCTGGACCAATTTGGTTCAATATTAGTGCAAGCCAAATGGAAAAAATCAGGAAATTTGAAAGGAAATGCATAAGAGCCTGCGTAAATCTACATAGAAAACCATAAACGGACTACAAGCATTTTTATTCCAATAAATGCTTGTACCGAAAAGCAAATCGTCGGCTGGAAAAACGTTTGTTGAATGTGCATTTTTGGGCATATTGAGTTATTAATTGATACTTAGGTTTTAAAAGTTTCTCTTTCATTTGATCCAATCGATATTTTAATAGCAGTTCTAGATCTCGAGATTTTGAGTCATGCTTTTGTCGAATGTAGCCAGTAATTATCAAAAAATAACAAACAAATGTCGTATGTGAAACATTCAACAAAGTTCTATGTTAAAAACTGATTTTTTCGTTTAGGAAAACGATTGTTGAATGTGATCAAATTCAATCCCATTCAACAAAATCATTTCTTTTGTGTATAATTTTCAAATGTTGAATGTGCAAAGCAGTATTAGTATATACACATTAAAATACAAAGTAAAACGAAAAATAAATTCAGTTGTGATTCAGCTTTGGTTGAGTGAAGATCAATATGTCGGATTATTCGTCGTCGCCACCAAGTCTAACAGAAGATCTTGTAAGGTTTGTTAGTAAAATATTTTGAGATATTTACTTATTCTAATTTGATTTGTTTGTTAATTTTATTTGTATTAGATTACAAGATATAATTTTTGGATGCGATGAAAGGGAAGTGTCGAGGAGGAGTGATTCACGTAAATAAAATGAAAAAGTTTTATATAAACAACATTTTTATTAAAAAAGATTTTCAGATTGTTTCAACAGATTCAGATTTCAGTAATGATGATGACGTCAGAGATCCAAATTACTCTTCTGAACAAAATATCAACCATTTTATGGAAAATATCAATCCGTGCAACCATGAGGGAAACTATTTTTGTAGTGATGAAAGAGAATTACCATCTTCAATTTCGTGTTCATCTCACAACTCCACTCCAATTTCTCGTAAAAGAAAGCGTAACCCCGCTCTTTGGAAAGCTAATATGCAAAAGAAATTACGTCAAGGTGGACAAGAATGTACAAACCGACAAGGGAAACTTATTCCTGCCAAATCAATTGGACCATCTTGCTCTGGAACGTGTTTTTATCAATGTTGAAAAATTTTTTCGGAAGAAGCAAGAAAAGCTATTCATTGTGATTTTTGGAAATTGAATGACGAAAAGAAAAAAGAGTTCTACAGCAATTATGTTAGAGAAAGAGATATTAAAAGAAGACGTACGAAACTACATGCGAAAAATGAAAACAGAAAAGATATAGTGTTTGACAATGACAGATTAATTCAAACCTGTGAAAAATTTTTTCTTTCCACTTTAAATATAAGTTAAAGGAGAATTTATTATTATTTTCAAAAGTGTTTTAATAAAACCACCTTCCAAAACGCATTTGACAGGAAGAAAAAAAATATTGGAGACGACTATTTAAATGAAGTTAAGGAACATATTGCTAGCTTTCCAACGATGGAATCTCATTACTGTCGTTCTTCGTCTTCAAAAAAATATTTAGAAAGTCATTTAAATGTTACCAAAATGTATGCCCTATACAAACAAAAATATGAAAATCCTGTAACCATCGATGTTTACAGAAGGGTGTTTAACTATGACTTTAATTTATCGTTCTACTTACCTAAAAAAGATCGATGTGACAAATGCGAGCTATATAAAAATATTGAAAATAGAAATGAATATCCAGAATACAAAAACCACATAGAATTAAAGCAATTTGTAAAAGCTGAACGAGATCTCCACAGGAAAAATATTGATCCTAAAATAACACCTTCGATTTACAAAACGTTATTACACTCCCGAAAGGCTATACTTCTAATTTTTACTATAAAAGAAAACTGACTGTATTTAATTTAACCGCTGTAATTTTGATTCTAAACAAACCAAAAATCACTTTTTGCGCAATGTGGAGTGAAGCAACTATTGGACGATCAGGTGATAATTTAGCTTGGGCCTTGATTGAAATCTTAAAACAAGTCTTACAAATAGAAACTGATATTGAAGAAATGGTTTTATGGAGCGATTCATGCGTGCCACAAAACAAAAACCAAATTATGGCAGTGGCACTAATGCAATTTTTACACGACCGTGACATGCCGCAAAAAATGACATAGAAATTTTGCGAACCTGGACACTCGCAAATCCAGGAAGTCGACTGTGTTCATAGCGTCATTGAACGGCACTTAAAAAATTTAGAAATTCACAGCCCTTTGAGTTTAATAAGATTGCTAAAAAATATAAACTACAAAAACGTTAATTTGAATATCATTCAAATGCAACCTAAAGATTTTTATTTGTACAGTCGGAAATCGTCAGAACTTTATTCTCAAGAGATTCCATTCAGCAAATTAAAATTAATTGAGTATTCTTGAGATTTTAGTATGATTAAATACAAATTACATCCTAAACATAATATGATAACTATTGTTTACATTAATAAAAAAAAACAACGATTTTCTCAAAATGCTGTTGATATTGAAAAGATATTATCCGCACCCTTGAGGCATTCTGAAGTAAAACCTATCAGCCGAGAAAAGAAAGATGATTTAAAATCTATGCTGCCATACTTGCCCGAAACGGACAAGGATTATTTAAAAATTTTACTTAAAATTTAACAAAACTGAATTTGTTGTGATATTTTATTTATTTTATAAGCTTATTTAACTTAACATTAATAATATTACAGTAGTACAAAGAAGATTGATACTGGAATTTTTCGTTTATTTTTTATTTTCGAATTTTTTTTTATGAAGCAGAATAAGCTATTTAGTTTTATAAACGTTATTGTTGCAATAAAGTACATTTTCTAAAAAACAAATTTATGTTTAAATTTAAATTTTTGATTGATATACAGGTAATAAAGTTTAATCCCTTCAAAAATTATTATTCCCTTTTACGTTATATTTTAAGATTAAATACTAAACTTCCCAAGGGAAAAAACAAAGAATTCAATCATTAAAGGAAAGAAAAGTCAGAAACCCTCCAATCACACCTTTATTTAATCCTATATATTCTTTTCAAATCTGCAGCTCACAAAGTCTTGTTATAATTTTCAGTTCAATCCGTTATACGACATAATTAAACGTTAATGGCGCGAATACATTTAAAGGTTGAAACCTACTGAAAGATATCTTTAATATTAATTTCATCTCTTTCACTTCACTCATCTCGAAGCACAAAAATTACAAAATTTTTATGCTTTTTTACTGAATTTTAAAAAAATTTTAAAATTGGAAGGTTTAAAATGGAAATTCATGGACGTACAACAACTATATAAACATGAGAAAATCACATACGACAAGAGAAAAACTTTTAAAAACAAAAAATTTTGCACATACGACAAATCCATCCGGCAATTAACAGCTTTTAGGTCTGAAACTAAGCGTAGGCGGACCATTCGACAACTATAAATCGAAAGCTAATTTGATACGTTGTATGTTGTAAAAAAAATATTGAAATTTATCGTCCAGTTTTTTAATAACAACAGCTCAAACCTTTAACATCGTTTTTCTGTAAACCATATTTCGTCACATTCAACAAACGTTTTTCCAGCCGACAAAATATTATAAGATTCGATAATCTTTTAATAAAAACTATTCGCAATCACTTTGAGAGATCTCTTAACACATTAGAAAATGGTTTAATATCCAATATATATTACCATAATGAAGAGTACATTAAAAATACTTTAAAAACAGGGTTATTTCCGGCCGAACATTTTATTTATCTTGACCCTAAAAGGTATATTCAAAACCACGAGCATGTCCCTCTATTATATTACTATAATAGAAGGGCTACATGTAAGTGTATAGAATATAACCCTCAGAATATTGAGACTAATCTACTAAAATATAACACGTTTATTCCTGAAAAGGATAAACAATTATCAACAAACTATTGGTGGTTGAATAGTTCATGAATATCGTGAATAAAATAGGTTAATATATCAATAGAATAGGTTTAGATTAAGTTAGTTAGGGTTTTAGGTATAGTTTTAGTTTAGTTTTAAGTTCGTATAAGTTTTATTTAATAAAAAAAAAGTCTACAAAATTTTTTGGTTTTTATCAAAATTCTCCAAAATAATAAAAAATTATAATAATATTTTTGATATTAAAAATAATAATAGGTATATTAATAGTGTATAAATAATATTTTAGAAAAAACTAAACAAATTAAATAACTGTTAAGGTTTTAGTTCTAAGTAAATTAAGAAATAATATTAGTTTTATAAAACTTTTTTTCTAATAATTGTATACAAACTGAAACAAGAAAATAAAAATAAAAGTTACAAAAAAAAACAAAAAAAAAAAAAAAACTATACTGATATACAATTAACTAATCTTTCAAATTGTATATATTAAATTTAATTAATTGTATATCGTTATTAAAATTATCTGTTGGACGATAGTCGAGCTAATTAAAGAATTTAAAGAATTCAAGGATCGAGTATCGTCCCGAAATAATGTTGGTTGGTGCAAAATATGACACTGGAGAAGCATCGTCACATATTATATATAATTTTACTAGCTAAGTTTCCGGAAGAAAATTTTTCCTTCTTTCTTTCTTGATTCAGCAGCTGAAGCGACAACATCGTAATCAAATTAATTAAAAGAGTTAATAGAATTTTTGAGTTAACTTATTAGAAATAAATATTATAAGAAAATAAAATTTAATTGTATAAATTAAAATAATGAAAATGAAAATAAAATGAAATTTAGGTGGTTATGCTGAAGTTCGTCGGAATGTGAAATTCCGATTACATTCCGCATTTGGTATGGTGAAGTCCGTAAGTATTCCGCAGTCTGCAAATGTCATTATTTATCCGAAATTTTAAAATTTATGTATGCTGAAGTTCGTCGGAACGGAAAATAATTTGAAAATTGTACGACAGAATTTCTCATTCGGAAGTATTAGAACGGTTCGGAAATGAATTATAAAGATAACAATTTTTGTATTTAGAATATTAGGAGAAGTAGAAAATGTAATAATAGTTTTTTTTTTTGTCAATTTTTTTTTCATTTATGAAAAATATTTTTTTTATTTAGGAATAAAAAAGCGCTTCAAAAGAATAATATATTTTATTGTTTTTAATATTATAACATAATATGTATATATATTAAAAACGATACATATATATTTTACATTCTTTAGAGAATTTTAAATTTTCTCTGATGTAACAAAAAGTTACTAATATTTTAATTTGTATATATATACATACTACATATGTAATTAAGAAAGTTGTAACTTTTACTTTTAATTTATGTATACATATTGTATATATACATTATGTCATATACATTATCTATTAAAATTTTTTTACAAAATAAATAAAAAAAAATTGAAAATAAAAATTTTTGAAATGAAAACAAAAAAAAAATCTTCCGAAAAATATGATTTTGATTTCTGCACAGACTTTGCAGTCGAATGGACTTCAGCATACCGATTTTTTCGTATTCGGATCGGAATTTTTTTTCGGAGAAATTCCGCTTTGGACTTCATCATAACCACCTAATTGTATAAATAAAGAACTAAAATTGAAAATAAAATTAACTAAAATAAATTATAATAAGAAAAAAAAAAATAAAATTTGTACTCAACACCTTCTCAAAATGCCATTGCGATCAAATCAAATCGATCGAAATCGAATCGAAAAGATTTTATTTTTTAGGATTAACAGATTCTAAATAATATATTCTATATTTTATAAATTCTAAGATAGCTGCTATAAATGTCTTTATAAATGTAATAGTAAGTCAATTCCGTTTCCTATCAAAATCAGGACTAAACCACAGTAAATTTCTGTTCAATATCGACAATAGTATCGACAATCTTTTAGTATTAGGTATTTTTTTTTTTTTTTTTTTTTGTTTTTTTTTTTGCGTGGATTGGTGGGAATCTTCATAGACACAATGAGCCCCGTAGCCATTGTGTGCCAGATTTTTACTGACTAATCCACCCCCCTCCCATTAATACTAGTCCAACGGACTAACCATTAATTTATTGCTATTTTGATTTTCTTAAAGAAAAAGTTTACGAAATTCTATCGTATTAAATCTAGTGGCTTAGTTCTTTTAAGCCTTCTGACATCATTTTGATTATCTAGCAATTGAGTGGCCTCAACGTTAACATGTCCCTCCAGACGAGCTATATGCTTTGTTGCATATCTTTTTATTTCATTTTCTATGCAAGGAATTTTTAGATCTCTGTGCAAATCACTGTTGCGAACATACCAGGGGGCATTTACCATGTTGCGCAAGACTTTATTTTGGAATTTTTGTATACAAAGTACATGTGTTTGTTTGGCACATCCCCATATTTGTATGCCGTACAACCATATCGGTTTGAGTATCTGATTATATAACAAAATCTTGTTATGTATAGGTAATTTAGAATTACGACCTAAGAGCCAGTACATTTCTCTATACATATTTTCAAGCTCAAATTTTTTCTTTTTAACGTGCTCTTTCCATCTAAGTTTGACATCTAATGTCATTCCTAGGTATTTAGCATTGTTTTCTTGGGGTATATTGACCCTATTCAGATTTATCAATGGTGGTTGATTTTCTAATTTTTTATTTGTAAAATTTACATGTACTGATTTTAACTCATTGAGTTTAATTTTCCATTTCTTTGTCCAGAGGTATAGCTTGTCGCTTGCTCTTTGCAATTTAATTGTAGCCTCGTCAATATTTGATCCTACTGCCATCAACGCAGTATCGTCAGCGAATGTAGCTACAGTTATATTTTCCATTTCTGGTAAATCATTGGTGTAGAGCAAATACAGTATGGGACCCAGAATACTACTTTGAGGCACACCCGTTTTAATATCTCTAATAGTAGAATACTCTTCGTCTTGTTTTATTCTGAATAGTCTGTTTTCTAGATATGATGAGAGTATATCTACGTATTGTTTAGGTAACATATTGTTTAGTTTATTTATTAAGCCTCGATGCCATACTTTATCAAAAGCTTGGGCTACATCTAGAAATATGGTAGAGCATACTTTCTTTTCCTCTAAAGCTTTTTCTATTATGTCTGTTATTCTATGAATTTGATCGATTGTCGAGTGCTTAGATCTAAAGCCAAATTGATAATTTGGAATCAGATTACTATTTTCTATGATCGGTATTAGGTATTATCGTTTTCAATTAAACATTTTTGATTTAATTTTCGTCATAATTTTAGTTGTATAGAGATGAGATACATAATATATTATATAATAAAAATTCTAGTAGATAGGTAGCAATTATTGAAAAAAACGGGTTCATTTTGAAATTTTGTATATAAAAATTATATATTTTGTATGTCACAATTGTATAGCTCTTTGTACGTAGGCTATAGATAATAAGGTTTTGAGTATTGAATGTGAATATGAAATAATGTACAGGCTTCAGATCAGAATAGGTATTTAGAAGAACAAAATATTCGTACATTGATATTTTTGTGTTGAAAACTATAATCACTTAGACAAAATATTCATTTAATTTAGATTTAACTTAAATTGTTTTTTGAACGAAAAAATAAGATTCAACTTTTAGTATCACAGTATTTGCTCAACATATAACCTAATTTTGGTATAATAATAAAAATGTATATGTATAGATATTCAAATTTATACTTTTATTACACATCTTAAGGACTTTAATACAATTTGATGAAGTATTTCTTGAAGATGCGGTAATTGAATCAAAACCTTAAAGTATAAATAATAATATTATATAGTTGAAATTACGTCACTGAGTTATATATTACCACCTATATACAACATCGTAAATTTGTGTTTATATAAAAATTTATAAACATGTATATTATGTACAACATTTATTTATGTACAATTTTTAAATTCAGTGTAGATGATGATCTTAAAAAATCTAAATGGATTTAAATTATTTAACAAAAATTTAATGGATTAGATTGATGCATGACTTGCTGGTAAGGTGTACTGTGTACGTATATTATATACATATTATTATATAATATTATACTCTAAGTAAGAAAAATTTTTAATTGAAATATTGTTCTTTTTGTTTTTTTTTGTACTTAGCTATATATATTTTTTTAAATATTTTTAATTCTTTGAAGTATTTTTTTTTATTATTTACTTAATTCTGTACCATTAAATTTTGGTAAAAGTGTTTTTAATAATGAAAATAAAATAATAATGTTTTAGCAGAACTGTTTTTTGAAAAATGGTCGGAATGTATTTTATATAAAATTTTAATGTAATGTAAAACAATTTTTGAAATGAGATTTATTTGTATGTCCAAAATCCAAAAACAGTAATTATAATATACAAAATATGTTATAAATATATACTTTAAACTAAACCGTGATACTGTTCGATGTGCAGATATATTTGCAGGCAAAATTTAAAGTTGATTATAATAGCTAAAAGTTCGATAAGATGATTGAAAATCTGAATATTTAATAAGTTTTAAGTTGCGGATATCTCTGTCTTGATAAAGCATTATTAGTTTCGTGAGATACAATATAGAACCATAAGTACACACATCAAAATCACAAGCAAAACTAAAATGTATAAAATTTGAGTTAGACTTTTTTTATCGTATACCTAGAAATACAGAGCAGATAGATAAGTTATCAACAAAATTATGAGAGTTCGTTTCCAGTTGTTCCTTCTGAATATAATATTACAAAGCAGCAGGATGAAATTGTATAAGATCAAGAAGAGTTATTTTTGTGTTGGATTTATTTACTTTTTTGCATTAATATAATTTTAAACTTGCAGAAAAATTATCTGTTTCGAGTGATACTGAGCCCATCAATTAAGATTTTCTGAAGTATTTTTGATATACTTTATTCAATAGCAAACCTTTTATGAATTGGAAAATTTATTATTTTTCTCATTAAACCGTCAAGTTCAATGTTGGACTAATAGTAATGGTAGGTTGCTAGGTATGTTACATATTATTTATTTTACTTTACTTCTATTTAGTTTAACTATAGTCATTTATAAGTTTTAAATTTTTTTTTAGTCCTAATACAATTGACAATTAAATTTTTATGAAAATATCCATAAGCGCAGGTCACCATTCGAATCCACCACTCTCATCATAGCAATTAAAAAGGTCTCTTTAAGTTAATAATTTTCAAAATAAGTTATACAATATAAAAATTAATTGCAAATCAGTTTTAATCTTTCTCAATAAGAAAGACCAAAATTGGAAGTTTTTGCAAGAGTTTGATTGCCTCATCATGGAATGACATTCTTGGCATAATTTTTTTTAAATTAGAAACAGATAGAAAGTGTAAATAGTCACATGATATTAATTTTTTTGAATACTGAGGGTATAGAGGTTCGTATATACTGATTCGGTACCAAGTTACTTCCATTTGCGGGATTTTTTCTATTAAACTATTACATATGAAAGACCATAGACCCAAACGAACTGGCATTACAATAACTAGACAAAAAAAATCCACTAAATAAGATAATATATATAAATTTAAAAATTAATAAAATATTTTGAAAATACATGACAGTAGTTAATAATAAACTGTACAAATAAAATATTTCTAACACAACAGACGGAGATATAGATTAATGGATCTACTTCGTATATATATCAATATTCATAAGTCAAATATAATTTTGAATATCGCACTAATGAAGTTAGTATATATTTTAATAATTTACTATGATAATTAAAATGACATAATCCACCATAAAACGATTAGACCAAAGAGAATTAAACTAAACTTATTAAATACCAATTTATACAACATAATTGAATTTCGAATCAAAAAAAAAATGTAATTATATTTTTTAATTACAATTAAATTACAAGTATTACATTAAAATAATAATACAATATATATAATTACAACTTAATTAAGTTATATATATACACAAAAAAATAAAATCAAACAAATATAATCATTAAATTTAATTTAATACTTCTAAAATTTAACCATGTACACGCAACTTATATAACTCAATTTTAGGAAATTGTTTTATTTAAAAAATAATTTACCGTATGAAGAAAATATCTAGCGCTATATACACAAGGATATCTTGTATTACATTAAAAAAAAAAAAAATCTTTTAAAAATATAAATTTCTCTCTTAAATTAATCCTGTCTTTTAAACTTATATTTAAAAAAAAAAAAAATAACAACAAAAACAAATTTTAACCTTGAAGAAAAAACATTTTCATTTTGTTACAAAAATTATTTAACGAATGTAGATTTACTCCCAGATACTTCGTTATGTTATTAAAAATTCATTGAAATAAAAACATATGTTCTCATCCGAAATATATTAGATAGGTATACCTAATATATGAACATGCTATATTCTTATTTCTATATCAGGCAAACGATGAAGAAAATCATATACAGTTTAGATGGACTAATTAACAAAAAAAACAAAATGTTAAAGATAAATTAAACAAGAAGAATAAAATTTGAGACCAAAATTGTGCATACAAATTTCAACAGAAAACAGATTTAATAAAGTTTTAAACTTTTAATTAACTGGGATTATGTTAACCCACCTACACAAATACAAGAACAACATTTTTAAAAGTAAAATTTGAATATAATACCTATGTTTGTGTATGTGAAATATTATTAGGTAGCAAAAATTCAGATTATATCTTAATTTACTTCGTTTCGAATTTATACTGCTGATATATAAACCCCAAATATATTTGTTAATCTAATATCAATAGTGAATTTTTATGAATATAGATAAGAAAATACCTGACTTATACTACATCCAAATCACTAAGTGATAAATTAATATATTGCAATAGTGTCCATAATTAAAGACATAATACCATCTTTATAGAAGTCTAACCGTAATGGGTTCATTATAAATTCAATATTAATTTAAAACAGTCATTTTAAGTCAATAAACCCAAAAGTCCTCTAACAATAAAATCGATGTTGATATAAGATGAAAAATTACTCTTGAAAAACGTTGCTACCTCGAATGTGTAACCATATTCCAACAAACGTATTTTACCAATGCAAAAATATACTTACGTATATTTCTACAAAGTTCAAAAGTAATTTATTAACAAATTTATTCAAAATGTTCTTTATTGAAATTCTCCAATCCTCAATTGCAAGTACAAGCTGTGCGAATGTTGTATATAAAGGATAATTTGAAACCCAATGTTTGGATTAACTTAAAAAAAAAAACAATCAACTGGGTTCAAAGCTCATAATATCTTAAAATACCAAATAACAGCTTATCCAAAACCGCTTATCCTTCCGGTTCTGTTATATTATGCTTTTGAACATTAGCAAAAGCAAGTGGGCATGTACTTGGTATTTCCGAAAGAAAAATTTTTCGTCGAATTTATGGTCCTGTGTCTGACGAAGGGGATTAGAGGTGAAGATTTAATACCGAATAATATAATCTGTTTAACGACATTGTACCTAGCCTTGAAAATAAATTTAAAACGCCTTCGCACCACTTTGACTATTTATAGCGAAGGGAAGAAAAATAATGCTGAGGATACGCGAATGATGAAAGATGAGGTATACGCGAATATCTAAAAATTTAAAATTTCTAATTGGAGAGAATTTGCTCATAACAACTGTCTTACTTACTTATTTAGATGGACAACAGACCATGAAGGTCTTGGACCTGACTCCATTAACATCCTCCATTTTTACCGGTCACGGGCTGATTCTCGATATCCGTTACTTCGTCTCTCCAACGAAGGTTTGGTCTGCCCCGAGGTCTTATACCTTCGGGCCTGGATTCGAAGATTCTCTTGGTTGGACCATTTTCGTTCATCCACGTTAGTGTTGTCTGAGCGGCTGCAGTCTCTTACCTTTAATTTGTGTCACTATACGTTCACCACAGTTCGGAATTATATCTTCTCATCCAGACTGCATCGTCGTTTTCAGGACCATATATCCGGCGAAAAATTTTCTTCTCAAAATTACCAAGTGGGTCCTCACTTGTTTTCGGAAGTGGGCATGATTAGTATCCCTATAGCAAAGCCGGAAGTATGAGCGTTTTGTAGATTTGTACGTTGGTGTTTCGGAAAAGAAGCTTCGACCCGAGGTGTTTTAACAAACCCAGCAGCAACCTCAGTACTTGCACATTGATGTCGTTGGTGGGATTAACGCTGATTCCAAGTTAGGTAAAGTCCTGAACTACCTCGAAATTATATGTACCGACACTGATGTTTTGACCATAATGTTGTCAGGAGGTCTTTTTATTTCTTGGAAACATATATTTTGTCTTTTCCTCATTTACTTTGACACCCACTCTCTTCTCTTTTTCTTCTATCTGGCGACGACTGTCCGTTATGATGTGGCGTTGATGTCAAGGTCGTCGCCATACCCTAGTAGTTGAACAGATCTGAAAAATATAGTGACGGCCTTCAGTGGAAGACAATATTGTGCTGGTTCAGGACCTCTAAGATCTGTATCACTCAGAAAGCAGGTAAGTAAGCCGAAAAATATTTTTTAAAGATATAATTTTCAAACCTTCTAGAGTTTTCAAAAAATTTTGCTGTCAAATATTAAAATTGTTTACTGATCTGATTAGAGTCAACGGCAAAGCCTCAATGCCGTATGTTAACTACCAACTGTATTAATAATACACGCTGGGCCACTCAATAGGTAGAGCGCAAGCCTTTCAACCGATTCCCGATGAAGCAAAAAAAAAATGCATTTCATTACACCTGGTCTAGTACACTTTTTCATTGGGGTATAATAAATGACAAAAATGAGTAGATAAGAGATAAGCCAGTAATTTGTGAAATAAATACTTGAAATATTGTAGTGTAAAATTGCAATACCGTACTTAATTAAGCACGAAAAGGTGATTCAACTTAAGTTACTGAGTGCAAAAAAAAAAAAAAAATTGTTTTACATATTTGTTAGCATTTTTACAGGATCTGAATAGCGCAATAACGTTTTATTTACATTATTTTATGTGGTTGTTTTCTTGCTTCTGTTTTTCTCAATTTTATATATTTTGTATTTTTGTTCGATTACTTTAAAACCTACTTTGGATGTTTCTTTATCAAACACTACCCACAATTCTGTCTACCATTATTCTACAGTATCAGTATTCTTGACAGTACAAGATCAGTATTACTCAAGCAAGGGGACCAGCTATTGGCTCTACTATTAATAATTACTGAACCGAATTTGACCAATTGCAAATCGACCAATATCGGAAATATAACCTGAGCTAAATTTCTGAATATGCTTTCGCCAGTCACTTATGAACCATTTTTATTTCGATTCAATAATTAAAATTAGAGCCGATAACATTTCTAATTGTCCCAGGCCAAAATTTATTTTAAATTCATTTGAGGTGAATCCGATCTGAAATTGACCTACATACCACTTCATATTTTATGTAATCTTATGAACAGCGAAGACATAAATGGAACATTATGCAACAATTCCGTATTTCTATTAAAACAAAATTTAGAGTAGTAAACTTTCGTTATACATCATTTCCTTGTAATCATCACTCCAAAAGTTCAAAAGTTTTTCAGAAAAAAAAAAAAATTTCCATTCTGCATTTTCCAAATTTCCATTTTCAAAAATTTTTTTTTTTTTTTGCTTTTAATCTAAGTAATCTTCATTTTTTTAAAACGGTTAATAATTCAAGGATTAAAAAAATAAAAAAAAAAAACTTTTTTGAATTTTATGTGAAAATGAAAGAAAAACTTTGCAATTTTTGCAGTTTAAGTAAATTGTTCCATCAAATGAGTAAAATGAAGTACGTCACGGTTAATTGAATGTATGGGTTTGTTATTTTAGGTTGGGATCATGTGTATGAGGTATATTAATGTTTGGTTTACTCCAATTATTCAAATAATTTCGTTAAAATTGCAGTAAATCAGATGAAATTTTTTTTATTTTAACGGCAAGTTTTTACAATGGTTTGATAAGCTTGCTTGGTTTGAACAACCCTCTCTTGTGTATGCCTGACAGAATTTCATCGAAATAATCAGAATTTGTAAATGAGAATGACTGAAATATATAAAATATTAGTTCGATCATAACATAACTGACACCAATAAAACTAAAAGCGTATTTTTTACTTAATGCTGCTGGGTATATCAATAGAGAACGCGCCCCAAACTATCTAACTATATAACTATAATATCATACTAATACTTTTGATGTGGTCAAGTGAAAAAGAGATAGAAGAAAAGCTTGCAAGAATCATGTATTCAAGATGGATATTCAATGAGAATAGTTAAAACTATACTGGAACAAATACTGTAAATGTGAACGAGGTACATCACGAAGACGTTGTATAGACTATTGGGCCTCTAAATACATTTAAGATACATTAAAATCCTCCAGAAGAATTATTTTAGCTTGATTCCAGATATTTACATAAAATCCAATTATAACAAAATACCTATAATTTTCTATGACTTCAGACGATGCACTCAAAAATTAATTACGTTCGCAGCAAATCTATACTCCAATATACACCATTAAATTCTAAATCCAAATTTAAATACGATTTTAATTTAAAAAAGTATTAGTATAAAGGAGCATGGCGAAAATGAAGATCAAAATGAAAATGACCTGGTATAGATGGAGTTATGTAGTTTTGTTTGACTGTAGAAAATAACAAAATAATGTTCACTTCGCAGCTCCATTGCTAGTTTATTCCATCATACATCAAAAATATTTTTTCCTTTTTTGCTTTACTTGGTAGTGATTTTGCTAGTTTTTGAAGGTGCCGAATCGATTGATTAATAACTTTTTTTTTTTCTTATATAATTCCAACTCAAACCGTATTTACACAGAGATTTGGAATACACAAAACAAACTAAGCTTTTCAATAGAATTTTTATGGTGTATCAACAGATTCAGTTAAAGTAGCAATCGAATCTACAGGAACAACAAAATGCAAGGTCTTCGAAATCACTAAAAATATTTTTGTCGTATGAAGAATATTAAAAATGGACTGAAAACTTGCATAAGATTATAAAAAAATTTGAAAATATATTGAACAAAGTTAAAACCGCCTTGGAGCTTCAATATAAGATATAAACATTTTATTTACAAAAAAGACATCATAAACGGGCTTCCAATTAATTGTGTCATATTTCGCCAGTACAAGAAATATAATATAATCAATGACCAATTAATCTAAAACACTGTAATTATTATCATAATCAATAAAAGTATAGTTTATATCAACGAAAACCAATTACAAGTTATATCATCTTACTTTTTTAACTGTTCGAATAACAGTTATTATTTTTTTTTTCAATAAATATAATCAAGCAACTTATTGACAACATTTCAATAAATATATTTAATAAATAATTTATTTTATAAAAAATTATAAATTTTTGTTAACTTTAAGTGATTTTCTGCCAATGACATTTATTGAGAATTAAATGTAAATTATTTTATAGATGAAAGCCAAAGAAATTAGCTAGTTAATTTGAATATAGTGAAATAAATGTAATTTAATTGAGAGAGAGAAAAAAATAATAATTTTTCGAAAAATATTAAAGTATATACACAGGGTGGTTCCGATTTAGATAGGTTGATTTATGATCTAAAATATGACAAAAAAATAAATAAATGTATATTGAGATAATATGACATAAAAATGTACCTAAACAAAAATGTTGAGATATTTAATCTGGCTTGACAATAGAACCAATGATCAGTGTAATCAGATCAGATCCAGGAGATGATTCCATTGCGTAATAATTTAATTTAATTTAATTTAATATTTATTGAAACGGCCGGAATAAATCTGGTTCGCTAATATTAGGCATTTGGGTCAAATAGGGTGATAGATCTCTAAAGGAAAAATAACTATACAGTCCTTTGGACCTTGTAAAAAAGTTAAGCAATATTAAATATCCTAATGTGAGTTTGAATAGAATTCAAATTACTAAAACTGTTTTTAAGCGCTTAATCTGCCAAATCTGGTAATTTTCATTTTTAATTTATTACTGTTACAAAAACAGAAATTATATATGTATATATATATATAATTATAATAATATTATATACGTCGAACGATCCATTCAGTGTAAGATTTACGTATAGTAAACAGATAAGTGTCGCGGAGACTAAATTTTTTATCTCATCTATAAAAAAAGCAACCATTCGCGCTCTTGCAACACCGAATAATATTTTCCAAATTAAAACAAATTAGCATTTATTTTTGAGTGCTTCAAAAGTAGATGATTCTATTTTCTGAAGCAGATTCTAATTATTAATTCCGACTATGTTAGAGATAGTGTGATTATTCTTTATCCTTATTTTGTTAATATGGAATTCCAAATTAAATTTGTGATAAAACTGATACCTATCTAACTCTAACTCTAACTATTAAAATGTACGCTTATAATATGCGAATTTATATTTGAAAAATGGATTAAAAACTATTTTTTTTTTTTTGCTAAAATATCGATGTGTAGAATGTTTATATTTTAATCGAAATATTTTAATCAGAATTCGGAATACAATTTTTCAATTTTAAAAATAATATAATCGTTAGTAATATAGTTGACGATGATAATTTAATACTAAAGGAACAAAAAAGTATATATATAGTCATATATCGACCTATCCAAAGTAAAGTATGACAACTCAGAAAAGTCAATTTTACAGGAGGAGCAATTTAAAATTTTATCATATTTGGAATCTATTTTAAAAGCATTAACTGATGCGTAATATGATCCAAATTTTTGTCAGCATATTATTTTAAGGTATATTATTAATTTTTGCACTAGGTTTAATTTCAAAATTAGTTAAGTTCGAGATATTTGAATTGTACTAGTTTTATTTTTACCCTTGTTTCTTATTAACATAATAACATCTTGAGGTGTAATACTTTAACATGGAATAATTGGAAAACAAAAGTTGGATAAAGCGTAGATGTCATAGTCTTGCTGGGAAAAATAATTCCGTACTATGTTATATCTCTCAACGTAGTAAAGTTACATGGATAATTATACGGGATTTTTATTACATCTCTTAATGTAATCGTTCTAGCTACCTGGTTTTACATTAAGAAGTCAACAAAATGCTATAAAATAATATATAAAAGTTTTAAATTGTAGTGTTATTTTTAAGTCAATATAAAAAAGTTTAGGTACATTTTAAGAAAAATAAATTTTATTATATTAACAAAAAAAATGAATAACATTGAATTAACAGAAATTCATTTCTTAGAAAAACAAAACTAAAAATATCTTTTTCAATCTTACTTAAAGTTTGCATACTTTTATACTAACTTTGATTTTTTTTATCACCTTTATATTCAAAACCAAAATTTAACGCGTTTCTAGACTTATTTCTTTCTCATTGATCTGGAAAAGCTTTATTTACTTATGAGAATTGTTTATGACAAGTAGCATTTCGCGCCAAAATATCCATGTAAGAAAGAGACAACTCAAATTTGACGTAAAAAAAAATTTCTCCACAATCAGTAAAAAAAATACAAACGGTAAATATAACAGGTGAATTGAAACATATGTTATAAATAAAAGTATGACAAATCGAAATGTATTACCTTAAAGTATTACATATCGCCTTGTCTAATTGTTTTTTATGTTTAATTTGACGAGAATTAATACAACTGGACTTAGATTACTTATGCCCGGAATATTTTTCAGTTTTTAGTTTTTGCTAAAATGTGTCTATGAGCATAACTTCCTTAATTTTAGGGCGATCGTTCTGAAATTTTGACAGTTTATAGATTGGAATATGGGCAATCAGATGTATACCATAACTCAATTTGCAGATAAGTCGAGTTGTCATACTTTACTTTGGATAGGTCGATATGTATAAATAATAAAAATAAATAATATTTAACCCATATTTTTCGAAAATTTAATGCTCTCCTTATTTATTAATCGGATTTTAACTTTTAGTGAAATTTAACTGTTGTAAGGTTTCCGTTGACTAATAAAACGCAAATATCGATATTTCGGAAACAACATATTTCCTTCTTCAGTGCTTGTTTGATTAATTCTTTTTTCCCTTTTATAATATCATAATCCCTAATCGTTACATATTTGACCTTATGCACACTTGCAAATTAGTTCGAATTAATTTAAATAGCGGTGAGTACATATTTCCTAAATCCGTCTTCATAAATCATTACCTGTTAGCTACCTGTTCCCTCGAAATTGCTAAACGTTTGTATGGATCCAATTTTCTTATTTTGAATACCTCTTTTATTGATGATAAATTGGTTTTACCATTTTTATGGTGTTCCTGAATTATGTGTTTACAAATAAATGCCGACCTAAAATTAATAGTACCTCTTATTCTTCCTAATTTGGCTTCCCTTAAATGTTCTTGGAATCACACAGTAATTTGTCTTTTTGATTGCCCTGTATATTTAGCTTTGAACAATTTTGGCATGACATTATTATATATGCCGTTAACTTCTTCCATGTTCTTGTTATAGAAATCTTGTTATACACCGGGTGTTTCAGAGCATGTGTATATCAGCATTTAAAGAGGGGAAGGAGCCGTTATTTTAAAATTGAAAAAAAATTATTAACCAAATCGAGAGTGGTCTATCGATTGATGACATTTTCAACTTCCGAGTAGGACCACAAATGGGTTTTTTAAGATTAAAAATCGCCGAAATTGGCCGAAATCGAGATTTCTAAATGGGAAGGTGTACTTTTATGAGCCAATTTGAATTTTATAAAGTAATTTGTTTTTAAAATTTTAAAACAGCGACTCCTTTCCCTCCTTAAAAGCTGGTACGAATGCTCTGGCACGACCAGTATTATCCTTTCGGATATAAGAGGGAAGAATTAAAAAATTAGTTAGTCGTAAGCACTGAACACTGATGAATGAAGTATTTTTTATGTTTGCATGTAAGAAAACAGATCCGAAGAAAATCTCTTTCTTTACATTTTACTACATTAATGGCTTTCGATGGTATAGGATTTGAAAGTATTAAACAAAATGAAGAAATTTATAATATTTTCGGTTTTTACATTAAGTTTTTTGATTGATTTTTATAACTCACAGATATTGGGTAGTATCGAAAATGCAGTTTTGAGTTTTAACTACAATCCAATATGTTCTATAAGGAACTACATAAAATGTACATAGTTTAAAAATGCTTGGATAATACTTTTAGTACGCAGAAAGAAGGAAAAATAAACATTTTGGAATGAATTATGTTGTGTATAGTACGTTATGGAACATACTACATTGCAGTTAAAACTTTAATACTGCAATTTGGATTTTACGAGTTGCTTGCAGCATCTTAGTATAAGGTATAAAAACAATTAGAATGAAAAATCAGAATGTATATAAAATTAAAAATAGTTAGTCCAACACGGTCTTACTCATATTCCAGTATGAACGGAACACTTCTTTAATAATATTATTGAAGTTGTTGTTGTTACAAGCTACAGAGCATTATATTTGCCAATTATATTATTTTATAAAATATATTTTATACCAGGGGCCCCTGTTGAGTAATTATATTTCAAGTTAAAGTCAAATTTAAAGTTTTTAAAAAAACAGTAATTTACGTACTGACATAGACTTCGCACGATATAGCAGAAACCACTCGTGTTTAATAAAAAGTTTTGTGGTTAGTAAGTTTTATTTAGGACACATAAATACACGTCCCTCATATACTGCTTCGTTTCCGATATATTCCCTATAGTAAGTGGCATTTAGTGGATAAAATTACTAAAAATAAAAAATTTTGTCATTAAAGAGGTATGTATATATATACCTACATAATATATAATTTTAATAAAAACTATATTATTACTACAAATAACCAAAATTTAGAAACAGTTACTTAAAATGATAAAAATGAAGAATTCAAGTTATTTGTTTTTTGTTGTTTTTGTATTTTTTATTTGAGATGAATTTGTTTCTTTGTTTTTTTTTTTGGCATATGTACATAAATTCATTTGCAAGTACATAATATAAAATATAATAACTGATTTGTTTACTTTTGTTTATTATTTTCATAAGATCTCACTTATGCATAATGTATTTGATGAATAATAAATTCACATGAGTACAAAATTTTCAACTGTGTGCGCATTTTTGTTTTATATATACAACTTATATATTACATATATTAGAAGTTCATTAAGGAGTAGGAAAATCGAAATAAAATAAAAAGATGTCTACTGCGCAGGACCTTAAATGCTTTTTAATTATAATTATAGATATTTTATAATTTCTCTCAATAGCTATATTGAAAAATAAAATTTGTCAGATTTTACTTTTGTTGGCCACCTAATGGGTTTTAGCGTCATGATTTTCTGTATATTATTTTTATCCAATACAATGGTCTTTAAACAAATTTTATAATAAAATTTGGTTAAACTCTAATGATCAGTCATTTTTAGTTACGATTTTTGACATGACCTTACAGTAAGTAAGTATTTAAAAAATATTGCTTGGTTCAACATATTGTATGAATGATTATAAATTTGATTAGTAATGAAAATATATTTTATATATCTATTCATTGAGGAGGTAATTTTAGTATGTATCAGATTTCAGTGTGGAATGCATCTCATTTTTGGAACAATTTTCAATAGCTTTTTTCAATCTTCAAACAATAAAAAAATAATTCAATAGGTAGTAATATAATATAGAGGATCGAAGTATAAGCAAATTTATTACATCTAAGTTACATATAGATAGCGACCGAAGTAAGTAGTGGATCGTAAATAAATAATGAATATATATATTTATATATATACATACCTTTATTAGTATAAATAAAGTAAAAGTTTAAATACAATATATCTATACAAAATAAATTATGTATTACGAGTCATTTTAGACCCGAACTGACAGACCTGATCTGATCAGAACTGATTGATTATAGACCAGAAAGGACTGGTGTGAAAGATGTTACAAATAATAAACTAAAAACAATTTATCAGAATATGGTGTATATTAACCTAATAAATTTACTACGGAATTTTCATTTTTTAAAAGCTATTGTAACAATTTCATATCAAATACTTTCACGGATATGCTCTGAATTAAATTACATTTGGATTTTTCTTGTAAAAACAAACAACAGTGTCAATATTTTAGGATTATCTGTTTTTGGGCTTAATTAAATTTTTCATTTTCGTTTTTTGATTTATATATGGTTCTATGAACAAATGAATCAATTAAGATTCCTAATACATCCTAAAAATCTTAATTCTAATAAAACCTAAATATAAGTAGAAAAAAAATGTATGTTAGGAAACCCGTTCAAAGTACTTTAAAATGTACTTACTTTGTGTGACTGATTTGATTGAAATAAAGTTTATATAGGTTGTGAATGGTAATACTGTGTCCTAGTAAAACAGGATGTAACCTTTAGTACTTATACGTACCGCTTTTTTCCAAAAGGTCAGTATAGGAAGAAAGAAGAAAGTTATTGAACGAATTAGCACGAATTTGTAAAATGATGATATCTTGCTTGAAGTAATCCCACGTAACAATTTTATTGCTATAAGAGTCTTGCGCACTCTTATAACACTATTATAAACACTCTTATATCAGTATTAGTGTTAATTTTAGTGCTCCGCAATTGCTGCGAAAGGTTATAAATACGTTATAGCACTAAAATGGAGAATCCTATAAGGCACCGGAGCAAGTGCTGTAATATTGTTATAGGATTAGTATACATGTATTAGTGTATATGTTTTTATTTTGAAATGATATTCATATGAAATAATTTATGTTATGCGAGAGTGATTAAAGTATTATTTTCTATTTTCAAATAATAATTTTATGGAGTTTATATTTATTTCCTGAGAAAGGGAGATAGATATTAGTTAATAATATAAAAAATGTCTTACTAATAAATAATATTTTTCGGTCAAAAATAACTGTATTAATATTTATAACTATTGTAAAATGTAAAATTTGGCTGGGAATGAAATTTCATTGACATTTATTCTAAAAATAATTCGAAAAAATACATTGCCCTCCAAAACTAACCAATTTTTAAATAAATAAAAGAAAATATATTTTTAAATTGCATCTTTAAAACATTTAATAATGTATGTTAATTTATGCTTTATTAGTAACTGTTATAGGAATACAGTAAAATAATAACACCACTACTGCTATTCCAGCAATTATATTCTTATAACAACACTTTAACTCTTAATATAGGATTACGCACTTTTAGATTTATAAAAACATTGCTGTATCACTTGAGGAAAATTCCATTATAACAACTCCCGCAATTGCTATAAGAACATTCATATTAATCACAATATTCCCATAAAAACATCATTATAACACCTTTAGTGCTTATCGGGAGTCATATAGAAGTCTTGTAGCACTTATTTTGTTTTTATAACAGTAAAATGTTACGTGGGCTGTTTGTACACTATGGGGTTTTTTGAATGAGAAAGAGATATGATTCGGCATTCGTGAAGTTTGTGATTTTCGTAACCTTTTTTTATATCATCTAAGCTTATAAAAAAAAAAAAAATTAACATAATAATAAGAAAGACATAAGAAATAAAATTATTAATCTAAACTAATGCAACTATATTACTATCAGCCAGCATATGGGTTAACAAGAAAATATTTAAATCGACTTTCTATTTTTTTAGTGTTTCATTTTCCAGAGTTCATATAGAAATTTTCCATAGAATTATTAGATTATTTTTAGAATAGAAATCAGCTAGCTTTGTGATTTCATATTTTATATGTATTCGATTCATCACTTTTATTAAGGCTTTATATACAAAAATAACAATTATCGTTTTTTTTAATTAATTTAAAACTATGAAATTGAGTTGATTTATGTTTCTATGTTTTGTTTTTTTTTCTATTAATTTCTTATTGTTTTTGTTATTATTATTTTGCAATTGTATTTGCTATTTGCATTATAAAAAGAGGTTATGGGAACTTAATTATTTTGAAAATATCCATTTTGATTTAAATTTCCAAAATGTGTAGGTGTGATCATGTGTATTTATGCGTATGCATACGTAGGTACATATATGGGTTTGTTAAAAATTTCATGAAAGTCCGGTTACCATTTATAATTCTTTATAAATAATTTTCCTGTAGCCTTTTTTTTTTGTTTTTTTTTTTTGCTGATATTTTAATGAGGAAATTGGTTTTTGAGGTTGAAATGTGAAAGCAAATTTTGTTAATTCAGTTATTTCCGTTTTGATTTGAATGCGATTAAATTTCGATTAAAAATATTTTTGTTTTTTTTTTTTTTTGCTTCTTTTCGTTTTGGTTTATTTTTTTCGTTTCCTTCTAATATTATGGTGTGTAAGGATATAAAATTATATTGTTTTATTTTGCAATATTAGTTTGAATGTGTATAGATTTTTTAAATATAATTCTTGATTTATTTTTTAGAGAGTTTGATTTATCATCAAAATTAAATAATAATGACAAAGATGAAGAATTAACATAACGATGTAAGTAAATAGGGTTGAAATCAATTAGAGAAAATACAAACCAAGGGTGATATTGCGGTTCACAACACAACCAAAAATGTAATTGTAATTGAAAACATTTTTTTCATTCTCAATTACGATTATCAACACTGTTGTTACAGTGGCAAGGGGAAAAAAGTCCATATAACATTAACTTCACATGGGGATTAATTCCACTGAAGTGAGAAATAAGTTCACTATACAGTGGGAAATAAGTATACTTTTTAGTGAGCAATATTTCCACACCCAAAATGAAGAAATGAGAAATAAGTCCACTTAATGAATTCATTCATATTCAGTGCATACATACATATATGGTACTTGTGAGATTGTGAATTAGGAGGGATTTTAGAATTCCGTCAGTGGCAACACTGCTATAATAGACAACATGTTTACAATTGCTTAATGTTCTAATTCGCAAGAGTAATATTTGGTTGTGTTATCTATTGGGCTGTTTTGTGTTGTAGACAACGCAACTAAAACCTATTTTGTTAATGTTTTAAAAAATTTTGTTCAAGCGAAATAAGTAATATGTTCCTTAGTTCCCCATTAAAATCTTTATAACGGTCGTTAATTATATTAGGTGGTAAAATTAACTTTCAATTATAACATCTCTACATTCTTAATTACTTTGAAGGTCATAAGTTAATGTTTAATACTAGTACAACGGAAGGGGTAATTTTTGTAATGTTCTGTTATTGCTAGTTCCATTTCTGGACCGACCACGTAGAATTTTGTTCTTTTTTTGTTTTTACACGTTACAAATTCGCAACTATTCTGGAAAATTGTTTACGACATCTTACTGTGAGTACAGTTTTCTAATTGTTATTAGTCCGGTTCAGTTTAGCATATTTGCTAGTTTCGATATTTGCCTGTTTTCTATTCTTCTTTCGATAATTACCAGCAGCTTATATTATCGAAGTTGGTGGAATCTACCTTTGCTAAGACTACCTTACATAAACCAAATCTCACATGAATAGGTACGAATGATAGGCTGCTTAGTCTAGTACTACATAGGATTACAAACAAAATGTGGTACTATCGACGCTTCAATTCAATAAATGAAAATATGTTGTATTTCTAAGTTTGATGATTTGGTATAGAACTACTATACTACCAGTCATCAACCGCCCAAAAAAAAACTTATTTTGGTCCTACAATGAAGAATTGTCTTTCATTGAATTAAAGCGTCTATATAGCACCATATTTTGTTTGTATTTTACGTAACGTTAAATTTTATATAGCACTTTAAGTAACGCATTGGCAGTTTTGTTGTTTATGTCACAATATTTATAGGTGCTTTTTTATAAATTTCAAAATGAAGATCTCGTAATTTATAGGTGTGATATGCTCATTAGTATTTCAATTACAACATCATCCGGATCCCAACATCTCAAATATTTAACAGCAGTAAGCAAATGTACAATTTTATGTATCGTAACGGTGTCAATGATAGTAGAATTGTTGTTGTTTGTGCTCATTATCATAGTTTTGGTTTTTTTTTTACTTTTTTTTCTGTTTTCTAAATATCTACTCTTATAACAAAATAACGCTTTATAGTGTTAGGTTTAAGGTTTATTATTACCGTCTTTGCCATCTTTGGCATCTTATGGAACTGACCATCACGGTTGGTGTTCATTATGTATGATCGTGAGGTGTCCGCTAGTTGTTCAATTCGACCCCATATATTTAGATCTCAGATCTAAATAACATCTCCCTCTTCAAATTGGTTTCGTTTAATGATTTTGTGCCTCTTATTTGAATTTTCTCGTTGCTTATCTATTAGCGTATTCTCTTTTAAAATTTAATTTTTAATGTCGTATTTCAGGATAAGTTGTTGTTCAATCACTGGTATAGTGAGTTCGAATTTTTCTTCCCATTAACATTTCGGACGGAAATAGGCCGTTTGCTAATGGTTTTTTTGTTTTTGTTATTTATTCATTTATTCAGTACTCAAAAGAGCTAACAAGCTCGTATTGAGTTTTACATATTTCTAAAGTTAAATAACATATTATAGCTAATCAGTGCAACAATATTTATCAATTCTATTAATTATTCTTATACATACTACTAATATCAATTAGAAAATCTTATACAATAATTAAGCTATTCATCATATTAAAAAAAAAATAATAAAATTTGATATTTGATTTATTTTCATAAAATTGAACATTTGATCACTTTGATTTATACTCCAATAGCGCTAAGTATTTATATCTGTATTTATATGCTGTATAGTGCTATGATGCATCTCTTAATAATACATTATAATCCATAGGAGTATAGAAATAACTAAAATATAATCTAATGCTGTGGAAAACTCGAATCATGGCTCAGTAGAAAATAAATTTCAGTACTTTATATTGGATGAAGAGTCTTTGTGAACAACATAATTTAGAATAGCATTGCAGCATATTTATCATTTGGCTTAGTGAATTTATTAACAATTTGAAATGAGTTCACTAGTACGAAAACTGAAAAAATTATGAACTTACATTCAAATACAAAATTTAACCTTTAATGGATAAATTATATTGCGTTTTTTTAATATAATTTTTTTTTTTTAACCATAATCAATTCAATTCTAAGACATTCCAATGAACAATTTTGTCCGAAAAATGTTTTTTGTTTGGTACAAAACAAACCGGAAGCAAAAATAAAAATTTGATAAACTTTAAAAAAATCCTGATGATGTGGAATATAAAAATGATTTATGCATTTTTTAATCTCACTTTATGACATATAAATGGAAAACTCAGTGAGTGTCGCGAGACAAATTTTTGTTTTATATCTTTTTTTCAGTAAAGAAAAACTTTTTGGTTTTTGTTTTTATTGAATTATTTTTATTTTGCCCTATGAGTAAAAACCAATTTGTTGCTTTTTTGGTAGTTTATTTCAGATTAGTCATTTCCAAGTCATTTATTTTCTTTGAGCGTAACATTTAATGAAATTTATCATAAAATTATTGAATTAAACACCTAAATAAATATGGTTTGTTCAGTGATTTTTTATAAATGGATAAAAAAAAATAAAAAAAATAAATAAACAAATATGGGATATCTATAGAGAGCCGAAGAAAATAATAAGAGAGAAATAGTATAGAAGTTTGATGTAAAGTAAAAATTGGATGCAAGCTAAATTTTGCTCTAACATTATTTTTAAAGAAATATGCACTGATAAATGGACCTCTAAATGAAATATGTATTGATAAAGCATTGTTTTTAAATCAATATGGACTCTAGTATTATTTTTAAAGAAATATGGATATGGGTTCAGCGTGTAAAGGATTTTTCAGGATGCAATGAAACCTGCGGAATTTATTTAGGATTGTTTTCACTCCATATTACGCCAATTTTTCTAGTTTATGTAGCCGTTTAACTGAAAATGAACTTTATCACTAAAGACAATTTTTCAACTTTAAGCTGGTAGGACCAATCAGCAAACAAAACACGCTTATTATGTTTAAGTGGCCTTAACTTTTAAGCCAGCTGAATTTTCTATAGGTATAGACCAAGATATTTAACCCAAATATTTAATGTGGTGCTTGCACACAATCTGATTTGTTGTGAACGTCGAAGAATAGGCAAATTTGGATCTTTATCAACATTAACCACTCTTTTGATCATTATCACATTTATCACTCTTACAGCACCGATATTTTCTTCTGTACATACAGTTCTTTGTTTTGTTTTTGTTATTGCATGAGATGCCAGAAAGCTATCGATAGTTTGACTAATAATTTGCTCTGATTAACGATTACGTAAACAATAAATTTCACAAAGAGCCCTATAAATTTGCTGAATAGAAAATGATTCGATTTTGAAAATAAATTTTGACAATTTGTAAACATTTTTGCAACGTATCAGTTTTTCTGTGTCTAAATGTATTTTATTTTAATTTAAAGTTCTACCATTCTAAAAAAAAACACCCGTTATTTTAAATATTTTTAAATAAGCGATTATGATATTTTTAGGTCATACTGACATAGCTAAGCGAATTTGTAGCCTAACTAAAATGTGACTTAGAATTGTCAGAATCAAATGAAATTTTGACAGAAATAAACTAAAAAAAATTCGGAATATGGTGGTTATCTTAATTCAATTTTTTCTTATGTTTAATGTAAACATAATGTGTTTATGATTTATAACGAGAAAATTTTCTTTTTATTTGAAAAACTGTTTAAAGAAAATTAAATTACCCATAACGGATAATTTCATTCCAAATAAATATTAAATATTTTTTTCCTTGGTAGGTAATCCTCTCTCTAACTTGGTTCAGTTATTCCGTTAGAATTATATTCAAATTTTATTGATTTCTAAATAGATAATCATGCTTACTGATTTATGAACAGTCAATCATTATAGTCAAAACTGTTAAAAATAACTGAAAGAGACTTACAATAATTAAGAACTCTTTGAATTTCGGTGTATTTACAAAGTATAAAAATAACATAAATAAATATATCTAACATTAGCAATGTATAGCCTACCCTACACCTATATTATTAAAAATATATAAAAAAAAAAAAATACTTCATGTGGATTATAATAAAATTGAATAAACATTTTTTTTTTTTGACACTAGAAACGCTAATAAATAAAAATTATATAAGTATTTATTTTATAATAAATGAGCATGAAGTTGTAGCTATGTACAAGTAAATTTTGTATAACGTTCTCCATTCCATTAATTCAAAGGATAATATTTTTCTCATCGTTTTTATTTTTTTTTTTTTACTTTTCTGTTTTGTAAATATCTACTCTTATAACAAAATAATGATTTATAGTGTTTGGTTTAAGGTTTATTATTACCGTCTTTGGCGTATATTATGTTGCGGTTATGTTTCATTTAATTTTATGTTGTTGCGACTTACTTTTAACTTTTATATTTTTCTCACGGTTTTCACTCACACACTCTGTAGAAAAAATTTATGAACATTTTCAAAAATTGTTGTGTTATAATAAATTTTTGAATTATTGGGATTTACATAATATATACGAAAATCATTTGGATACATAGAAGTTTTCCCAGCTAAATCGTGAAAATAAAATCAAAGCAAAAAAAACGGATAGCAGTAGAATAACAATAAAAGCAACAATAGAAGCAGTTAAGTAGCAGAAAAACAATAGAAATGTACTGAGTATTAGTAAGAAGTTCATTGAGTAAAAATAGATCTCTATTGAGGAGCAGTAGGAATAGTGATCTATATTGAGTAGCAATATAAGTCCTCTTAACAGCAGTAGGAATCTACTGATTAGTAAATAAATTTACTGAGTCGCAAAAAAAATTTAGTGTTAGTCTAATCTTTAGATGAGCAAAATAAAATTACTGAGTATTAGGAAAAATCTACTGAGTATCAAAATAAATTTAATGAGTACCAATAGAAATCTACTGACTAACAGTAGGAATCTGTTTAATAGCAGTTAGAAATATACTAAGTAGGAAAATACATCTTCTGAGTAGCAATAGAAGTCTACTGAGTAGTAATAAAAATCTACTAAGTAGCAATAAAAATATACTCAGTAACAGTGGAAATCTTGATTTGCAAAATAAATTGAATGAGTACCAATAGAAATCTACTGAGTAGCAGTAGGAATCTACTCTAATAGCAGTTGGAAAGTAGGAAAATAAATCTACTGGAGTAGCTGTAGAAGTCTACTGAGTAGTAGTTGGAATCTACTAAGTACAAAAATAAATCCACTGAAGTAGCTGTAGAAATCTTTTGAGTAGCAGTAGGAATTTATTTATTTACTATTTACATTTTTCAAAAAAAAATATAATTTAATTATTAAAATTCTCAATTAACATAATGTGTCAATAGGATTAAAAAATTTAAATTACTTTGAAATTTAAAACAACATAGTGTTTACATTTAATCAGAAAAAAAGAGAGAAGATAAAAAGGTATTAAAATGATTAAAGGTTAATTTTATCACTACAAATTAGTTAATATTAATAGCTACTAAAAAACGGATATACAAGATTAGTAGGAGGAGTGAGAGAGCTAGTGAAGCAAAGTTTTCTTTAAACTGGTGTTGTTCAAAGAAAAGTCAATACTGTTTTTGTGTTGATTAACTGTTATTAAGATCATATTAATTGGCTCAAATTTATCATGATTAGTTCTATGGAGAGGAAAATTAAAAAGATTTCCTATATGAAAACGCGTACATGGTATTAATGTGTATTTTATATAATTTTGCAATCAATTTCATCATGGTATATTTGAGATATGAATAAGGTATCCGCAACAACCCTTCTTGACTGCAATACAATGTATATCTGAAGCCGATTTATGGAGATAGGATTATTGGGTTAGACCAGTGATGGGGGAACTATGGCCCGCAGGCCAAAAGTGGCCCTCGATACCCATCAATTTGGCCCACGCTCTGACCCAGAATATGTTAGTTACAAAACAAATTTAATCAGTAAAAAATTTAATAAAGTTCTTTATTCCAAAAATTTCGTGTTTTTTTTTTGTTCACACATATAAAATTTGATATTTTTGCTACATAACATAACAGCTCCTTAATCGTTTTCACAAAGAAACCTATGTGTTTGTTATGTAATGAAAATGTTTCGGTATCTAAAGAATATAACATTTCAAGGCACTTCTATACAAAGCACGGTAGTTCTTCTTATGTGAGTCTGACAAAAGTTGAGAAAGAAGCACGAGCTAATCAGCTACTTAACTCACTTAATGCCCAACGTAATATCTTTATTAAAGCAACAGCTTCACAAAAATTAGCCACGAAAGCAAGTTATGCTGTGGCGTTCAAAATAGCGCAAACTAACAAGACATTTTCCGAAGGCGAATTTGTAAAAGATTGTGTATTGGCAATGTGTGATATTATTTGCCATGAAAGAAAAAAAGATTTTCAATCTGTATTGTTGTCGCGAAGGGTTATCACCGAAAGAATTGAGAAAATTGATGAAAACTTAACCTCAAATTTGTTAAAAAAATCTAAAAATTTTACATTCTTTTCTATAACAATGGACGAAAGTACTGACATCAGTGATACTGCTCAGCTTTTAATATTTATTAGAGGTGTAGATGAGAATTTCGAGATCACAGAAGAGCTGCTTTCTTTGCAATCTATAAAGGGAACTACTACAGGTTTAGATATATTTACAGAGTTCAAAAAAAGCATAACATCTTTAAATTTAAATATTAATAAATTAGTTAATATTACAACTGACGGTGCACCAAATATGATTGGCAAAAATATTGGTTTCAAAGGAACCTTTAAGAAAGAATACCAAGAAGTTTCAGTTGTTTTTCTGCATTGCATGATTCACCAAGATGCTTTGTGCAACGCAGCTGTTAACGTGAAAGAAGTGCTTGAAGTTATTGTATCTCTTGCCAATTTTTCCATTCCAGAGCACTCCATCATAGACAATTTCAAGACTTTTTACAATCTGTAGATGCTAAATATTCCGACTTAATTTATTATTCAAAAGTAAGATGGTTAAGTGCAGGAAAAGTATTCGAAAGGGTTTGGAACTTAAAAAATGAAATTATTATGTTTCTTGAAAAACTTAACAAGAAAGAAAAATTTTCAATATTTGAAAATAATAACTGGATTTCTGATTTTGCTTTCTTCACCGATTTCTTCAGTCATTTAAATAAACTAAATATAAAACTTCAAGGGAAAAAACAATTTATAGATGTGCTGTGGACTAGTATAAAGTCCTTTAAAGTCCAACTAGTACTTTTCAAAAACCAGTTGCTACAGAAAGATTTTACTCACTTTCCGAAGCTTATGACAAGAAATCCTACTGATAATAAATTACAACTATATGCGGAACAGCTTGCAAATTTATACAACGAATTTGAAAAACGTTTTGAAGATTTTAAAGAATTAGAAACTGATATAAACATTTTTTCAACCTCATTTATGGTAAATGCCGAAGAAGTCGAACCCAAATATCAAATCGAATTAATTGAGCTTCAAAATAACACCGAATTGAAGCAAATGTTTATAAATGTACCAAAATTAGAGTTTTATAAAAAATTGAACAAAGAATTATTTCCGAATTTAATTTTGCATGCACTAAAAATGATGGCAATATTTGGTTGATCATACATATGCGAATAAGTGTTTTCAACAATGAAGCTCAGAAAAACTGCAGTCAGAAATAAACTTACTGATAGTCATTTAGATTCAATTTTAAGAATAAGTTCCTCCCAAATGGAGCCTAATCTTGATGAAATCGTAGACAAGCACTCGCAAATATCATTTTGCATCCTCTTCTAAACAATAAGACTAATATAATATTAGTATTTTGTAAGATTTTAATTTTTTAAAATAAAATATAGATTTATTTCTATCATTTTCAGATTCTATAATGCCATCAGAAAAATGTATTAATTTCTATTTTTTTAATTTTATCAAATATATATATACATATTATGTTAAGTGTACAATCAATTTAATCAATTTAATGAAAAAATTTGCGCTTAAATTTAATTAATTACTTATACTTGTTTTATCTCAGCGGACTAAAATTTTAAGGCCCCCACCCAAATATAAGTTTTCTAATGTGACCCGATCGATAAAAAGTTCCCCCCTCACTGGGTTAGACCAAGGAAGATTACGTAAAGCATATCGCAAGAATTTTTTTTGAATAGATTATCAATTCTATTAATATGAATGGAGTAGTGTGGCGAGCAGAAAGAGCTTGCGTATTCAAGATGAGGAGGGGGGGGGGAGTAGTGAATAAAGATTTAGTAATATTTGGATCATCAAACTGCTTAGACCATTTTTTTATACAACCTAACATAGAGTTTTCTTTGTTAATTGTGTTATTAAAGTGAAATTTAAATGTGAGTTTTTCGTCAAAACGGTTTTTAATGATGAAATAAGGATTAATGAGTATAGGAAATAACAGCGCATTGATCAGTATTAAGGAGGAGATTATTATAGTCGCACCATTTAAAAAACAAATCAAGATCATTCTGTAGAATAGTAACAATCATTAAATTAAAATTTTTTTTTATATAAATTTTCATATCGTCATCATAAATGATCACGTTACTATTATTAATGACCTTGTTTACATCATTAATTGAATCTGCTGAATAGCAGTTGGAATATACTAAGTAGCAAAATAAATCTACTGGAGTAACTGTAGAAATCTTCTGAGTAGCAATAGAAGTCTACTGAGTAGTAGTTGGAATTCACTAATGTCTTTTTATGCTACATCCACTGAGTAGGAGGAGAAATCTACTAAATTGTAGTTGTAGTAGGAACGTATAAGTATTATAGCAGTCGAAATCTTCTGAGTAGCCATAAAAAAACCCTCTATTTAGAATTATTAGATGTATTTAAATTTTTGTAACAAATTATTTTTGTACACCAAAAGAAAATACAATAATGAAAAATTAGAAAAATAAGACCATACTACCAGGCAGGCAACGAATGTTGTGGTTTTGTTGGTTGTTTTAAATTTTAAATACATATTTTTTTTTTTTTAAACATAGATTGAGAATCAAATGCCTAACCATATTATATGAGGTTGTTTAGGTTACTTAGATAAATTTATTGCGTAATACAGTTTATTTTTATTTTTTTTTTTTTTTTTTTTTTACTCATATATGCTGTGATAATATTTTACTAGGATGCTAATAAATGGGGTAAATATTAAATTTTATTCCGCATTGTTTATGGAGGTATACACTACTTCAAAAAAATTTTAAATATTTTATATATAAATGATTAATAAATTATTTTAGCGTTTAAGTAATATTTGAGGAAAATTATGTAGTTATCTGTACTCTATAACGTATTTTCATCTGTGTAGATTAGAGAAAATTTCGCATAAAGAATGTTAAAATTTATTGTTTTGTTTATTTTTTTGAAACAGTACTTAAAATAATAATATGTGTTATGTGTAATATGTTATATAAGGGTTTTAGATTGTCACATTTTATAATGAATACAATTTTGAGGAAATATACAATTTCTAGGAATTACTAATAACAATGGATATTATGTAAACAAATATGCAGGTGTAATGAATATATGATAAATAATTTAGAGCATCAATGTTGCAGTATTTTGAATTTAACGGTAAATAAAAAATATTTATATTATATCAAGTTTTGCAGTAGGTTTATATACATAAATTAGAAATAGGAGTTTTAGCAATAATCTTTATTTTTTTAACCAAAACTAATTAAAATATTATTTACATTTTAATTTTAACCTATTCGATTTATAATTATTTTTCCATAAGTATTCGCGTTGGCTCATATTGACCCATTTCATAATAAACAAATGTCTAATTAATCTGTTTTACAAATTGCATGTGGGTAAAGTTTTAAAAAATCAACCAGAAGGTCAAAAAATGTTTTAGAAAATACTAAAACTCAGTCACTGCGGCGCTTTCAAGATCAATTTTATTTGGAAAGACATATATCAAGACCCCAGAGTATTGGAGCGATCATTTCAGATAATATTACATTACATTACATTATATATATATATATTATTCTGCATTTATCTGGATGTTTGTAAGTTCGACGGAACGCTCCAACACATATACAAATTGCATATGTATGCAAATGCATATATATACAAATTGCTTTGGTGCTTTTTTTTAACCCCTGTCTACCATGCTGAACCTTTGCAGGAAAAGTTGATTGCATGAACTATATTTTTTTTAATTTAATGTTAGTCTTCTTCGCAAATAATAAGGAAAAATAAAAAATAATAATAATAATATAAATAAAACAAACAATTTTTTTGATTTATAATAATAAGGACTAATAGAAATTTAATCAATAGTTTAATATGGTATAATAACCAAAAGACAAACAGCATTTAACACAAAAAAAAACATAATTCACTCAAAGGTTATTCTTATTACTTAAAATTATACATAATAATACACATGTGTATCAGCATATTTGTATTGTATAATATTATACATTATACTACTTTATTGCTTCTACCTTTTATTTTTGTCATTATGTGTGCGTAACTCACTTCACTCAAAAAAAATTATTTTTGTTTTTTTTTTTGGTTTTTTTTTATTATTTGCTGTATCTGTATTCTGTATGTTCTGCATGCTCCATTCCAAAAATATTATTTTGTTTTCAATGTTAAATGTTCACTTTTCACTTCACTGTTCAAGTTCACTGTTCAATCAATAGAGCTTGACAGAAGTAGAGTAGGATAATTAACTCTACTTCTACGCCGGATAATAAAACATTGTTTTTTTTAAATTGAAAATTATTGATGAAAATGTTTTTGTATTTTTTGTAAATTTTACCAATTTAGATACAAAATTTTGAATATTTTTTTAAAAATAACACAATACCATAATAACAGTTTATTCATATAGCAAAAAAAGATCCCTATACAGTATACAAAAGACAAAATTTAAATGAAAATAAGATCCCATTTTTAAATTTGCTCTCCCAGAGGCCACAATAACGCTAATACGGTATAATTTAGACTAAATGGAACCCAACTAACGAATTATAACTAAATGGAAGTGAGTACGAGTATACCATACAAAAATACAAACATTTTATACAAATTTGTTGGTATGGTACTTCTTTTTCTGTTATATAAAAAAAAAAGATTAGTGTTAGGCCAATATAAATATAAACAAAAATAAATAAAAAGTGATATAAACATAAGTACTGTAATTTCGGAATAAAGAATCTAATGAAAGAAAAAAAGAAACTAGGATCTATTTTGCTTCCGTCATTTATGACGGGTTACAAAGCTAGTTATATTATATTAGGTTACATTACATTATATAAAAAATTAAATATATTAATTAAATTAAGAGGTGGTCGTTACATTTTAAATTTATTAAAGCACGCGCAAGATCGTTTTTACTCTATTTTAATAAGCCATTAGGTTTACAGTGTATACTAAATAGATATAAGAGTTTTGATATTAATTTACTTATACTGATCCATTTTAATTTTTAGGATACTTTAAGGTATAATTTTTATTTCTATAATTTTCTATTTATTTTGAATTTTAAACATTAATTTTTGTATTTACTTAATAATTAAAAAAAAAAATTTAAATTAGGTACGTTTTATTTCTGTGTCGGACAATCGGACAATCCGAAAAATTTATTGATAGTTTTTTATAAAACAACTTCAATCTTTTTTTACATTTTTGCCAGTAACTTAGGTATAATCACTTTTTCCTACCTAAAATAAGTTAAGTACTGGAAGTTTTTACTCAGAGCTGGGTAAAATACAAATACTATACTACTAATTGAGTAAAAGTATTTGATTTCAAGTATTTGAGTAAAATTATTTGACGTAAAAAAAATTTAAATACTATTTTCAAGTACTTTTCAAATAAAATTATTTGACTTGATTTTTTTCAAATACAGGTAAAGTATTTGAAAAAAGTATTTCAAATACTTTTTTTGAGTAAAAGTATTTGACTTGATTATTTCAAATACAAGTAAGTATTTGAAAATTATTTAAATTTCTCTATTGAATTACTCAAATACTTTGCTCTATTTATATATTAAAAAAAAATTTTTTTTTAAGAAAAATCACAGAGAACTTATATACAAAGACGTAAAGTTATAATTTTAAAATTATAATATTTTGGAAATGTTTATAATATGTAGGTTATAATTTTTTTTGTTCTTAGGTATATCCATTTTTTTTCTTTTTTTTTATTTAATTTTTGATTTAACCAAAGAAGATGCACTGGAAGGGATTATATTTCAGTAAATCTGAAAGTACTAAATAAGCTGAAAAGTCCTTGTGCAATCCGATATACCTTACTCAAAATAAATTTATTCAATTTATTTTTGGCATTTTTTATTTCGCTCTGAAATTCAGAAATAGTATTTTGTAAAGCTTTTTAATTCTTCATACTTGGCTAATGACCTGTATTGGGAATTAATAATTTCAGCCTTTTTAATTTCTGATTCTGGTAACAAATGTAGGTGTTAGTAAATTCAAAATGCTGTTCGTTCAATTTCATCTTATGTCGACTTAGACGAGTTTTCATTATTTCCACAGATTTATTAGGGAATGAGAATAAAGAAATTTTGAATGATTGATTTTTTCTAGGTACCCACATATCATTATATTGGTTTCAAAAATATGTTATTTCTTAAACATCATATTATTTTCTTTTATTGTCTTATAAGGAAGTAAACATTTTTATTTTATTTCAAACATATTATTTTTCATGTATTTTCAATAATACAGTTTTTTTATGTATTGAAACTGGTAGTCAAAAAGAATAACAAGGGTTTTTTTTATGAATTACTCGATGCATTTTTAGTTTCTTAAAAATGAAATTGTGCATTTTAATAATCAATGAACTAATTCACAACACAATATTTCTAAGTAATGTAATGCGTTTAGGTACCTGTTAATTTTATCTAAAAGGTCTTTTCAATAAGCAAATGAATATTGAATGGAGTAGAGTCAATTTGTGTGTATTCAACGGGACCGTGTCATATGACAAGACCTTGTACTAAAGACAAGCTACAAAAAAAAAATTAAAGTCTTCGGTCCCGACACTTGGAACGCCGGACCTCTTGCTTGCATCGCGCTTTTGAGCCCTCGTGCTCAAAAGACAAGCTACAAAAAAAAAATTCTAGGTCTTGGGTCCCAATACTTTGGACGCCGGACCTCTTGTTTGCATCGTGCTTATAAGCCCTTGTACTAAAGACAAGCTACAAAAAAAAAAAAAATGAAGGTCTTCGGTCCCGACACTTGGGACGTCGGATCTTTTGTTTGCATCGTGCTTATAGGCCTTTGTACTAAAGACTATTTAAAAAAAAAAAAAAAAAATTTCCGAGGGCTGTGTGAGATGCGATAAGAACCAATTTTTGCTGGGACTTGCTCAATTTCTTGAACATGGCACTTTCCACCAGTCACCACCTAGAAGATGTAGCTCACATTGACTCTACTCTATTCAATATTCATTTGCATATTAAACAAACCTTTTGGTAACCCATGTATGTTTTCAATCACATTTCCAATTTAAGTTCTCTGTGGGTATTCTTTAAAAAAAAATTAGTAGTATTTGAGTAATTTAATAGAGAAATTTAAATAATTTTCAAATACTTTATTTTTTACTTGTATTTGAAAAAATCAAGTCAAATCATTTATTTAAAAATAGTATTTGAAATACTTTTTCCCAAATACTTTACCTGTATTTGAATAAATACAGTCAAATACTTTTACTCAAAAATAGTATTTGAAATACCTTGTTTAAATACTTTACCTGTATTTGAAAAAATCAAGTCAAATACTTTTACTCAAAAAAAGTATTTGAAATACTTTTTTCAAATAATCTATTTGTACTTGTCAACGCAAAGTAAATACTTTACTCAAATAAAATATTTTTTATAGTATTTTAAATATTTTTACTCGAATACGACCCAGCTCTGTTTTTACTACATTTATTACAATTTTTTTCGATCATTTAATTAAAAAAAATTCTAACTTGACCCATTGATTGTGTAAAATTATTACTATTATGAGGAACTGTGCTTTCTTACATAGAATTGTGCTTTCCGTTTTAGTTAAGTTTTTACCAGATCATACTCTGAAATATTTTTTGTCATTTATTATATCTCAATGACAAAGGGTACTAGCTGACCAGGTCGAAAAACCAATAAAGCAATTTTTTTAATTCATTGGGAATCGAACCTGGGACCTTCTGGTTCCGGCTCTACCTACTGCTAATCCTACTGTTAATCTATACTCCATCTTATAAAACAAAAACCCTTAAGCTTACCAGCTTACTATAATTGTGTTTAAAGCATATTTTATTTATTTTTGAATACAATAATTATCTTTCTATTTTGCTTTTACTGTTACATTACAATAAATTGCCAATTTTTCTAATTTTATAATCACCAGTATTTATTCTTTTTAAGGGTAAATTTAGTATCCTCTTTTTTAAATAGACATTTCATATCTCCAAATCTCTAGAAACTCCATTAGATTTAAATTATGGGTTAAATTTATTTATTGTTTTATTTGTACTTCTTCTGGAGGCCTTATAATTAATATTATAGTTGTGTTCACTATCACTCTGTTTACTAGCACTCTCCGGTGGACTAAATGCTCTTGTAAACGTATTTAAAACATATTGGAGGTCTGGATTAACTGAATTAGCTATTAAACTATTTTGTGTAATATTCGGGGCTTTTATAAGATGGTTTCTGATTAGCAAGAATATCTATGCTTGAAATAATTGTCAAGCCATTTATTTTTTTGTTATTAATATAGTGCATAAAATCTGTTTCCGGTTTACTATATTTTCCAAGCCATGCTCATAGACATATTTTTTTCATACCAAATATTTCCATTGCTGATTCTCTAATATTATACCATATTTGGCTTGTTTAAATTAACACTTTTCTAATATTATGCTTTGATAAGCTAAGATTTTTACTCTTGCTGAAATAAATTTACAGTTGAATACGAGCATCATTTATTTTGTTTGCAGGTACAAAAATACCAAAAACCAGATGGTGGGGTGTAAATTCGGTAATTAAAATTAAAAATTATTTTGTAAATTTTTGACGTTTACATTTTGTTCTGGAAATATAATGTCAGTATCAACATTGGTTTTTTTTTTATACACAAATTGCAAGCAAATTGTTGTTGAATTTTTGGATCGAATATTAATACAATAAAAAATATAATAAATTATACAAAATAATATATGTAGTTGGATTGACATTAGAAAAATAATAAAAATGTTTTTTTTTTGCCAATAATTTCATTTTCGTCCATCTGGATATTTCAATACCATGACACAGCAGCAATGACACGACCCGACATGACACGACAGAAACCTACCTGGTTTTTTTACATACGAACATGAAGATAGATTTTTGCGGTACATCTAAATCGTATAAAAATGGTCGAATAATTTAAATTATGTTGCAAATATACCCCAAAATATTTTACTACTTTTTAAAAATAAAATCTGTTTAATAATTATTTATCATCAATTCAATTTCATTACTTATAAAGAAAATATTATTAAATTTTTCATGTCATATCTCAGATCTAATTTCAATTATTAAAAGTTTTATTTTTAATTTTTAATTAGAACATAAAATTCTCATTTACTATATTACTCGTATACAGAAGTTATAGTACATTATTTCCAATAATTATAACCTTTAGTTAAATCTCTTTATTCTCTTTTTTATTATTACTTAGTGCGGTCATTGTGGCAGATATACCTTTTAATTGATAAAATCGAAAAATTGTAAAACAATTAAAGATTTCATCATCATTGTGAAAAAGATTAAAAGAAAAAGTATTAAATAGGAAAACAAAAAAAAAGAAAAAAAGTGCTGAAGGATAATATCCCATATACACATTCATTTTCATTCAACCACTTTACACGTTACTAATTTTTATTATAGTGAGTTTTTTTCTATTTTTTGTTTTCTTTTCCATTTAAGTAAAAATAATATGGAATTGATGAAAATTCATCCAACAGCAGAGAACCGACCAACTATAAATTGAAACAATTAAAATGACATACCAACAACATTGAATTGCTTTTTATAAAATGACAGGTGCGATTCACTAGTTTTATATTATGTGAATGTGTGTGTGTGTCTGTTGGCATGTAATATCCCAAGAGACGTTAATAATTATCAGAACATTTTATGAACAAAAGATTCGCTGATGTGAGATTGAAATCTAGGACACAGAGATTTATTTAACTTTCGTTTTATATTTTTTTATTCGTCTTTGCTATTTAGATTCGTATATTTTTTTAATTTGTTTTTTTTTTTTTTTTTTTTTTTTTAATGAGAAGAAAATTACGATACAGAATGGACAAGAATTTGAAATTATCTCACATTAATGAGAAACATGATCAACTTTGTTTGTATGGGTATTTTTAAGGATTGTAAGGATATTATTCTATTTAGTTTGGTTGGTTTTTTTTAATTTTTTATTATTATTTTGTTAATGTTGGTTGATTATGGTTTGAAATGAACGTAAATATGTGATTATAATGTGGGGTAATTTAGTAAGCTATGAGATTGTAGAATGGCTATAACGATTTTTTTTTTAACGGATTCAAAAAAATTAATTAATTAATAATTATCTTGTTAATGTGTTGAATTTATATATATTATATGTATATATATATATATATATATATATATATTTATAATGTGCATTTAAGGATTTTATTAAACGTATAAAGATATTAGTAGAAAATAGATTATTATGTTGGCATGAGTTGATTATTAATATAAAACAAAATTAAAGACTGAATTGGAAATAAAGTGAAATTAAACTTTATGGTCATGTCTAAAGAATACTAAGAACATGGTGGTTTAATAGGCTGTATCATAATTAAAAATAATGATAATGAATATGTATTAGAAAATCAACAAATTTTGTATTTTGTTTTACCCAGGTCATATTGAGGTGACATTTATGAATTTTCTATTAAACTGATATGGTGTAGAGCAGGTTGTGTAGTTTGAATAGTAACCAAAAGCTTGGGGGTTAGAATGACGGTGGTCACATGAGTTGAATATATTAGCATTGGGTTTTCCGAACGGTTGGACATTATAATATGTTTCTAATATATTAAAACAGACATACTAACTAAACTGAAAGTTTTTCTACAATGTCCTAGGGAACATTAAATTAAAAACAGATATTATTTATTCATAAATTAATTAGCAAAATAATTTGATAATAACTAAAATAAAATGGTAGTACGTTATGAAGTGGAAAAAATTAGTCTACTAAAAAGGCAATTTTCTACATTTAAAATTAGTTGAATATCATAGCCTGAGTCCTCTTTTGCTCCATATGCCACATTTTGATTTATAGGTTGTTTTATAGGTTATGAAAAATTCTCTCTGATTTGGTTTTCGAGATAATATACAGTGTGCACTTTGCTCCATAAGCCACATTCTTTTCCTGTTTTAGTGCTCCTTTGCACCATTAACCAAAAATTGGTTTCATATAAACAAGTTTTATATGAAAAAATCAGTGTTTATATTGTTATTATATTGTTATATTGTTATCACCTATGAGACATACATAATTAGAATTATATTGAGTACTTATTTGCTCCATAGGTATTTAAGATTACCATTAAATTTTCTATACCTATTAAATAATCATTGAAAATTATTTTTTAATGCTTGTTTGCACCATGTGAACACAAATTTGTTACACACCTACTTGTCAAATACACAATATTTTGTGTACGTGTGCACAAATTTAAGTACCCACGTAACAATTTTATTGCTATAAGACTCTTACGCACTCTTATAACACTTTTATATCACTTTTATAAGCACTTTTATATCAGTATTAGTGTTAATTTTAGTGCTCCGCAATTGTTGTGAAACAATATAAACACGTTATAGCACTAAAATGGAGAATCCTATAAGGCACCGGAGCAATATTGTTGCTGTAATATTGTTATAGGATTAGTATACATAATATGTATTAGTGTATATGTTTTTATTTTGAAATGAAAGTCTTTTGAAATAATTTGTAAAGCGAAAATACCTAAGCGAAAACGAGATAGGTATTATTTTTTATTTTTAAATATTAATTTTATAGAGTTTATATTTATTTTATTACGCACTTTTCGACTTATAACAACATTGACGTAGCATTTGATGAAAATCCCATTACAACAACTCCCACAATTGTTATATGAACATCTTTATAGCAATATTAATCACATTATTCCCATAAAAACATCATTATAACACCTTTAGTGATTATCGGGAGTCATATAGGACTCTTATAACACTAATTTTGTTTTTATAACAATAAAATGTTACGTGGGTATACAACTAGAAGAAAAGTTAGATGAAATTCGGAGACATAAATAATTTTATTGTAATTTTTTTTTTTTAATGGAACAATAATAATGTCCAATTTTTTTTTTGCTTTACCTTATACACAAACCTTAAAATTGCTTTTCTACGTATAAAAAGAGCCTTTTATGAATTTTTCCATGTTAAAGTATATTTTTCCCATATAATTTTGTTGCTTAGGTATTTCAGCCTCTTCATTTCCGGCAATATTCGCATGTCCAGGTAGCCAAAGAAAGTCTGCTACATTTGGGATTTTGATGTACTAGTTCCTGAGTTAATATTACAGTTTGGTAGTATTAGATGAGAAGATTTGTAAGCTACTTAGTGATTCAGTATATAAGATGAACTTCCTCGCTTTGTATTTCCGGTTCATATAACCAACTGCTTTCAATATCCTACATTTTCAGCCGGGTATACTGTCGTTTGCTCGTTAAGTCTATACTTGAATATGTTTCGCTTACATTTAAACGGCGCATTTAACTAAATTATTTGTTTGTGATTCATCCGTTAAGACTGATGTGTGGTCTTGTATGTTATTTGAAGTTTTTCATAAAACAGTTGTTGATACTGTAGTCGTTGTTATGTACCTATATTATATTCAATCAGACCCACCCTAAGCGATTATGAAAAGTGATAACTAAATTCTATATTGCGTACTAATTGATATTTCGATTTAAAAGTACTAAATCGGTTCATAATTCTCACTTGTGTAAACAAAAAATTCTGTACCCATCGGTTTCGTATTAAATTTTTAAAACGAATCGAATTGAAATTGTTTTATTGGGTCTGAAAGAGTTCAAAAATAAATAAAATATTTACGATAATGTTGTGAGTATATACAGTTAGTTCTTCATGCTATAGAATAAACTTTTCTACCTTATATTGGCATAGGTAAAAAAATATGAAAATTTACTGCAACCTGAGCTGATTATTTGGAACGATAAGATGTCAATTATAGAAAAAAATTCAACTTTTAACAATTTCAATTTTTTTGAAAAACTATGTTGTGGTATATTCGAAATTCATTATAAAAATATCTCAAAAAAAAATATTAAAGTGCATTTACAAGGACTCTTCAATTTACTATACCTAAACTATTTGAAGAAAATTAAAAAAAGTTTTGTTTTAATTTTCCAAATGAAAAACCTACAATAGAAAAATATTATTATTGTGAATATTCTAAAACCACTTTAAATATTGTTCAAACCTTTATAAATTTTTTTTATTTCATTTTTTTTTTTTGTCTTGGTTTTTTTTATTTTTGGTTTTTAACATCAATTAAAATAAATTTCATTTCAAAATGTGTAAATTATTTTCTCTTTCTTTTATTATTTTTATCTTTTATATAAATTTATAAATCATAATATTTTATTTTATTTTATTTTAAAATGAAATTTTCATTTAAATAATTTGAATTTTAAATAGTGATGATGTTTGCTTAACTTTTTTTAATTTTAAAATTCTCTTCTAACTTACATTATAATATACCTGCCTATATATTTTACGTTCTAAAATACAATTATATTACAAAATATATTATTATAAAATATTCTTACACAATAATATAAATAAATATACTTAAATAAATAATATTTATTGTAATTTCAAATAAAAACGATAACAATACTGAAAATAAGTATATATGTATATTAAATAAGAAAATGGCCTCAACCAAATTCATTTACAAAAAAATTGTTAAAGAATTTTCTTTTCACATTACTATAGTGTAGTTTGTTGGGATGGTATTTCCAAATTTAATCTATTTTTAAAAATATATACAAATAAAAGTAAATACAATTTTCAATTAATTTATATTTTTTCAAATATACATATGTGAGTGAAGAGGTAGAAAATAGAACTAATTTGAAATTATTTACAAAAGATAAAACATAAACACATAAAGTCCATTTTCATTAAAAAAAAAAAAAATCATTAAGTCAACTAAAAATAGTCAGTATTCTCTTAATTTTAACTTTATTACATAAAAATCTTGCATTCAATTGTAAAATATTCGTTCATTTCTATAAACTTTATCCTTTTAGATTTAAAGCACTTTACTATAGTGTTTTTTTTACTATGAGAACTCAAATGTAAATGTGAAAATTAAATTAAATAAAATTGAATTGAAAAAAAAAATGAATATCAATATAGTCAAATGTTATTCTGTATTTACCTAATATCATAATACTAGTGAATCCCCTGTGAGAAACAGTTCTTTCAGGTACGATTTTATGTAAAAAGAAATATTTGTGTTGGAATAATTGTAGTTGTTTTCTGAATCGCTTGATTATTGAATATATATATAATGAAATTAAAGTATTATATTGAATACTCTATGACGAAATGAATACTAATTTAAACAATTTAATTATGAAGAAAAAAAAATTCTTCTTCTCTTTTGATATTTAGGGCCTTTCCGAACCTCTCGCACTTGCACTTGATACTCGCACTAAAACTGTCAAATCGCACTGAATTCTTTCTGAAAAATTTGGAATAAATTTTAGTGCGCCCGGATCGCACTTGATTTGTTGTCAAAATTTTAGTGTAGTCTCAAGTACACTAGATGTCGCAAAATGAAATTTATTAAAAGTGAAATTAAAAAAAAAATTACATTCAAAGAAGAAACCAACGAAATATGATAAAAATTATCCATAAAATCATACAAAATAATATGGACATGTTACTTTATGAGCTAACACATTTTTGGCGAATACCATAACTAATTTCTGCCTAAGAAAAATGTACTCTAAATTTTTCTAAAATTTCTGATTTCAGAAAGGATATTTTTAAGAAATATAAATAACCGTGACATTACGGATATGTTAAATGGCACACAGTTAATCAATGAAGTTTATTATAATATCAATTTATAAAATTTACAATAGATATTAATCAAATAATTTATTTATAAAAATATGTAGCTATGTATATATACAAAACAAAAAACCAAAATAACTTCAACATTCAAACAAAAACATTTCATTTCATAAAACAACAAATAATAATTACATACAATATTATTTCCATCTAAATTTATATTCTATCTAAGTACTAATTCTATTTTTTCTATCTAAATGCATATTTTAAATATAAATAATGTTGTTTTTACTTTTTAAAGTTAATATAACAAAAATAATATAAAATTTTCTTTTTATTTAGCATTTTTTACTTTTAACCAAACAATAATTCATAACAAACTGAAATTAAATTAAAATAATGACATTTGATTAAAATTTAAAATTTATATCGTTGCCATAGTCATGATAATAATAAATATTACTAAATACTGCTAAATATTGCTGGAATAAAGTACTTTTTTACTGTTTTCAAAATAAATTTAACATAAAAAGTTAAAAAAACATATATTAAGGTAATACTAATTTTACTCCGAAAAATAAAGTACTGTCATAAATTTTTAAATCCGTATAAAAATTTAGTATGAAAAATAGTGCGATAAATTAGTATTTTCGGAAAGTGCAAGTACGATGTGCGAGTATCAAGTGCAAGTGCGAAAGGTTCGGAAAGGCCCTTAATTTTAAATTAGTGTAATGAGTTATTATATTTTTGTTATTTAGTCTACTTATAATTTTATTAGTAATAATAAAATACTCTGTACGAGCGACTGAGCTCTTTTGAGATACTGAAATGAAATAAATACATTTCAATATAACTTAACACAATAAAATCCCATTACTCTCAACGTAGTAGATCGATGTATTTTATTTCGTTTATAGTCAAAAACGTTTTTAGTCACAATTCTGTTATAGCAATTATAGTCAACAATTTTTTTGATAGAAAGTAATCAACTTCATAAGTTCATACTATCGATGTCGTTTATAAGTCGCATTAAAATATAACGACAATTTAATTAAAATAAGTCACATTAAAATATAACGATATTTTATTGAATTTGATTTTGTTTATAAAGATACAATTTTTTTTTGACTATACCCCAGTCACAAAATGGTTATAGTCAGAAATATTATACTGAAATTTAGGGTATGATTATAATCGTGTTTTACTGTATATATTTTAGCAAATTAACTAACATTTATTTATAATTTTTGAAGAGTGTGATCTGATCTGATTTTTGTTTTCAATTTTTGTTTGTGTTCTTTTTTCTACAAGTTTGTGTGTCTATTTAAAATGACAGAATTTTTATTATTTATAAGATTTATATTATATATAAATAGTCAAATATAATTTTTCTGGCAACATTTGTATTATTTAAATGAGAAGAGAGTGAAATAGAAAAAAGGTAAGTGGGGATATTATAGTTTTTTTTAAAATTTTAAACTACTACTAAACCAGAACATAGGTTGATACCAGTCGCTGAAATTTTGACTCACGAAATATACATTTTGACACTAAAGATGTATAGAGTTTAGTAGACTAGTCATTAATATTTTTCTTTAACTAAAGGATATTATTATTATTTATTCAACATGTCTTATTTTCACTTATCAATTTTACTTATTTCCAATTTCAATTATTAAGAGCTCATACTTATAATTTACCTTTGACTTATAATTTACTTAGACTAACCTGAACTAAATGAAATTATTACAATTATAATAATTTTAACTGATTTAATAACTTTTAACACGTAGTCTGAAATATCTTGTTGGAAATATCTGTGGAAATACCTAGGTGATCTAAAACTGGTGTTGGAAATTCTTTTATTGTAAGAACTGCTAAAATGTGGAACATACTTCCATCTCACGTGTTCCCCTCCGATAAAAATGCTCCATTATACAATTTGCAACTTTTCAAACAGAACCTCTTCAGGTTCGTCTCCAACTTACCTTCCAATTCTCCTCTATCATCCTTTTTCCCCTCCAAATCGTTTTTTTCCTTACCCACACCTACAATAATTTTGTATAAGGAATCCTTTCCTAGTGTTAGCGTGTAAAAAAAAAAAAAAAAAAATTAATATTGTGTAAAAAAAGTTTTTATTTTTTATTAATTAATTATCATCATATGACGTTATAGCTTAGGATGAGCTAAGGCCTACTTCACAATGTTACCCATCGCAGTTTATCTTTGGCAACCGTTTTGCAATTTTCAACTTGCATCATTTTGCACGTTATCAGCCCATTTTGGTCTCAGTCTATCTCTATCTCGATTAGGATCAGGATGGAAACTAAATATTTTTGTTTGTACTAAATAATGTTCCATTTTCACGAAGTTTCCAGCCCATCTTAGTCTTTGCGCTTTTATAGCATAAACAATATCTTCACCTTCAATTAAGTTATCAAACTCACTGTTTCTCTTTCTTTCATATTTACCACTCTCTAGCCTTCTTGCAGTAAAAATCTTTTTTAGTATTTTAATCACGAAAATGCGGACGTCTTTTCATCAGCCATGTTCATTGACCAAACCTCACAGTCGCATGTAGCTACTGAGCGTATAATAGATTTATAAATTATTAGTTTGGTATGTCTCAATAACAGTTTTGATTTTTATTAATTAAAATCTCTTATTGATTTTAATTTTTTTTGTTTGTGAATTCGGCAATTAACAATGAATGTCATAGCTGCAGGTCATCCTACAACCCCATCCGTGGGACATAGGGCGGTAATAAATTCTTTCCAACGGCTCCTATCTGCGGCTAACCTCTTCAATTGTGGCTACGTTCTTTGCTGGGTACTTGTTTCGGCTAAGTTGTTCTCCAAAAGCTGCAGGTACCAAAGAGGACTTATAGCCTAATAACACTAGATACTTCGAAATGATTTATTCATTCCAATCTTCTAAACATTCCTTGATCGTTAATCAGTGTGGCATTGATTGCAATTAGTATTATATATCAAAATTAACATGACAATAAAAACGATAATAATTATTGTGCTCTGGTGTATATATCTTTACTGTTAGATTTAAAACATACAATGAACAACATACAACAGAACAGAATTCTATTTTGGAAGGTTTTCATAGTTTAGATATATATTATTTGTTTTGGAACTACAGTCTCGCGCATTTCTATCTCATATACCCAAATCAGTGTTTGGTTTGTAGAATAAATTTCTATTTTATGTTAATAATAATCGATTGGAACCTTTGAACCTATATTTAAGTTCGTGTTCTGGTTATTTTTGATTTTAACATGTTTTTTTTTCAGTTCGAAATTTATTTCTAGGTGTTTGTACGGGTACTAATAGGTGTATTTGATACTTAGTAGTATTTCATACAGATAGTATTGAGTACTTGTAGGTAGTATTTTCAGTATCTACATACATTTCTACTTATTTGTAAAATAAAATTATACATGTTTGATATAATTTTTATTATTTTACATATTCAGGACTACATCACAAGATTGCCGTTGAATTGATCAATGGTTGATCGAACTAATTGCTAAATAAAATTATTGTTAATTTTCGTTTAAAGTCTGTGTAGCTTTTTTATTTATTTCAAGCTTAAGGTAAGCAAATACTAATTACTTACAGCATAGTTGCAATTCCGTAAAACAAAAATAAAATAAAATATAATTAAATTTATTTATATGATTAGATATAGATATTATAAATTGTTAATTATTTTTATCAATAGTACTTAATACTAATATAGGTCTTATAGGCGTATAATCGGTGTAATTGATGAAGTTATTTGTTTGTTTTTTTTTAAACAGGCTTTGAATGGAGGGATTAAGCCTTGTATTTATTGCACAATATTAACATTATGTTATAATAATAATTATACTTGATAATATACTATATTTACCAACTATATACTCTGTAAGAGCTTATAAGCTCACCTGAGAGGAACTATTAACATAAATAAATAAAGAAATGGGTTTGAATCTACGATATATGGTGCGACAGTATAAACGGATCAGAAAAATGTGAATAAATAATATTAGAGGTATAACAATTTCAACAATAAATATTACATCAGCAACTTTCTCTCCTTTCTGTTGGGGTATCCAAATCAATTTATTAATTTTATTTTATTTACAGGTTTAATTCAAGCGAGTTACGTGTATTATTCATATGTAATTTAAACTAATTTTAAAATTAACAAAAAATAATTGCAAAAGTTGTGAATTAAGTTTAATCGATGTTCATAATGCCTGATTCACTGATTCAGAACGTATGTCCCGAACCCATGCCAACAAATTTAAATTCTCTCAATTTTCAAAAATGTTCGGAACATTTTTTTCTCTCCGGAACAAAAGTTGATTTAACTTTAACTTTGTGTTTGGAAAAATTTTTTTTTGCTGTCATTTTTAATTTTTTTGACATTTCTCACATTACAAGTTACAAAGCATAAACAAAAAAAAACAACAATTCATAAAAATATTGAAAAACCAATATTTATAACACTCCTACACTACAATTTTGTATTTATTTTATATATTAACAATTATTTTATATTAAAAATTATTTTGTATTAACAATATTATTTTATTTATTATTTAATAATTTTATTTATTTAAATGACAATGATTTGATATATTGAGATTGAAATAAACAAAAATTTTACAATTAATTCTGCTGTTTAAATTTTTTTTGTTCGGAACACAATGTTCTGAAGCAGTGAATCGCAATCATAAGAATTCTCTTTTAACAAAATTGTTCGGAACAAAATGTTCTGAATCAGTCAATTAAGCATAAGAAGACATAAAAATAGAATCTTGCTCGAATAGACAATAGAACACAAACAATATTATGATTTTATCAAATATGTAAATTTTCGTTATGTAGAGACAATACTTCCTTTCCAAAATTCATCAAATTAATTATAATTATTTGGAATTTATCTGAACACGTACAATATAAAAATAAAATAAAAGTTAAGATCTCCAAAAATAAAAAAATAATTTATTCTCATGTGGGTCACAATTTTCCTTCTACGATAATTTATATTTCTATCATAATTTATACATTTTATAATTCTACTAGTTCATTGATTCGTTTGGGAAGTAAAAAATTCAAAGATTTTTAATAAGAAACGGAATCACATTTTTTTTTTGTTCAATTTCAACTAAAACTATTTGCAAACTACTCCCAAATGACATCTCATCATAAATAATCAAAATACATATTTCAATGCAATTGAAATACATCATCTGATGAACATCAAGAGTAACGGAAATATTTCCTCCTTTTGATAATTTAACATTTCTATAATATTGCAATTTCAAAGAAACAAAACAAAAAAAAAAAAAAATATTTTCAGGTCATCATAAGCAAGTTAAAATTTTATTTATGTAGATATTCTTATTTTATAAATTTATTTGTGGTAGTGAAATAAAGTATATCTCTTGCCTCTGCAAAACTGCATTAACTCAAAAAATATTAATTTTCAATTGAGTGTTTTAAAGTTTTTTTTTCTTGTAAAAACATAATTTATTAGAAAAGCAAAATTCTTATCTCAAAATGGATGAAACAAAAAGATTAAACATTACTTTGTCTATGTCGACAAAAGTAAGACAAAGCTACCAACTCTGTTGCGAACATATTTTGAGCTAAAAAATAAGATTTTTGCAAGTGATAAAACGTAAAATTCTCCACAAAATTTTATACTCAGTCAAAAAATTACATTTTTTTGAGTTGTTGCAGTCTTGCAGCAACCAAGCTATATCTGATATTGAAAATGTTAACTGTTTAAATCGATTCAAATTGAAATTATGAATTAGTCAATATCTTTTATACATTATATTCTGTAGTCTAACTGTAGACATTATAATTATTTATTTATTTTTTTATTTATTTTTATTTATTTATTTTTATTTATTTATTTAATTTTATTTAATTAAATGTACAAAAAAGGCATGGTCTTATAAAATTGTACAAATTATTGAAAAATTACTTAAATCTATTAATATAAACAATTAACTCAATACTACAAAAATCTAAAATTTATATAAATCTGTGGCAAAAAGGAATAACGATATACGTTTTTCTCAATTTTTCACTACAGCAATTTGAAACTTATAAACGAAATTTGGAAAATGTTTACAAAGTATAAACCGTCAGCAAAGTATAAACCGAGATATACTGTTATTCCTTTTTGGTAAAATAATTAAAGATGAACATAACTCGAGTTATGCTATTTTTCCAAAATGCTGTTTTGAAAGTCATTTCACATAAGTCGAGTTAATATTTCAAAGTAACACAATGTAATAAAATAAGTTATTATATATATATATATATATATTATTCTGCATTTATCTGGATGTTTGTAAGTTCGACGGAACACATATACAAATTGCATATGTATACAAATGCATATATATACAAATTGCTTTGGTGCTTTTTTTTAACCCCTGTCTACCATGCTGAACCTTTGCAGGAAAAATTGATTGAACTATATTTTTTTAATTTAATGTTAGTCTTCTTCGCAAATAATAAGGAGAAATAAAAAATAATAATAATAATATAAATAAAACAAACAATTTTTTTGATTTATAATAATAATGACTAATAGAAATTTAATCAATAGCTTAATATGGTATAATAACCAAAAGGCAAACAGCATTTAACACAAAAAAAAACATAATTCACTCAAAGGTTATTCTTATTACTTTAAATTATACACAATAATATACATGTGTATCAGCATATTTGTATTGTATAATATTATACATTATACTACTTTATTGCTTCTACCTTTTATTTTTGTCATTATGTGTGCGTAACTCACTTCACTCAAAAAAAATTATTTTTGTTTTTTTTTTGTTTTTTTTTTATTATTTGCTGTATCTGTATTCTGTATGTTCTATATGCTCCATTCCAAAAATATTATTTTATTTTCAATGTTAAGTGTTCACTTTTCACTTCACTGTTCAGGTTCACTGTTCAATCAATAGAGCTTGACAGAAGTAGAGTAGGATAATTAACTCTACTTCTACGCCGGATAATAAAACATTGTTTTTTTTAAATTGAAAATTATTGATGAAAATGTTTTTGTATTTTTTGTAAATTTTACCAATTTAGATACAAAATTTTGAATATTTTTTTAAAAATAACACAATACCATAATAACAGTTTATTCATATAGCAAAATAAGATCCCTATACATTATACAAAAGACAAAATTTATATGAAAATAAGATCCCATTTTTAAATTTGCTCTCCCGGAGGACTCAATAACGCTAATACGGTATAATTTATAGTAAATGGAACCCAACTAACGAATTATAACTAAATGGAAGTGAGTACGAGTAAACCATACAAAAATACAAACATTTTATACAAATTTGTTGGTATGGTACTTCTTTTTCTGTTATATAAAAAAAAAAAAGATTAGTGTTAGGCCAATATAAACATAAATAAAAATAAATAAAAAGTGATATAAACATAAGTACTGTAATTTCGGAATAAAGAATCTAATGAAAGAAAAAAAGAAACTAGGATCTATTTTGCTTCCGTCATTTATGACGGGTTACAAAGCTAGTAAATTTATAATTTTTAATTGGAAAAAACTCTGAAATTATTATTTTTAATAAAAAGGTCAACTCTTCTTAATAAGATTTAAGGATTTTATTAATCAAATCATTTTTTATTTATACTTTTATTATTTTAACAAAATATAAGAAATTTCAAATAGCATATAATTAATAATTAAATTAAAATATATAACATATTTAATGTATTCAGTTCAGTTGTGTAATTAAAATAAAAATTAAGTAAAATATAATAAAATCGTAATAAAAAAATTATGAAAACTAGGAATAGTAATTGAGAGAACAATTTTATATATTTATATTAATTGATTTTTTAAGTTATAAAGTATTTTTTTTACAGTGTTAGTTTTCAAGGCTATCAATTCCGTCTTCGACTATATCAGGATCGATATTCCGAATATTACTAAAACTTAAATTTTTGTAGAAATAACGATATATGGGATCAATCAGGTGCAACATAGATAATAAGTCCGCTTTTTTTTCTTTTGAAATGCAAGGTAGACAATCAATATTTTTTACATCCCCCTCATTTATGATATTTATACTCCGTTTTCTTATATTTAGTATTTTAAATGGTTCTTCTTCATTTAATGATGTTTTGTATTCGATTCGCAAGTTATTTTACGTATAGCGTAACCATTTTACATACCGCCAAACAAACTTTTCACCACCTTCATTGCACTTCCTCCAATTAAATTTATCCTTTGATAAATTACCGAAGTCGTAAATATTAACTGCCATTTCTTTCACAATGAATGTTTTTTGTACCAACCAACCGAACAAAGTGATACCAGTCATGAGGATGATGAATTTTTATAAATATTTTTTCTTCTGCCTTTCTATTGTAGCATGGTCAACATCGCATTCCATATGGCTATGGCCAGGAATTAAAAATTTGTGATGTATTTTTTTCAAATAGGGGGCATTTTGAAGAAGAGTAACAAACATTGAACTTACGTATGAGTTTTTATTTTGCCCTGCACACGCATCACAATAAAATATTAAAGTGTCAATAATTCCATCTTTAGGCAAAGAATTAATGTGTTTATACAGGCATGATGAGATTTTATTTTCAATGTAAATTTGAGCATATCTCGACTTATACTGTTATTCCTTTTTGCCACAGTAATATAAATATAGAGAAGAAAAAAAAAATAATAAGTAAGAACATAAGTAATAACGAGCTAACGTGCAACATACCAAAATTTTAAACCTGTCCACGTAATTAATAAATAAAAGTACATTATAATTATTATAGTAAACTAATATGCTTAACTAAACCAGCCTTAGTATCTGAGGCTATTTTCATTAATCAACACATTTTAAATTTTAATTTTATATTGTAAATAAATAAAATAAATGATAATATTCCAAGTTAAAGCTAATCTAAGAGTGACGGTAGCAAGCACATTTTTATTGTATACCCATGTCATATTACACAATTGATATTCGACCATTGTTTAAAGATATTAACTTTTAATTTACAGCAAAATGTAATTTTATTGCATTAATACCGAATTTCTACGAATCAATAAGTACATTCTGTCATAGGATATCATAAATATATCTCCTCATGGGTGCATATAGTTATTCAACAAACTTCCTAAACCGAACTCGATTTTAAGCAAGCGACTTGAGTTCACTTCAAATTTTTCCATATATCCTTGCTTCGTTCGGCAACACGTTTTCTTTGACCGTGCTAGTTTTATTAGCTTTATTCAAGATCTGCTTTTGTAAAATCTTCTACCGAACTAGTTTGGCCGATCCCTTTCCATTTTCTGCATTAAATCATTTCTCTGATTCCTTTAATTCGTGTTTGTTTCCACAATTCTTTGTTTGGATTTTTTTTTGTCGCCAGAATATCTGGAGAATATGTCTCAGACTTTGTAAACAAATATCTGAATGCGTGAGACAATTCTTTCTATTGTTTCCGATGTTTCACACCCATATAAAAGAACTGAAAGAACGTTAAATTTGAAAAAATTAAAGCTTCAGGTAGCGTGATATGTTCGGAGATCTCTACCAGAATTTCAAAGTACTGAGCTTGTCTTTCGTATACAGCTTGAATAATCCACTTCCGCGCAAGATAGCAGAATATAGCGTTACCTCTTTTACATTTTGATCACCAATCTGTAAGTTCCATAGGACTGCTGTTTTGAGTCACATTAGTTTATTTTTGCTTACATTTATTAATAATCTGAATTGCGCCGCATATTTTATTAGTGACTTTAGCTTGTAATCCATGTCGGTTTCGGTGTGAGTGATCATCTGCAAAATCGAAGTTGTGAATGTCTCTTGTGAGAGTCCATTTAATACCTTTTGCTTCACGATTTGTTTTCTGCAACACCCAATCCAGAGTATGGGGGCGGGGGATCAAATACAACCTTGTTTTACCCCGGTTTGATCTTTGAAAGTATCCCCAGTTTTTCCTATGTAACACACAATACCCTTAGCAATCCTGTAAAGCTTTTTAATTATGTTGACTATTTGAGTGGGCACGTTATAGCTAGCGATATGAGGTGTGTTCGTAGTTGCAGTAAAATATGCGTCGGTGTCTTGCAGATTTTTTTCTCTGTCACTATGAACAAAAAAACTTGTGCAGGCGCGCAGAATTTTTTTTAGCAGTCATTCTTCTTCATAGAAGCACCGCATGCGCAATTCGTTTATATAGTAATATTTTATTTATAATTATATTATTATATATTTTTATATATATTTAATATTTCAATATATTTTATATATTTTTTTAAATATATTTTATAAATATTTTTTTTAAATATATTTTCTTTTAAATATTTAATATTTTTTAATATATATGTTACTTATATATTAAAATATATTAAAATTATAATATATTTTTTTCAATATATTTATTTTATTATATTTATATATTATTATTATAAACACATTTATTTTATTTTAGTAATTAGTTTTATTTTTTACTTAAATATTTTCTCCCGACATTCTTATTTATTACATGTTAAATGACATGCACTTTAAAAATCATTCTAAAGCAGGCGCACTAAAAGATCTGCGCAATCTGCCCGACGCTGACGCGACACCGATTACTATGAACGCAAGCGCCTGCTTTTTATCTGCGCAGAATTTTTAATGATATGCAATTACGAACACACCTAAGATATTGTCCATTTGTTTTAAAATATTATTTAGATATTTTTTTATGCATTACTATATACAAAATGAACAGAGAGAGGGAGATAGACAGGCTATTTCTTTAAATGCAAAATTTCTTCGCCAACTTAATTTTTCAGAATTATTATTTTATTAAAAAACATTTCGTTGCATATCCTTATATAATCCTATTACAATAACAGTCTTTTAAATTAAATAAATACACAAGACTAACGGTACATTTCGATTACAATTTATGAAAAATATATTTTTGATATAATACCTAGTTTATCAAATTCAAAACTTAAGCTTGAAGCTATATTTTATAATATCAAATGTAATTTGTAGGAAAATCACAATTTTTAACTTAACCTATTATCACTTATCACCACCATCAATATAATATTAAAACAGCATCAATAGAAAATTATATACATATATACATAATAATGTAGTTCTTTATGTGCATTTAGAAAATTTTAAAGCTTAGACATTTTCTACTAAATGAATTTTAAATTATTTTTGTCATAAATATTTATACAGATATGAAAATAATATTATTTATTGCATATTTAACTTTCAAGGATATCAAAAATTGATCAATTATTGATTTTTTGTATGACTCACAAACACATACACAATTAATAAGAAATAGATTAGTATAATAAAATAAGATACATTGAAAAAAGTATAAAATATGAAAATTGAATGTTTTTTTTTCCTTGTTATAGCTATATTTTAATATTTTTCTCTAGGTCGATTCTGAATTGAAAGTATCATGCCGAAGGAAAAGGAAATGTTATTGTCAGTGATAAGAAGAAAAGCAAATGTTTAAATTTTTTTTTTTCGTGTAATTTTCCAGTTCAATCACTATGTGTGTGTGTGACCATGAAAAAAAATATATAAGAAATATTAATATTCATGTGAATGTATAGATTACTACCGCAAGAAAGATTTATTTTACTACAATTACTTTTTAGGTTTACTGTAATTTTACTGATCAAAAATTAATTTAAATCAAATTATAAGATAGTTAACCGAAAATATCATCAGCCAAAGTGAAGGACAAAAATCGACGATCCATTAATCAATTTAAGAAATATTAAACGATATTTATTTATATACCAAATAACAGTATAAATAAATATCGTTTAATATCGTTTGTGAAACTCTAATATTAGCTGAAAATGAGCACAAGTTGCAACACAAACAATCATGGAAATATTAAAACGTGTCAATTTATTTTTTGTCATTTACTTTATCACAATGACCAGGTCGAAAAACCATAAATCATTTTTTGCTTCATTGGGAATCGAACCGGGAGTTTTCAGTTGAAGGGCAGATGGTTAACTTCCTGCGCCACCAATCGTTTGACTTATAATGTGATTCATATTATTTTACTATTAACCAACTATTTTGCTAAGCTATTTACTAATAAAAATAGTCTGTGTTAGTATTTTCGGCATTTTTTCCGAAGGTAGAATACTCTTTTCCATTTGTACCAATTATATACAGTACATAATAATATTCTTTTAGAATAAAATTTCAACCAAATTACAACCAAACGATATAATTAATTATACTACAATTTACTTTAAAAGTACCATAAAAAATAATGATAAAATATTATAAAATAAATGTGTGCTACTCGAGAGAAGTCTTTTATATGATAATCATAAACAAAAATAAAATTAAATCTTTTATGAATACAGAAAACCAATGAAAATTATAAAATATACATAAAATTACTAGTTTTCTGCAACAAAGTTACAATTTTAACATCTATAGCTATGACGTATCAACTAATTTTACAATTTCAAAGCTAACCACATTATAATAACTTTTTTGAAAAATAAAATCTTTAAAATAAGCATTCTAGCATTGTCAATTTATTCATATGAAAGTTTTTGACACTGAAAATATCATAGGAAAACCACAATACAACTCCTTCACTATGTCACTAATTAGGTAATGTACATACATATTATATAAGTATTTTTTTTTTTTTTGTTATTAATTAAAAACATAAAAGTTGCATAATTATGTTGACTTCCTAATTATTAAACCCCTAAAATTACTTTTTGAATAAATAAGAAGGTTTTCTAATTTTTATTTTTTCAAAATTATATTTTTCACTCAATAGCACTACTTATCAAGGACACAAACCTTTCACAATTTATATTTTGATATCAGTTGTTTATAATTGTGTAAGAGTAAAATTTATCCAAATAGGTACGTCATCACTATAATAATAATTATGAATAGTAAATTTAAAAATATATTATGACGTCTAATTAATATTATTATGTATGAAGTAAATAAGAATTAGAGATTAAATTTCCCATTTATAATACCTTTTACGAACTTTAAAAAAAAATGTGTACTTGTGTAATGTGTATTGGTTATTTGTGTACTCAATGTACATATAACTGTAAATTAGCTATTAAGTTCATAGTAATGAGTAACTGTAAAAAATTTAAGACATAATAAATTAAACTTAAACTTTAACCATTGTTAACCCATATAGTCCCGGACCTAGATCCAGTTCACCCAGAGTCATAAATAAAGTAACTTAAATAAAGTACTTTTAACTTAATTAAGAAAAAAAAAATAACGTATTTGATATCACATCCTGGAAAGAAGATATTACATGTTTCGAAAACGAAACTTCAGGATCAAACGATATAATTTTTCCAAAAAAATATTTCTTCAAAAATTTACTACAATAAATTCCTGAAGTGAATAAATTGCTTACAAAAAAAAAATAACAATTTATTTTATAAAAAAAAAGAATTTTTTTGCTTTAACAAATTTTAATCTTAAAAAATTATCAGATCTTAGACAAGCTGTGATATGGTAAAGAACATTTCGTATGCAAATTAACGCCACATTTGGTGCATGAAAAAAAAGTTTGATTTTTGCCGTGACGGCATCGAGCTCGTTTCTCACTATGGATGATATTGTGATCCACACGGTCATATCTAATTGAAGTACCAGACTCTCACTTTGCTCTCTCTTTGCGATAAATCTTTTCTTAAAGGTATTTTGGCGGATTTCAGAAAGCACTCAACAACAAAAACTCGGTTCAAGTTTGTATATAATGCTTTTTTTCACCTTTTCTCAGTAATCAACGCAGTTTCCAAAAACCTTACCAGTTGCAAGATAAGCAAGTGACGAAAGACAGTTCATAAGTTTGTGTAATGTAAAGAAATTATCGAACGTAACGGTGTGTTGGTTTCGATTTTATATATTTGTACTACTACGTTTTCTCCTCCATATAGGCTCTCATTTTCCTCTGAAGCTCCTCCATAAGGTATAAATGAGAACAAGTAGCCTTCGGCAGGATAAAAAACCAGTACTTGAAGCCAAATCGAATAGGTTTAGATTTGTTGAACATTTTGCAGGATTGGTGTCCAAAATAAGCAATCATTTGCTTATCTATAGATAAATTGTGAGAAAATATTCCAAATTGCATAAACCGTTTGTTCATAAATTCGTTCAAAGATGTTTTTGCTATTATATTTCCAAGAATTAAAAAACAGGTATTAAGTTCTTGGCTTGTAAGCTACCTACTGACACCGATTTTAGCGTGTCTTGCTATTGTGTTTCCAAAAATTCCAAAGTTTCCAAAGTTTCCAAACTCAGGTATCTCTTATCATCAAGCTATTAACGCCGATTTAGCATAACTTGTTATTTGATTTCCAAGTAGTCTGTCGCAGAATACGAGGTCCGTAATAAAAAAAGGCAGTATTGGTATAATTATAGCTTAGAAGAGGAAAAAACAACAAAAAAGAACGTAGCATTTTTTTTATATGAAAATTTTTAGATATCGTTTAAGCCTGATGTTTCGTTTTCGATACACTGCTTGAAATAGTCACCCTGTAGCTACAAATTTTGTTGGATTAGTTTTATATTGCGATTAAATTATTACTATGGATTTGAGCTAGTTTTTATTTTTTGGTTTTTGTATTTTATTTTTTACTTTAACAAGAATGAAAAAAAAACTCGAAATTCGGACTTTTCAATCCCTCAGCAAACATGCTTTTTGTCACGTTTCAAAAAAAAGAAAAATGGTAAATTAGATATTTGTTTTAAATTAAATAATAAATTTTAGTTTGATTTAAAATACACACCGGCTGACCACTATGTCGGAAAACGTCATATGTTTCGTTTTCGACACTCTGGGTTTATATGGGTTAATACACCACTGTAAATTTCACTGCAAAACTTTATTAGTGCATCCTCGGTACTCCGTTTTTTCTGAAAAACAAATTGTGCGTCACTAAAAAATCTACTTTTATCAAGAAAAGTTTTTTAAATATCAGACAGTATAGAAATAGGTCTATAGTTATTACATCAGGAAAGATACCTTGATAAACGCTGAGATTAGAAACATAACTTAAACATCAACAATAAGTAGCGAAACCTTCTTGAAAAAATTAAAATTATATCCTTAGATATTATTTTTGGTCAATTTACAAATTTGTTATGTACATAAAATTTTCTCAACCATAAAAAATATTTTATAAATAAATTTTGGTTGTCCTGGACTCTTAATCCCTTTGAAATCCACATTTAATCATTTTCATATTTCTTTGATATTTATAATGTCAAGTATCTTTTGTAAATTTCAATTAAAATTATTTTTTAATTTTAAATTTTACTTCAAAAATTGTACAAAAGAATTTACTTTTGAAATAAAAGTAAGTAAGGGTAATTACTGAGAAATGTATTGAAATGGTTAATTCAAGGGAATAAGGGTTATAAGGGAAATATAAGGGAAAAATAAATTAAAACTTATTAAAAACAATAATTTTGTTAAGTGAATATTATGAAAAATATTTTTTGAACTTCATTGTGTGTAATGTATATTATCTTTATCATTATTAGAATAACAGTTGAAATTTGGCCCAGGCTCTCTGTACGAAATACATCGATCGTCTTGATTCAAGTATTAGATACCATAGTATTGGCAAATCTTTGCAGAATTTTCACTTTGTTGCAGAATTTTTCTAGTGTTTTCGAGCATTGGTATATTATACCTTCACTTCATTCCTTAATCCTGAGAGCACATTTTTGCAAATATTTTGTTCAATATAATATTATGTATTCAAAATAAACATGTAATGTATATATAAGTAAATAATATATCTTGTAAATATATTTTTATCGTCGGTACTTAATAGTCATATAATTTATAAAATTTCAGTTTGAAAACTGTCAATCATTTTGCAATTGCTTTTGTAAAAATTTTGCTATCGCATCCATCGCAAAGTATTAATTCTAATCGGAAATATCATCTGCACATCAAATGCAAAAGCACCTGACGTCAAAAATTTGCATTTACAAAATTTAAGCATCTAACGATTGCTTGCAAAATTTTATTTTTACTATTACTGCGAAAACATCTGACGATTAAAGCAAGCAAACTTTTTCTTACAGCGCTTTTAACATTTTGGTGATTTTGTTGAAAAAACTTTAAAATTATTAATAAAATTTTTTTGAAGAAATATTGAAAATACAGACAATTAAAAAAAAAATTATTTTATTAGGAAAATTTTTTTAAAATAATCGAATTATTGATGCAAAATATCGAAATAAAAAAAAAAACTAAAAATAATAATCATTAACCAATATGTAATTTTTTTATCGTACCTACTTGGTATAATCTTCAATAAAATTTATTTAATTTTTTTCTTTTACACCGTGTTTTGTAATAATTCCAGCTAGGTACTCACTAAAGAAATCTATTATTTACTAATTAACAAATAAAAATAATTTTATTTTAATTTTCGAAAATTCTGCATCTATTTTTAAAAACTGCACAATTGCTCTTTTTTTTAAGTTGTTATGATTTGCAAATGGTACATTTTCTGTCAGATGATTATTGTTTTTTTCAATTTCGGTTAGCTGACAAAAGTAGTCGCCATCTGTCTGCAATAAAAGTTAAATGATTTTAGCTTGTTGCGTTTTAGGTTACACTACTAAGTTATTTAATGTGCAGCTGACATTTCCGATTACAGCCATTGATTTCATTTTCAAAGTCATATTTTTACAAGTCACATATTGTCCAATAAGATCAATTTAATTTGAAATTAAAGCCGAAATAATGAAACATCTATTTCAAAATCATTAAACACATATACTAAAATATAATGTATGGCTTAGTACCTCATTTAGAGGTTTCTAATACACCTAACAATAGATATGGATTACTTGTTTGGTATTATTTATTTATTTATTTTTATCCCTTTTTTTTAGCGAAAACTTGCATCCGGTATTCTAATCTAGTTTTGTACGTAACTGACTAGTATACTTATACTAATTTAATACTAATTTTAAAATTTAAAAATAAATATTTTAGAGACAAATGAAAGAGAGAGAAAAAAGAGAAAAGTGTTTTGATAACAATAACTATTTTTTTCACGGTGTATTAACAATGGTGATTAAGTAGTAGTGGTTTATGTCTTGATATCACTAAAACATTTGATACAGTGAGTCATGATTTACTATTAACCAAAATTTATAATGCGGGTTTTAGAGGTTTTATTTTTAATTGGTTCGAGTCATATCTTAATAATAGGAAGCAATTACTAAAATTGAATGGAAAGTTCAAAGAGCTTCTAACCCCATGGTTCTATATTAACCCCATGTGTACCCCATGATTCAGGATTAGGTCCTGTTCTATTTCTTATTTTTCATACAACAATAATAATCTACTTGACTTATTTTGGGATTTAAACTTTGACTTGGACCTAATTTGGAATTAGTTTTATATTCATAAGTTAGTTCGAAGTAATAAAACTAAAATTATGCAATTTAGGCTTAATAATTGTCTCCTAGAGAGAATTTCAGTATTTGTTATCATTCTCCTGATTATCCAAAATTTCCTTTATTTCCTAGACAGTCTCTAAACTATTTTATTTCATCTTCACCTTGTAGTACTTTTTCTTGTTTTAACATTGATAGTATATACAGATACTTTTAGGTACTTGGTATTTGATAATAATTTGAATTGGTCTGCACATACTTGCTATTTAAATAGTTATTTTAAAAATGTTTTGCGAAACGTTTAGCATTTAAAACTGTTGTATTATTCATTAAAAGTTATGTTAATGGTGTATTTTGCTCTATTTAATTCTAAACTGCAATATGGAATTATTAGTTGTTGGGGTGGTTCTTATTTCAAAAAAATATTCTCATCGCTCAAAAAAACTGTAACATTATGATTTAAAAAAAACATAACCAAATGCCGAGTTTTCCTTTAATTAAAAAGTTGGATATATCTTTGTTTAAAACGCTGAAAATTTTACCGCTTACTGATTTACAACTAGATAATATCATCTTAGAATTAATAATTTGTATTTTGTAAATGTTCCAAAAGCCCGTACCTGTCATTTTGCCACTTTTATGATTATATATAGCTCCAAAAACTTTTAATATTCTTTAAGATCGGACGGTTCAACTGTTAAAATCTGCGACTGCAAAAATCTTAAACTTTGACTTTTAGAAATGTATCACCTTCAAATTGAATATGTTTTTAATACCTAGTTTAGTTTTCAACTTTAATTTACTTTTTTTTTAACTATATTTTTTTTAATTTTCTTTCAGTTTTCTGGTTATTTCTTATTTTTTTTTATTCCTGCTTTTATTTGTACTTCACTCTGCTTACTCTCTTTTATTATTTAAATTTTGCTTTAAATTTAATTTTTTCATTATAAAATTTTAATTTCAAGTTATTTTATTTTTTTCTATATTTACCTTTAATTTACTATGTATGTACCCAACAATATTTTATATTTTGATGCTTTATTGTATTTTTTTGTAGTTTCATTCATCACATATTCTAATGAATATCTGAATGATCCTATATTTATTCTTATTATTTTTTATTTAGTAAATGTAGATATATTTTAAGAATTGTATTTTATTTTAATATAAATAAATGAATTAAAAATCTAACGAAAAAAAAATCTTTCTTTATTAATAATAGAAATTAATGAACATCCCCAATATTCAAGGTAATGATTGGGGTCATATAAAAATATCAGATTGATTTAAAATATATGAAGAGTTTGCTTGACCGGTTGATAATCGAATCTATATAGACATAAAACAAAGTTTTCATATATCGTTAATATTGAAGCTAGTCTAGGCTTACTATTTTCAGTTGTGGGTTTGTACTAAACAAGTCAATACTCATATAGTATTCAAAGATTTCAAAATTAAGTCTAGTATCCGCATATTAATTTTAAGATCCCTTGAATAACAGACGAAATGAAAAAATGCACTGTCCAGAATAAAATTATTTATAATAATTACAAGGTAATATATGACATCCAAAATGCTGTGAATGTAGTGTGATAGAAAGCTGTTTGAAAAATATGTCTTGTATAGAAAAATATAGTTGGAAAATATTTTTTCAAATGCATATTTTGAAATTTAACAGAATAGAAAAAGTCGGTACCTATTAGTAGTACCTACTATAATTTCCCATAAAACTGCGTTTAAATTCCTCCTTAGTAGTAGCATTTTCGAGTTATTTTTGCTTAGCTTCTTAGCTTTATAGTCACAGCATGTAATTATTGTATGTTGTGGTCTACCTTAAAACGTCAATATTAAAGCTTTACGTTTAGTTAACAATCAAAACTTTGTTAGACGCCTAAATTGGACGAAGCGATTTGAACTGTGTCAGACCAAAATCTTTAATCTTTTAAAAGAATTTTATAGGTCTTTGTAGAATTAAAGATTATTTTACAAAAATAAGAATTACAGAAAAAAAATGTTTAGTCATATTTGACTAGTTTCTATTTTAAATTGAGTAATAGTTTGGAGTTATTGGGCTAGAGTTAAACCTTCTAGAATAAAGACATTTATCATTCGCAGACTGTATTTCTCTTTCGATGTATTTCTTCGAAAAAAAAAACTTTCAAGCCGTCGTAACCGTTTGTTTTGCATGCACGGCTTTGTATAGCGAGTCACAATTCAAATTTTTAGAAAACTTTTGGAGTCGAAAAGGAAATTGCAAAAGTGAATTAAATTTCCTATTCTCATAGGATATGCCTTTAAAATTTGAAATCCTATAAAGCAATATAACTTACTATATATTATTTTAAAAACATGCACTCTAAAAAATGATGTGGATTTAACTACAATCAATGTAGTTTTTTACAACGTTTTTTGTAGAGAATTCCGATCAAGCGAGTAAAAACACGCTTTCGAAGTGTATTTTTTAAAATAACTCAAAAAAACCCGTGAAATCACTTTACTATAGTTAATTTAGACGATAATGTTTAATTTTCAACATAAAATGTGTTGGTAGGTAGGTAGGTAGGTAGTAGTGGTTGCCGAAAACTTCGACACACTTAGACCGGTGAGGTCCATTGTGATACCGCGGGAACTTTCCTCGCGTAATACCCTACTCGTTGAACCAATTTGAGCTTTTAACGAAGCGGCGGAGGTTTTTGATACCAGTGTTTTCAAGATCACCCAGCGAGTTCAGAAAGAATGATGCTCCTAAATGGGTTTTCCTTTTATGGTAGAGACCAGGGCAGAAACAGAGTAGATGTTGGACGGTTTCATCCTCCTCCAACTCTCTACAAGTTCTGCAGAAGTCGTTTGATGGGAGTCCCAGTCTTCTGGCATGTTTACCAATCAGACAGTGCCCGTAATGACCCCTACCATAGTGCTAATGTCACATCTTTTCATGGTTAGTAGGTTAAGGGATCGCTTCAGATTCAACATAGGCCAGATTTGCTTGGTGATGTTGTAGTCTGGTCTAGCTGACCATCTGAAGTTTGAAGCTTTTATTGTTTTGATGCTTTTACTTACAATAAATTACAGGTGGCAAGAGGTGCACCCAGATTTCTCCTTTCCGGAAGGAGTTCTAATATAGTACCCTCTCTAGCAAGTAGATCTGCCATGCAGTTACCCGGAATATCACTGTGTCCTGGCACCCATCGTAACAATATGTTGAACCTATCCGCTAGTTCGTCCAAAGAACTGCGACAGGCCAACACGGTTTTTGAGTTGATGGCTACCGACTCCAGTGCTTTAATTGCGGCCTGACTGTCTGTGAGCATACAGATATTTCTTACAGATAATACGCTGGATCTCAGCCAGTCTGAGGCTTCTTTTATTGCCATTACCTCCGCCTGAAACACACTACAATGTCTTGGTAGGCTGAAGGATAGACTAATATTCAGGTTTTCCGAGTAGACTCCACCCCCCACTCTGCCATTCAATTTTGAACCATCAGTGTAGAGGTGTACGTGTTCCTTGTTTAGAACCGTGCTACTCTTTCAACTTTCCCTAAACGGAATATGATCTCTCAAAGAAGTACCGTGTAAGAGTCAGATCTAGGTTCTCTGGAATAAATTTCTTGTATTCCATAATAGAAGAGTGGCCAATTAATTGTGGTTTCCACTGGGAATTGGCTTTTAGCCTGATTGCAGTTCTGGATGCCATTTCTTTGCCATGAATATCTAATGGTAAGAGATAAAATAGCGTATCCAGTGCCGCGGAAGGAGTTGTTCTAAGTGCTCCACTTATGCAGATGGAGGCTGATCTTTGAACTTTTACATGGAGGTTGAGGTTTGTACCAGTGTTGAGTGCCGTCCACCACACCACGACAACATACATTAGTACAGGCCTGACAACTGCTGTATATAATATATGTATAAAATGTGTTATTTCACTACAAAAATGTGTAATTTCACATTCACATTGTTTTGATCACACATTTTATGTGTGAATTAGCACTACACGATTGAAATATACACCATTTTGCTGTTGGCTTTTACGCATTTAATGTTGTATTCCACGCCATCTATTTAAAATGTACACATTTCGTTTTGTTTGCTGGAATTACGTCAAATTATGAGTGGGAATACACAAAAATAATGTAGTTTAAAATTTATTAGTATTACCATATCGTTTTTACAAAAACTTGAAACATCGAAATCAAAAATATATAAATGGATATGATTCAAATATAATTATAATATAATTTTTATAATAAATTCAGAAAAGTTTGTAAAATCTGTAAAAATCTTAAAGGACGTGGCATTTTTGGGAAGAAAACTGAAACTTTGATTATTGTCCAAAAATATGGTAATCAAATAAATCTGAAAATATGGCAAGGTTGTCCACTATACCATACTTGATACTTTACGTTGAATAACCGTCAGCATTCATATTTCATAAGTCAGTCAAATTTCAAACGTGGTGTTAATTACATGTAATATAATTGTTTGTGTGATACAAAAGATATAATTGTATTTAATAAAGTATAATTTTTCAGTAAAATATTAAATTTAAAATCATTCTTTATAATTTAGAATTTAATAAAATTAGTAATATCTAAATATAATAAAAAGCTTAATTGAGGTTGTATGTAATTATTAATATAATTATTATTAAATAAGATGCTAAGTTTAAGAAATATGTAATTGAAATTACCAACAATTCTACAAAGTTTATGGAATAGTTAATTTAAATCATTTTTGAAATTATATTGAATTAAGTAATTAATTAATGTTTATTTATAAAAAAATTATTATTTAATATATAAATTATAAAATAAATTATGTATAAATGTAATATTTGTGAATTAGTTTTAAGTAATTATGTAAATTATTATTGTTAAGCTGAAAAATATATCTTATAATTAAAAAATTAATTTGTTTTTGAATTACACTTTTTTTTTGCAGGGAAATACAGCATCGTTGAAATAGTTTAAAATGGGATTGTAAATCACACTTCTTTTATAGAGAAGTCACACTTTATTTTGATAATAAATTACACTTTTTGTAGCGAAATTACCCTTTTTTTGTTGAAAACACACATTTTATTGATAATCACTCAAAATGTGATAGTAAATTACACTTTTTTGTAGGGAAATTCACACGTTGAAGATAGAAAGTTTTTTACACATTTTTAGTGTGAAACTTAACAAAATTATGGTCTGTTGAATTTCACTACAATTAATGTAGATGGTTAGGTTGCCTACATTAATTGTAGTGAAATTCAACAAAATTTTTTAGAGTGTACTTTCACTTACAGTTATTATCAAAATCCAACTGAACAAAGTTGTTACCCTGAATCAGGTTCGTACCTACAATCTCTTGATTGCTAGTCAAAATGACATAACTACTACCATTACTATTAAGACAAGACTATACACTATTTAGACAAGAGTACACTATTAAGACAAGAGTATATTAAGGATTTTTTTTAAACACATATCCAACTAAGCCTATATTTAAAAAACGTAAAATTCTTATTCTAATATTTTGTTTTATTATTTTAATTCATTAAATATTTATAATTTTGAATTTATTATAAAAACATTTAAATTCTTAGATTTGAATTTTACATTTCAAAAATCTAAATTTAAATCTAAGAATAATAATACTTTTAGCTAGGTTACAATAATTATTCATTCATTTTTCTAATCCTTATTTGTTCTATCATTGTTTTTTTTTATCTTCTATCTCTTACCAACAAATCTAATTATCAGAATTCCCACACCTAAAACTTTAAAACATTTTTGTCTATATACTTTTCAATGTAAGTATGTATATGTATATATATTACATAATATATTTATATATATTGCATAATAATAATATAATATTCAAAATAAAATATCTCAAAATACTTTAACCAAATTTATTATATGACATTTTTAGCATATAAATTGAATTTAGTTGCAGTTTTTCAGAATGTGCATTTTAAAATTTTCAATACATACACAAAAATGTTATTTTGTGCAACGCTTATAAACAGTGGAATAATACAAAAGAGGTGTATATAATATTTTTTAAGTAAAGGATTTTTCAAATCTTTATTGTTATAATAATATTATATTATATTTATGTAGATAGTATTAGTATATTATTTTTTATAATATCATTGCAATTCAAAACCGGATATAAAGTGTACTGGAACTATGAATTTCAGTTAAGGTTCAAGTTCTTGATTATTGTGCATTGTGCTTATATATTTTAAACACTCACAAATACAATTTAAAAAAAAAAATTTTGTTTTTTTTTTTTTGTTTTGTAAAGCATAAAAATTATAGTTAGGCGTATCCGACTATAAGATATTTAAAAAAAAAATGGGGAAAGAAATGCAAAAATTATTTTAGTCTGAGATCAAGGATACTGAATACATGTTTTTCTTCCTGTTTTACTTCTCTTGTAAGCATTGTGGGTTCTACAAAAGCTCTTCTATGTGACACTGTTTGTATTGTTATTTTGTATTTCTTTACGGATTGATTTGCGCCATGTTTTCTGCAATCTACATACTCCGTTTTGTGCCCTACGAATTCCAATCGAATACTTGCCTTGCGATATTATTTGTAGTTTTTCTGAGAGTGTGGCGTATCCATCTACATTTTATTTTCTTTATTTTAATGTATATTTGTTCTTGTTTACTATTTCTAGCGATTCATTGTTTCTAATTAATCTGGGTCAGAATACTTTGCATAGCATTACCATTTTTAGCGTAGACCTGCATTTTGCGTATATTTTTTTTTATTTATGACCCATACAGTAGCCTTGACTCCACGCTGGCATTATATAGTTTAAGTTTAGTATCCCTGGTAATATAAGGTTGTCTTTACAAAGTCCTCCGAACTCCTACTACTGGAGGACATTAGGTGAATTCAATAGTTTTTAGTCCAATTATCTCTGAACGTTCGATCGCTCTAACTGTAAGTTCAGCTTACGTTTAAACTAACACATACGATAAGCCAAAGAATATCCTTAATTTTTATTTCATCTTTATACAGTTATAATTCCAGTCTATTCTTCAAAATCGTACGTTTGTTTATTAATTAATAGGTTTTTCCAAGAGGGGGAATTTGGTTTCGTTTTTATAACTCACACATTGCTTTCTTTGTAATCTATATAATATAATATGAGTTACACAACTATTCAAATCGAAACTACGAACTGTCTCTAAATAGTTTTAATACTAAAAAACATGGTGATTTCAATAAAAGCTAATTTAAAACATACATAACCAGTGTTATGAACAGAAAATAAATTACATTATACAATTATATAATAATTATTCCATGTACAAGTTTAAAAATATTATTTTTTTATAACGAGATATTCTCAATAGGTTTTCTGCATATCACAAACATTGAAATTTATTCAAAAATGTAAAGTAAAACTAAATTTTTATCATATAAAAAAAAAAAAAAAGAAAAATTTCACAAGATAAAATATTTTGTTAAAAAAAAAACATATCACCACAATTGTATTCACTTGCCTTTAACAAATTTTCCTTTAAAAAAAAAAAATGTTCTTTTAGTGCTGGTAATTTCGCAGAATTATTTAAAATTACATTGAATAGGTCTTACATAAGAATATTGTGTATCTATAACATAACACTTTTGAAATATAAACAAAGCATTAATTAAATTCCAAGGCACTAAGTAAAATGTGGGGTCTTACTAACAAGACCATTACCTATTCTGCCAGCATACATGAAGCTGTGTCAAGTCTGCATCCTGAAGAAGAATCGTTGTAATATTGTCAGCTTGTCAAGCATCCTCTCTTTCACCTGAACCCAGTTAATTTCTAGACGTCAACAGTATAAAAAATATACTTAATGTCTTACTAAGAATTAAGATTAGGGCTCACAAATTCGACAGCTATCAGTACTCACAAATATCAGTCATATTTCGTGCCCGTTCAGATTATCGCTCCAATCTTCATTCTATTAAACTAAAAGTAATTTTCTTGTCTGCCGTTTATCAACTTCTGGTCCCTGAGAACTTTATAGAACCTAATCTTATGCCGTTCAGAGTTCACCTGCTTCTGGTAACCATTTAAATTTTTTTCAAATATGTAGTAAATATTTTTTAAGTGTAAATGAATAGTTTCATCCGTTGGCCTGCGGCCGCTTTCAGTCGTTCTGTACGTTGTTCTTCTGCTACCTCATTTACTTATATGTTAGAATACCTGCGAACGCAGCAGAGTGTATACTGACTTCCTCAACTAGAATATTGTGTTTGCCTACCAAGAATGACTTGCTATAAAGGGAGTGTAGCTGTACTTTTATTGCCGCTTCACTAAAAATGGTAATGTTTGCAGCTGGGCTAGATCTAATAACAAAAATTACGCAGCCTGCTATACCGGTACTCCGATTAGAAGACAAGATTGGCAGTTCATTTCTTAATACTTAAAACAATTTTTTTTTATTTCAAATACTTTTTTATTTTTTTTTTCTAAGTAAGCATTATTAGTGACTGTTCATGTTGTAACATTAGTGACAATTCTGTTACATATTTTACATTTGCTCTTTCATATATTTTTGCCTCCCATAAACAGCAACAGAAACAGAAATTAGCTAATCTATATAATGTGGTGGTTTTGAACCTAACTATACTAATCAAAACACCTTTTGTTTGAATGCTGGTCACGGCATGGATGTTTCCTAACTAAAGTAGAACTGTAATAATGAAGAAGATCCAACTCCTGCTAATAGTAAAATTAACTACTGAGATACAAAACTGATAAATAGAAATACTCAAAAAATATTACACGTTCCACATTTTGTGGTATAAATTGCAGTATCGTCAATTTCCAAGTTACCAAGTATATATCGAGAACGTCGCCAACACATTGACGTATGATCGTAAATGTCAAAAAAATTTTGTCTACATTGTCTCATGTTCGGTAATTAATTTGACAGTGTATCCGTGACTCATTTTTGGTGACACGGCAATTACGTATCCCAAAATTTGTTATTACACATTATTTATTATATACATAGTTTGGTAGAGTGGTGTTCAGTTTTTTTATTAAGCAAGCAATAAATAAAAACGATGGAGGAAGAAAAAGTTTTAAAAATAAAGAAAAATAAGTATAAATTTTAATTCGTGTTTTAAAAATAAATTTAAAAATATTTTTTTTTTATTTTAATTTACGTTATTTATAAAAGGAAATGGACTCATTGAAGAAAGATGCTTTTATTAACCATAAGGCTAAGGCACAAAGAAGATTTTTCTTCAAAAAAACAAATAAATTTTTTTTACAAAATTGTCAATACTAAATTGTTCTTCGCAAATATATTCAATTTAAATATTTTAAAAATTTATCCACAAAATTGGTATCCACACATGGGAATAATATTTTGACATAAATGATATGACGTTTAATTCAGAGACAATGTGTTTGTTTTGGAGTAATCGGAATTGTAAACAAAGTGAAAAAACACAATGTTGTTAGTTCAGAAAATTTGTCATATTGTATTTGTATGTATTGACTGCATCGCACTGAAATTTTTGGGATACATTTCCGATGTCATCGTTATCAATGACATACAGAAAAAAAGTTATTTTAAAGCTTTCGCATTACAAAACAAAATATCTATCGACTTATTTTTCTCCCTGCTATACGAATATATAAAAACATGATTTTCTTCTCTACCAGATTTTGCTACCTTGGTTCTGTAATTGTCTGTACTTTATTTTTACAAAAAACAAAAAAAAATATGAATATAAAAAAATGTTAAAAAAATTTTATTACTTGCGAACACAGAAAATCTGATAAACATTTCACTTGCATTATTTGCATTTTCTCAATTGGAACTAACATTATTATCATGTGATATTCTTCTGGTTATTACTGTATATGCACATAAGCCTCAAAACAACTTACATGTTTTTATTTTTGAAAATAAACGATACAAGATATTATTCTCCCTAGAATTTTATATTATTCTCTATACACAACCTAAAAAACCACGGTATCAGAATTTTATGCAATTTGTATAGATTTTTTTATTTTAATGGTGAGCTCAATTTTCTCAAAGAAAATTTTATTCCATGGCTTAAAGTAATAAAATTAAATTGAAATATTGATGAAAAAAACTATCGTTCTATGCGACTCTAGGATTTCATGTGAATTTAATAGAGATGAAGAACGTCAATTAAAAACAATTTTAATAAACTAAATCATCATCATCATCTTACAATATCCCTGCAGCTCCGCGTGAGCTTTGGCCTTCAACACAATATTCTTCAACAAGTCTTCAAAATTCTTCAAAATCTTGCACCGCTTGTATTTAAAATTTTTGATTTGTCGGACTTGAGTATCATTTTAAACACTGTTTGCGCATCTTCTTTTTGGTTTTCTCCTGCCACGATTACTTTCGGGCTTCCTATATAACATTACTTGGTGTTTAAGAGTTTCATAGGTTCTAATTACGTTACCAATTGGGCCTTTGCAAAACTAAATACACTTGTTAAAGTCGTGATTTTTTAAGTTGGCTACCAATTGTTTTTAGAGTGATGAGCGAAATAGTACCTTAGCTAATTAAGCCTTTTTTTACTCTTTTTAAATCTTATTTTGGACAATAGGTGGTAAAATACTCAGCCAACAAACAATATTTTGATATATTTCCCTTTTTTTATTACATTTTTTTCTATTATATTTTATTTCTTTTTCAAGGGTCCCCCCCCCCCCCCAATGGTTTTGTATTCATTTTTCACCTATTCTGAACTGCTGTTATGTATGTGCTTGTCTTTCTTGTTCCTTCTGCAATCCAATCCTAGCAAACGGTATGTAAGTATAAAAGGTTATTTTAATAAATATTTATATAAAGCAAAAACTGGAAATCTTTTTTGACAGAACTTGCAACTTCTGTGTATGACATTTAATAATACTTCTGTTACTAGCATACAACATGACAGATTCAGAAAGGAAGTTGAATATGTTAAGTGTAATCGCCGCTTGCTTATTATTTTATACCATAGATATATTTTTTTGTTTTGGGTTTTGGGAGCCATTCTATAAAATGCGCTTACACCGGTAGCTCTATCTGCCATGGTTTAGATTTTACCTAATATCAATTTTGTTCCATATCCACATTTTTTTTAAATTTTTCGAATTTTGTGCCATATTCAAATTTATCCAATTTTTGGTACATATCCAAGCAAAATTAGCTAAAAAATTTTTGTTATTATTATTTTGTTTCAGGTGTGCATAGCGTAAAATCATTATCATGATGAACCCATATCGAAGGTCAATATAAAAATTGTCGATTCGAAGAAAATAATAATCAAGCGAAGACAATATGATCGTAATATTTACAAAATATTGTACAGAAAATTTTTACCAAACATGTTGTTATGTTACCTTAATTAGTCTTAGAAATATTTTCGTCTAGTTTTCACCCAGTATACTTGTATAAGCGACGTAATGTCTCTGTCGATCTACATTTGTACATATTAAATGTGAATTAGAACGTACCCTTTGTTTGAATTATCTATGATTGTTGCTGATTTTGTTTTTGCTAATGGCATTCTGTTAGGTATTTTGATTGCAACCGAAAAAGAAAAGACATGTCGTTTCAAACATGATATTCGAAAAATTTTATTTTGAACATTTTTGTGGTAGAAAGCTAAAGAATTAATCTATATAGAATCTACATGACTCGGGAATCAGTCTTTTTGTCGACAAAAAAGTGTTGAAAAATAAATTGTCGAAAAAAAGGTTTGAAAAAAAAAATGCCGAATTTGTTGACAAAACTTTTTTTGACATTTATTTTAAAGTAGTATATTTTAAACCTAGTTACACAAAGCTTTTATCATTATCGAAATATCTAAATAAACACTATAAGAAATTAAATAATAATGTTTATCGGGGACTTGGGTTGACAACCCCCACTGAAATATATATGTAATAAAAATCATTAGTAGAAATTAAAGAGTAGGATTCAAAATAAAGGTAATCCCTTTTTCCAGAATATTTATGCAAGTGTATATTATGCGAGATCCTGAGCTAGGGCAAACTTTAGAGTTGGATTCATTTTTATATTAAAATTGGGTATTCTCTTTTTTCGGAAAATTTATATTGTGTACATAAAAGATTCTCAAATGGGGAGGGACTTTGTTGTTGGATACAAATTCAGGGTTATTCTCTTTTACAGAATATTTATACGTAAATACGTAAATTTTCGGAGTTAGCTCATTTATTATGAAAATAAAATTAATTTCTTTTTCATGTTTGACAAAATGTTCAGATTTTAAATATTTAAATGTTTTTTATCCAGAATATTTACCTAATTTACATTTCGATGTTTGATTCCAAAAAGGATATCGCCTTTTTCCAAAATGAATAGCTAATTTACTCTATCTCCCCATTAATGTCTTTAAATCGTCCGTGAGCCATGTTTGGAAAAATATGTTGAAAGTTTGGATTTTGACCCATTTGGCTTTGAAAAGTTTGGTTTTTGATGCTTTTGGATTTTGAAAGTTGGATTTTAAAATTTTGCTTTCACACAGAACCATTTCATAATTTTTGCTTTTCAACAAATCGACCCACACCTGCATGACTCATATGTTTGGTTACATTACAGATTGATTTCTCATATAGATTGATCTATTGAAAATAAAGGGATTCTGAGGGAGATGTTGTATCGGTGTAGGACCTAATGACCATATTCCAAGAATAGCTGGAATTCCTAGCTTTCCAAAAGTGGCGCATCTTATCCTTTGAGGACGAAAATGACATTTGAAAGTGGCCGTGTTGTTTTGATGTTTTTGTATAAAAACCTTTATATATGTTGATATATTAGATGCATATATATTTTAGAAAGACAATGGCTTGGAGCATATTTTAGCTACTGTTGTAGAGATATTGTAGTTCAAAGTTGAAAATGTTGAAAAAAAAACAATCCTTATTTTCTTTCTTGAAAAAACAAATACCTTATAATTTAACTATAAAACCACTCCAAATATTTATAAACTGTTAAAAAGGTCTCTGTTTTTTTCTATAACTCATACATACATATTATATGTCTACGTTGAATAGTTTAGAAGATATAAGCATTTATTAAAAAAAATTTCATTCATATCTATGCGATCTACAACGGTTTTTACACAAAAACATCAAAATAACAAGGATATTTTCAAATGTCCTTTTCGATATTAAAGATTAAGACGCGTCGCTAAAGACATATATTTTTGGAAAACTAGCAATTCCAGCTATCCTTCGGATATGAACATTAGGTCCTACGCCAATACAAAATCTCACTCAGAAGGACTGAAAATAATTAAAAAATTCACTTGGTATAACCACAGTTACTCGCAAGTACAGCCGCTCTTTGAATAATATCAATTCAGTAATTTTCAATAATTCACATTTTTACTGAATTTTCAACATTTTTTAAATTTCTATATATAAAATAAAAAAAATACATTTGAAATTGTTTTTTTTAGCTATCTCAGCATTTTCTAAAATGTTGCCATTACAAAAATATAAAATCTCCTGAATATGAACATTCCAATATTCATGATGCAACTGAAAGGAAATTGTATAAATTTTTGTTTTTGTTTTGTTTATTCAATTGAAAATCATAATAATTGTTCTACGTAGCTGTTGAACTCGTTATTTTTCTTAGGTTGTAGCATTTTATAGTAAGTTCATTGTTTCGTTTTTGTCATTTTTAATATGACCTTCTATTATACAGGGCACACTCTTATACGCTCTAAAATCAATTAGGCACGTTGGTAAAAACAAAAAATCAATTGTTATAAATTTTCAATAGTTTTCTTTACAATCTTTTATTTTCTATTTTTTTTTATTAGAACTTATTTTTGTTCTCGAAAATACAACAAGTCGGTTTTTTTTGTTCGCATTTAAATAATGTTTTTTTTTGTCTGCAGATTTTTACATTTTAACCTACATATGAAAACATTTTTATTTGTGTGCATGTGTATTTTGTCTTTGTTTTTGTTTTGTTACATATACCATGTCAAGACAATAGACATAATTGTTATGATGATTACATTTACCAAACTATTTAAAGTGAATTTTACTTTAAAGATTACAGTTGTTTAAACATTCAATCCGTCGTTTAAATTAAAAGTGGTTTTTGAATCAAAAAAAAATCTTTAAATTCTTTAAGAACTTATTAGAGCTTACAAAAAGACGTTGACTTTATTTTATTTTTCTAAGATTTTAATCTTAAAAGAGATGACAAATTAAGTTATTAGTAAAAATCAGATTTGAAGCAACAAGCATTTCATGTTACTAATCATCACTGGGTGCCCCACTTACAATAAAACAACCCAGTCCAGAGTAAAATTGATAGCCTATCAAATGTTGGTATATGGAGCACCCCTCTGGTATATAACTAGTGCTAGTAATATAGAAAAATTATAAAAATGGAACAGAAACGCATTAAAGTTTGTCTGGGGACAAATAAAACACCGAAATCATACTTTAAAAAATGTTATTCTAACAAGTATATATATGTAAGTTAGGTAATATAAGCAGCTTTGATAATTTTTCTATTTTATCAATCTGATTCGTAGGCCTTTCGATAAATTACAACGAACGGCTTAACCCTTTACCGCCGGTTGTACTATATATAGTACAGCAAAACAGGGTGTAGAAATTAATTTTTTTTTTCTGAAACTAATTTGATTTTAAAACCAAATTGTTGTGAATTCTATTCTTAAAGAATGTACCAACACTTTTATTTGCATAACACTTGCTTTGAGTTTGATTAAATGTCAATTTGATTCATTAGAAAATGTGTGTTTTTAGAAATTGCAAAATAATGTACCTTTGACCATAAAATTATTAAAAAATGTTATTAAAATTTTAAATTATTTTATAAATTAAATTGAAAAGTGTTAATTAAATAAAAACTAAAATAACGTGAATGTTAAATAAAAACTATTAATAAATTTAATCAGTTTTTTTTTGTGTGAAAAGTTTGGTGTACTATATAAAGTACAACCGGCGGATATGGGATCAAAATAATATGAATAATTTCATTTTATTGCATATATCAATATTTAAAAATTAATTATTGTTGTTTTTATGTGTTTAAGACTAATTAAAATATTTACATTATTTATTACTACATTTTACTAAAACTATTATACCTCTAAGCACTATTTCAACAATAATATTTGGACTTGGATTGGGAATAATAAGTCATTTAAATGACAGTCTTAATAATGACTTAGGTAGCGGGTTCTATTTAAAAGTGGAGGCAGGTAGAATATATTATAAATAAAATAAAATAAAATTATATTTTTAGAGAAATTTTAAATACAGAACAGTATTACAAATTTTAGAACAGGATTCAATACAACTTTAAATTTTAGAACACGATTCACATCCAGCTGGCATATTTTAGGTAATCTCTAATGAACATATTAATAGATCGTTTTCGGATATTTTCATACAAATTTATCAATAGACGAGTCGATGATAAAATATTTTGGGAAACATTCAGCTAAACAGTTCATTCGAGGAAAACCTGTTCGATTTGAATATAAGAATTGGATGTTATGCAGCTCTTCTGGTTATTGCTACAATTTTGATGTATATTGCGGAAAAAATGATCAAAATAAGCGGTTGATTCCGCTTGGTCCAAAAGTAGTAACTGATTTTTTGAAAATGATACCACAACCAACAGAAGCAACAGGTACAATTCTAGAAAATCGTTTAAAAAATTGCCCATTTGAAAAAAATAAAACATTTAAAAATAAATCTCATGGCACATTTGATTATGATATGATAATACAACCGAGTTACTTGCTGTGCAATGGATAGATAATAGCGTATGTTCAATTTTAACAAATTTTGATACCGTGATCCCGTTGCATCACGTAAAACGTTGGTCCAAAGTAGACTGCAAAAAAGTACAAATTGGTCAACCAAAAGTGTATGCAACATATAATGCAAACATGGGAGGTGTTGACAACGCTAATCAAAATATAAATGCGTATAGAATTGCTATCAAAGGAAAAAAATGGTGGTCGGTCATTTTCACATTTAACAATGGTAAATGCAAGGAAATTGTACATTCAATCAGGAAATAGTAATGACAAATTTTCATCTCAGCTTAATTTTCGGAGGTCTATAGTACGGAAAATATCTCAACTACATGTTCCTCACAAAATGCACACTCAACTTAGATGCGTCGTGTGTCATTTAAGAAGTATGTACTCTTGTAAAATATGTAGAAAAACATTATGTATAAAAAGAAAATGCTTTGCAGAATAGCATATGTAAAATTTTTAAAGAATTTATGTTTATGTTTTATGATGGTTATGTTCTTCTCAATAAAAATAAATAAAGTTAACATAAATATTAGATTTTTATTTTTTCATTCTTATATATTTTTCCATATTGATTTTTGCACCCATATCCGCCGGTTGTACTATATATAGTACAGGCCACAACTCCGGATCCGGCGGGACTATCACCACGAATTTTAAATTTGTAGTTCTTGGCCTAAAAATAGACTACTCTCAAAAATTCATCACGATCGTACAACGGGAACCTGTAGCCGGCGTTAAAGGGTTAATATCACTTGTATATTATCATAATGATGGGTACATAAAAATCAGCCTACAGAAAGGTTTTTTGGCCACAGAGACCTTCATTTATCTAGACAAAAATGGTTATATACAAAACCAAAATTATGTCCTAGTATTATTTTATTGAAATAGACGGGCTTATAGGGAAAATTATTGATTTTGATCCTCAAAATTCAATACAGGATCAAAAAACGATATAAAGTTGATTTATCCATCAAATAGATTAGATACATTAAGCTTGAGTTAGAATAAATTCAATTTTATTTAGTTTTTAAGGTTTTCTATTTTAAAAAAAAATAATGAATAACGATCAAAACAACATAAGCACAGTTTTTAACTTGGAATAGAGTATAAGAAAAATATTAAAAATATCAAGAAGAATTAAAGTTAATAAAAAAATTTGTTTAAAATTAAATTAATTAAATAAGGAAATAGTCATCGTTTTTGTAAAAAAAAAAAAATTAGGTGTAAAATTTGATGGTCGAAAAATATATAAAAAATAATAGAAAAAAAAAACTCCACTTAGACCAGGATATGTATTTGAAGTGTTTCATTTAAGATCTAAGTATTTCTAAATATTAAAATTTAATTAAAATGCAAAATATAACAACAAAATAATAGAAATAAAGTATAAATACGGTATTTATACGGTATTTATACTTTGCATACAAAATACAACGTAAATTTAAAGTTCTAGATTATCAATTTTACATTTTCAATTTTGGACATTATATCCTGACAGCATTCTGGATAATTTGTACTTATAATACAAAATATTAGTATTACTATGTATTTTGAAAATTAAAATAAAAAGTATTTAAATAACGCCAGAATGATCTAAGCGTACCAAAAATTTAGGGACAATTATACTGTCATTGATTTAAAACGGCAAGCACCTTATTCTAATTTAATATTAATTTTCTTTATGATTTTAAATGATCAAATTTTGCAAACTATATATATTGCTATCTTAATAAATTCGACGTAATTCAATGACTAATATTAAATAAAAATTTATATCATAATATTTGTATCATAAAACGCGACAAACAAAAGTTGTAACTGAATCCATCCTAATCTGATGATTTCAATAGAACTGTGGTCGCAAGCAGTTGATTCCAAAATATCGATATTTACAAAATAAATATAAATGAGATGTAAAAAGACACTTGACCTTTATTCCATAAATAACTAAATATATCACCAACAACAAATCTGATTATCTAAAATAACTGTTCTATTTTTTGTTTTTACTAAACGATGTTATCTGAAATTATTTTACTATACAGGCTTAAACTGCGTAAAGTTCAGTGTGATTTTTTACGCTTTGCAGAATGTGTTTTTTCATGGCTTGACCTATTTATCTCCTTACGAAAATAGGTTGTTTTTGTTAGAACTGAAATTTCTCCAACAACGTCAATTGGTGTCTTATATTATACATTAATCCATCAAATTATTGCTGGGAATATCCTAGCACCTAAAACTATTGATATAATAATTTTAGAGGGAATACCCGTAATTTACGTTCGATTGACCTCTTTAATGTTGCTATACGTGAATCTAACTCGAAACCAGCTTGTTTTAATGCTAACCTTAGCAATAGAAGGTTAAAATTAAAGTTGCATAATTAATAAATTATGAATTGATATCTGGTCTTTTTCTACTCTCTTTTTTTCTCTTTGAATTTATCTTTTTAACATTCTGCTAATTATAGCATGTTTATTTTTGTTCTATTTATTTTTATCTCTTACTAACATTTGTAACTAACGATGATGGATACTAACTCACTGGATGATGATCTCACTGCTTAGAAATATGATGCAAGCTTTCGTCTATAATGGTTAGTTTGATTTGCTTGCTCTAAGCAATATCTAACAGTATATAAACTGTGTACCTAGGCTAAAGAATTCAGTAGTGGATATTTGTACCGAGTTAAGTGAACTAAGTAGATCAATTGTAAACATATAGAAAAATTGTACAAAGTAAACTTATTTCAGATCAAAAAAACATAAATTGGAATGCATGACGAGAGCAAAATATTTAATCGATGTTTGAACAAGTAGTACTATCTAATAAACAACATAGAATATTTACTACCAACCTGATAAAGCTATAGTATGCAGAGAAAGAACCAGCATTTTATTAACACATTTATTATACCTTTCAGTACTTACCCGCTACTTTATTGATGAATAAAAAATAATTAGATACATTCATTAGGCTTAAATAAAATAATTAGAAATAGAAAATGAAATGAATTTAAATTTGTGGCAATTACGTTTCATAACCGATAAAAAATACCATCTGTAATTTAAAGCCACAATTTTTAAATTGTCGAAAATGTTGATAAAGCTCGAAATATTGTCCAAATCGTATAGGTACAGAAAGATACCTGAGTTCAAGCCATACACCCTCGTATTAAACGAATCTACATTTTAAGATATTTTACCAGAGCTCAAATTACTGTCAAATAAAGCTCTTGTGTTCGATTTTAAATAATTAAAATAAATATTTTAAATTATTAATATAAAAATAATAATTAAAATATTATCTCATGATGTCGCTTAAGCTTCTGGAAACCCCAAAAAATTACGGGATGTATATAAAAAAGTTATATTTAATACAAATCCAAATAGTATGAATAGTCAAATCAACTCCATTATATTTCAGAATAACGCATACAACGAGCCACAGGAAATTTCTAATGTCATGAACAAATTTTTTACTAATGTTACACAAACCCTCAATATTCCTTCCACTGACATTGATACTAATTACCTTAACCGCTTTTATTTTCATAGAAATATATACTTAAATCTTAATCTGTTCCCAACTAATATACAAGAGGTGAGTGAGGTAATTAATACGTTAAAAGCATTTGCTGCAACAGGATATGACGGAATTTCCACAAAATTTGTAAAAGAATTCACCAAAGAATTGAGTCCTATTCTGACGAAATTCATTAATCTATCATTTATGACAAATAATTTTCCGAGTTGCTTAAAAAAAGCAATAATTACTCCTATTTTTAAAACTGAAGATAAAACTAACCCATCAAGTTATAGACTTATTTCAGTGCTCCCAGCATTTTCAAAAGTTTTTGAAACCATTATTAAGAAAAGACTAATCTGTTTTTTTAACTCTAATCCGATTTTACACCCGGATCAATATGGATTCGAGCGATACTCTAATACAACGGCGGCCTGTCTTGCTTTAACGAATTCTATCATTAAAAGCATGGATGAGGGAAAATACACGGGCTGTGTTTTCATTGATTTAAAGAAGGCTTTTGATTGTGTCGATTTTCAAATACTACTAGAAAAGTTTTCAAGCTTAAACTTTACTGAATCGCAAATAGCTTTCTTTAAATCATACCTATACGAAAGAACACAGTGCGTACGTGTTGCATCACATACGAGTGATTGGTTAAGTATCAGAAAAGGAGTTCCGCAAGGCTTAATTCTTGGTCCTGATCTGTTTAAATTATATATCGATGACTTAGCACGTCTTCCATTAATTGGCAGCATTCAACTCTATGCAGACGATGCTGTTATTAAGTATTCGAATCATAATGAGGATGAATTTTTTGTTACAATTAAAAATGATCTTGAGATGATAAATGAATGGTTATTCCACCATAAATTACTTATGAATGTTGATAAAACGAAACTACTGTTATTCAACAACAAAAATTTTCAAGTGAATTCTTTCACTCATAACAATCTTAGTTTTGAAATAGTTCAAAAATATAATTACCTTGGTCTTTTCTTGGATAGTAGGATGAAATGGAATGAACATATAAACCAGGTTATAAAAAAAATATCACCTTATATATTCTTATTGAAGAGGTTAAGGAAGTTTCTAAATAATAAGGGGCTTTTCAATATCTACTCTTCTTATATTTTATCCCAAGTTACCTACGTTAATCCAATCTGGAACGGTGCTGCTCAGAAATATCTTATCAGAATTGAAATCATGTTAAACAAAGCTATCAAAATCATTCATAATTATAATATATTACATCCTACCCATTTGCTGTATAATAATACATATATAAGCTTTCAAAATATCTGTAAACGAGAGTTGTACATAGTTGCTTTTAAAATTATTAATAATAAAATTAAACATAATTTCATTTTAAACAGAAACATGCATATTCATAGTCATGATACTCGTAATAAAGCTAACTTCTATTTGCACTTATTCAAAACAAACAACCAAAAGAATAATTGTGTTTATAATTGCCTAAAATTTTTTAATGAATTACCGATTGATATTAAAGATACAGAAAATATTTGTGTTTAAAAAAAAAATTTTGGAATTCTTATTTAAATAACTATATACTTTTTTATTATAATTTTTATCTTCACTTTATTTCTATTGTATATTTTGATTTATTTTATATTTATATTTTGTTTTATATAATATACTAGCTTTGTAACCCGTCATAAATGACGGAAACAAAATAAATCCTAGTTTCTTTTTTTCTTTCATTAGATTCTTTATTCCGAAATTACAGTACTTATGTTTATATCACTTTTTATTTATTTTTATTTATGTTTATATTGGCCTAACACTAATATTTTTTTTTTATATAACAGAAAAAGAAGTACCATACCAACAAATTTGTATAAAATGTTTGTATTTTTGTATGGTATACTCGTACTCACTTCCATTTAGTTATAATTCGTTAGTTGGGTTCCATTTAGTCTAAATTATACCGTATTAGCGTTATTGTGGCCTCTGGGAGAGCAAATTTAAAAATGGGATCTTATTTTCATTTAAATTTTGTCTTTTGTATACTGTATAGGGATCTTTTTTTGCTATATGAATAAACTGTTATTATGGTATTGTGTTATTTTTAAAAAAATATTCAAAATTTTGTATCTAAATTGGTAAAATTTACAAAAAATACAAAAACATTTTCATCAATAATTTTCAATTTAAAAAAAACAATGTTTTATTATCCGGCGTAGAAGTAGAGTTAATTATCCTACTCTACTTCTATCAAGTTCTATTGATTGAACAGTGAAGTGAAAAGTGAACACTTAACACTGAAAATAAAATAATATTTTTGGAATGGAGCATGCAGAACATACAGAATACAGATACAGCAAATAATAAAAAAAAACAAAAAAAAAAAACAAAAATAATTTTTTTTGAGTGAAGTGAGTTACGCATACAATAATGACAAAAATAAAAGGTATAAGCAATAAAGTAGTATAATGTATAATATTATACAATACAAATATGCTGATACACATATATATTATTGTGTATAATTTTAAGTAATAAGAATAACCTTTGAGTGAGTTATGTTTTTTTTTGTGTTAAATGCTGTTTGCCTTTTGGTTATTATACCATATTAATTCTATTGATTAAATTTCTATTAGTCCTTATTATTATAAATCAAATAAAAAGTTTGTTTTATTTATATTATTATTATTATTTAATATTTTTCCTTATTATTTGCGAAGAACACTAACATTAAATTAAAAAAATATAGTTCATGCAATCAATTTTTCCTGCAAAGGTTCAGCATGGTAGACATGGGTTAAAAAAAAAGCACCAAAGCAATTTGTATATATATGCATTTGTATACATATGCAATTTGTATATGTGTTGGAGCGTTCCGTCGAACTTACAAACATCCAGATAAATGCAGAATAATATATATATAATTATATGTTTTATTTTTTTTTTATTTTACTATACGTCCTCATAGAAAACAAACTTTTTTTGATTAACTTTGTTAAATTTAAGTAATAAGGCCATACAGCTTATGCTAAGGCCTATATCCTTCATATTTTCACCTAATTGGTTTCATATACTTATGTTAATGAGGTCAATATTTATTTTTTATAATTCACATTGTAAAATTATTGTTAAGTTATAAGGTAAATATTATATATTTATTAAATATAAATTAAATAAAGAAAAAAGAAAAAAAAAAATTTTTCTAATTGAAAATTATTTACTTTTATATACATTTAGGAAATAGCTTAGACTACAACCTGTTACCAATCGTTTATCACCTCTGAAGAATTTTTCCAAATTCATACACCTGGTATAATTTAATAATTTCAATATTTTGAACACTCCATTAAATAATTTAAGAAAAATTAAAATTTCAAAATAGCTAGGTTGATGTTATTAATTTGGCTAGTACAACTTTCCCTAAATATTCCAAAAGTTTTCTTTAAATTCTGGTAGATTTCAGGTAGAATAGAAAAATTTCTAATGTCATTTTTATCTTTTTATTTTTTATTAAATAAAACAATTCAAAAAGTGCAAAACAAACCAAATATTTTCACTCGTACATAATAACTACGATATAATATGAATAGTTAAAACACCATTATAATAATTTTATTATTCAAAAAAATTTTTTTTTCTTTTTCAAAATAATCCTGAAGGATAAAATGCAAATTTTGCATTGTTTAAAAGTGAAAAGCTTTATTGAGTTTTATTTTTATTTTCTGTTTTTATTTTCTGTTTTTTGTTTTATGGTGTACGTGGTGCAATACACAAAACAAAGTAAATTGAATGCGCAGTTAAAATTTCAGAAAATCATGAATCTCAGTAACCGCTATCTTTGCATAACAAAACCAGATTTGTTTTTGAAAAAAACGTGAGAGCATGGAAACATTTTGTGAAAATAAAAATAAAAGAATGATAAAATATTTTTCGTTATTTAAATTTGAAAACAAAATACGAAATATTTTGAAATTTTAGTAAAGCAATTTTATTTCTAAAGTGTTTAATAAAGAGTAACCGCATTTTTAATTTGAAGTATATGAAATGATTACTTAGAACATTATTTAGGATATTTTATTATGTTCGATTCTACTTATATGCATGCTATCAAATTAAATTTTTGTGTTTGATGAATATGAAACATTCGAAGATTTCAGCTCACCTGCTTGTCTAACAACATCAGTGTAATACTTAGTGTAATACCTGCTTGTCTTACATCTCCGATGTAATTAATCATAATAAGTCAATTTTTTTTTTTGAAATACCAAATAATCATAATTATTTTTTGGGGCTATATCGCTTAGATGAGGTTTAACTCAATGCACAGTCTTTTATCATTTTAGTGTCTGTCTTGGGCAACTGTCCTGATGCTAAAACAATTATTTTATTGTTTTTATTTTTTATTATTTAATACGATTTTGATTTAATTATAATAATTAGAATTTATATTCAAAATATGGGGATGCATTTTAGCTAAAACCGATATTAAATCCATTCAAAGATTCTAAAAACAGACATTATAATGGTGAATGCTCCAGAAACAGTGACAAATATTGTGATCGAAATATTGATCAGTTGACTACAATATAATAGCAAAAAAAAATTAAGCAAGATTGCTTAAACATGCCACATTGGTGTCACAGTTTTTGGATAAAAATAACTTAACATTAAGTGTGAAGAAATTAACAAACGTTAAAGAGAATTAAAACTATTTAAACTAGAGTGTAAAAAACAGTAAAAAATGAATAATGAAATACAAATGTAAAGTAATTTAGAGACATACTAATATTTTGTATATTTTGTAAATTAATCATCACACATGCAATCATACTTTGCACCGTCTGTAACAGTTTTTTTATTGCCATGCATAGTTGACGGAAGAAGCATATAAAATACTCAAAAGCACAGTTGAAAATAGTCGAATATTTTCCTTTTAATTTTATCAAATGTGCTTATCATACATAAATATGCTCATCATACGTATTATGTATCATACATGTATGATAAGCATACTTAATAAAATTAAATTTGAAAATATTAGACTATCTTCAACAATTATACAAATTTTACTGTACTTCTAAAAAATAAGTTTTTCTAAAAACTAGATTTGTATTTTGTTCGTAAAGCTTAAAGAATTATTACTCATACATTTAAAACAAAAAAATTATATTCTAACAGACTTAACATAAATTTAAAGCTAAAAAACAGAAACACTTTAAGTTTTTGTTCAGTGTATAGATAGCACCGCTCAATATTCTTATTATAAAATGTAAAAAAATATATTTGAATAAATCGTGACACCGTGTTAACAGAAATAGCTTATTGATGTCACCACGTCGTGGAGATAATATTATTAATCACTTGAACAGGAAATCAAAGTCATACAGTTTCACGTTAGAGTGAGCGATTGACCAAATATATCATTCTCTAAAACTATTATTTCTTTCTTTTCTTTTAGAATCATACCAATTTTCTTCAATCATTAAATTTTCCCAAAAAAGTTAATTATTTTTCTCTTTATAGTTTACTCAGTCCACGTCCACGGCATCTAGACATATTTTTCTGCACTTAATGGTAAATTATTATTATATCTCTTACACGTCATATGCCATTCATATTAGCACCTGCATCGGTATCGTAAGTTACTATTACATCTGGTGTAGTGTTCATGAATATCATTGTTCTAATACTAGTTTGGTGGTTGGTTTTATTTAGTTACTCCTGATCATTAATTCTTTATAATGCATTCATTTTGATATTTCATATTTTTTATTAATAAAATCTGTTGATGTTCCATGTTTTGATTGAAATAAATTTTTTATTTCCTTATTTTGTATTTTTTCAAGCCTGTTGATATTTTTTAGATCCCCAAATGGTTATTCCATATGCTATGGTGCTATGACTGTAGTAGGTACACTATAGTAGGTAGATATTTTTAAACCAGACTATAGTAAGTATAGGACTAGGACTATAGATAAACAGACTATAGTAGGTAGATATTTTTATTCTTTCTGTTAGCAGTTTTTCGGTATTTCCAAATAATCCACCTATTCGTCTGGCCTTCAAAATTAGTTCATTAATCTGTTTGTTCCAGCTAAAATTTGCATCAACTCAAATACCTACATATTAAAATTTATACATATATGCTTCTATAGTATATTTTATCCTAGTCTTCTTTCTAAGCTGTAACTATCGGATATTTTGTATTATTAACATTTATTGTGAGATTGTCTAAGGACATTTGTGAATAATTCGCATGTCAATTTTGTTAACATTATTTTCAGTTTGCACAACAACTAGATTGTAAGCAAAAAAAAAACGTTTTTACCAACAGAGTAAAATTTGAAAAGTCACTTATATTGCATTAAAATAGTATACTGGTCTTAAGGAGGTCCTTTTTATAACACCATATTCAACATATTTAAATTGACTTGACACTCTTTTATATTTTGTATATTATTTCGTTGAAATTGCTTTCAAGCCATTGATAGTCTTTGCTTTTTATCCCGCATTCTATTAAGATTCTAAGCACAAATTTTTCAATCTAATGAGTTAATAGTTTTAGCTAGTCGAAGAATACCATACATAATTACTGAATATAACATCTAGACAATAATAATACTTACTATTAACATAATCAAACTGCATTTTGATATGCAAATAGTCCCATGTGCAATAAATTCCAAAATGATTCTTGAAATCAATTATGAAAAAATTAAATTTATAAAATTCTATTAATGAATCGAAATGTTTTAAAATGTTAAAGTTTTATACCCACACTAAGACAACTTCTCCCATATGAATTGCAAAGTAAAATAATTTTGAATAACCAATGTAGAAAATAAATGTTTTTTTTTTTGTATTTTTATAATTTTTTCTTTAAATAAAGTTTTTATTTTAAAAATTGTTCAAAAAATAAAAAAAATAAATAAAAAAAAGTTTTTAATTTTGAAAGGAAACTATTCTTATTTTAAACACTTTAAAGTAATAAACTGAGATAATTTAACAAAAAAAAAAAAAAAAAAAAAAATATAATAATTTTCTTTGAATTTTTTTTTTTTGTTTTTCTTATATTTTATTATTTTGAATACAATAACACTACACATTATTGTTAGTGGATATCTTAAGAATAAATTTAGGATCAAGTTCTTTTAAATATTCAACAAAATATAGAAATTATAATAATGTACACCTATAGCTATAATGTAAATAATTCATGAAGTTTTTGGAATTCAACAAAAGTTTAAGAATGAAAATAAAATTATTTATTATGAAAATTTTGATAGAAAAATAAAAAAAAAAAAATATTTAACAGCAAAAAACTTGATTAGAAACTTCATTGGAAATTTTCTTGAAACGTGATTATTTCGCAATTTTATTTTATTTATTTAATAAATTTAATTTTATCTAAATTCGTGCCTTCTCGTTTATTATCAAAAATAATATTGTATTCTTAATTTAATATTTGAGAAATATCAAAGAATATTTTAGAAAAAAATATTAATGTTAAGTCGAGATTGGTGTAAATTAATCAGGAAGTAGAATTTAGAAAAACAAATTAATTAAAATTAAAATATTGAAAATAACATATATAGTTTGTCAGTCAGTCAGATTAAAATTAAAATCTATAAACAACCAGTCGATAATTCAAATGCAAAAGGTTAATAACTTACCAAGATCTAATGTGTTGAATATTTTAGTTATTAAGTGTAAGTAAGTAAGCTTATCATCCTTTAGCCTACCAAAATATTGCATTGAGTTTCAGGCGGAGTGGATGCACATAAAGTAAGCCTCAAACTGGCCAGGTATTATCTGTCGGAAATATCTATATACCCCAGTCAGTCAGGCTGCAATTAAAGAGCTCAAATTGGTAATCATCAATTCAACAAATGTACTGCCCTATCTTAGCTCACTCAACAAACTAGCGAATTGATTCAGGATACAGTGACGCTCTGACTAACTCCAATGCAGATCAGGTTGGTACAAAAAGTACTATTTTGAAAATTCTTGAGCAATTTGGGATTATCTCTAGCTATATGTAATCTACTGCTTCGCAAATATGAAATAAAAATTTGAAATTTCAGATGGTCAAGTAGACACAATGCAATATCACCAAGCAAATCTGACCTATGCTAAACCTGAAGCTCTCCTTTAACCTACTATCGCTGAAAAGGTGTGATATTTGCACTATGGTCGTGGAAATTACGGGTCATTGTTTTTTTTGGCAAAGAGTTGAACTCACCACAAACGATTTTGCAGATGTGTTGAGAGAATGAAGTGGATGAAACTGTTCAACATCTGCTGTACTTGCTTCTGTACCTGGTTTTTTTTTATTAAAAAATTAAAACCCATCTAGGATTCTTCTTTCTTGATGACCTTGAAGTCAACCGACTTTTAAAAAGCTCGAAATAGTTCAGCGAGTAGATTCTTATGCGAGGAAAGTTCCCGTGGTATCTTAATGGGTTAAGTATGTCGTCATACTGCCTACAGCTACTACTACTTTACCTACGTTTCAATTAACGATGAGTTCAAAGATGCAATACAATTATTCTGGTAAGTTCTACGATCATCTGTACATAGTTAGAGATGAGCAGAAAAGTGATTTTACAATCATTGGTACGAACTGTTGTTGCTTAATTCTTTCAGATCACAGTGACAAACATTAACAGCGATTTTGTCATAAAATTTTAATCCACATGTGATTCACAATTAGACATGAAACAGAGTGAATTTCCATTTCAATTCGCATTTTCTAACTATTAACTGCGATTGCTATATTTGATTTTTTTTAACCCTTTCGCGGACACTGACGTGTATAGACGTCATAACAAAGTTTTTCTGTGGGACATGACGGGTATTACCGTCAAAATTTATTTTATTAAAAAATTCATGTCGTCTATAACCGTCATGAACTACATGAGTTTGTAGGGATTGTTTATATTAAGTGTCCCATAGAAACTGCAAAATTTCGTTTAATTGTCGGTTTAAATTCAAAAATACTCACCACATAGATATTGTTTGGAAATATAATTTGGGAATTTCCCAGAAAGGCATGACGTCTTATACCGTCAATCTTATACGTAAATTTCTTCAGTGTTGAAACAAATGACTTTCTGAATAGATGTTTTTGTGAATACGGTTAATTTTTAATTTATATAATTTATAAAAGGTAAATATTTACAGTAATTAATATTATAATAAATGAATTTGTAGTAATAAAATAAAAATATTTAAAGAACTTTTTGACCAAATAACAAAATGTCGTATGAAGAGGTTAGAAAAAAGATAGAGAAATTATTTGATGAAAGTGCAAATGAAAGTAACGACAAAGCTGCTTCTGATTCAACAGACACTGATTTTTTTTTGAGGATGATGGGATTTACTCTGGTCGTGATCCAAATTATGAACCATCTGAAAAGAACACAAATTTTAGTAGCTCAGATGAGGATAAAATAGAACCTCGCGATATTACTGAAAAAATAAATTATGAAAATTTATCTGAAATTGAAAGTGAAGTTGAAATTGATGGTCAAGGTTCTGATGAAAATTAAAAACGATAACTGAAAGCATTCCAGAATTTAATTTTGATAAAACTTAGTCTGGAATAAAAATTGATATTGCTTCTAATGCTACACCATTCGATATATTTTCTAAAATGTGGACTCCAAAGATTGTAGCAACATTTGTTGATAACATTCGGTTATAAACGTCATGATGTCTATCAACGTCTCTGACTCAGGATATCGCCCAAATTATATTTAGAACATCATAACGGAAATAGACGTCAAAAATTTAATCTTATTTTTAAGAATGAAAAAGATTTCTTATTCAATTTCCCAGAATTTCTCTATCATTAAAAATGACAAAAATAGAGCAAGTGTCCCACAGTGAACCAGCAAAAAAAACGAGTGTCCGTCAAAGTACGAAGAAACATCGCAGTAATAGTGTTATTTAAATAAGAATATACAGAAAGTCAACAACTACCGTTATTAGATTTATTATTAACCTAAACAAGAACGTTCATTGAACTAGATCTACAGAAAGCCTGCGAATACTATGGCAGAGTCATTCCGAATAGCACTCCTATCAACATAAAATGGGTCTTCCAGCCACATGCGATCCATTGAATGCTAACCCTTCCCATCACCCGGAAAGGTTTAGTAAAAGATTCTAAACACATATTTCAGATTGTAAGAGTAACGGATATTCAGAAAATCCATCCCTAACTTACTCACCAAACGCAGAAGAACTTTACAATGTTATAACCTACTCACTAATTGGTAACCCAAAAGAATAGTTGCATTGGTATTTAGTGAAATTACTCTCCCACTCAGAGCGAAAATAAAAAACATCGGTTAGACATAGTATATAGCAGTACAATTAATCAACTTAAAGCAATGCTAAATTACATAAGAGATTCTCTGAAAATAGCTCAGCATAAAGTATCGAAATTTATAAAATTAAGAATGACTCACTCCTAAATAAAGACCCAAGCAAAGGATATTCTTCATTGTTTAAATTTTTACTGAAATCTAATAGAACCTAAAAGGCCCGCCTACCTGTCACTTTAACATACATTTAACCATCATTTAACCTCTACCTGTGCTATTTTATTGGAAAGTAAACAACCAACCAGCTTCGAAAACAAGAATCAGCACCTGTTTAATAAAAATCAATAAAACGATATTAAATTTCTTTCCTCAGCCGAGTACAAAACACTGAAGCAGTATGCAAGTAGTAAACGAAATACTACAACAAATTTTTAAATGTGGCAAACCGTTTTAAATATAGAGTAACTTCGCCATTGTAATTTTAGTGGGAACTAAGCGGTATGCAAAAAATATTATTAAAATAGAATTTCCATCAATTAGTTATCAGCTAATCAAGATGGCCACCGAAACGATATATTACATAATATTGAGCTTACAGTACCAAGAAGGTACAAAAGCAGTATATATACAAATGTAAATTCATTGAATGATCTACCAACGGTTTGTATGAAAAATATTCTTTATTTAAAACAATACAATTGTAATATTGTATAATAAAAAGCTAATTATGGGGTTTATTCAGTTTGTATATGATATCCTCTTTAAAATGAAAAATCAATAATTCTTTTGAATTATTATAGTTTGTATTTAATGCTAGAAATGCAAGGTAAACATAGCTAACATATAGATAATGTTTAAAAAGGCTAAACACATATTTGAGATTGGGAGAGTAGAAATTTATACACTGTAGTGTTCGAATAGTATATAAGAATATCATCATACGCACACTAATGTTTTTTTTTTCATTATTTATTTATTAAATTATTACTTAGTAACTAAATCTTAATATACATGAAATCATTCGTGCATATATTCGATACCGCAAGACTTCAGAACTACTACACCGTTTGACACTATATTTTGAAAATATGTTAGATTTGTCTGCAAGCAAGTTCTTAGATATGTTTCGTTCCAAAATCGTACTGATTCAGATAGCTGCCATACAACTCATAGCACCTATTAAGAATATCATGAAAACTAAAGATGTTACGGACCTAAAAATTGGTAGTTGAGTACTTCCTGGAAACTAAACAATGAAATACTTTTTACTGTTTTTTAAGATTCAAACTGGATCGGGTAGCTGCCATACAACTCTTAGCACAAGTCAAGAATATTTCAAAAGCCAATTGTGATGCAGACATAAATATTTTCAATACAACTCGCCTTGTCAATAAAATAAAATAAAATATCTGAAAATAAGATAAAATTTCTAAATATCTGTTATTTATAAACAAGGCCATAGTAACGTCAAGGAGGGTCAGCTAGTTATATATTAAACTAATTCTATTTTAATAAATTATATTAGATTTTAGATATTCATTAAAATGCTTCAATTTATAAAGTGTTTTTTAATGTAATAATTAATAGATTAAAATTAAGACCTAGCTAAATGCTGTCTGGTCGTATAGAGTTATATAATAATTGTTTGCTTATAATAAGTTTATTAATCTACCTACTAGTACACTGAAAAATTTTTTACTGTTTTTTCAATAAATCGGTTGTTGAATCGGTTGTAAAAAATGCCAATAATAATATTTGTTAAATTAATAGTAATTTTTATTAAAATGATAACAAAAATGATTTTTTAACACAAAAAAACAATAAAAATTGTACCTATAATAATATTAATAACAAAAATTGTTCAAATAACAATTTTTGTTATTAAAATTAAAATATAATTGTCAATTTAACAATTTTTGTCGTTACAGAATCATTGTTAATATAATAACAGAAATTGTTAAAATTTGTAATTAAAAATAAAACTATTGTTATTAATTCAATAATCAAAATCATTAAAATAATAACAAATTGTATTTTGACAGTCGAAATTAGCAAAAATACAAGACTTGTTATTAAAATAATAGTAAGTTGTGTTTTTAATAACTTTTACCTATAATTTAACAAACATTTCTTAAAATGAGAAAAAATGTTTTCAAATTTATAAATTCTTATTCAGTTCAAAATCGCAGGATAAAAAGAACGTTTTGCTAAAGTTAATTTAAAAGTGAATAAAAATGTGTAAAAAAGAATAAATACCAATAAAAAATACTTATTTAATATACATATATTTCTTAATAATTATTGGCTGAACATATACCTAATTGGAATAAATTTAAGGAAATTTCCAGAGGTAAGCCCGATAAACAGTTTTGACAAAAGTGTTCCTAAAAAGTCGTGAATGTGTTCCGTGCCCATGGAACACATTCACGACACAAGTAGGGATAAAATGGTGCAAATGGTCGCAAATGTCAAGGCACATGTGTCTCTCATTGTAATACAGTGTCGTAATTGGAATAAATTTAAGGAAATTTCCAGAGGTAAGCCCGATAAACAGTTTTGACAAAAGTGTTCCTAAAAAGTCGTGAATGTGTTCCGTGCCCATGGAACACATTCACGACACAAGTAGGGATAAAATGGTGCAAATGGTCGCAAATGTCAAGGCACATGTGTCTCTGTCATTGTAATACAGTGTCGCGTATATGTCGACACTTTTCGGACACATGTGTTTCATGATATTTAAAGCACATGTGTCAAGCAATTGTCGACACTCTTCGCACACATGTGTTCCTCATATTTACAGTAAATTTAATCGATAAAGTGTCGACACATTTTGGACACATGTGTTTCTTAATATTAACAACACAAGTGTCGAGGAAGTGTCGACAAACTTCACACACATGTGCTCCTATTTACGGCAAATTTAGTCGATAAAATGTCGACACATTTCGTATTCTGTTATAATATTTTCCAAAAATTAAACAAAATTCAATTCTTGTGCCAAGTGCATGATTACTGCACCATATTTCCAGCTAGAATAGAGGATAAAAAGATGGAAAAAGTAGAAACAATAACTTTTGACGTATTAATTGTTTTAATTATTTAATTTAAATAATTTATATAATAATATAATTTTTTGAATACACAATAATAATTTTGGCTTTTTTTGTTTTTGCCTTTCGTGTTCCAAAGATTTCTCTGGTTCCAAAGATTTCATAGCTGAACCAAATTCTCTAGATATTGCAGTAATTTCAGATTTTAATATTTTATTGAATATTTTCTTCCTTTAAATTCTTGCACTGATTTTTAATCAAATTGATTTTTAATTTCTGCAAACTGTTTTATAATTTGGGTGCTGAAAGTTTTAAACTATTTTGTTTTAAAGTTTTTATCTTATTTTTTTAAATATTTGGTCCTTTATTGATGAGTTGGGAGAATCAAACTTTTTCTAATTCTATAAAAAAGTAACAGAACATTGATTTTTACTAATTTATAAATATTGCTTAAAATTTTAATTTTAACAAACCTTGAATTTTTCTACAAAACTTGATTCAAATTCCGATTTTCTAAGAATCAAGATACAGACACAGTGAAAACACTTTAGGGACACTGCAAAGAAAAGTCGATAAAATAAGTAAAGTTGTAAGAGTAAATATACGGACACAACAGAAAAACTTTAGGGACACTGCAAAGAAAAGTTGGTACAACTAATTTTTTTAGTCCACATTTACATTAATCTTGGCAACATACCTGGTATTTTAAACTTTTATTGCAATCCAATTTACAACTTTTATTTTTTTATTTTAAAAATTATAAGAATAATTCACACTTAGCTTAGTACTTACAAGAAACAATAACAAAAACAAACTAACGCAATAAAAAAATAATTTGTCAACCGAATCCTATTAAACTTTATTGCATTCGGTCGTCATAGTTACCAAGCTATTTGCTATTGCTAGGATTTGAAAATTATGTTCTACATTGATAATTATTGGATAATTATTATAGAAATGAAAAATCAAGTAAAAGAAAAACAAAAAAAAATATTTTTATTATTTTTCCCTTGTGCTATGTACACAAATAGGTACACATTGTGTTCCTTCATCTTTCTACGACACATTTTGTTTATCGGGAAGTTTTATTTTATATTAATTACGTGAAATAGTGCAATGATTAATATTTAAATTATATTATATTTTCGTTTTTTGAGAAATAGTTATTAGAACCACATGTATATTGTGTAGAAGAAAAAATATAGTTTGTATTTCAATTGCAAACCGACTTAAACTTCGTAAGTTCAAAGTATTTTTTGTTTTTACATTAATTATATATATACGCTGAGAAATTAACTTAACGAAATTTGTTTTGTTTTAGATTAATTGACTTAAAATCATCATTCATCAATATATAAATGAATGTACAAAATTAAAGAATGTTCCGTTAAATCCATGATTGAATTTATTGCAGCTGATAAAGTAAAACATAGTAAGTTTTTTTTTATGAATATAAAAGTGTTTAACAAAGTAAGCTTGATTTCATAAAAAATATAATTTATATAAATATAATAATATAGGTACATCTATTAAAATTAATCTTCTTGTTTTGTATAATATAAAATAAATTTACTCTATTTCTTTGTATTTAATTACAGATGGGAAATTATTAACAACGTTTTACTTATTGCACCACATACTAGTACCCACAGCAAGAATTGTTCTTACTGTGGCAAATAAAGAAAAACTAAACTTAAAAAAATTTGGATTTGTGATTCACAAAGTTCTTTTGTAATTATTGGTAACACAGTTCAACAGCTGAAAGAATTGTTAGAGAAACGAATTAAAGAAAATCTGCCAGTTCAACCGTTACTACTTCTAGCAGGAACTGTAGATGGCCATAAAGAAATGTGTTTAAAAAGAAGTGACAATATCTCCTCTAAATTCATTAAAAAATTCTCATCTCAATTATCAGCCATTATTAGTAAAATTAGTAAATAATGCAATTCAAAATTCTGTTTTTCCTAAAAGTCTCAAAATAGCAATAGTAACCCCTATATACAAATCAAGTTCAACTACAAATCCAACAAACTACCGACCGATTTCTGTACTAAACGCTTTGTCAAAAATATTTGAAATAATCATCAAACGCCGCCTTAATTTATTTTTTACAAATAACAGCATTTTACATGAAGAACAATATGGTTTTGAAAATAATTCTAACACTACATCAGCATGTCTCAGTTTAACAAATTTTATATCCAATAACATCGACAATGGGAAATTTGTTGCATGTATATTTTTGGATCTACAAAAAGCATTTGACTGCGTTGACCATGAGATACTGTTATTAAAATTGATTAATCTTGGTTTTAGTCCATCCAATATAAGCTTTTTTAAATCATATTTCACTGATAGGCTACAAAGAGTCAAAATAGGAAATTCTCTTAGTAGTTACCTTACTATTAAAAAAGGGGTACCACAGGGATCCATCCTAGGACCAGACCTTTTTAAGCTCTACATTGATGATATATCCCGACTAAAGCTGAAAGGCTCAATTCAACTGTATGCTGATGATGCAGTAATACGATATTCAACAACAAGCGAAATCGAATTGAGGAGCGATATTGAAAACGATCTAAATAATATTGAAATATGGATTACTAAACACAAATTAAGCCTAAATGTAAAAAAAACCAAAATTATTTTGTTTGGAAATAAATTATATAACTCAGAAAATTTCTTTTATAAATCTAAATTAATAAAAAACTGTAGATAGCTTTAATTATCTAGGGTTAATTATCGATAAAAAGTTGAAATGGACTGACCACGTCCACCATATTATTAGCAAAATATCACCCTATCTTTTCATATTGCGTAGATTACGGAACTTTATTTCAACCAAAGCATTATACGCAATATATTCGTCTTTTATAGTGTCACACATTGTATATCTCAATCCCGTATGGAACGGTGCGAGCCAGCAAACCTTAAGTCAGCTGGATGTCATTCATAAGAAATCAATAAAAATTATTCACTTCTACCCACGTATGTATCCAACAAATTTATTATATTCTGATAAATATTTAAGTTTCACTAATATTTGTAAACGAGAACTATATCTAGTAGCGTTTAAAATAGTTAATAATAAAATCAAACATAATTTCATTTTGAGTAGAATGATAGACATCCATACACACAACACACGAAACAAATCCAATTTCTACCTGTCCTTGTTTAAAACAAATCAACAGAAAAACAACTGTCTGTATAATTGTTTGAAATTGTTTAATGACCTGCCGATACAACTTAAAGAAATTGATTATTTTAGAGTTTTTAAAACCGGAATACAAAAATTTATATTAAATATTAGTTGACAATAAAAATAAAAAAACAAAAATAAATAAATGGAAAAAAGTAAAAATAAATTATAAATAAACAAAAATAATCGAATATAAGAATATTTGGTATTATTACAACAACAATAATAAAAAATTAAAAATGTTTGATAGTAGTAATTGCAGTAAAAATGTTAAAGTTAATTTCATAAGTAGTTTTAAATAGTCTTTATATATAATTTTTATAATAGAATTAGTACTTTTTTGTTTTCTTTTTTATTTTTTTTTTTTTTCGTTTTATAAATTTAAGCATTGAAGTTTATCTTATTTTTTAAGTTTTCCTATAATGTAATTTATTTTATTTCATATTATTGACAGTTCCATAGCTTTTCTTTTCATAACTTTTCTTTGTATATTAACTTTTATTTGCACTTTAATTTTTTTTAAATTTTAAGATCAGACAGCCTAGACTAAGATCTACAACTTACAATTTAGTTTTAAGTTAATGAAATTTTATATTAAATTAGTATGATTGAAATAAAGAAAAAAAAAAAAAAAGTGCTTTATGTATATAAAAATTATTAGCAAATAAAAAAAAAGTTATTTTGAATTAAATATAGTACATTATGTTTCATTTAAGACATCTAACAAAAAAAAAAACTGTTATAAAAAACTATAAGTTTAATAATTATTATTCAATTTTCTTTGTTGATGTAGAAGTCCGTTAAGTCCGTTTATGAATCAGAGTTGATTGAATATTATGTTTTTTGTTAGGACAACTTATTTTTAAAATAACAACTTGTATTGTAAAAATAATAATGCGGTTTGTAAAATTAGTAGGAGAATATTGTCATTGCTATTAAAATAATAGCTCATGTTGCTAAACCAACAGATTCATTATTATATTTACAATAAAGTTTATTAAATCCACAATTTTAGCTATTAAGTAGATAACCCTTCTTTTTAAATTGACAACTTCTACTGTTAAATTAAAAATTTTGCCTATAAAAATAACAATTTTGTTATTATATTTACAGTAATGTTTATTAAATTCACAGTCTTAGTTATTAAAAAGATAATGCTTTTTGTTATATTAGCAACTTTTACTGTTAAATTAAAAACTCAAGTTGTTAAATCAACAATTTTATTGTTAAATTCATATTCATTTATGCTCTCTCTTTTTTCTCTAAATGATTATTACTTTAACTACACTGGTGATTAATTTAATAACGATTTGTTATTGGACGTATTTTAATAACATTTTTGTTAATTTAATAACGATTTTATTAATTTAACAGTAAAAAAATTTTCAGTGTATATTTTGCGACAACTATATAGTTTAGTATAGAATCCGATTTGAAGCCATTGCCATATCTTTGTATTGCATTTATTTTTATTTCGGTTAAAGAAAGTCAAAATATTAAAACTAAATATTTTCATGTAATAAAATTTAGACATAAAATACTTTCAATATTTGAATTTTCTAACAATAGTGATCTACATCTTAATCCCAAATCATTTTAACTAATTAATTTGCATTTGTTAGTTTCTACTAAATTTAAATAAATTTAAGTATATATCAAAGAAAATTTTTCATTTTTATTTTTATTTTTAAATTAATTTTATTATTTGCTATTTAAAAGAGAAAAAATATTATTATGTATTAAAAATTTATACATTTTTGGTGTACGAACAGTATAAGAATATAATCATACGCACACTAAACATAAAAATTTTGTAATTAAAACAAAAAAAAAAAAAAAACAATTATATTTTGCTTTAATCATTCTCTTAAAGAATTCAAAATACTGACCATTTTTCAGGACACAACATTTTTTTTCTGTATATTTATTTGAATTTTCCAACTTTTCTATTTTTATTTTTCGTTTTTGTTTTTCTTTGCCTTACAATAATAATTCCTTATAGTGTGTATGTATGTACGGACAATGTCTTTTCTTAAATTTACTCGAAATTTACTCTCTATTCTTTACATTTCTCATTTGCAATATAATGGAAAATAAATATTTACAAAAGTAAAATAATACAACCCTTTATACTTATATAGTGTACTTATATTTCATACATAATATGTATGTATATGAATGTAGAGTAGATGTGTATATTTTGTATATTTGTTTATTTTACAAACTAGACACATGTTAAATTATTTAAAAGTTGGGTCCTATTTCTTCTTACTTTGTTAATAAAATATTCTTAATAATGATGATTTCAACTAGATCTTTATAGAGAATTTATTTTAGTACAGAATTTGACTATACCTATATCTACATGTACAAAATAATAACAGTGAATGTCAAAGGTGTAGGAACAGTTTTAAAAGCATTTTTACTGACTGAAAAAAATTTGGTAATGGATTTAAAATAATTTGAGAAAAATTTAGTTTTTTTTTTTATAAATTACTCGTGTTTAGGGACACAGTTTTAATTTCAGGGCTCTGTTCGAATTGGTTTGTAATTACTAATGAGCATATAACAATGAGTAATGAGCATATGTGGGATAATGTAAAAATTAAATGTAATGAAATAAATTTTGAAAGATAAAATAAAGCTTATAACAAAATAGCTTTCAATAGATAATTATGATCATTCAATGACAATTTTAAGCATCACCAAACTCTGACATATTATTTTCAAGTCAGAACTCGACAACAATAAATATCTGTTTGGCTTAAATTTATAGTACTTCAGCTACATATTTGCTTAACCCATTATCGGCAGCTGTTCGATTTTTCGAACAGCAAAATTACCTATTTTTATTAAAGTTTTTTTCTTTTATAGCTGTATATTTTTAACTAAAACTTAATACATCAATAAACTTTGGACTCTTGGCTTTCAAAGAAGTGACTTAGATTTAAAATTGACTCACTCGTTCTCAAGATAGTGGGGGTGTGAAAAAACTCCTAATTTTAACGATTTTTTGGAAATGAAAACAAACCAAATTTAAATTTTTAATTCAAAAAACCAATGATGAGGTTTTCTTGTGAAAGAGTCATATTTTCCATATTCTTATATTTTTGGTCGATTTTACCACACCAGAATGTGTCAAATACGTATAAATATTGCTGTTCGAAAAATCGAACACTGGCGCTATTTGACATTTTTTTTACGACTAATAATTTGATATTTTTTCATACGTTTTATTTATTTATGATTATTGTTAAATTTTTTCAATCCGGAATAACTTTTTTTAATCGTAGATACTATTTATAAACGTTTAAAATAAGGTTTCTAACATTTGCAAAAATGATATGAAGTAATTTGTAAGAAAAAATATCATAATTTTGTATAATAAAAATTTAAAATAAAGTCCATAAGATTACCAATACAATAATTTATAATAGTAATAAAAAATACAGGTAAGAAAAAATAGTAACTACAAAATATCTTTTGTAATTAAAAATGTGTAATTATTTACCTTAAATAATCAGGTAAATAAATAAACTTAAATAAAAAAAAAATTGGAAATATTAGAATTTTTGCCGGAAATAGACCAATTTGATGTTTGTCTCAGAATCTTTCAATAGACGAACAGATGGTGCCTTATTTTGGTCATCACTCCTGTAAGATGTATATTAGAAATAAACCAATTCCTTTCGGTTATAAAATGTGATGCCTCTGTTCTTCTGATGGATACTTGTTCTCATGGATACCATATGCTGGATCAAGCGACAATTATAATAAGTAAATTGGCTAAGATGCCGATGTCGTCATTTGATTACTTTCAACATCCAAATCGACACAAAGTTTGTTTTGATAAATTTTCACATCATACTATTTAGTGTGCTTGCTTTGTGAAAAACGTTTCCTTGCCACTGGAGCAGTACGAACAATTCAAATAGCAAACGCACCATTTGGAACATAAAAAATTACAGCGTGGTGAGCATGATAACATATTTGATGCAACAAACAAATTATTATTCTGTCGATAGTCTGATAATAAAGAGGTTACAGTTTATTCTACCTTTGACCAAATCGAATCAATGTGCAGTTAAATGCTGGAAAAAAGAAAACAAGGATTATGTCAACTATCAGAAACCATTACCTCTACATAACCACAAGTGTGGCATGGGAGGTGTCGATTTGCATGATAATGTAGTTGCAAATGCTTGGAAGCTACACTGTTTTGTGGCGAAATATAAAAATGAAAAACCTATGCCACAAAAAAGTTTTCGTGTTTTCATTGCTGAAAAATTATTATGGGCCTCATAATTTACCAAAAGTATCAGGCAGACATGTTGTTGTTTCCAAGTCAGAAGAAAAGTATCGTCGATGTCAACTGAAAAAATTCAGCAAGCCAACGAAATTCATGTGGAAATGGGTTAATCTTAAATGATGAAGACAATTAGTAGAAAGTTTTAATCTTCCTTATCAAATCAAATACAAACACAGTTATTAATATTTTATACATATCTTATGGCTAAAAATTGTTTAGTTGTCGCTTAAATTAATTTCAAATTTAACGAATTTTTTGGCATTTTAAAATTTTGTTTTATAAAATGATTTCTTCTTGAATTACAGACACCTTCAGGGCTTTATTATAGCTTTAGTTAAGTGACATAATTATAACACAATGTTTTGGTATTTGGATTTTGGAACTGGTACCGTTTTATATTTAATTAATAGTACACAATAAGACTATGGGACAAAGTATAATTATCTATTCCTAACAATAAATTCCTAATATCAATTAAGTTTAGTTTGTACTCTTTTTTTAATATTTTTAAACCATATTGTTAGCTGTCATTCTGGCTCAATTGCTGTGTTGTATATGCACACATTATAGAAACTTACTGTTTCAATATATATTACAAATAAATGAATTAAGTACCTAAATAAAATGAATAATAATTGGAATCTGTATGTCTGTACATGCTTAGTGACTGTCTTGTACATTAGTAGCAAAGGTTATTTACAGGTTATTTATGAATACAATTTGGGATTAAGGTCTCACAAATTAATATATCGATTATAATATATTTTAATCCTGATCATTAATCATTTTTGTACAATGTTCAATATTTTATTGATCATGCAGTTCCTATACTAATTTGAGCAAGTGGGTTTAATGTACAAACTTTCGATGTAGACCACGAGATATGATGCAAAACCACTTTTCATATAAATACATCTAATTTGCGTAGATTCAATAAAAAATTATCACTTTTGAAACTCAAATAATTATCCCTGTTTAATTAATATATAGAGGAAAACTATAACATATTTAATACAAGAATCAAATAGTTAATACACCATAAAATCAGTAAAGTGTAATGCTTTTTGAAATGGAAAATATTTGTAAAGTACACAATTAAAATAAAATTATCCAAAAACTAAAGTACTAAACATTTTTAAAAATCCCTGGTTTGTGTTTAGTCACCTCGAAATACTTGTGAGTGACCAATGCAGGCACATCTTCAGTTTTACTAGATTTGCTAATCTATATTATCGATAAACTGTTCAATGTGGGAATTCAAGGGTGTTTTATAATGTTAGAAAACTACTATTGCAATTTGTTTTGTTTTTTTTTTGTTTGTCTGTTGGCTTATTTTACGTGTCAAACAGACACTTATGTCTTAGTTGAACAAAAACTATAATAAAATTTTCATTAAAATTTGACAAATTTTCAATTTACTTGCAAATTATTTCAAGCATTTAGGATATTACAAACGCACCGTATAAGTTAATAATAATGTATAGGTAATACTGATCTTAATGTAATTTACTTTATATAACGATTGCGTCCGATGGTATTGGTAAACGATAGACTTTAAATCCCACGAATCCATGAATCAGTCCATTGAATGGTGCGGTAAATGAAGCGGTAAATGTACATCAGTAATGAAAATGGATCAGAAAAATTTCTTGGTTCATATCATGGATCTGACTTTTTATATATAAAGAACAACAACAACAATTTGTATGTGGCATGTTGTGATATCTACTGTAAGAAAAATTAAATGTTTATATTTTTCTATGAAAATTGTTAAATTTAAATGGCCATTATTTTTTGAATTCTTGAGGAAAATTTATGTAAATATAACCTAAATTATACTTAATAGTTATAAAATTAAATCATAATATGTGTGTTAATATATTATTTCATTAAAACTTAAGTTTATTTTAAAGTACTTATTATGACTTTCTCGGTCTGCCATATTTGCCTTCTCGGCCATATAGACAATGACATGCAGGAGAAAATAAGAAGCTGAAAAAATGAGTTTGAATTTGGTTTCAAAATTAACACCAACAACACAAAATGTCTCAAAATTATCGCAAGAAATAGTTCTCCAGTCCCCAGAAATATCACCGAGTTGTGTTACCTCGGTAGTATAATTATTACAAGTAGAGCAATAAGGAAAACATTGAAAATTCATGAAAAATATCTAGAATGAGTTTCAGACGACTGTTGGCTGTGTGGAAAAAACCTCATATCGCTAGGGGCACTTACAATATATGATACCTGCATGAAATCAACCCTATTGTATAGTGGCGAAACATGACTGATAAGGCAGAATTATATACAAAGAAAATGCAAGGATATATTTCATTAACAAATTCTTCCACATATTTATTAGAACCGATGAACTATGGTAAATGGCCAAACAAGCACCTATAAGCACGTAAATAAAGCAGACAATATGGAGGTAAATAGGCCACATCTTTACCTACGAAAACAAGCGAGCAAGGTAAGCATTGGATTGGAATACGCAGGGTAACAGAGGAATAGGTAGACCACCAAAAAAAAATTGGTTCAGATCAGTTCATAAAGAAATAGAGAATAACCATAGAACATGGAGTGAAATTAAACACCTAGAGCAGAACAGAGTCAGATGGAAGAGCTTTGTGGAAGTCATATATACTCCCAAAGGAAAAAAATATTTTCGTAGGATGGTGCTAGTATTAGGATAATTTTTTTTTTTGCTATCCCAATGAGATTTTTATGTATATGGGACACTAAAAAAAACAGTTATTATATATCTAAATTATTTAAGTATAAATTCAAGTATATTTAACTAATTTTATATCTCAATATTAAAAATACTGTTAATTAAAAATTGAAATATTTTTCAGATCACAAAATTTTCATTGTTACTGTATTATTAACATTTTTATACACAAAGAATTCAACTATGGAACAGATGTACCTGACCTACTTCTAAATAATTTTGTAACATTTCATGTCAATTAAATTTTAGGATGTTTTCATTTTTTATTTAAGTTTTTCGTGTGTTTTGCTTTAGTATATTATCCATTGATAGCAATATGAATCAATATTATAATAAAATAGGTATAATATATATATAAAATTACAAAGACCAACCAAATTTTATTTTATTTCATGCCAGTCCCAGATTAATACTAAAACTAGATAATAGTAAAATAATGTTTCTGTTATGTAATAATTATTTCTGGATATATTAAGGGGATTTAGAACAATAATATATCGGAAATTTAATTTATTTAATTCTTTAAAATTTGAAATTTATTAATTCAATTAAATAGTGTCTTTGTATAAGGCATATAATATCCTAGAGAATTATTTTTATATATAGGTATATGTAATATGAATAGAATATAAAATAATTTGATTGCCAAAATTCGAAAATCTAATTCTTGAAAATTTTATAATTGAAATTTTTACTATACAGAGAATTTCTATTAGAATAAATTTATACGAAAATTAATAAACTTACGTTTGAGAAAATTGATTGTCGTCAATGAAAATAAATTTTTATTTACTTTGGAAATCAATTAATTCCTTAAAGCCCAAAACAGTTTTTTATTAAATTTTGTTATACAGAATTTATGTTTTTTTTTTGAAAAAATATGTTTGGTCTAATTTTATTATAGCCAATATGTGATCAATAGGTTTCTGATTTCTTCGAAGTATGTTACAACTATGAGCTGATGTATTATAATAGTATAGAATAGCTTTGTATATAGTTGAAAGCTAACAAATCGAATGGAGTAGCTAAAGTCAGCACTTCAAAACTATAAATAAATCAGGTAATAGAAGTACAACCTCCACAACTACAATAATGAACAAATACTTGCTTAGATTTCGCCACTGCTCATATGCGATTTTTTTCTATAACAATTTTTCAATAAACATCACTAAGCAATATTCATTAAGCCTTCTTAAACAATATTCATTAAATAGCCATACTAGCTAGATCGTCTATTTTTAAAGACAACAATTCCATTAAAACAACAAACATTAGCACAAACATTAGAATATTAGACCAATTATAACAGTTTTTCTTTATAAACCTATTTTGTCAGTAACTTATGTAGAACACCTTTTCATATTTACTTCAAATATGTTATACAAAGTGGAAATGTGGAAATGTGGAAAATTACGAATATTGACAGAAACTAGGTTTCCTTTGGTTTTATTTTAAGTTATCACCAAATTGCAATCTCATAAAATTTTCAAAAATTTCATTATCAGTAATGAATAACAAATGCAATCAAACAACCATCATGCTCTAAACAGGTTTTAAGCTCTTTAATTAGTATTGTAATCAAATGACTTAACCACTACATTATTAAGGCTGATGGCAATAATTGAGATATAAAGAAAGTCCTTGTTTAACGCCTATAAAACTTCAGATAGCTAGTATCAGTTTCAACATGTTCACAGCCACTGACGATGCAGTATCGTAGATTAATAGTAGATTATTCTTGTATGTAATGACGAGAGTGTATCATCAAAATTTTACAATATTTGCATAAATTATAAAATTTTATGGAAAGAGACGCTATTTTTGCAAAGAAATAACAAAAAAAAAAACTTTTTTTTTAACTTATTTTTTTTACTCAGAGCCGGTGTTTCTACAGTATGCAACTTACACAATTACACTGATGAACATGATATTAATATTTAATTATACAAAATAAGTTTAACAGAAATAAAATGTCGACATACACAATTTCTAAAGATGCTGTTTATTGTGTCTATTGTTTTTATATTCTCTATAAAAAGGACGCACAATTTTTATCTAGTTAGGGATGTTAAAAATGAAGCCATATGTTGTTCAAATTTTTAAAATTAAAACTCATTACATAAGCTTACCTCATGGCTATGCCTACCGTAATGGGAACGCTTACATTATGGTAACACAGAAATGGCTTGCAGCATATTAACTTTCAGTTAATGGGTGCAATTTGTTAAAACTTGCACCAAATGGGATACAGCAGGCTCTCTATATTAGTTCTGTGAAAAAAACCAAAATATACAAAAAAAATTAAAACAAAATTAATACAATTGATAAAATGTATTTTGCGGGAACGCTTTTGAAGCAGTTTTTTACACAAAATTCCCATTTATTTGAAAAAATAATTGTTGAAAAAATAAAAATTTGTTGATTCTTTACGTATTCCTGCTTAGTAACACGACATTACCACGTTTTGTTGGAAGTTTTTGTTTTTTCTGTACATCGTTCTAGTTAGTAAAATAGGTCTTTGCCAAAAGCTGTCGAATACGATATTTCTCCCACATTGAACGTTTGGTCTACACACACAAGATTCTCTAAATTTTAATGACTTAAGTCTTGGAATATTATTCTGCCGTAACATGTATGCATTTTGGATAAAGATTTCAATTAAGTGAATTTCTAATTTCTTTTGTCAACACACAATTTTTATCAGAGTAGAATAATAAGATAATACTTAAACTGACCGGTCGATTCCTTGCATTCCATCATTATAGTCCTTTTTTATATGCTTCAGTTTATTTCAGTTTTACTTCCTCTATTGGCACCATTTCGATATTTATTTATTTATTCAAATCTCAAAGAGCTTGTTAGCTCGTACAGAGTGTAATTCATTTAAATTTCTATATATAAACTTCAAAATAAGTGCAGTGCTAAAAAAAATAATAATAAAAGATAAAATATTAAGTGCTAGGTGCTATGTAAAATCATGTAAAATGAAATGAGAATAAAAACAAAAAAAAAACAAACAGAAACGAAACACAATTGTCAAAAATTCAATTGTAACAAACATCAAACAATTGAATTGAAACGAAACACAACAATTAAGAAATAATCAAAGAGAAAAGCTATTAATTAATAAACGACAAAAAAAAAACTATTAAATTACTTAAAATATCACAGAGCTCGATTTACTCATTATATAATTTTAGATATTTTTTTTTAATTCCTTCTTCAGTTCTTTTTCAGATAAATTTTTGATTTCCTCAGCTAGTTCATTAAATTGTAGAATACCACTGTTTAATATTGGCTCGAGACCATTTAAGTTGCGTCCCACAGCAAAACGTAGTTGATGAGCTGTTCTTGTGGTGTAGCGATATATTTCATTATTTGCTGTCAGAATTGTATTACTTTTTATACTTTTTATACTTTTTTCTTTCAGTTTTAGAATATCGTATCTTCTATGTATATAATTAGTAGATGTACGTTTTTCTAGACAAAATGGATTTTTAATAGCCTTGTTTTGTATAGTCTGTAGAGTCTTTATTTTATTTTCGAAAGTGTTTCCCCAAATACCAATTCCATATGTTATGGTACTGTGAAACATACTGTAATATATTGACATTTTTTGAGTTATAGGTACTCGTTTTGCGAGTTTTCTAAATATACCTGCGGTTCTCCTCATTTTGGTTATTAATTTTTTACATGGGCATACCAGTCCAGATTCTCATCATTGACAACTACAAGATATTTAAAATTATTCACCTTTTCTATAAGTTTTCCATCATATTTAACTGATACGTTCCCACTTTTGGCTTTGAAATATATTAATTTCGTCTTATTGACATTAACTGTCAGTTTATGTTGACACATCCATTTGTGAATTATATTTATATCATTATTTATTTTTACTTCCAATCCTTCGGTACTATCTTCTCCATATACTATGGCTAAGTCATCGGCATACAAAACTGATTTTCCATTTAATTTAAGATTTGAAAAACTGCTAATGTAGCAAGAGAACAGAGCAGGCCCTAATGAGCTTCCCTGGATCACACCATACTCTATATCTGCTATGCTACTTTTTATCCCTTTACTTTTCGCATACTGTTTTCTGTTCTTTAAAAAATTTTGGAACCATTTATATTCTTTCCCAAATATCCCACATTCATACAGAATTCGTAGCAATATTTTCCTGTCAACAGTATCAAACGCTTGAGCTAAATCAAAAAAAATAACGCATACTTTTTGCCCTATACTGATGGCTTACTCTGTATTGATGTAACCACGTCAAATAATGCTGCATTAGTGTTTCATTTCTTCGTAAATCCATACTGACATTCGCATATTAAATTATTTGTTCTTAAATACTCCGTTAGCTGATCATTAACGTAAGTTTCGATAATTTTCCACAAAAATTGAAGCTATAGATATCGGGCGAAAGTTATTTATATCACTTTTTATTCCTGATTTTTTATAGATAGGAATAACTTTGTTGATTTTTAATATATTTGGCATTTCACTGTCTCGTATGGAAGCGTTTATTAGGTGCATTATTGAAGTTACTAATTCATCTTTAAAGGTTTTGATTGTTGATGTTTTGATTTCGTCTATGCCCGAAGTACTCGTTGTAGCCAAATTATTTATTAGTTTCTCCGTTTTTTCTAGATTGATGTATTTGAAGTGCATTCTGCTATTGGTTCTGATTTTAGGTACATATTATGTTGTTGGAAAATTTTTAGCTAGATTTGTCTGAACGTTACAGTAGTAATGGTTAAATTCGTTTATTTTCTCCAATTATGTGTTTGGGTTCATGTTCTGTATTTCAAAAAGTTCATTGTGTTCTGTATTAGAAAAACCATCAGTTATAATTTCTTTAATAACATTCCATATCTTTTGTTGATTATTTAAACATCTTTCGAACTTTCGACCGTCATATATTTTCTGTTTATTTCTTTTTGTTGATATGAATTTATTTAACCAGTAGTGATATTTTTCTTTCAAATATATATTATGAATGTTTTGGGCATGTTTTTTATGCCAATAGTTTTTTATTTTCATCAGATCTATACATTCTTGATCTATCCACGGCTTATTAAATTTCTCATATTTCATACATATTTTGGTCACTGTTGATTTAGTAAGACATTTCTGTAGCGTGTTTACTACATTTTTACAAATTATATGTACATTACTAGCAGATGTGTCAAAATTGGAACTTTCTATCTGTATTTTTAGTATATTGACATCTACAATTTTTTTACTGTATTTATGTGTTGGTTTATTTACAAAGTTACTTTCGATAAGCTCCAAGAAGATTAAATTATGATCTGAGATATCGTACATTATGTTGCATACTATTGTAACTTTCCGTTTACCCTTCTTTTTATATACTACCATCGCTCGCAGCTATTAGTATTCACCTCTTTTAAGTTTAAGTTTTATCAGAGTTCGTCAATGGCAACTGCAATTAATAACAATTTATTTTTTTATTTATTTCAACAATTAAAATGTCTTTAGAGATTTCTCTCGTTTGTAGGCATTAGTATATAATATACAACAATACTATTTTTACTGTCAGTGGTAAGTTTGACTACTATTAAGCTTCACAAATTTTCATCTAAACTATTTTTTGAACAAATAAAAATATTTTTACCCAAACAAAATTTTTGTGACAGCGAACTTCTCCTTCTTCAGCTGCATATCTATACTACTGGATATCTTCGATTACATTTTTGAAGCTTTCTCTATCCTGCATGGTTGGGTCAATTGCCTGTTGCTTCTAAGTCATGACATTTATTTTCGCTGCCAAGCGAACGTGCATGTTAAACTGACAAGAAATCTAATATCACGCAAACTTCTAAGATTTGAACCCAATCTCTCCTTCCAAGGTGTTACTTTGCAAAACTCGAATAGTCTAAACATCTTAGGTATGTACGTCAATCAAAAAGTTACTTGGAATGACCATATTTTTGATATTACGAAAGGAGCTGCCAAATGTTTAGGCTATTTAAGTTGTTGCAAAGCTCTCTTCTCACCTTTGAAACTCCTTAATATCTATAAAGCATTTATACGACCCAAGATGGAATACAATTCTCACATTTGGGCTGGCGCTCCCATTTCAGCCTTAGACTACCTTGACCGCGTTCAAAATCGCGCCATTCGTCTCATAGGCGAAATGTAACTTCATCCTTAACTTCTCTTGGACATCGTAGTACAGTAGGGACACTTTCTCTGTTTTATAGATATCTTGTAGGTGTGGACACTTGCTCAGTAGAAATCAAATCACTACTTCCTCCTCTAAAACAGTTCCAACGCGCAACAAGAGGAGCGGCAAATGGTCACCCCTACACAGTGGAAGTCCCAAGATGGCAAAAAAATGGTTATGGAAATTCATTTATAGTCCGAGCGTCGCGAATGTGGAATCACATCCCTCTCGACGTGTTTCCACAATCAAATAATAACAGAACAACTTGTTATAATCTCCAGAGGTTCAAGTCAAACATTAATCGGTTTTTGCTCACACTACCTGTTAATTTGTACCACACTTTCCTTCTTCCTCTTCTTTCTCTATTCAAGCCAAGCGGTACGTAACTATCAAAGGTCCTATCCTAGCGCGAGGCTGTTTATAAAAAAAAAAAAAAAAAAAAACAGTAAAAAGCCACTTCATAGCTGAAATCTTCTGAATTCTTTGAAAACTTTACCTCAAAATATTAATTTTCCAACAAAACAAAATTATTTATAAAAATAAATTTTACTTTTATTTATAACAATTAATCTATTATTTGTAATTTACTCATAACTTCACTATAATGAAAAATTAGAACACATCGAGAAACCCAACCGCAGCTTCAAATTAAAAATCACGAAAACTATTCTCTTTACCCTATTAAATTCCACAATTTCCATATTTAAAATTTTTTACTTTTAATTCCTCACTAGTTTTACATTCCATCAAACTACTTATGATATTATCAATATTTTAAATAGAATTCTAAATTATTTGTCAGGAAATTGAAATATTGAAGTACATATTAAGTAAGGTAGAATAAAACCACTTTTTTTTTTTTGCTTTAATTTTAAAAAAAATGTCAACAATTTTAACATTTCCCTAAAAATTATATTTTTATTTAATTTTTTTTCACCACTTCTTTTCCACACTCGTATTTATTTGCAAAAATAGGTATTCATTTAATATGGTAGCTAGCTATGTAAAGTAGTCTCCCTCTCTCTTTCTCTCCTTCAAATATTCTAAAAAAATTTATATTACTAACGTATGAATCTTTCTTTATTTATAGACGAGTACGAAAAATACACACACACACACAGAAACTGAATTGTATGTCTTCTATCACCTTGGTGTATTAAATTCAGTGTCTCAAGTGTGAATTCATCAAAAAGGAATCCATTTTTATTAACACAATTTATCTATATTAAAACTAGGACCTAATGGTATAATATTTTCATTGTCTATTCATATACGTTCTTTTATAATGTTATGGGTCTATGTGTATGTGTATTCACATTCATAAATCAAAACAAAAAAAAAAACCAAAATAACAATTGGAATAAATAGGATAAAATGTAATATTCAGGTATGGTATCCAAAAAATAATAAAATAAAATAAATAAACCATTCCTGAATTCTAATTTAACACAAATAAATAAATACATTTAATGAAGCCAAAACAAAATATTATTAAATGATCAGTTGAACTATACAATTTTAAGATTTTTGATGATAACCAACTAACAATATTATTAGACTGATCTACAAATGTCACATTTATTGAAATAATCGGCTTCAAACTGCATTCGAATTGCAATTCCATAGTCAATAACAACATTTATTATTAATTTTAATTATGAATTAATTATACAATGTGATTATGAGGCCAGGGTTTGATGAACCCTAATGTATTGATAAGAAGTCCTTTATCAATAAAGTTATAAATAAATAAAATTATTAGGCCAAAACGGTTATAATGGCTCTTCTGAGGGAGATGTTGTATCGGCGTAGGACCTAATGACCATATCCCAAAGATAGTTGGAATTGCTAGCTTTCCGAAAATCTATATCTTCGCATCTTATCCTTTAAGGACTAAAAGGACATTTGAAAGTATCATTGTTGTTTTGTTGTTTTTGTATAAAAACCGTTATATTTGTTGATCTATCACATATATACATATTCAGTTATATATTCTAGAAAGACAACAGTGTGGAGCTTATTTTAAAATTTATTTGATGATGGATGGTGTTGCCGTTATGAAGATATTGCAGTTCAAATTAGAAAATTTTGGAAAAAATACAATTTTTATTTTCTTTCTTGAAAAACCGGCGTAGGACCAACACAACATCTGCCTCAAAATCCTCCATTATTATTTACCTTTGAATTCAAAAATTTCCACAAGCTTAGTTTTACCGGAAAATTTTATATTCATTTCTGTCGAATTATTTTGACACAGAAGCACTGATAATTATCTAAAAGCCAGGTCTTTATGTTAGAAATAATAAAATAAGCTATGCCGGTCGCTTTGATAGAGTAGTTATGTCATTTGACTATACTTTCACGCAAGTTGTAGGCTCTAAAAATTACTTACACTATGTTGAAATTAAATGGAAATATACTTCTATGAAGACGAAAATATAGTCTACAATAGAAATGGTTTGTCTGTATAGATTAACTAAAGAATAATATGTTAAGAGAAAAACTTTGAACTAAAATACAATCAATTGTATTGACCAATTGTGTGGACATTTCCAATTTAAAAATGTTGCAAATTTTTTATCTACAATCAAAAATGTTAATGCCAGTCTGGACAATTAATTTGTATTGATGAATAGGGCGGACATCTCTGCTCACAAGGTATAACAATTTTTTGAACTACAATCAAATCTTAATGCGAGTTATACCATGGCTATACGGTATGCAAATATTAGGTTGTGTTAATTTTTTTCATATTCCAACTATTCAAACATTACAAAGAAAAAGTATTGCGAAATATTATCAATGCGCCCTCGTATGTTCCAAATGCTAAGTTTTATAAAGATCTCAGAATTACTAGCATAAAAGACAAAATAAAAAAACTGAATGTTCACTACTGTTCCGGCATGAGTCGACTTCGAACCAGCATCTAACAGGAAACGAAAAGTTGTAGTCTTTCTCAATATGTCAATGTAGCCTAAAACGGCTTAAGTAACAATTACAATTTTTTGAGACGACTTAAATGAACGAAACAGTTTGAACTGTGGCAGACTTAAATGTTTTATTTCACAATTATTCTAAATTGTATTTAATTTTATCATTAATGTAATGATTAATTGTAATAATAGTCGCAAAGACTAGTTTTAATTTTAATAAAATAGACAGGAGTTTGAGTCTTTCACTTTTGTTCTTCCCCGGAAAATAGAAAAATATATTATAGAGTGATTTTAATGACTTTCTTCTATTTGGAAAAACAAAAATTAAAAAAGTTAAGGTGTCGAAAATTCAAAAGAAAATTTTTGGCGTAATATATACCAAGTAAAGTAGTCAGCATATTCAATTCATAATTCATATTCGATATAATGTAAAGTAAAGTAGTCAAGTAAGCTTGAAACAATTTAAGACAATATTAATTAGTAAATTGAATACTATAAAAATTTAATTTGGCTCTATATAGCTATAATCTTTTTCTACCTGATGTTTTTAATATATTCTTCGACACCTAACTAACATCACATTGCACTATAAAGTAAAATACTGTTTATAATATACATAATCTTATAATTGAATACACAACTGTTTGATATACACTTTTCATCTACTTCCAAATTTATTCGTTTTAATTTTATTACCTTCACATTAGCTATATTGAAAATTATTGAACACTTAGTTAGCCACTAAGAGGCCAAAACACTTGATAAAGTCAAATACACAATTACGAATAATAGAAAAACAGAAGAAAATGTTGAAAATTGAATATCAATTCAATAACATTTCCACTGTAAACAGATACAAAATATAACCGGGACTGAAACTAATCGTCTTACTTGTAATCTTGTAAATAGAGCACTCGTTAAAAACAATAATTATTGCTTACTCCTTTGTTTTTTGGAGCAAAATTTTCATTCAATAATGTTCAGCAATGTGAACCATTGTGCTTTTGTCCATTTGTATTTCCACTGAATTTGGTTTCGCAGCCGCTAGGGTGTATACATTGGTTTTTTCAAACTTATGTTAAAGTTTGTGATGTTTAAATGAGTGAATAAGAAGTTCATTTTAAATTTGTTTGCAAGAGATAAAGATTATTAGTCATAATAAAGATCAACACTAATTATCAGGTTCCGAGAAGAAAGCTCAATACTGGGTCTGATTTTTTAACCTTCACTTGGGCAGGATTAACATATGTTAATATTTACTTTTTTACTTTTCCATAAAAACTTCATTATTTGGCCGATTTGGCTTAATGAAATCAGAGATCAGTGCCTAATTTTTTGAGTAGATCCATTTTTCGGCAATTTAATTTTTTTTCTTCGTTGCTGGACAAGATTAACATAATATGTTAATATTTTTTTTATTCATACAAAATGTATGGTATTTTATAAAATTTTTATAATTATTTCGATAAGAGTAGAAAACTAAGATAAAAAGTTCTGAAATATTTTAAATTGAAATAGAAATATACTAAAATTAATATATTTTAAAACATAAAGTAAATAAAGCGCCACAGGTTTTTTGAAAAAAAAATTTTGTTTTGAATTTTATTTTTTGGTATTTTATAAAAAAGAAAAATTCTGTTACGAAGTTAAATTAAAAGTTTATGTCAACCATTGATGTATTGAAAATTCCGGCGAATGTTTCACAATCAGTTAAACCTTTTTTTTTTTAATGGATATCGGACCTATCGATTTTTGTCGGGAAATATTTTGCTGTCTAGCCCTTTGATATGTTGATGGAATTTTATTCCATTTTGTGCCATCCTTTCCAATAATATATTGGTTTGAATCAACAATGTGATTATTTTCTTCTTGCAGGTACTTTTGATTCAACATCTAGTGACTCATCCTGAGAACCATGACCATCACTTACGTCTAAGATGCACTTTTAAGCATCTGATTCTTTATTTTCATTTTGCGAAATCTACATTTTCATCATTGTCATCATTATCATCACTTTCGACTCTTGAGGGACCAGCAACTGGTTCAAATACTATTTCTTTCGGTGGTCCTAAATCAGTATGTTCATCATCTAGCACATGTTCCACCAATCTAGAGAATTATGTTTGTTCTTTCTCAAACAATAATCTGTAAAAATAAGTTTTTTGTATCTTTTGTGTCCATTTTTTTTTGTTCAATTTTTATTTTTTTTTATTATTTGTGTTTCTCATAGTAAAACTCAATAAAAAAAGGAGCATATACCTGTAACGGCATTTTTTTTAAATTTCACATATCACATATTATATATATATTATTCTGCATTTATCTGGATGTTTGTAAGTTCGACGGAACGCTCCAACACATATACAAATTGCATATGTATACAAATGCATATATATACAAATTGGTTTGGTGCTTTTTTTTAACCCCTGTCTACCATGCTGAACCTTTGCAGGAAAAATTGATTGCATGAACTATATTTTTTTAATTTAATGTTAGTCTTCTTCGCAAATAATAAGGAAAAATAATAAATAATAATAATAATATAAATAAAACAAACAATTTTTTTGATTTATAATAATAAGGACTAATAGAAATTTAATCAATAGTTCAATATGGTATAATAACCAAAAGGCAAACAGCATTTAACACAAAAAAAAACATAATTCACTCAAAGGTTATTCTTATTACTTAAAATTATACACAATAATATACATGTGTATCAGCATATTTGTATTGTATAATATTATACATTATACTACTTTATTGCTTCTACCTTTTATTTTTGTCATTATTGTGTGCATAACTCACTTCACTCAAAAAAAATTATTTTTGTTTTTTTTTTATTATTTGCTGTATCTGTATTCTGTATGTTCTGCATGCTCCATTCCAAAAATATTATTTTATTTTCAGTGTTAAGTGTTCGCTATTCACTTCACTGTTCAGGTTAACTGTTCAATCAATAGAACTTGATAGAAGTAGAGTAGGATAATTAACTCTACTTCTACGCCGGATAATAAAACATTGTTTTTTTTAAATTGAAAATTATTGATGAAAATGTTTTTGTATTTTTTGTAAATTTTACCAATTTAGATACAAAATTTTGAATATTTTTTTAAAAATAACACAATACCATAATAACAGTTTATTCATATAGCAAAATAAGATCCCTATACATTATACAAAAGACAAAATTTATATGAAAATAAGATTCCATTTTTAAATTTGCTCTCCCGGAGGACTCAATAACGCTAATACGGTATAATTTATACTAAATGGAACCCAACTAACGAATTATAACTAAATGGAAGTGAGTACGAGTATACCATACAAAAATACAAACATTTTATACAAATTTGTTGGTATGGTACTTCTTTTTCTGTTATATAAAAAACAAAGATTAGTGTTGAACATAAATAAAAATAAATAAAAAGTGATATAAACATAAGTACTGTAATTTCGGAACAAAGAAAATAATGAAAGAAAAAAAGAAACTAGGATTTATTTTGCTTCCGTCATTTATGACGGGTTACAAAGCTAGTTTTTAATAGTTTTGCTTGATTTCGAAAAAATTTATTAATATTTACACTAAAATATAGGAAATTTAAAAAATGGGTTTTTTGAAGAAAAACCCTCATTTTTTGTGTTTTTGGCCATATTACTAAAAATTATAAAATTTACTTACCTGCCTACCTGAACGGCACATAAAATGTTAAAGTTCTCCATATTTTTTATTTAATTTTTTTTTTATTTCCCGAAAATAGATACACTCTTATTGTTGCAACTACTAAGTCTGTTATGAGTACCTTGTAACAAACGGAAGTCCCCAGTAGCACTTCCTTTTTCTAAAATACTGGTATTTCCAAAAAAATATCTTAGAGGATAGATATTCGCTGGTAATAAAAGCAAATATAAAAGTAACAGTAATACATATACAAAAATAAACATAAAAACATAAAAATCACTTATTTTTGTCAAAAAATTCTCCATACAAAATGTATGGAAAAACCAAAAATATTAACATATGTTAATCTTGCCCGCTTACGTATATTTCATTTGCCGCCCAAGCGAAGGTTAAAAAAATACACGATATCTTATGGAAAAAAATAGTGGTTCGTTTCCAAGCTATATTTTTATACATCAAAGGGTGATCGAGAAAAAGAATAGCCGAAGGTAACAGGCATTGAAATCGATTAGGTTGTAGTTATAACTTTTTTGTGACTCCCACTGAGTTTCTAAAAAGTAGTCCGGGAATTCTTCAATGTCTTTATTTACAAAATTTTCTCTTCATATTATAGGCCTAACATGGTCAAGAATATTGTATTTAATTTTCTTTTACTTTGCATTGTGCTGCAGTGCTATAAAACACTCAAAAATTAATAATTTAAGTAAATAATATTCTAATACTAAGCAATACTAATACTTATATCTCAATTGACATTTAATTATTTTTTTCTTTGATTTTTTACATTTTTGGCAGTATCTTAGGTAGAATATTTTTTTGTACATTAGAAACGGTACTGAAATTTTTAATATCATGGGGAAACTACCATGTTATTTGAGTATATAATTAACTTTATCCACATTAAAGTGGACACGTACTACTAATTTCAGAAATTAAGCTTACTTAAAAATATAACATACTTCTATTTTATTTCAGATATTACCAATTTACACTTTCAGTATAAATAATAAAATAAATAAATAAAATAAAAAATTGAAAATTCTGATTTGATTTATAAATTGTCCAAGGATTCCAATTGTGTTAAAAGCATTATACCACCCGAGAACAACAAAAATCAACAGAAATCATAATTTTGTTAAATAAATTTTTAAAAGTGCATCTTGTATGGAAAATCTATTTTGCAATGCAAATTTTAATTTTCTTTTAATTCAACTATACAAACACCTGAAGAGGTGTCTCTTGAAAAAATATTCAAAAGTTATATAATACATAGGTATATAATATAAATGTATATATATATATATATATATATATATATAATATATATTGTAATCCTATTACAAAATTCTAGCATATCAGAAAGAGCATTAAAACCAGCAAAGTTATCTATCAAAAGTTTATATGGAAACAATGTAGTTGACAGTCAAGTGAAATTGATGATCCTGTCAGTCATATGGGATTATTTTTTTTTTCTACTTCTTTTTTTTTCATTTTTATGTCAGTGATGGTTGGTGATATTCCTTTGAAATAAATTAGGTTTTGTTGTTTAGTTGTATTTTTTTTCTGTTATGTTTTTTTTTTTTTTATAATGGAAGTTAAAATATAGTCTAGTTTGTTTATAGGTGTTTGTAAAGGTGAGTAAAACAAATATAGAAAAATTGAAGATCTGATTAATATAAAAAAAATTGATGGAAAAAATAACTGTTTTGTATTTCAATGTCGTTCGTATATCAAAAATAAAAAAAAATAAGAAAAGAAAAAAATAAAAATATCGAAAAAAAATATTTCAAAATCAACGGTATGAAAATATTAATTTTTTTTTTCGCAAAATTAAGTCACATTAATGTTACAGAGTTTTTATTTTATTTTTTTTCTTCTCACTGTTAGTTAACTATAAAGTTTCTTTACTACCTGTAAAAACTTTTACCGTTTACCGGTAAATTTGACATTTTTTACGTTACCGTTAAAAATATTTACCGGTTTACAGGTAAATTTGACATTTTTTACGTTACCGTTAAAAATATTTACCACTTTACCGGTAATGCGGGTACTCTGCAAAATAAAAAAGAGCGAGCAAACAAATAAAATACGTAAACTAAAGCACTGCGACGAATGCCGACAATGACAAGCAGTGATGGAATTTCGTATTTTTGAAATGTATTGAATTAGAATGAAAAATTGTACTAAAAGCAATCGTATTGTATTGAAAAAATTGTGGTACCAAAAAATTTATCAATTTACTCCCATTGGTCAATACAGAAATGTTTTTTATGCTGAAAAGCTTATAAGAAAAAAATTTTCTTTTATTTTCATTTTTATTAAAATAATTGGAAAAAATAAAATGTTTAATATAATAAAATTAGCAAATTCCATTTTATCGAACATGAAGACAAAACAATTTCTAAACTCTTGAAATTTCCATTTCCAGTAAACCAGCAAGATTATCATCAGTCCACAAAGCGTTTTTATTTTTTGAAGTGTCCGGGATAATCTGACACTGTTGTTCGAAGCTCGCAAACCCCAAAGTCAACATTTCCAGACAACGAAAGAACATTCTCCATAGCGAGCCAAGTTTGCACTAAAATAAGAACTATAGGTTATCGGATGAAAATTTGAATATTATCGTTTTCCTTAAATATTTCTTTTTGGAACAAAATTGATTAACAGGTGTTAAATAAATTTATAATTTGGATTTTTGTATTTGTTCTTTTCTTGATTGATTTTTTTATTTGTTCGTTTTTTGTATGAAATGTACAGATTTTAATGTTTTTTTTTTTCAATTAAACCATGATTTGCTTTTAATTTATTTGAAAAGCTTATTACCGAAATTTACCGGTACTGCAATTGAAAATTTACCGTTTACCGGTAATTGAAAATATACGATAATTAAGGAACTATAGTTAGTTACCTGACAGTTCCGATGTATATCGTGTCAACTATTACTTTTCCACTTACGCAATTAGTAAAGCATTTACATCACATGCCAGAGTTGTACGACTTTCTAGAATTAGTAAAAAATTTTTAAAAGAAGACATAAATGAGTGAACGAAATAGATATAAATTTCGGAAATTGTAGGTTCATCTACTGGCGACATTTCATTTTATTTATCAGATATCATTGTCCATATTGGTCTTGGACATTCCTCTTCACCTCAAACTAAAAAATAATATTTGAGCGGCTGCCAGCTTAGTAAAAGCGATCAACTGCTTTAAATAAAGACAGCCATCTAGTAGGAGTATGTCGAACCACTTCATGAAATTCTGATTCGTAAAACTCATAATATTCTTTCAAATTTTCTCGTTTTTTGGCTGAATTAGAAAACTCAGCAAACACTTTTAATATAACGTTTTCAATGTCGAATGATAATAATTTCAAAGCATTTTTAGCACAATTTTGAATTATATGATCATTACAATGAGCTGAAATAATGGTTTTATTTTCTTCATTAACTAATTTTTGAAAAACCGAATTGTTTATTCCGTAATTCACACTAGCGTTATAAGCTCCATATGCAGTTACATTGTTCCAAATTAATCCGTTGTCATTTAATACTCGACATAGTTGATTTTTAATCGATCTTGAATCTTCGAAAGCATCTTCATAAAAATCTAATATTTTAAAACTCAATCCATTCTGTAGAGAATAAAATTGAACTGCTACAGGAAATAGCTTACGATTACCTTTATTCGACGGGTCAGTAGAAATAGAAAATGCTAAGTTATTTTTCGAATCTTCTATCACAAGTTCAATTGAAAAAGGGTACACAACATTTTGTACAACTGCCGAAGCTTTAGTACGTCCAGCTGTAACATTTTTAGCCATTTGAAAATCAGAAAATGCCTGTTTTATAATTTTAATTCCGCATTCCTGAGCCAAGTATGATAAATGGTGCTTTATACCATGATAAATATGCAACAATTCAGCAATAGCTACTGCATCGTTTTTGGAATTATCTTGCGGTGAAAAGAAAGATTTTAATCGTTGAGAAGAAGCTGCGCAGTTTTAGCTTCAATATGTTTTTTTGAGTTTCCGTGTTGAGGTAGAGCTTTAATGCCATCATACATAACAGAATACGTTATATTACACAGTTTGCATCTTGCTTTGCTGTTGGATTTTTCATTTTCAACATAACCTTCGCTGACTCAAGTATATTTTTTTTGCAGAATCTGCATTGTAATTGCACTTCCTTGCACTTCTTTGTTGTGATACCACCTTCTGCCTCACTCATTTATTAGCTAGAATTAGCTACTTTGTATTAATTTAAAATTTTTTGGCTATTAAAGTTATAGAGACCTAGTTGATTGATATGAAAAAAACAAACATTTAATATTTAATTTTTCACTTAATAATTCAAACTTTAGATTAATTTATCACTTTACTACACCAACAGAAAACTTTAAATAATACTTTAATATTTTGCATTTAATTATTAAACTATAATTTTCATAAAATAAAATTTTCCATAGCCTACTGCGGTAGAAACAATTTGAATTTCAAAACTTTCAAAACGTTAGGAGAAATACCGGACAAATGTACGTCCGGTCCTTTTAATTTTTTTCCAGCGGACAAGTAGTTGAATTAACGGACTGTCCGGTTCAAAACCGGATACCTGGCAGCCGTATTTACAAATAAAGCGAAATAAACAAGTCATAATAAGTCAATTATGTTTAACTACAGAATGGATTAATTAAATCCATAATATGCCATATTCCGAGCATAATATTATCAGTCCACTACAATATGTCCGGTTTAATGGTTTACTTAAATATTATTTTCAATTAAAAAATTAATCAATTTGATTAAATATTTCAAATCATGTACTGATAAATCTTAAATTATAAAAATACTTATAATAAATTCTATCGCTTTCATCTGATCATATAGAGTGTGCAATATATCTTCCATTTGTATGCATTTCGTACTTTATACTCTGTATTGTGTTCTATATTTAAATATATCAAAATTTAATGAAGATCCTACGAAAAAAAAAATAAAAGAAAAATAGCTTTGCACAAGTAGGGTCTTAGAGGTTAGTTTTTTAATTCAAAGCTATTTATTTATTTTTAATATTGCTAACCACTATGGTGTAGTAGATAAGTCATCTGGCTACTCATCAGAAGGCGCAGGATTGGCATCCCACACAGGGCTTTTTCGCCATAAAAATGTTTCACTTTTTTTAATTTTTCTTTTATACATTTCCAAAACGCTAAGTGGGACACTTTTATACCGACTGATTGGTGAATTGCTTATAAAATTAGGTTTTCACTTAAAATAAAATGGATGTAAACAGATTTAAAAATTAAAATTAGTTGGTATATCAAAAAAGGAAAAAACTACTGTATGTGATTGTGTATGCCAAGACTCTACTGTACTTAAAAATGAGTGTTAATTAGTGTTAATTAGTGGCAAAGAGACATACATTGTAACATATCTCCATAACTATCTTTTAATGAATTTGAAGACACTTTTAAGTAAATTAGATACTTCGTTTTATTGAATAGATCTCTGCTCAAAGGGAAGTAGAATCAATTTCATTAGCTTTCTGCCATTGCCACAATGTAGTGGTCAATCTGAATATCTTTTAAATAATGTAATACGCTCTGATTAATGTTATTCAATTTATCACAGATATAATTATACGTTGGTCTTAAAATTCTAATTTCAATCAATAATAAAGTAATATAATTAGTTAGCAAAAATTTCAAAATAAGGTTTAAATTTTCTTTATCTGTTTTAAATTCAATATTACAAATATGGTTTTTATGAAGCCAAAATTTAAAAAACAAAAACGTCAAAAACAGAAACTCCTCTTCCTCAAATATGATTATTTTAATGCAAACATTCTAATTCAAATATATCATCAAACCCATGGCATAGTGAATGTTATTAAAATAAAATTTATGGAATCTCATAATATTCAGATATTCTAAATATGGGCAAATGTTTCAAATTATATGCTTACATACAATGTTATATACTAATGCAATAAAATACAGTGAAACCAAAATTTATCGAACATTTTATACTTAAAACCGAATTGAATTTTTATTTAACAAAAAAATATTTGTTAATGCAAAAAAAAACAAGTACTATTCGAAACTGAATCAGACCTATTCGTAAAACAATATTCTATTCATTATCTAATTTAATTTTTATGCTGGAATGTGGTGAAAATTAAATTGAAGCTTTTGGATAAAATAATTAAGAAATTGTTTGTTTTAGCACAAATTATTAGCAGAATTAGCAAAAGTGATTGCGTAACAATATAAGCCAGCTATAATGCAACAAAAATGCAACAAAAATGCAACTCAAATCAGAATAGTATCATTAACAAAATGATTTAACAAACATGACACAATATACAATACAGCATATAAAAAAAATATCTTATTACAATAGTGGTGTTCTTGTGTAATAGTTAGATTTACATTTGATGATTTAATGATTACATAGAGTAAAATTTAAAATAAATTTAATAAATTTAACAAGGAGATAAAACTTTAAATAATATCAAATACAAATTAAATAATGTCTATAAGTTTAACTCAACTCAGTACAAGTTTAAAAGCCAATTTCAAACATTTGAACCGTAAATGCAATAACTTTTTTGCTGATTGGGATTTTCACTTGCTAGGTGATGTTTCGTTTTTATACAAATTTTCCGGTATTTTTGTGGTAACAGTAATTGGAGGCATTCCGGGTAAAGATATTGGGGTGGATACTGATGTTTACTGAACTTGAGGAAATTATGAATATGTTTGAACAAAAAGTGTGGTATTGAATAAATTAGTTTAGCTTGTGAAGAAACATAGTGTTGATTTTGTGGTTGATCAAAAAAATTCCGAGCGTCACCTCCAACAGGGTAATTATGGAAATTATTTGGATTATATATGTTATTGCTACGTGGAATCGAAGATTGTTGAATATTTGATATTTGATTACTATATCCAGGAATCGTATTTGGTGGTGGTATATCAGAAGATGGCGCCTGCAATTGTATTGTTGTTTTGTCTTTGTTTGTAGAAACAAAAATCGAGTGATTTATAGTAGAAACAGTATTTGGTGATGAAGTTAGTGATTGTTGTTAATAAGCAGCAGAAGGTGAAACTTTGTCAGAATTAAAGGTCGATTGTTGTCCAACATTTGATTTAATATCGGAAGATAAATTTGTTAAAGATGACGTTGCAACATTCTGTTGATTCAAATTCTTAATGTTATTTAAATTTTGCAGATCATTTTCAGGCAATGATTCAACATTTTCTCAGAGATTTAATAGTGTTGTGGACGCTGTTGTAGTTGGTGTTATCAATGGTGGAGCATTCGTGGTGAAAGTATTCGTTAAGGGTGGAATATATGGAAAAGAAGGATTTACTGTCGCGATATCCGCATCTTCAACATTTTTTAAATTTTCTTGCTTTTGCTGCTGTGAAACTCCTATATTATTCGTTAAACTTTTTGTATTAATTGTATGTTTGAAGAAAGGTTTTTCGTCTGAAGTAATGTGCTGAACCGGTATCCGATGTAAATAAACAAATCCAATGCCACAACCTAAGCTTCCTTCACCACCCCATTTTGCATTCGGTTTCAGTATAACTTCTCTACATGTATCATCATCTATATTATATACATATATTTTAAGAGATTGACCTTCGTGTGTTTCAATTAAAGTGAATTAGTCGTCACTTTCATGTCGTATAGCATATGCTCCAATTATGTAATCGGGAAAAGCACGAAAATCAGCCTCTTCGGCTGGGGATAATGCTTATACCTCTAAAACATGCCAAACATTTTCGTTTGCACCTTCAAAAAAACAAAATCTTATTGACACTCCAAGTAAACCTTATTATAAAACGTATAATATGTTACCAGATGTTACCAGATGTTACCAGATTAATTTAAAATAGCACTGAAATAAAACTCAAATCAATGCCTCTATATCTTATAGCCTGCCGTTTGGGAGAGCAACTTTAAAAATGGAACATTATTCTCTTATAAAAATTTTTCTTTTGTATATGGACCTTATTTAGCTATATGAATACCCTGTTCTTATGATAGTGTTATTTTTAAAAAAAATATTCAATATTTGGTAAAATTTACAAAAAATACAAAATAATTTTCATTAATAATTTTCAAATCAAAAAAAATTTCTTATTATCCGACGTAGAACATATTTCTATCAAATTTTAATGAACATTCACAATAGAATAATATTTTTTGAATAGATACAGTAAAGCTTTTAAGACGAAATTAAAATCGCATGTAAATTGTTGTTATATATTATTTTTTATCTGAATAAAACACTTTAATGGTGTTTGCATTAAAGTTTTGGTATTAAAGTTTTTGGTATAACAGAATATTTTTGTTTGTGTTACCTAGTGTTGTGTTTTTCTCAAATTTTATTTTTATCAAAAAAAATTTATACACAAAACAAAAACAAAATTTAAAACAAAATTGTAATTCGATAAATTCCGGAAAAATCATCGTGTGACTTGGCTAGAAGATATAGAGTCATTGCTCAAATAGTTATAAGCAATTGTATAAAGTTAAAACACTTTTTCTCACGAGCACACTGAAGCTCATTAAGTAAATTAAATGCAAAAACAAAAAACAATTGTTTGCCTAATATATATGTTTTGAAATAAACAAATTATTTCAAAAGATATAACTAAAAGTAATTTTCCAAAAATGTTTAACACGTGTGACAACACAAATTAAGCATAAATTTCTATCTTTTGGAAATGGCATAAGTAAAAGAACGCAAATGAAGGCAAAGAAGACAATACTTATATTAATATTATAATTCCTACTTTAAAACTAAATATTACAATTTATATGTTTTTATAGTGTAATGAATTGAATGAATGCGTTTAATTATATAAATACAATATTGTTTGAATGAAAGTGGTTTCGAACAATGCAATTAGTTTCAAAAGCGGAAATACGACCATCTATCCCTCGCTGCCAAAACATTGAGCCACATGAAAGCTCATATCGATGACTTTCGACACAGCTTAACAATTAACCACATTTTATAACTTAATCAATATGTTACGAATATCTATATAGTTATGTAAAATATATATTATGGAAATATCTTTCAAGTTATCAAATTCAATTTATAATTTTCAATTTATTCAATTTAATGTACATGAGACGATTAGTCTCTACAATTGTATTATATAAGTATTAATTAGTTCTAGTTTACATAATTTGTTCCAATATTTCAAAAAGAAAAATGAATAGCTATATTTTTCAGAGCTCAATTTTTAAAAACCAACAAAGTCCAAAATCAAAAATATACAAAATTTAAAATTAATGTTACAAGGAAAACTCCATTATTTCTCTTTGTGTAAAATAAAAAAAAAAAAAAAAAAAAATTTTTAAATTAAATAAATATAAATTAATCAAAATTAACATACAAAAAACATAATTATATTCGGCAACGTATTCAAAAGTACTGAAATCTTAACAAAAACGGATAATTTATTGAGTTCATATTCCGTAGTGATCCAATAGTTATTTTGTCATGAAAATATTATGTAGAACTAGTTTTACAGATTATTTTTCTATTGTATTAACTCCTCTAAAATCTAGGAAATTAGTAAAGGTGTCAGCATAGTATTGTTTTAGCAGTATTATCAAATATCTATCTTTTAGTTATAGACTGCGTAGAACCGCTCGTAAATATGGATATTTATCATCCACCTATCTGTTTAAGGTATTGTATAGATTCTCCTAAAATTTCTGAGACTGAAAATAATTCTTACTCCTATAATTTTAAATACGCAAACATTAATCAATTAAATGATTTTTATTTTTCCTACAACTTTGAGTTTATACTTGCAAACAAAGATCTTGAAGAAATGATCAGTAAATTTTATGAAATCATTGATGAAGGATTTCGACAATATGTCCCATTAAGGCAAACTAAAGAATATAATTCTAGTCCACCATGGTTTAATGATCATTTAAAAAGACTTAGAAATAAAAAGAATAAAGCCTGGCGTAAACATCTAAAGAGCAATAATAATGAATCTTATAACAATTTTAAGCCTATATGATGAATTCAAATTTACATCTGAATCTCTATACAATAATTATATTTGTAGTGTATCGTCTGAAATCAAAACTAATCCAACAGAATTTTGGAACTACGTAAATTCAAAAAGAAAATCTGATCAATTCTCAACTTTTATGAAATATTACGGTGAGATTAGTAGTGACACAAACACAACCATATGTGAATATTTCCGCAACTTTTTTGCAACTTCTTATTCTACATCTGTCTTCACGGTTAATGAAAATAATTTTAATCACCTGAATGAATATCCTAAAATATCTTTCACACACATAAAAATAGATGAAAGTGTCGTAGAGGACTATTTAGTAAATCTTAGTAGTAACATGTCTACCGGTCCTGATGGTATCCCTGTATTAATCTGGAAAAAGTGCTCAAAAACACTTGCTCTTCCCCTTTGTATGCTATTCAATGCATCTATTCAATCAGGAATTTTCCCCTCAATTTGGAAAAAGTCTTACGTACGACCCATACATAAAAAAAATCTTAAAGATGAAGTACTTAATTATCGCCCTATTGCTAGGTTATCAACGATACCTAAAGTTTTTGAATTAATTGTTCTTAATTCTGTTTATAGTCATTGTGCTCCTTTTCTCACTCATAGTCAGCATGGATTCATAAAAAATAAATTTGTGGTAACATTTATTAATAATATGGAAAAAGGCTTACAAACTGATGTAGTTTATACTGATTTTAGTAAAGCTTTTGACATTTTACCACATAATGTAACATTACTTAAATTACGAAAATTAGGTTTCCCGTTAATCTTTGTAAAATGGATCAACTCATATTTAGTGAACAGACTTTATAGTGTTCTGTTCAGGTCATCTATTTCATCATCTTTAGTAGCTAACTCAGGTGTTCCCCAAGGTAGTCACTTAGGTCCTTTTTTGTTTATAATCTTTGTTAATGATGTTGTTTCAGTAATTAAAAATAGTGGATTACAACTTTACGCGGATGATATGAAAATTTTTAAAAAAATTAAGTCCGAAAGTGACATGGCCTTACTTCAAAATGACCTTGATAATTTCTCTCTGTGGTGTACAAATAAGAACTTACTTCTTAACATCAAAAAGTGCGCATTAATGTGTTATACTCGCCGTTCTAATCCATTCACTTATAATTATTCTTTTAATGGTGAATTATTACTAAGAGTTAATTCTATTAAAGACTTAGGAGTGGTTTTCGATGATAAATTAACGTTTAAATTACATTATAATCACATAATAAATAACTCAAATTCTTTATTAGGATTTATAAAACGTTGGTCACAGAAATTTTCTATATATTTCTGAATTTCCATATATTTCCATATATTTTCTGATCCATATATTTCTGAATTTCCATATATTTCCATATATTTTCTGATCCATATATTTCTTAAAGACTCTTTATACAACATTACTCCGACCTGATTTGGAATATGCCAGCCAAGTATGGTCTCCATTTTATGATGTTCACATTCAAAGAATTGAAGCCATTCAAAGAAATTTTTTAAGATTTACCCTTCGTAATCTTCCCTGGGAGGATCCTATTCGTCTGCCTCCTTATGAACATCGATTAAACTTAATTCACTTGGACACCCTACAAAAAAGGAGGGAAATTGCTGATGTAACTGATGTATTGTTGAAATTGTTAAACGAAATATTATTTCTCCACTTATTTCTGACAAAATTGCTATTAACCCCAATTCTCGGCTTCGATCCGTTAATCTTTTTACACTGGTGCACCATAGAACTAACTATGGTAGATTTGAACCTATTAACAGAATGTTAATATTGGGAAATAAATACAAGGCCTTAATTGATTTCTCCCTCTCCAAGTCTGTTTTAAAAAAAACAACTACACCAATTGAACTAATTATACACCTACACACTCATTAGTATTAAGTATTAATAAATTTAATTGTATTTGATTTAATTTAATCTTCTTAACTGTAACTTTTATAGATGTAAGTAATGTGTAACTGCTTGATTTAAGCTTGAAATAAATAAAATAAAAATGTATCTCAATTAACTGGAAATCCTGCAAAATGTTATATTATTTAAATTCTGAAATCTGATTTATATCGAAAAATAATAGAAAAATGAGAGAAAAAGCTTTTGAACAAATTAAAACTTAAACGTTGAAAGATACCTCCAACATTTATGTAAGCCATTCAAATCGGTTCGAATATTCCAAAAACAGGCAACTATTTCACAACTACATTGAAGTACGTTTAAAAATAGAATGAAGCTTACAAAATAATTTCCTTTTCTCTTTAAATATTTGACTAAAAAGTCATGAAATTGAAAATGGATAAAGTTATAGAGTTTCCGAAAGCTTTTATATATAAATACTACTTCTCTTTGAGTTCAAATTCAAAGTCAATATAAATCTATATATAATTCTTCGCCGGTGTCAGCATATACCTTTATAATTTTTTATTTGAAAGAGAAATATTGTTTCTGTTTCATGCATACATTTTGTTTTTAACATAAATGAAGAAGAGAATTTATTTGCAATCAAATTGGAAGAAATTTTGTTCTTTCTTTCTTAAAACCTCATAGTCAAGATTCCATTTACAAAAAAACTCTATTAGTTAAAGAAGCAAAAAACTATTGTTTTTGTTATGTAATAAGTTGTGAGATTTCTAATATACATGGTCGTCTGAAATCAACGTATTAAATTTATTAGGGTATGAAAGTAAAGAAATTTTAATGATTGATTTTTTACAGATACCTACATAACATAATATTGGTTTCAAAAACATATCTTATTTCTTAAACATCATATTATTTTCTTTTATTGTCTTATAAGAGAAGTAAAATTTTTTTTTTATTTCAAACAGATTATAATTGATGTATTTTCAATATATAAATTTTTGCAGGTATTGAGCCAGGTTAATACCGAGTAGAGCCGAGTTAATACCAAGAACCAATCATTTTTTTTTATGAATGACTTGATGCATTTTTATTTCCTTCAAAATTAAATTTTACCATGTAATAATCAATGATAATTTATTAATTATTAATAATATTAGAATTTATAAATAGAAAGGAAATTTGAATATTAATAATGTGAATAAATAATGTTTCTTATTACTATGCATTTTTAAATGTAACACATCTCGATATTTGTTCGATAACTTTTTTCCCACATTGTTTTGAATTTTTATCTCTCTCTCACAAATGAAATTCTTATTACTATCTATTTCTTACAATTTTGGAAATCGACTAGAAAAATTGTAACCAATCATTAACAAATTATAAAATTTTATTCCAGTGTATTTTCTTATTAATGGATCCTTTACCTACTAACCTTTGAAAGGAGATGCGTGTGCGGCTTTATATTATTTAACCCAAACGAAAGAGAAAAGAAAAAATAATAACAAACACGTAATTCACGTAACTCTTTCTGTTTCCACGTAATTGTTTCTGTTTCCTCCTCTACTAAAACAAAATGTCCTATCTAAAAAAAATCCTATCTAAAAATACGCCTGTATATCTTCTTAAGAAAATAACCCCTGGACGATCATTAAGAAGTGCAAATTTAACTATTCCTACACACTCTGGTAGATTAAGACATCTATCCTTTTTTGTAAGAACTGTCGGGTTGTGGAATTCTTTGCCGAACGTAGTCAGGTGTGAGTTCTCTATTTCTAAATTCCTTGAGCTTTGTTGGGTATATTTTAAGGAAAAAGTGTAGTCATTAATTAAGAAGAATAAAAATTTTGTAGAATAATGCTTGTTAGGTGTGAGACGTCTGAAAGATAGTTTTGTTTGGAGGAGAGATTTTTTTTTTTTTTTTAAATTTTTTTTTATTAATTTCTTTTCTTTATAAATTATTTTCATTATTGTTAATTTCTTTAGGTTAAGGTTTAATTTAATTTAATTTAAGTTAATTTAAGAATTATGAATTTGCTACACATTATACTTTATATACTCCTATAGAGACTTACCGTCTCATGTATATGTACGAAATAAAATGAATAAAAAATGGATTAAAAATATTTAGAATAATTTAAAAGCTAATTGAATACATTCTTATTTACTTGAAAAATATATTTTAAAATATTTTTTTGACAACATTGATTAGCGTAAGTTATTACGTATTTTTTTATGAAAAATAATCAAAAAAAACTTTAATCAATTTATATAATCAACTACATAAGTGTTGGCATAAGTGTTAGCATTTAGAGCAACGTTTCCACATAAGATTTTATTTGATAAAAGTTACTTATTTATTTATTTAAGGTTTATTTGGCTCAAATAAAAAACAATGATTTTAAATATATAGAAATTAAAAATTATAAATAAATAAAATAAAAAATAAAAAATACAAGAAAATGAAAAAAAAAATTTACCTATTAAATTTTTAAATAAATAAAAAATACAATTAAGAAAAAGTTGAAAAAATCTTATAAATGTAGGTAGTTTAGTATCTACTAATTGTTATTATCAATACTATTACTTATAACAATCAATATAACAACAAAAGTAATCAAACACATCAAACATTAAACAAAAAGTTTAACAAATGACAAGAGTCGATTTCGATTTAAAGGAAAAAATTAGTTTCCAGCATTTTTTGTTTCAAAAATGTTTGACGATAATAGGATAATAAATTCTATTTTTTCATTAAACAAAGTCGGATGTCAAAATTTGTGGAACAACGTTTACAGGACCGTCAAACTTTCAATAGTACAAACTAAATCTTGATGTCTAAACGTTACCTAATCGTTAGTAGTACCTAATTTTAGCGGTTTTTTATTTGTAAATAAAAAACAATAGCTATATTAAGTTTACTTTATTATATTTGCCTTAATTAACTTGCCTTGGACTTTATATGTTTGTTTCAATTTGCTTCAATTCAACAAAATACCCATTTCAATAACCTTTTAATTTGGTTTTTGAAAAGAGTATGAACTCATGTATGTATTCATTTGTTTGCACATAAATTCATATACAAATTTGATAAACATTGTCAGAAATAGACGATAATAAGAATTTTACGTGTAAGAAAAAGAAAAAATATATAAGACGATAATAAGAATTTTACGTGTAAGAAAAAGAAAAAATATAGTAAACAAAAGAGAGTAACAAAAAAAGTTGGCTGAAATTAAATAAATAAAGTTTATAATTTTGAAAAAAATTTTCGACAAAAATTTCGTTGAAATATTTAACAATATTATTTTCTAAATTGTATCAACTATGCATAAGATTTTTAGGAGACCTAACTGAAAGAGCGTTATCATATTCTTTAAATTCTGTGATTTGTAAATAGATGTTGTCCTCAGTATTATTTTATAATCGTATACCAATATAATAAATATTTAGGTTTACTAATATAATTAATAAAAAATAATAATGTTTGTAACTCCAAATTATTACTGACAAAAATATTAATAATATTTTATATTATTGTAATGTAATTATAATTTAATATTTTTAATAGGTATATACGAAAATAATAATGTTTAAAACGAAAATATTAAAATAATAAAAGATCAGAATTAATCATCGTATAAGGGAACAAACTAAATTAGAACTAACATTTTTTGCCACCCTGCCTGATATAAATAATGGGAGGAAACGTAAACAAATCCAAAGGAGAATAATGAGAACGCAAAATTATTTTACAGTATAAAGGAAAAGTCAAACATCTGTTTTGTACCTTTTCTCTCTCATAATAAATTTGGTATACGATAAGTAAATGTAAATTTTACCTCTTTTAACTAATGATATTTTGCTCGGTTTGATATTTCTTATAAATTAGGTTGTCGTAAAATGGGAGTGCGTATTCTTTTTAATATAGATTTAGATATTCTTTGCATTCAACTAAGGTGAAATTTACATATGTGTGTGTACTAATAATGGAATATGGATATTTGATAAAGTTAAAATTTGGTTTCTCTTTAAATTCACTATATTTATTGACATTTCTATGGTGTAAAGAAACAAAAAAAAAAACAAAAAAGGAATAAAAAATAAATGTGTGCAATACAAATCATTATCAGTATATTTCAATCATTTTCTATTATTATTCAATTTCAATTATTTTCAATCATCATTTTCATTATATTTTTTTTGTGTTTTTTAATTTGGTTTCTTTTATTAATCTCTTTCTTTTATTATTTCTCTTTCTCTCACTAAGTATATGTACATAACGTACATGTGTCATGTAGAGCTTGCATTTGTAACATACATAATGATATGGCTTAGTTTAATTGAAAAAAATAAGGAAAAAAAAAATTTTTTCTTTAGAAATATTTACCTTCAATTTAAGCGTACTAAAACTACAAAAATAAACTTTAGAATCGCAACTTCATATAATGTTTTCATAGCAAGTTATGATTGTAATTACGGAAAAAGCAAATTAGCCGAACTTTTTACCAAATCTCTTAATCTCATCTCAAGACTTCCTAGAATTTCGGCTAATTTGCTTTTTCTGTAATTACAATCATAACTTGCTATGAAAACATTATATCAAGCTGCGATTCTAAAGTTTATTTTTGTAGTTTTAGTACGCTTAAATTGAAGGCAAATATTTCTAAAAAAAAATTTTTTTTTTCCTTATTTTATTTCTAATACTTTAGTGTTTTTTATTTAAAAAAAAAAAAAATAAACAGTATCTATAGATAAATAATAAATGTACCTATGTAATATATGAATATATCCTATATCTATTTATTGATATTTGATATTGTAGTCTTTTGTATTTTAAAATAAAAAAAAACAGTAGTTTTTAATTTTTAGGTTTTCCTAATTTATAAAAAAAAATAAACAGTAAGAAGCCAGTTTCCCGTCCGAGCTGCCTTTGCAATGACCATCAACAAAGCGCAAGGTCAAACTCTCAATAAGTTTGGTATTTTACTTGATGTACCAGAGTTTTCACATGGACAACTATATGTCGGGATTTCGCGCACTACTGGGAATATTAAACATTTGAAAATTGTAACCGAAGAGAATAGAACTGTTAGAAATATAGTTTTTAATGAAATATTAGTTGATTAAATATTTCAATTTATATCAATCCAATTACATAGTCTGTCTGCTAATCTACTAATTTAACTAAAGTATTATTACTAAAATATTGTTGTTAGGGGAATTTTTGATTTTGATAATTTATAATGTAGTACAACCTAGAAATGCTCTAATTTTGATTTTTCACTATATATAATGGTAGCAAAAAGTTACGTAGTAACGGGTATTTAACTAGTAAACATAATTCTTCAATTCTTTTTTTGAAAAACATAACCCTCCATTCTAATTTTATTTACCTTATTCCATCTCTTTCACCAATGAATTCAATTCTGCAATTGATAAAATAAAAAAAATATTCAAAAAATTTTGGTTCTACTGTGTTTGATTTTCTATGAATGGTTTGCACAACATTTTGTGTATACATTCATTTTTATAGCTTTTTAAAAGAAGATGGAAGGGGGGGGGCAAAAAAAATTTTCAACTCATTTCATTTTGCATAAAATCAAGGAATATAAATGACCATTAATGGCACTCTGTTTATATTTCTATTTTTTTTTTCTTCTTTTTTTTTCTTTTGTGGAACCATTAAAGTAATTTAACTCCATTATGACGGTTCAAAACAGTTAAAAAAGAAAAAAATAAACAAAAAAAAAAAAAACTTATTATAAAGAAAGTTTTTCTTTTACCATTTTACAATTTATTTTTTTTTTTTTTTTTATATTTTCAAATTTACCGTTTTACATTTTAAATATAAAAGTACAATTATTTTGTTGTATTGGTAATCCAGGATGTGTAGAATTGTTGTATAGTAGTATTCAGTGGAAAATCTCTTTATTTTAGTTGGAAAAAAAATTAATGGTAATGGCGTCCATTTTTGCACGTAATTTAATTTTTTTTTTTTTTAATAATAATTTTATAAGTCCAACTCGACTGACTTGTAGTCGCAAAATGGACAATGAAATGTAAAACAACATTATGAATGTTCTTTTTTTTATTTAATTTTTTCCTGAAATTTTAATTTTTTGCAATTTTGCAATGGGAAAATTGTAAGGAAAAATGTTTGTTAATTTTAGAGAAAAAAAAAGAGGAGAGCTTCATAATCAAAATAAATTAAATTAATTTTTTTTGTTTGTAATGAAGTTTTGTTTAATTTAAAAGACTTTAAATTAATGATTTTTACTTTTTTGGTAGAAGAAAACGGTTAACTGCATTATTTCTATTTTAAATATTAAAAATTAGATGATCTATTCAGTAGGAATATTGAGCGGTTTTGAGGAGTTTTAGTTGTAAAAATATAATAATGTAATAAAGAGAAAGATTTGAGTAAATTAGATTTCTATATTGGGTGCACCTTGTTTCATGATACACATACGGGTTTGGCAACTTTAAATTTTGTTAACATTAGTTAATTTATTTGTGTGTCAATGTTAAATCAAAACAGGTCCAAGGCTACTTGTGTAATAACAACTTGTTTTGTAATTATAGTTGAAATTTATACTCTATGAACCTTTAAATCGCTCTACATTTAGAATATAGTTCGAAACACATTTTTACGTGTTTTTACCACCTTAATTTAAAATCTAGTTATACCTAGATATATAACGGTACTGTAACAATGAACAAACAGTTTAATTTAATATTTCGCATATTTTGTAATTATTTATTTGTGAAATCGACATGGAAAAAATTCACTTCGTTCAATTTGACTTTACCTACTTTTTGTGTACTAAAATCTGGTTTGCTTGTTATAGTTTATTCGTGGAATTGTCTATAATTGACAATAAGCCCTTATTATTAATTATTAATCTAAGACTCGCTAGCCGTTCGTAAGAAATATTTGCTAAACAAAATAAATCAGAAGAATACAGCTATGAGCAAATAACAAAGTATAGGTGACGGTTGACTCCCAATAAGTTAAAGTTATTAAACCTCGTTCCTATATGAATAACAGAAGAATAGTACATTAAAAGATTTTCAATCAGTATGATGAAAACATGCTAATTTAATAAGAACGTTACTAGTTTACGGTTACATTTCAAATTATTATTCCGGCATAAGCAAACTGTATCAGGCTATTGTTATTTATTTAAAACAATTAACACTAGATGTCAGAGATATCGGGTTTTTGTTAGATCAAATCATAATAAGAACAGAGAAGAAAAAATAAAATATTAAATATAAATAGAAAAATGCAAAAAAATAGTGTACGAGATTTATTTTTGCTTTGCACTTCAACTTTTAGATCATTGGTACTGTCCCTTGCTTATAGGCGTATTATTTTTCATTTTTTAAAATAGCACGAAATGAAAATGATATAAATATAATACGAAAGCGTAATGTAACATAATATCTAATTATTTTTTACATATTATCTTTTTTGTTCTGGACTTAATTATAAATATATATAATAACCATACAAATTCAGAATGTTTTAAACATCGCATTGGAAAGAACAAAAAAAATACAAAAAAAATGATTTATCAGTATTTGTGCGTCTATAAAAAAAAAGCTATTTATTGGTTTGTTTATTACTTATTTTAACCGTTTATTGATTAGTTTCGAACCCCCAAATACTTACTCTCAAATTAAAATCCTATTTCGCTTTATATTTTAAACAAAACATAGTAAGTAACACAATCAATTAACACAAAGCGATTGCATATGATGTGATATACTATACACAAACAACTACTCTGTTTAGTAATTTTCTATCCTTAAAAACATTAACGGCGGTCTTAACAATTTAAGCCGTTCATTTCTCTTTAGATCTATTCCACAAGATAATAAAGCAGAAGTTGACTACTTGATTTTATTAATACAACATAGATAGACTGTTTGACCACTGAGTTTGATCACTGATATTAAATAATGTGAATATTATCAAATATTATTTAGTAATAAATTACTTATTTAAGAGATTAATTATTGTTTTAATAATAATATTTAATGTGACTAATAAATGAGACCCTGTCTGAGGTCATACTCAATAAAATTAAATATCTTCAAATAATTGGATTTAGCCACTTTAAATGTGACTCTTCAAAAAGCTAGATTCTATATAAATTCATAAATATATTCTGGAAATGAGTTTGTACGGTGTCCATAAGAAATGCAACCCTTCTCAAAACTATACTCAATAAATACAGATTATATAGGTATATATTGGAATCAATACGGATTTTATTTTAACTTATTTCAACTTAACTTATTGAATTCAAAATAAAAAAAATATTTTTTATTAATTAAAATAAATTAAAATTGAATTACTGAACTAATAATTAATATTAATAAATAATTAATATTAAAGGTTGCATTTTGATACTTCATACTTTTTGATTTACGTTGAATTGATCCGAAAATTCCTTAATGAGATTATGTCCACAAATTTTAATGATATTCACTACGTATACATCTTGCGTAATAGATCAATGAAAATTTTATAATCAATGTATGTATACTGACATAATTCTCAAACCAAATTGCATTGGTCTTTAAATCCGTTCAATTTGAACAATAATTCATTTACACATCACTAAATTCAACTACGTCATAATCCTGTTTATTATTAATTTGATTTAATATAACCACAAAAAAAAAAATTGTTTCCAAATTTATAAAGCAAACTAATCAAATTTTATAATGGTTCTTCCAATTTTTGACACCATCGATAACAAATCTTTAATCCTAAATCATATTTTATGAATTTTATTAAAATTAAATTAGTTTATTTTATTCTGATTTTGTTGACTCCTTTCATTTTCAACATTTAATTTATATGCAAATAATTTTAAATAAGGTGAGCATAAAATATTAACATAATAAAATGTTCGTGTTGGTGTATAGCATGTCCTGTCTATATATTATATATTTGCATATATATAATTTAATATATTATATATATATATAAATGAAAACATATTTATATGCGATAAATACAATCAAAATATTAACATAAAATAAAAAATTTAATCCCGTATTCCATTAAGGATATCCTTAGATACCAGTATATTATGTTAGTTTATATACTTAACTACCCTAATTAAATTTTACCTTTATTCAATAGAATTTTTGCTTTTTTTTTTTTTTTTTTTTTCTCATTTTGTGACATAACCCTACTGTATAATAATCTAATAAATATAAAATTTAATGAAGGTTCCTGTCATGTAATTAAATTTATTTTAATATTAATATATAACATTATGTCACGATGTCAAAAGATCGTCCATCTTTTCTCTATTATTTCTATATATTTTTCTATATATACATTCACATATGTACACACAATATTCGCGACTATGTTCCACTAATTTCATTATTCAATATATATACTATATACATATAACTATAATTGCTTTTCATATGCTTCTTTAACACTATCTTGACGCGATATTAATCAGAATTATTTTCAACAAAAAACAAAAAAAAAAAAAAAACAATAATCAAAACAACAAAAAAGGATAAGTAAACTTACACGACCATTGAAATTGCTATAGAAATAGGTTATTATATCAACTGTTAAGGATAATGACAATATTTGAGAAAAAAAGACAAAACAAAAATCCTATATGAAAATTAAATCAAAATCAAAATCCCTTTTTTTTTTATCATTTCATCATTTACCGACATAGGTAGACTCGTGCACATACATGCACATTGTTGTTATTGTATTCAGTTCATCCAGAATGTCTTTACAACCATTTGGGGAAAAGAAAATAACATTCATTTTCTTTTATTTTTATTTTTTAAGTGTTGCCAGTTCATGTGAATTAAATTTGAAATGGTAATATTTATTTAATTACTTTCTTCTCCGTTGTTCAAAGATGCCTGCAGAATAAAATAATTTAAGTTTGCAAACCATTGAATTCTGAACAATAACACCTTCAAAACACAATATTAAGTGATACCTTAAATACCATTTTCTAATTCATTCATTGGTAGTTGAGTAGATAAGAGTGGTAGCCAACACACGATACACCACTTAAACTGTTACATGAATGTGGATTCAAAGCTGTTCCCGACATAAATTCTATACTTTAGCCAATTCGAACTTGCAGTAAAGTGTTGTAGGTTCACAATGTTGATATATTGTGCTAAATTAACTACTTAGAAAGAACTGGTATTTTAGATAAGAAGGTCGTGGTAATAAATCAAATTATTTAAGTTGTTGTATTTCTTTATTCTTGATTAATAGTCAATGAACAACTGAAAACTATATACATATGTAAAATATTCTAAAATATTATTAACTAACTGTATTATAATGTAGTAAAAATACCAGTTTGTAATATTCGTTGTCCTTATTACTATAAGATCATCACACATCTCCCACGCATACAAGATACCCTTCAATTGTCTTCTCGTCTTAGTAGGTTAAACGATCGGGTATTTTACGCTTTCGTTCTGACCATCTTAGGTTGTAAGTTGATGGCGATAACGACTTTTCCTCTAGAATCACTTGGGTTAAATTATTTTACGCATTAGTACTTGATTTAGGAGTTGGTGACTTACTGGGTTCTTTGTTTTACTCAACACTTATTGTTTCGGATGAATTCTCAGCGCTTTTCCCAACAGTATATATATAATATATAATATATAAATATTTTCTGCTAGGTCTAAAATATACTGGCTAATTCTTTATTTAAATCATTTTTGTTGCATTTTAAAATTTTTAACTTTTCTTTAATTGTACGCACATATCTCTCAGCTTGACCATTTGTTGCTGCGTGGTATGGTGCTCCTTTTTTGTGTGTGATGCCATTTTCTTGTAAAAACTTTTGAAATTCTCGAGACATAAATTGTGTACCCTAGTCACTCACAAAAACTGATGGTATACGAAAAATAGAAAAATATCACGACATTTCTGTATAATAGTTTCGGTTGTGATATTTGGTATTAAGTGAACTTTAGGCCACTTTGTATACGCATCCACCAAAATAAAAATATATTGGCAATAAGTACGAGCTAAAGATTTAATTTTGGTGATTCAAAAATGACCCATGTGTAATTCCTCCAAAAATTTTTGACGCAAATCAGATGGTATTTGTACTCTAATTCCTTTTAGCAAACACTCACTTTGTAATGTGAATTCTTCTTGTGGTATTCCAAATCGATTTTTTGGATCGCAATTACGTCCATATTTTAATGCTTGAATTAAAGTTTTAACCTCTGGTTCTTTACTTGTTGCTATAGCTAGTTTACTTATTGTAACTGGTAGTGTTTCAATTGAATTAATTTCGATAATATCACTTTCCTCGTACAATATTTTTCCAGAGAACCTAGAACGCTATTTAAATGTACTTAAAGCTTTTGATTAGTTGTTAAATATCAAAGACCAACCTGTTTTCACGACAGGCTTTTTTAGTTCATTTTTGGAAATATATATATGTACAAATTTTTTCTGACTAACTGATATAAATAGGACACACAATTATTATTATGTTGTTATGAACGCTGTAACGAATGAAAAAATTAAAAACTGTATTTCTCCGAATCAATAGGAGGATTCAATTACTTCAAATACATTTTTTCCATTATTCGAGTTATGAAATTTATTCAATTTAATTCAATTTAACACATTCTCTTTTTAATGTTAGTTAAGCCCTCTCTCTCTCTCTCTCTCCCTCTCCCTATATTTAATTAGCTTTTTGCCAGTATTTGATTCACGACAAAGGGTCTTATAAATTTAGTTTTTCTCGGCCTATGAGACTTTCAAAAGTAATAATAAGTCTATCAAGAACAAACCGAAGCGCAATATTAACTTGCAGCATAATATAAAGAAGTTAAAAATTAAATGAATTATACAAGTAGTAAAAACTGGTCAATTAATTCGACTCACCAAGACGAAATTAAATGCAAAGTCAAGGAAAGATGATAGATCACAAACAAAAACTATTAAAATGTAAATAATTAATTATTATTCCACTAGTTTTAATAAAATAAATCAATTATTTATAAATTTATATATTTTAAAACAATTTAATATTAATCCTAAATATGGCAACACTTTTTTTTCTTTTTCACTACTCAAAAAGGAAAAGCGGTATTACAAAAAAAAAAAAAATAAAAACAATAAAATACAGCCATACAATAATAACTAAGTTTACATAATATATATATAAATTTATAGGATTTGAATTAAAAATTTTTACACATATCCAATTAGTGATAGTGAGTGAGAGTAAGAGTTAGAAAATATAATCGATTTGTTGGATTTTTGTAGGACCTAAAGTACTGTACGCTTACTATAAATTATATAAGATAGACTTGGCGCGGCAGCGGCATTTATATCAATCGATAGAAAAATAAAATAAAATTTGAATGCGTGACGAACAGAGTCTCTTAAGACACTTTGACAAGTTAGATAAATTGGACTTAAGCACAGGTAGATAGATAGATAGATATATATATAGGATACTAAGTATAAATAAATCACGTACACATGTTTGTACAATTGTATTTTTGAATATTTACATTGAATAAGGAATGACTTGATGAATCAAATAAATTAATTGTCCAGAGGGTATTTCTGTCACGACAATTTTTTTTTTTAGTTTTATGTAATAATATTTTACATTTTTTTTTTTGTTTTTTATCCCTTTATAAATTTTAATAGTATTAGTGTGCGTGTATGTAGTAATATGTAGTTTATATTTTTATTTCACTTTTCTATTGATCACTGAAAAATCTGTTCAATCGGTTTCTCTTGAATATTTGGGTTTTTAATTTTGTTTTTTTTTTTTATTGTAGCATGAATTGACGTTGATTTTGATTTGAAGTCAGTGAATTCCGGAATATTAAAAATGCTATTTTTTTTTTTTATATTTTTCTTATGAATTCGAAAAAGGATATTGTGTAGTTTTAATAGAAGAGTGGTGAATTTGTGATTGAATTAAATTTTATACAGATTGAAATATAAATTTATTATTTATATAATATATTTATTGTTAATACGTATTTATATGTATGTATATATATAATGGAAAGTTTTGTAATGGATAAAATTCTTAATGTGTTAAAAATGAATAAGTCGCTCCATTCTTTTATTTCCCAGAATTATAAAAATGAATTTTTTCTGCTCTAAGATGTGAATACTGCTTTTAAAGTAAATGTAATTTTTTTAATTTGTGTATGAAAATATAACTCTATTGGGTTAGCAAGCAATAGCATACAAAGAACAATTGTGTATAAAAGTAAATATTAATAATTCTAGTAATTTTTTTACAAAGAAAAATATATTTTTTATATTAAGTTATATTTCTCCAAGAAGTTCATTTGAAATTTATAGTAAGCATGTTGAAAACATTGAATCAATATTTGAAGCTCACAATAATGATGAGAATATTTTTTGTGTTTTGGGCGATTTTAACTTAACTAGCATATCGTGGAAATATCCAAATGATAATAGAAATAAATTTTTAGTTCCATTTAATCTTAATATAAATGAATCCTTTATAATAATAATAATAATAATAATGTCCCAACGACCAATTACCCCTCCCGTGCCGCGCACGTGGGGAGTCACCATTCTCATTATTATTATCATTTAGCATATGACTAGGAGTGTCGTATACAAGGTCATCACAGTGCTTGGAAGAATAAAACTCTTCGTATTAAAAGTATAGAAAGATTCCAATAAATTAAGTTATTCAGTATGTAATATTGTGACGAGCATACTCACAATGGACTTTCATTAATTAAACTTTAATATTATATTTTAATTATATTCAAAAAGAATACAAGCACGTTATAACCCTTAATGAAGAATGTGTTAGTAAGGAGAGAATTGGGTCAGGAAATGCTTAAAACAAGCATGCAAAACAAAAAATAAACAAAAAAAAAGGGGGAAATTAGTAAACACGATTAAGGAAATTAGTAATTAGTAATAAATTGATAGAATACAAAAAACAAACAAAAATAAAATCCATAAACGGTAAAAACAATTAAAAATCTAGTAACTTTGATTTGCCTTCCAACATGTCAAGGCAAATCAAAGAACAAAAATCAATAAGCAATATGCTCACAAGTCTAAAGTTGAAGCAATTTAAAATCTCCAATCAAAAAAAAATAAAAATTATATCATAGTTTTAGACTATCTTCCAACATGTCAAGATAGGCTAAATCAAAATTTCGCGATTTTAAATTATGCCGAAGAAGCATTAGTCAATTTATTTAGTTATAAACTAAAGAAATTTAAAAAAAAAAAAAAAAATAATAAAAATAAATACTTATATAAAAATACAACACATGCAAAACGCAATTAGTCAAAGACACAAAAATAAAAAGAATAATAATAAAAATTAACATAATTTATTCACACTTATGTATACATGTTAAAAGTATGAAGTACTACTGATTCAACGTGAACAACTACGTATATACTACATGTATTACATGACCTTCAAAAACTTATTACCTGTTTGAATAAAGCAGATTCTTTAGTTTGGACTTACTAATGTGAAAATCGAAGACATTAGAGTTATTGTTTACGTTACGCAACATTCTTGTAATTGGCTCATTCTTTCCATAATGCGTGCAATGATTTCGTTTAAGAAAGAGGGCAGAATGCCTAAGAGAACGAAAGTTAATATTGAAGTTAATGTGTTCTAAAATACCAACCGAGTCAACTGCATCTGAGAGAATTTGGTGTACAAATATAATATTAGCCATTTCACGACGATTAAAGAGACTTTGCAGACCTAGAAGTTTAAGGCGGTCTCTGTAAGGGGGTAAGTTATATGGATCTGTCCATGAAAGAACGAACGAAGAGCGAAACGAACAATTCTACGTTGAACAGATTCAATCCTGTCTATGTGAACTTGATGAAAAGGTGACCATACCTGAGACGCGTATTCGAGTAATGGTCTAACCATCGTCAAATATAAAGCTCTGGTGACATATGGGTCGGAAAATTCTTTTGACCTTTATAATAGATACATTATTTTCCCTCGACTTAGTTCAAGTCAATAATCTGTTTAATGTTTCAGATCGATTATTAGTCTTGATTGTTGTTATAAGAAATTTATAGATTTGTTATTTGGCGGTTTTACTACATCTATTCCTCTGAAAGAACCCACTTCAACTCATCATCCACCGTGGTACAATAAAAAGCTTCTCTCTTTGAAAAATGCGAGAAATAAAACACATACAAAGTATATAATTAGTTTTTCTTTGGCAGAAAAAATTGTATTTCAGAGACTACGCAAGGAATTTGATTTTTTGAGCAAATATCTTTATAATAATTTCATTCTTACCTATGCGTCTAATATAAAATGAAATTCCAAAAACTTCTGGAAATTTATAAATATCCGAAGAAAATCCTGTGGATTTCCTCAAGGCATTTCCTATAAAAATGAAACAGCTACAGATTCAGTCTCAACTTGCAATTTATTCGCTAAGTATTTTGAATCAGTTTTTATAAGACCACAATCAAGAATAAATTTGCAAAGTCACCTACAATCTTTTGTTGATTTAGGACACATGCCATTATCATATTGTGATATTTTCAACAAAATTAATTCCTTAAATATTAATCTGAGTTCTGGTCCAGATGCCATCCCTAATTTAGTTTTGAAGAAATGCAATTATAGTTTGACTTATCCTCTTTACTTAATTTTTAACAGATCACTAAATGAAGGAATTTTTTTAGATGACTGGAAATTCTCAAACATTATTCCTATTTTCAAATCAGGGTCTAAAACTGTTGTTGAAAATTATAGACCTATCGCTAAATTATCTTCTATTCCTAAACTTTTCGAAACTATTGTCACAGATAAAATGTATTTCTTGGTTAAAGAACACATATCTCCAATTGCTTTATGGATGGAAGATCTACATCCACTAATTTAGCAGTTTTTCTTCACACAGTTTTCAATGCAATTGAAAAAGGCTATCAAGTAGATACGATATTCACGGATATTTCTAAAGCTTTTGACAAAGTAGACCACTCTTTACTACTCTCTAAGCTTCAGGCTCTTGGTATTCATGGTACCTTCCTTCTATGGGTTCAATCTTATTTGATTGGTCGTAAACTCTGCGTTAAAATACAAAATTGCACGTCATATAACTTCGAGGCTACGTCTGGTTTTCCACAAGGAGCTCATATGGGGCCACTATTATTTTTATTGTTTATGAACGATATCGATCACGATATTAAGTCTTTGATCTTATCATTTGCTGACGATACTAAACTTTTTGCGGTTATTAAGTTGGACGAAGATTGCCATCTCCTGCAGCAGGATCTTGACAAATTCTACTCTTGGTGTAACATTAATGGCCTTACCATTAATATTAATAAGTGCAGTTACATGTCATTTTCCAGGAAGCAAACTCTAATTGAATCTTACTATAATATCAACGGTTCTATTATTGAACATGTCCGTGAAACAAAAGACTTGGGTATCATTCTCGATAATAAATTAACTTTTAATGCTCACATAGATTGAATTATTTCTAAAGCTTTTTCCATGTTAGGTTTCATTAAGCGTAATTCACAGCAATTTTCTGATCCTTATACATTCAAAAATTTATATACTGCACTTGTTCGTCCTCACCTCGAATATGCTTGTCCGATCTGGATGCCTTATTATGATAAAAATATTAAGAGAATAGAGTCTGTTCAAAAAATTATGATTAGGTTTTGCCTACGTAAATTCAACTGGCAACCTTATATTACTGGATATTTAGCTAAATGTCAACTTATTAAGCTTTCTACTCTTGAGGCTAGGCGAAATGCTGCATTCGTGATGTTTTCCTATGATATCTTATCTGGCAGAATAAAATGTCCATCTAATCTTCGCCTTTATAATATCTATGCTCCAGTGCGCGATTTCAGAAGCCAAAGATTTTTATATCTTCAAAATCATAGAACGAACTATGGTTTTTTCGAACCTATTGCAAACTCTCAGCGCTTATTTAATAACAGTTTTTCAGTAATTGACTTCAACTACAGTAGATTCGTTTTTAGGAGAAAAATCATCACATTTTTTGATACATTACAATAATTCTTCTAATTTTAATTAATTATAATTTTATTCTACAAATTTATTAAAATTATTCTCTATTATCATTTGAATGTACTGTCTACCTTTATAATTACTATTGTTATTACTATTAATATTTATTTGTACTACTTAAGTCTGAATTTTTCTTTTTTTTAACTTCTTTTCTTGAATTAATGTTATTTTTAACTTGAAATTGTTAATGCATCTTATTACTAATGTTATTTTATATTTTGAAATTATTTTTATATTTACAATTTTTGTTTTCTATTTCTAGTTTTATTTTATTTTAGTTTTTAATATTTTATAAGCAAAATCTGTAAGGGACTACACAGTAGATTGAAATAAATAAATAAATTCACAAACCGAAATCGAGAAATAAAAATATACAAAAAAAAATGTTCAAATTCAAAATCCATAAAATTGTAGCAAAATTAATCCAGGAAAAAAGAGATATCCTATGATTTGCTTCCAACAGCGGCTACGCATAAAAATCTTTTAGGTAAATATTCTGGGAAAATATTTTAAATAAAGCATTTAAAATGAAGAACAGTATGAAGGGGGTACGGCCCCAAGCCCCCTCTAAACTTTTTCAATATATCGTAATGTCCCTCCGATGATTATTAAATTTTTCCATTTTAACTTTGTCGGCAGATTTTTTTAATAAGATTTATAAAAGCACGACATTTTAATTGGCGTAAATTTCGATACACTATAAATAAAAGCAATAATACAACAAAATGATAATTTTTTGGGGATTTTTTGGATATTTTGTACTTGGCAAAAGGCATTATGAATTTTTTGTGGACTAACCCAACATTGTTGTATTTGATCTAAAGGTAGTAACTTATGATTTGCTGCAATTACTATCTACTCGTAGTTAAAAAAAATTTTCTAATTGTATAAATGCTTAAACAGTTATTGATCCATTTTTTTTTTTTTTATATTATAGCCAAAACTTAGGTTTTGAACCTTTAAGTACTTGCGTACCGTTGACTATTTGAAAAAGGAAAGAATAGTTAGAGGAAAGGAAAGAAAAAGGAAGAAAAACAGTTTTGTGGGAAAGAACGAACAATGTTGTTAATATTCTTATAATAAATATTTTAAACCTCTGTAAGTCATAAATAAAAAATCCTTCTCTCATTGGGAATGCTTCGATTGGGACGCGGTTCAACAATCGAGATGTTCTTACTATAAAAGAATTTCCATAGCCGGACTTAAACCATCTCGGAATTTCCACTGTGAAAGGGTGGGCACTTGATGCCTCTCGTGTTGTGAATTGCTTAAGAGGAGGAAGAAGTGATTTTAATTCCTCGGAACAAGTGTCAACACGAAGCAGATATCTATAAAATAGAGTAAGTGCTCCAACAATACGACGATGACCAAGTGGTATAAGGGATGAGGTCACATTTATGTCGCCTATAAGACGAATGGCGCGGTTTTGAACTTTGTCCAAAAAATTTAAAGCAGTTTTTGGTGCACCTGCCCATAAATGTGAGTTATACTCGAACTTGGGTCGTATATATGCTTTATAGATTTTTAAAAGGTCTCGAGATGAAAAAAAAGAAGTTTTGCAGCGACTCAAAAAGCCTAAACATTTTGCGGCGCTTTTCGCAATATCGAAAATATGTTCATTACAGTGCATATTTTGATTCACTTGCATTCCAAGAATGTTCAGATCTTTGAGTCGCTGGATACCTTCATTTTAAAACTGGAGAGCAGGTTCGAATGCTGTTAGCTTGTTACTAACAAGACATATTTGAGTTTTTGAACTGTTAAACTCGACTCTGTTAGCTTTACCCCAGTCGACAATTTTGGCAAGGTCGTGATTGAGCGCGCCGGCCATCATTGTTCTTTTGAAGGTGACTGCGGAAGCTGTAGCATTAGTTTGTTTTAGAAAATCATATGATGCTACTAGAGTGCTGTCATCAGCTCATAAACCTTCTGTATATAACTTATTAAATGTAATACAATGTTTTCGTCATTAGAGTGACTCTTACGTAAAATATGAAAATTGCAAAAAAAAAACAATTCTTTACTATGTTAATACCATAGCTGTTTTATACACATAAGCAATTGTACAATTTTAAAAAACATTTAAAAACCAAAGACATCCGATTTACAGCTATTGTTTAGTTTCTTATAAAAATTATTAACTTCATCAGTTTTACGCATTTAATTTTAAAATTAGTGGAAGTCAAACTTTAGCTTGAGTCATAAATATATAGTGGATTCCATTTATGGTATGATCTAAAATTTTAATGCAATGAAAACAAAATTTTCAAGACTAAATTTTGAAGACCGTACTTCTACTTTCGCTAAACGATTTTCGATTTAAAATTTGTTGTACTCTGCAGAAAAGTAAAACAGATGATTTGATTCGTCCTTAATGTTCTTTTTCTTGTTCGTGTTATGGTGCTAAAAAATTATTAAATTCTTACAACGAGTTCTGGTAGTCGTTATTAATGGGTTAAACAGGACTATTCTTAATTTTATGAATTTCCTTAACCATATACAAAATTCTGAAACAAATTCACATCCCAAAAAAATTGCTTGAAATTGTATAGGGTGTTTTTTTTAGAATGATACAACTTTCGATAGAGATAACTGTGATTTGACAGAAGATAGAAGCCATGTAGTTTTGACATTTCTGTTTAGTAAGCATTGACAAATTATCATGGAAAGACTCACGCCGCAACAACATTCACAAATTGTTGAAATTTATTTTGAAAATCAGTGTTCTATTCGCCAAACTTATAGAGCGCTTTGTGAAATTTATGGTTTACATAATCGTCCATCAGAGCATATTATTCGTCGAACTATCGATAGATTTCGGACAACATTTTCTCTACTCGATGCAACAACAACAACAAGACAAAGAACTGCTCGTAGAGAAGAAAATATCGGTGCTGTAAGAGCTAGTGTTGATGAAGATCCAAATTTGTCTATTCGTCGACGTTCACAACAAGTTGGACTGTGTGCAACCATCACATGGAAAATTTCACGTAAAGATCTTGGTCTACACCCATAAAAGATTCAACTGGTTCAAGAACTAAAGCCACTTGACCATAATAAGCGTCGTTTGTTTGCTGATTAGGCCCTAGAACAGTTTCAAGTTGATCCACTTTTTTATCGAACAATTGTGTTTAGTGATGAAGCTCATTTTTGGTTGAACGGCTACGTAAACAAGCTAAATTGCCGTATATGGAGCGAAAAAAATCCTCAAGAAATTCTGCAGGTTTCATTGCATCCCGAAAAATGCACCGTATGGTGTGATTTACACGCTGGAAGTATTATGGGTCCATATTTCTTTAAAAACGATGCTGGAGCAAATGTTACAGTGAATGGTGCTCGTTACAGATAAATGATCAGTGATTTTCTGTTTGGAAATTTGATTGGGATTGACCCGGAAGTGTTTTGGTTTCAACAAGATGGTGCTACACCTCATAATGCTACGGCAACAATAGATTTAGTGAAAGAAAGATTAGATTATTATAAGATAATAACATTATTTCGAAAAATGGTTCAATTAATTGGCCTCCAAGATCATGCGACATAACACCACTGGATTATTTTCTTTGGGGTTATGTGAAGTCATTGGTTTATGCTGATAAACCAGAAACAATAGATGCTTTGAAAGCCAAAATAACCCGTTTTATTGATGAAATAAGACCTGAATTACTCGAAAAAATGTCCAAAATTGGTCTGATCGAATGCGGTTCCTCAGAGCTAGTCGTGGTTGACATATACCGGAAATTATTTTCAAAACAGAAATGTCATAAAATTATTTTTCCAATAAAAAAAAATGTGTCTTCATTCTTAATTAAAATGTGTCTTATTTCAATTTAAAGTTCTATCACTCTAAAAAAAACACCCTATATACAACCAATTAGTATTTTAAAATGTCTATAAAATTATTAAAATCTTACAATACTTGACCGAAAAAAGTTCATAAATATCTTGAATACTATTCATATTTACAATAAATGTCCTTGAAAATTTACAAATGAAAAAAAAACCATCTAATAATTATTTTCTATTAATTTTCTTTTAAATAAAGACACAAAAAAAAATAAACACATTTCAATTGGAATAAAGATTATGGTTTAAAATTATTAAAAAAAGTCAAGATTAAAAAAAAAAAAATTATTAATAATTATTTTCCAGTTCAAGGAGGTTTTCATTTTACTATTTATAAAAAATTAAAATTATTACTTTCTTAAAAAAAAAAACATTTCAATTACAAGGATATTCTTTACAATAAGGATTTTAGCCGAGTAATAAATTTTCTTTTTCAAACAAAAAAATAAAACAACAACAAAAATCATAAAAATAAGAAAATGAAACCGGAAAAATAGATATCATTCTCATCAATAATTATTATATGGTACAATGCCAATCACTAATGTTGTCTGAACTTTAAACAAAATTTTCAATGAAATATTAAAAAATATAAGACAAAAAAAATAATAATAACAATCAAGACAACATCTTAGAATAAAAATAAAATATTCAAATTGACTCGACATTGCTTATTGAACTTATTAAAGGTTTTGTAAATACATAAAATGTTGAATGAAATCATCGCATTTCGATTGCTCTTCTTAAGCTTTTTTGTTTTTATTATTTTTTTCAAAATTTTAATGTTTTCACATAATACAAATTGTGAACCGAATATTTCAAGGATATTTTTAGAAAGAAAATTATAGAAATAATCAATATACTTTTACAAACTTCTTGAAAAATAATTCGTTACAAATGATCTTAAGAAATGGTAGATCTTTGTCATATTATGAGATAAAATAATCGCAACACTACACTCTACAAAGCTGAGTAATATCTAGGTGTTCAGAAATATATCGGAATAATAACTTTCTAATATACATACGTTATTATTTCGATATATTAGGTAATTTCAGGATGGATTATTTCTAGTTAAAATTAGATTGGACCTTATCACAAGATAAAATTAATGTTTATTTAACTGCAATTTATATGAATAAAAAATGATTATAAATATATTTTAAATAATTTATTTAACAAAAATATAAAAGAATTTAGGCCCTGTTGTGTATTCAACCAATAATAAATTTAACCAAAGAACATATAATAACAAGACGTCTCATCTGGATATTTTTAAATTTTTTTTAACTTAGATGCCCACGAGCGGGTAAAATAGTAAAACGAAAATAAAAATTGAAGAGAGCAAAGAAGAGTGATTATAATTTTCTTTAAAAAAAAATACAACTACTATTCAGGCTATCCATGTATAGATTAGATATATTATCTCAATATATCGTCGGCTGGAAAAACGTTTGTTGAATGTGCATTTTTGGGCATATTGAGTTATTAATTGATACTTTGGTTATAAAAGTTTCTCTTTCATTTGATCCAATCGGTATTTTAATAGCAGTTCTAGATTTCGAGATTTTGAATCATGCTTTTGTCGAATGTAGCCAGTAATTATCAAAAAATAACAAACAAATGTCGTATGTGAAACATTCAACAAAGTTTTATGTTAAAAACTGATTTTGTCGTTTAGGAAAACGATTGTTGAATGTGATAAAGTTCAATCACATTCAACAAAATCATTTCTTTTGTGTATAGTTCTCAAATGTTGAATGTGTATAGCTAGGACCGTTCCCGTACTTTTTTGGCAAAAACTGGCAAATGAGAGAAAAGAGAGAATAAAAAAAAAAGAAAAAAAAAAGAGTTAAAAAACTCTCATCTGCAAGTAAAAGTACTGGAACGCACTTCTTGTAAAAACTTGTAGCTGTCAAACAGCTGACAAGCAATCTGACATTCTGAAATTAATTTAATTATAAACAATCATTTTGAATTTCCGGAGGTGTTTTTTTTAAAGAATTGTAATTAAATTTAAACGAAATGGCAGCGGAAGATATAAAAAATATATATTACTAAGTAGCGATTCGGATTACATTTTTCTTACATTTTTTTAGTGAAAGTGAAACTGATGAGGTAAGGAATGTAATTCTAAAGCAAGTGCTATTGGAGAACTTTTTACATAAAAACAAAAGACATTGCATTCGAAACTATTTGGAAGAAAATGTTCCAGGTTATTGTGAAGAGGAATTTGTAAGACATTTTCGTGTAAGCAAAAATGTTTTCAAAATATTTATATGAAGAACTGCAAACATTTGAAAGTTTTGCAAACCTACGTGCAGATAAAAAATGTAGCTCAGAAAAACATATAGCTGTATTTTGATGGTTTGCGGGTCATGAAGCTTACTGTTATAGAGACTTAGCTGACGTTTCGATTTATCCTTATCAAGTGTATCCATATTATTAAATTAAATTATACATATATTACAATAATAAAGAATTATGAAATTTATCCTCCACTAAATTATATTTTTCATTTTTTTTAATAAATTTTATTTAAAAAACAAAATTTTGCATAACAGACACATATGAGAAATTACAAAAGTAAATAAAAACATAACCTAAAAAATACAACAACAACAAAACAACAACAAAAATTAAAGTATAAGTTTTTACAAGTTAAAATTTTACTTGCAAAAACTTATTCGAGAGAATGTTGTTGAACTATGTTGAACGAAGTTGAAAACATATGTTTTCTCTCGTTTTTAGAAAAAACTCTCAGTACAGGAACGGTTTCTGATAAAAACTTGGAAAAACTTGGATAAGTTTTTACAAGATGTGCGTACGGGAACGGTCATTATATTAGTATACATACATCAAAATAAAAAATAAAACGGAAAAAAAATTCAGTTGTGTTTCACCTTTGGTTGAGTGAAGATCAATATGTAAGATTATTCGTCGTCGCCACCAAGTCTAACAGAAGATCTTGTAAGGTTTGTTAGTAAAATATTTTGAGATATTTACTTATTCTAATTAGATTTTTTTGTTTATTTTTTTTATATTCGATTACAAGATATAATTTCTGTATTCGATGAAAGGGAAGTGCCGAAGCGGAGTGATTCACGTAAATAAAATGAAAAAGTTTTATATAAACAACATTTTTATTTAAAATGATTTTCAAATTGTTTCAACAGGTTCAGATTTCAGAATGATGATGACGTAGAGATCCAAATTACTCTCCTGAACAAAATATCAGCGATTTTGTGGAAAATTTCAATCCGTCCAACGATGAGGGAAACTCTTTTTGTAGTGATGATAGGGAATAACCATCTTCAATTTCGTGTTCATCTCACAACTCCACTCCAATTTCTTGTAAAAGAAAGCGTAACCCCGCCCTTTGGAAAGCTAATATGCAAAAGAAAGGTCCACATCAAGGTGGACAAGAATACGTAGAAATGGACAAGGATTATTTAAAAATTTTACCTAAAATTTGACAAAACTGAATTTATGGTGATATTTTATTTATTTTATTAGTAATAAGCTAATTTAACTTAACATTAATAATATTACAGTATAGTACAAAGAAGATTGATACTGGAATTTTCCGTTTAAATTATGAAGCAGAATAAGCTATTTAGTTTTATAAACGTTATTGTTGAAATAAATAATATTTTCTAAAAAACAAATTTATGTTTAAACTTCAATTTTTAATTGATATACAGGTAATAAAGTTTAATCCCTTCAAAAATTATTATTCCATTTTACGTTATATTTTAAGATTAAATACTAAAATTACCAAGGGAAAAAACAAAGATATAATCATTAAAGGAAAGAAAAGTCAGAAACCCTCAAATCACACCTTTATTTAATCCTATATTCTTGTCAAATCTGTAGCTTACAAAGTCTTGTTATAAACTTCAGTTCAATCTGTTATACGACAGAATTTCAAAAATTAAACGTTAATGGCGCGAAATCCTTTCAAGGCTGGAGCCTACTGAGAAATATCTTTAATATTAATTTCATCTCTTTCAGTTCACTCATTCCCGAGGAACAAAAATTTCAAAATGTTTATGCTTTTTTACTGAATCTTAAAAAAAATTTAAAATTTTTAGGTTTAAAATGGAAATTCATGGACGTACAACTATATAAACATGAGAAAATCACATACGACAAGAGAAAAACTTTTAAAAACAAAAAATTTTGCACATACGACAAATCCATCCGGCACTTAACATCTTTTAGTTCCGAATCTAAGCGTGGGCGGACCATTTTACAACTATGAATCGAAAGCTAATTTGATACGTTGTATGTTGTAAAAAAAATATTGAACTTTATCGTCCAGTTTTTGAATAACAGCAGCTCAAACCTTTAACATAGTTTTTCTGGAAACCATATTTCGTCACATTCAACAAACGTTTTTCCAGCCGACGATATGTAGTGTATGCATTGGATCGGTTTCGGTTGTTCGTTATAAAAAAACTTGTAAATATGGCAGAACATAATTTAGGAGAAAATGAAATTTAAAATAATGATTCTTCATCGTCTAATTCAAATGATAGATCAAGAATAGACAGTAGAAATATCAATCGAAATCAACACTTTTTTAGTGACGATTTTATGCAAAAATTGAATATCTTGCATTCTAGAGTATTGGAAACGGGAAGTGTAACTACAGATGATTTAAATGCAGCTCTACGTAATCAAATAGAACAACAAAATCCAAATCGAATTAATTTATGGATTACCTTTGGAATTTTTGCTTTTGTTTTTTTAGCTACCCCAGTTGTATATGAAGTCATACATTTTTTATTAAGTGTTAGATGTTTTGTACCAAATAATTATTTAGTTTGGGAAGCAACTAGACCAATAAGTGATTGCAGATTTTGTAGTCATGTGAAAGGTCCTTTAATATTGCAAAATTTAACAAGAGAAGAATTTGCTCCATTCGCTTATTCATCTCAACCAATTATTATAAAAAATGCTGTTAATCACTGGCCAGCTAAAAAAAAACTTAAATTTTACATTTTTAAAAGATTTGTATTTGAAGGTACCTGGAGCACCAGAAGAAGATTGTCAATTTTTGCACTTTCGTTCGGACTTTATGACATTAAGGGAAGTATTTCAAATGTCAGAAGCTAGAGCAAAATTTTCGAAAGGACATCCACCATGGTACGTTGGATGGAGCAATTGTCATCCAATTGTGTTAGAAGAGTTACGGAAACTTTATCCCAGACCTCATTTTTTACCAGAACATGCTGAAATACCTAATACAGATTACATATTTCTAGGTTATGAACAAGGAGCCATTATGCATTTGGATTATATACCAAGATTAATGTGGCAAGCTCAATTACAAGGTAACAAAAATTGGATGTTAGCACCTACACCTGAATGTGACTAAAATTTGCCATTCATTTTCCTTTTATGTCGAACCGGGTGATGCAGTTTTAGTAGATACAAGAATTTGGTATCACGGTACTTCTATTCCAAAAGAACAGTTTGCTCTTACAATACAATCTGAATATGGGTAATACATAATCAAATCGTTTACTCACCCGATATATTTGTAAGTGATAAGTAGTCAGCTATTATAAGTTTAATATATAAAATTATATATCTTTGTATATATATATATTTATTGAATATAAATTATTTTTGATTGAATAAGTTTAAGTTATATGTTGATATTAAAAAATCTCAACTTATGTATCTATTAATATCAAGTTTTATTAAAATTGATATAATTTTTATTCTATGATATCTACAATAAGCAAAACGTTTTTGATTTAATTTAGTGAAATAACTTTTAAGAATTTGTATATAAATTGTTTTTAGATTTACCAAAGTACAAAAATTTTGTAAAAAAAATTGAAAATATGTTTAAAAAAATAAATATATATAAATATGTACATATATTTATACAGTAACTCTTCGGTTTGTGTGCAGTAATACCTCCGTACTATTTATTAATTTTATGATATACTTCTGTTGTAAGATATGTCCCTACAATTTTATCGAATTTTACTTATGAATTAAAAAACAAAATATTTTTTCAAATCAAAGGTTCAAAATAAAAAATGTAAAAAAAAAATTAAAACACATACGGTCTTCAATGAATTTATGCAAGTGCATTTATTTCTTTATATGGATTTGTATATGTATTTAATCAAACAGAATGTAAAGAAGTGATTTTAAAAACTGGTGCAGTCCCATTTGCTGTTACTGAACAACAGCAATTTAAAAAGCAAACATATAAATATTTTATTGTAATGTACCAATGAATAATTTTAACTGAAACAGATGATATTTTAAATTATCAGCCAACATCGAACTTGTTTGAATTGCATTTTTTTTCTGGCGCCCCTACCAATTGGGCTATTAAGAGCAAATAGTAATTATTAAAAATCACTAATTATTATTTTGTTAATGTCATATTGTGAGTTTGAGATTTTAACTGCAAACAAGAAAAAAACTATATAGAACATATCTGCATATACAATATACATCCATATACAATAACTAACTTTTCTACGTATTATGATGCTTATTTTATTTTAAGTTGTCAGTAATGAGTTTTTACACTTTAATCCGTTAAGTTTTGTCTACATTTTACTTTTGAACTAGAAAAAAAATTTATTTTCATATTAATTCTCATTATTATTTTCATATCATTTCATATAAAACTCAAAAGTAAATAAAGAAACACAAAAACATTATAAGGATGATCATGGCTGATATGCAATGCCATTCAAATAAATATCAAACACAGAATATGACGAAATTATTGGATTAAATTTTTTTTTTTTTTTTTTAATAAATTAATGTTCTCTTTTAATGTCCATTTTAATATAAATTGCAGTTAAATAAACAGTAATTTTATTTTGTAATCAGGTCCAAATCCACAGATCATAATATTAACTCGGAATAATGAGATTAGCACAAGACAGAGTCAGATACAAGTAGGTTACAAATCTATAAATGCTATATCTGTGGCAAGAGGTCATAATCGCTTATGTCTAAAATTGATGTTTTGAGAAAAATTAATTTTAAAGTTTAAAAATATAGTTATTGGACTGTACGAGTTTTTGGTTTCTAAAATCACTTCTTTACATTCATACAAATTTAAAAATGATATTCCAAATTTGTAAAAAACGCTTATATTATTATAATCACAATCTGTAAAGAATTTCATCGTTTGCCATTTCATATATATTTATTAAATTAGTCTACTTCCGCTATTCAATAGTTAAGAGATTAATTTTAGATTTAAGCATCTTTATTATTCTTGCAGACTTCATTAGATTTTATTTTTTTCTGGCGCTCCAGCCGATTAGACTATTGAGATATAACATATTAAAAATCACTAATTATATTTGATTAATGCCACAATTGTTATAAAATGTTATGACTCTAAGAAAAGGTAGTTATATTCAAGATATTTTAAGTTAAATAATCGATTATGACAAAAACATTTTTAAGTCATATTGACATAAGCAATTATATGTTTCCTACACATTTAATGAGGAGATAAGCCAGTAATTTGTTAAAATAAAATACTCAAATTATTGTAGATATTGTAGTGTAAAACTGCAGTACCGTACTTAATTAAGCACGAAAAGGTGATTCTACCTAAGTTACTGTCAAGATCATAAAAAAAAAAAAAAAAAAAAAAAACGTACCTTATAGTTTGTTGCCACAATCAAAAATTTTGACAGGAAAATATGTACTTTCGAAAATCCAGAATATGTTGGTTATTTATTTTGTATATTTATATCATATTCGTAAGCACATAATTCGTATAAGATTTGAAGAACGAAATTATTGTTTAAAGACAAGTTGTTGTGAATAAAATGATAAATAGATAAATGATAAATTGTGATAAATACACAAAATGAGAGAGCGGGTTGTTATGCTGCATCCCGCTATATTAAAATAATAATTGAAAATTTTGTATGAGACGCGACTTCTTCTTATTATATGATATTCTTAGCTTTAATGCATTTTTAATTATATTTTGTTTTTTATTTCACTTATTTTTGAAACATTAATTTATATTTTAAAATCCATTTATAATACATACATAGTAATTCAGTCAGTAAATTATAATATATTAACTGAAAACTAGATGTAAAACTATAACGACGAGCTATAAAGTATTGAGTTACTACTATATGATATACAACAGCCCCCATATCGCCGCAGCGACAAATAGCCTTATTATGATTGCTATGTATATAAAAATGACCCTATTAATATATGTAGTTCAAATTTTGATTTTTCAATTTTGTTCTTGAAACTAAAATAGTACTAAAAAATTTTCTAGGGTAATCAAAACAAGAAAAAAAAAAGGTATTCAAAAATTTATATAAGTTTAAAATAATAAATTATTTTTTTTCTATTCGTACATTCGTACGTGTCAAAATAATATTTTTGAAGGATTTTCTCAGTAAATTATTAGCTCGTAAATTTTCAACAATTTTAATACCATTTTCACAACATTTACTTTATTATACATAAGAATTGTAATAAAAATGTAGATACTTTCCGTTTTTTTTTTTTCCAAGTAATAAATTATACATTATTGTATGTAAATGTAGTATATAAGAGAATTATTTAAATAAACATATAAACGTATTCGAGGATATTTTTAAATTGCAATTTTCCACAAAAATAATAATAATAGACGATAAAAATTATCAAGTACCTACTTGGTAATAATTTAAAGAAGTAAAGAGTTAAAATTTTTTTTTGTTTGCGATTGATTTTCACAATGCTCTAATTCAATTTTGATTTAACGATTTAAATCTTAAAATACCAATTTTACGAAATTTATATATTTTATAAGCTTATAGTAATTCATAATGGAGTTATTGATAAATAATTAGGGTAATAATAAATAAAGCGTCTCAGAGATGATCACAGTGGTACATGATAGAGGCACTTTTTTAGAGATATAGTTGATAGCATTACAAAAAATGTACTCTTTCCAAATATTAAGCTTTTTTGTACGATACCTAAGTATATTTTTTTTTTAATTTTGTTTATAATGTTCTGTTGTTTGTAATATAGGGCTAATTATCTAATATGTTAATACGATAATAATGTTCGTAAAATTTTCCACCTAGGTGAATAAAAGCGCAGTAACACGAACCAACAAATCCAAACTTTTCACCTCAGCGATATAACTTTCCATGAAATAAATGAAGTGGTGAATGTCAGTAAAACCTCAAGAAAAAAATTTAATCACCTTTGTCGAAGTGACGAATCGCATTTACTTTAATATATCAGGAACAAGAACAAAATTAATAAAGTGGTGAAAAAATTACCTTATAGGTGATTATCGGCCTTAATGTGGTATCTAACACTACTCTTATAAAATAACATACCACTAACTATTCTCAAGAAATCAGATAGATCACATATGCATCAGCAAAAAGTGGAAACAATCAATGTTAGATGTAAGAAATAGAAGGGGAGCAGATATACACAGCGATCATGAATTACTAACTGGGGACTTCAGAATGAAACTAAGCCAACAAGGAAGAGGCAGAAGAAATAGAAAGAAGAAAATAAATATAAACAACTTAAAAAATCCGCAAGTAAGAGCTGACATAGTTACGGCGTTACGAGAAAATATTAGAAATAATAGAGAATACACTTGGGAAGAGATTCTGGAAATTTACAACCAAACAAGCGAACAAAATCTTGGAATTTCACAACCACAAAGAAAAATCTGGATAACCGATAACACATGGGCCTTGATTAAAAGAACAGGTGAAATGAAGAAAATGATAAACAACAGGATGGCATCAAGAAGAGAATATGAAGAAATAGCGAAAACAGTAAAAAGAGCAGCAAGAAGAGATAAAAAGAAATTTCTACAAAATTTAGCCGGAGAAGCAGAAAAAGCAGCACAGCAACATAACCTGAGAGAATTGCATCGCATAATCAAGAACTTAACAAACCAGTCGGAACAACAAAACAAACCAATTAAAGATAAAAATCATCACAAACTTAGAGGATCAATTAAAAAGATGGAGAGAACATTTCCAAGAACTGAGCAACGAAGAAAATACAAATAATGAAGCAGACATAAGAAACAGAGACAATGCAAATATCTACCCAACTGAGGGACTGCCAATATCTACTCAAGCTCCAAATATAGAAGAAATCAAAGCTACAATCAATATCCTGAAGCACAACAAAGCAACAGGTGAAGATGGAATTCCAGCAGAAATAGCCAAACTGGACCCTGACTTATTCGCAAAAACAATTGAACCCCACATCAGGAAAGCATGGATAGAGGAGAATATACCACCATCATGGAAGAAAGGAATGATTGTCAAGATACCTAAGAAAGGAGACTTGGCAAATTGCAGCAACTGGAGAGGAATCACGGTTCTAAATACTATTCATAAGATAATAGCAATTATTATAAAGAAAAGATTAGAAGAAGTACTAGAACCAATACTACGGAAATATCAGGCAGCTTTCAGACCAAACCGAAGCTGTGTAGACCAGACAAATACTTTACGGGTCATAGTTGAACAATCAGTAGAATGGAATGCCCCACTATATCTACTATTCATAGATTTTAAGAAAGCATTCGACACAGTCAAAAGATGCACAATATGGAGAACACTTACAAAGAAGGAAGTTCCTGAAAAAATCATCAACATCATCAAAGCGATGTATAAAGATGCAGAGACAACAGTTCAACACAGAGGTAAGATCAGTGATCCATTCTACACCAATATAGGAGTTAGACAAGGATGTCCACTATCTCCACTTCTCTTCAACACAATACTAGACGACATTCTAAGAGAAATTTGCACTGGAATAAACGGAATAGAATGGGATCTCTTCGGAAACTTAGAAGACTTAGATTACGCAGATGATGTATGCCTCATATCAAAAAATCAAAGGGACCTACAGAACAAAGTCAACAGATTACAGGAAGAAGCAAAGAAATCGGGACTGAAATTAAATATCGAGAAAACCAAAGCAATGAGGACAAACAATAGTTATAGTGAGCCAATAACAGTGAGTGGACAACAGATAGAATACGTAGAAGAATTCAACTACCTGGGGAGCATTATAACATCAAGAGGAGGTGCAACAGAAGATGTTAACAGCCGTATAAATAAGGCAAGAAGAACATTTGGGAGCCTAATGAAGATATGGCGGAGCAACCAAATATCGAGAACAACAAAGCTAACAATATTCAGAGCATGTGTTAAGTCAACATTAATATATGGCAGTGAAACATGGCTCACTTCGGTCAGAATCAAACAGAAGCTACAAGTATTCATCAACAAGTGCTTGAGAATTATATGCAGAATATTCTGGCCGGCAAGAATTAACAACGAGGATTTATGGATGATAACTGGAGAAGAACCTATCAACAGACAGATAAATAGGAAAAAATGGAAATGGATAGGTCATACACTAAGGAAATCAGAAAGTGATATACCAAGAAGAGCTCTAGAGTGGAATCCACAAGGATAAAGGAGTCCCGGCAGACCATACAACACATGGAGACGCACAATCGATCAAGAATTAACAGTCAACAATTATACCTGGGACGATATTAAGGAAGTAGTACTCAACAGAGAGGAATGGAGGTTCACTATCGAAGTCCTATGCTACCACGCGGAGTAATAGGAGCAAAAAACAAAAAAAAAAAAAAACTATTCTCTTATAACGTGAGCTTGGAACAACAAAGTTCTAAGTGCACCAAGGTATGTTTTGAGAAAATAAAGGTTGAATGTTTGCGACGATTTAGTTATGTTATATTATTTTCTATTGCCAGCCACTCTGAAATAATTAATTTCAATTTGTTGAAATAATTTAATGATTCGGATATATTCAAGTTTAAATATATACTTTTCTAGAATTATATGTCTAAAAAAATGGATAGAATTTTGATGCTCATTTATTGGGCACAATAGCTTAAAATCACAAGGTTCTATGAGTCAAATAGAACTTTGTGGAACTTTAAAGACTTAACTGAATCACTTAGAATTTAGTTGCATACAGCTATATTAAGGCAAAATAAATTACGAAATACATTTACATTAATTTTTTAAATTAATTTATTTTAAAGTTATAAATGTTTTTTAAACAATGAAATTACAAAGTTATTAAATTAATGAGGAAACGAAAAAATTATAAGGCTTTATAAGAATTTACAGCACATGTTACTTAGATTTACTTAATTTCTAAGAAACAAAGCAATAATAACGCGCAAGTGCCTGTTCGTTACATTTACTTAATTTTTTTCTTTGACTTTTTTCATCTTCTTAATTGAAGTCCCTGAAATTTCTTTTCATTTTGAAATTGAATCCTCTGAAGTTGTATCTACTTCAATATTAGAAAAATCACAATAAAATTAAATTAAAATAAAAGAAAAGTTTTATAATAAACTAAACATTATTTACATACCTAGTTTAAGGATTATTTTGTAATATGAAATGGCGACTGAGCTCATATATTTGAACATAGATATTAGATGACTCGATTTTTCATTAGATATAATACGTTGTTCTGAAATTGGTTTGATATCTCCTGATAAAATTGGAATATTTGGAACAATATTTTTGTTTCTGCGCATTTTTTTTGCTTGCCTTCTTATATTTATAGTTTTTATATTTTCAATTTTATAATACTTAGAATACTCAATTTCATGCTCTATTTGGTTAAGTTTAAGCATTTTCAATGAACTAAATGGAACATTTTTATAGTCAAAACAAATTTTTTTGTATTTACCAAAATTTTTTAAATCTGATGGTTTTATTTGAATAATAATAATTACAAAGGGTTTTTTTCGGTTTATATTTTTAAGTATTCTTATTAGTCCCATTGGTGAAAAATATTCACTGATCGACAAACTTTTCTCAATTTGACTATGAGCATTATCAACTTCCTGTAAAGCTGAATGTCCTGGTAAGGAATATTTTCATTATAATGTTTAGTTTTTAAGAAGTGTTGAATTGCTAGTGACATGATTGAATTTTTATTTTGAGGAAGACAAGAATCGCTCCAAGTTATTAAGTTAGAAATAATGTTATCCTCACACACTTTCTCTAATATTGTATATAAGGCAGATGATATATCATTACCACTTCTTCCACCTGTATATTATGTCCATATTGCACAGTAAATTTTTTTTCTGGTTGATAAATGTTTGCAGTAAGATTATATATATACACAGTTTGGAGTGATAAAATATAGGACCAATTTCTGCTCGTGGACAGGATGAAACATTTTGAAGATCGAAAGTTAATACAGGAATTCCAGATTCTCTATCCAAAGCCGTCTGCTCTCTCATCATGATTTTTAAACCTAAATGATCTTCTCGTTCTTTTCTCAATATTTCCGTCTAAAGGTTTTCTTTTTCTGCTACAGCAAAAGTTTCGCATTTACCACATCTACCAGATTTAAGATGATGGAAATCTAAATTAAAATAAATATTGAATATATATCTGTAAAAGCTTTCCTTTACAGGATCTTCGCACTGATCTTTGTATAAATGGTACATTTTAGCAATATTTAAGTTTGAATCGAGATAATGCTCTGATGAATTTGCTCGACAGTAGTGAGATTCTACCTTTGGGAATGAGCTGATATGAGCTTTGACTTCTATCACTTTCACTTCAGGAATTCGTTTTAAAGATTTTTCAGATATATCGTGAGTTCTAACTCCAGTAACGATATTCTTTTTATTGTGTGCATCGTACACTGGTTTTTGTGAAATTGCAAATGTACCTAACCAGTAGGGTTTACACACCTGCATACAGTTTCCTTTTACTTCAACATAATAAGTAAAAGAATAATTTCTACGGGAATCACCTGTTTTTTTGGTTTTTCTAATTTTTTCGCTTCTAATGGTCAGTTTTAAAATATAATTACATTTTTCTTGCCGATTCAGTGAATAGAACGTTTGCAACAATTCTTGCCTCTCACTGCTTGTTATTTTACTTTGGCAATTGAATTTACAACTACTATCAGAGCAATTCTTTTTTGAAATAACTTTTTTAGCAGGTACTAATTTACCTCTAGAACTAATGTAGCTCTCACCAGCTTGACATTGTCTTTGACAAACATTTCTCTTCCAATTTTTTGAATTGCGTTTTCTTTTACGTGTTTTTGGATCCCACTGAACATCTACGATTACATCTATACATTCCTCTTGTTGAACTTCTGCTGGAACTATATTGTACTCTTCAATTATTACGCATGAGTTTAATTCAATTATATCGCCTTCACAAAGTGATGTATTTTTTGATTGCATTTTCTTATAACTATGTTGAAATATTAATAATACAAACATTTAACTGATATTTAAAGTTTTACTCACCAAACTCCAATATTTTTTAAAACAATTTAATAAAATAAACACAACCTTTCTAAACAAAAGTACAACAACAACAAATTATTTCTCAGAAATGACAAAAACATCAAGGTTGTCAAAGTTCTATTTGAGAAATAAAAAAAGAATAATGTTGGGCAACAAAGTTCTATCAACAACATTTTGGTATACAAAGTTCTATCTGCAATATTTTTTGAAATTATGTGCAACACACATTTCTATGTGGTTGTTAGAACTTTGTTAACCAAATTATTATAAAAAAATATGTAATTACAACTTTGCTTCGTCGGATATCTCAGAAAGGGAAAGAGTTAGCTTTATGGGGATAGCAGCAATCGAAAGAGCTTACCCAAATTAGTATGATATGATATATAGATCAATTTTCAAAAAAATGTTAGTTAGAACCTTGTTGTTCTAAGGTCGCGATAAACTAAATTAGTCATAAGTTAATGTAAAATAGGAAAATAAATGAATGAATAAAAAAAAAAATTAATGAACCAGATTAAACATAATTTAGGCAAAATTTTTACGATCTTAAGTCATTAGTGGTTATTAATTGTCGTAGTCTGTCTTTAGCAATACTACCATGTAAAAAAAAGGGAAATAGTAAACTGTTACTGAAATAATTTTGAAAAAGAAAAAATACTTCTCTCTTTCCGGTTCTGTGGTTAATGATTTTAACCACTTATTTAACGCACTCTCTTATACACTAACAGTTATGTTATGATCTACACAACCAAATGTTTTCTGAAAATCAAAGAAAACACAAGCTACAAATTTCCCATTATTTAAATTGTTGGTGATAAAATTAGTGAGACTGAGGCAAACTGCTGTTGTGTTTGAAAATTGTTAACATCGCTAACCATCGAACCGGAAGGAGTCAATGCTAAATCGGCTTAATGGCTTAATTCAAATATATGAAAATTCTCATCTTGTAAATTTGTATCTTCATTATTTGGATCTTTATCACAGCTTCATAAATAACTACCTGAGAATAATGTACATAACAAAATATCCATTTCAGAAAATTTTGTATAACAGTGTGGTATAAAAATTGATCATTTAGAGTAGGATTTCCAAAATAACTGAAATATTGTAATGCAATACATGAATACTAAAGACGAATTTTTATAACACTCAAGTAACAATAATTTGTGTAACAATATGAACCACAATCAACACTAAAAGCTGTACCTACTTACATAAATTTCATAGCTTCAAAATTAATTAGGTATCAAGTAGAAAATATCCTCACTAGGTATGTATCGTAAAATTAGACACTGATTATTTAAAATTGCTCACAGTACAGCAAACTAATTAGCAAAAATTGCAAAAATTAAAATAGTGTTGCCTTTTATTGTAAAACGAAACTTTTCGGTATAATTAAAAATTTTATGTGAATACCTACTGAAAGGCTCAGAAATACTTTGGTATGACTTAAGTTAAAAAATGGAATTTGTCTAAAAAAAACCACAATAATACGTATTTAGTCTGAAGCTATACGGCAATACATAAAATTAATATATCGATACCATAGTTCACATTTATGCTAAGTGCTTTTTTTTTCAAATTGACTTAAGTACAGTTTTGAGTTTTCCCAGTTGTTCTTTTTTTAGTGTAGAAATATTTATTAAAAGGGTAGAATAAAATTTTTGGCTGTTATAATGAGTTCACAAACAGGATAAGTACATGTTTTGTCAAACCTAAAATGCACAGATATGCTAAGTGCGCTTACCCTATCTGGTTTTTATAATAACAGTGACCATTAGTTACAATTTTGTTAGATCTTAAATACACAGATATGAAAAGTGCACACCTATCTGTGTCTTAACAAAACAGTTACTTGTAAATACAATGATATAACTAGTGTTTACTTCAAAAGAGAAAAATAGGATTAATGAAAATGAAAGAAAATGACAAGCAAAAATGAATAGAAGATAAAGGAATTCAATTTTAGAAGTATTAGTTTCGATATTTTGCTTTGTTTTATTTTGTGCACAATTATGCTAAGTACATTTAGTTAAGTGTAAAACATGCTAAGTGCATACTTACTTTCGAAACAACCTAAATTTTCAACCATCAAAATAATATAACATTAAAATTTTAATTAAATACGATAGAGTACATAATATGCAACAAAATAAAAGACGTTTTGTCCATCTACAGCATTGCATTGAGTTTTTGGATTGCTGTAAACTTTGAAAACGCTCTCCTGTAAACTTTTGTATTTTTGCTACTTAGCATATGTGTGCACTATGGTACCGATATATTACATTTTCTTCCTTTAAATTTTACTACAACGGTTGTCACAAAATTTTAATATAAAGTCGTCAGATTGATAAAAATTGTTCTAAAAAATAAATACAGTCCCAAATCAAATTACGTTCAATATTTTATATTTCATATCATATTTTATTATATGGCTGTTCTCTAAAAATTATAAAATAATGTTTTTATTAAATTTTTCACTTAAAATGTTAAAATTTGATAAAAAAAAATGTTTTTGGAATATCTCTTATACAATACCTATAATTTCATGTACGTCGAACGCGCAACGTGTGCATCTTTGTATTAACTTCACTTAGAATTGGTATTGGTTCGAAACGCGTGAATATTCTATTTTCGAAACGTTGAATAACAATAATGTCAAATAATATTCATTTTGAACATAATATGTTATGTGAAGGTCAAAAGTATAATTATTTCTACGTAAATTACTGTTCTTTTCAAAACTTCAAATTTGGCTTCAACTTGAATTATAATTACCCCTAGTATATATACTTACATAACTAAAATGATAAATCTAATAATAATAATGATAAATCCTTTCAGATTTTTAATATTTTTTTTAAATTGATTACGAAAAATAATTGTTTTTAAATTTATTAAAAAAATATTAAAATGGATAGGATAGGATGCAGTATTAAATGGTATGTTTTGTTGAGGATGAGCAAATTAATAATAGAAGATTTGTTAGGCAAAATTTTAAAAATAATATTTTTAATGATATTTTTGAAAATGGCGAGAAGAGATAAACATTTTGAAATATTTGAAATATTTTTATATGCATAGGTAAATATTTACTTTTAGTTTTATAGTAAACTTTCATCTAAATAATGCTACTTTTGAATATGTGTATTAAAACAAATTGAGAAAAATATGCTGGTACCAACTAAATGATCATCATAAACATCTAACTTTAACATTTAAACTAAAACTGCTTGTTTAAGATTTTTCACTCAAAATAGTTATCTGCAATCTGTGTAAATAATAATTATTATAAACATAGCTCAAGCGGCCTTCTAACTTGATGGATATACTAGAGGTAACATAATGCTAGATATACTAGAGGCAATATGTTAACCATGGATAAAATTATTAATGAATAACATTTTTTAACTCAAATGAACAAGAACAATAATAAAAAAATATATATATTTTACTTACATTTTGTTGTTCTAAATTTTTTAAGCGCAAACTAATTTTCACGTCTCATCAATACAATAACAAAAACTGTCGTCATACGTTTTAAACAATATCAAAAATATATTCACGTTTAATTTCGAAAATCATATATTTGACATTTTTCATGTCAAGATCAAATTTTACCATAATACAAATTCACCGTGTACCACGTTTCGATTGTGTTTGCGTTTATCACAATAAAGTCCATTAAAATCTCATATGCAACCGTTGCAGCAAAATTTAAAACAAAAATACTTACGTACATATTTATTTTGCGTATCGCGATAACTGTAATTTAATTTTTTAAAATATAGAAAATATCATTATTGATAAGTTTGTAAACGAAACTATTTTTCGCACGTTTTTATTTTCGAATAAACTAAAGAAAGGTAAAAATCTATTTTTTATGTTATCTTCTTCGCTATTTTCAGAAATTATTAATTTTTAATACTTACCTTATAAAATATTCAAGATATAAATTCCATTCCATTACATAAGCTTTATAGCTATTATAAATTGATTTTACATGAATACCATTTAAGTACATACTTATAAGTGTATGTATGGTATTCGAAATCGTGCATTACAAGACAAAATAACAAGAATTGAACTTTTTTGTTAAAATCAAATGAAAAATACCAATTTAAAGGTAATATTTTGTTTCTATTTTCTATCAGTCTCACATTATAAATTATTGCTTTTAAGTTTTGAGAAATAAAAAATTAAATAGTTAATGTAAAGAGTAAAAATATAAGGTAGATTATAACAAATACCTCTAAAAATTTTCTAAGTGTTATTATCGAACTGTTCATGTTAAAATTCATACATAATTATTACTTATAACATACATTAAAAAGAAGAACAACAATCAATATGTTTTAGCTGATACCTATATATATACCTACTTACTATATTAAAAAAAATCACCACTCTCCACATACATTTCTATACACTTGAAGAAAAGAAATATACCTAAAAATTATAAATTTACAAAGATAAAAAATAAAAAGTAATAGTACAAAATTTCATTTAATTTCTTTAAAAATGTATAGGTTATTATTATTTTTATATGTAAATCAGCAGAACTAAAACCTAACCCCATAATATATACTAAATATTATATACGATCATAAATTTATATATTATATAGATATATATATATATATATATTAAAAAAAAACAATAAACCAAAAAAATAAAAATCAATAACAATTTTAACTCATCATCACATAACATTTCTGGCTGGAGTATATATATACCTATAGTACTATACTGGCTATGCATACGGTATGACAAAACTATGATGCTATGATCATTATCATAACAACAACAAAAACAAAAAATAAAAAAAATAAAAATAAATAACAATTTTAACCTTTCATCGCATCACATTTCTGGCTAAAGTATATATACCTATAGTACTATAGTACAGGCAATGCATACGATAGCAAAACTATGATGCTATGATCATTATCATAACAACAAAAAAAAATATATATAGACACATATGCATATTGTGTATAATTTTAAGTATGTAATAAGATTATTTGTGATTATGTATAAGATTAGATAAATGCATTATGTTTTTTTTTGTGTTAAATACTGTTTGTCTTTTGGTTATTATACCATATTAAACTATTGATAAAATTTCTATTAGTTCGTCTTTTTATAAATCAAAAAAATTGTTTGTTTTATTTACATTATTATTTTTTATTTTTCCTTATTATTTGCGAAGAAGATTAACATTAAATTGCAGAATAATATATATAATAAAAATTTTTTATTTTTATTTTTTATTTTTATTTTTATACCTCAAGTAAGTTTTCGATTTTCCTTTTAAATAAACTGTATGAATTTATATTTTTAGGTCGTCCGGTAGAGTGTTAAAAATGCTTAAACTGTTGTATAAGTAGTTTGCTTTTTGTATATCTGATCTAAACAATGAAAGATAAAAATTTGAGCGATTTCTAGTGTTATGATGGCTATGTATGTCTATATTCCGATTGAGTAAAAATGTGTATTTAATCATATTGTTTATAATTTTGTATGAAAGATAGTACATTTCACGTTTACATATGTTATTCAAAATTATGTATCGTTCACTATATATAATAATTCCGGAGGATATTTTGGTGGAAACAAATTAATAATTTTAATAGCTTGTTTTTTATGTATGACATCCAACTGTTTGAGTGTTATGTTTGTGGAGCGTTACTCCAAATAGGATTTAGGTATATAATATTAGAGGATATGTATGAAGAGTATATTGTATAAAGGGTATTGGTATTAATATATATGTCCTCAGCCTTCTTAAAATAAAAATGTAAGGAGTGATTTTTTTTAATTACATAATCTATATGTTGTCGCTATTTCATTCTAATTAGTCCTAGGTAATTGAAAGTTTTTACTATTTCTATGGTTTCATTTTTGTGTGTTATGAAAAGCAATATTTTTGTTTTCCTAACATTTAATCTCATCCTATTTTTTTGTAGCCATTCATCAATTAAATTTAAGTCATTTACGATCGAGTTTTTTAGATCTTCCTCGGTATTACAGGATTACTTAATAACAGCATCATCCGCATAAAGTCGGATGATTCCATTAAGGTTTAGCATGGTGGAATTTTAAAAATATCAGGCCCCAAGATGGATCCCTGTGGTACCCCTTATTTTATAGTTTCTAAACTACTATACACGTTGTTGCAATGAACCTGTTGTTTTCTATTGGTAAAGTAAGATTTAAAAAATTTTATTTGATTTTCCTTGAGCTTTAATAGCGATAATTTAAACATAATTACATCATGATCAACACAGTCAAATGCTTTTTGTAGGTCGATAAATAAACATCCAGTATTATCTATGCTTTTAGAGATAAAATCAGTGAGCGCTAGACAAGCAGCCGTCGTCTTGATTTTTCTTCAAAACCATATTCATTCATTATCCAATGCAGCTTTTGACATCGTCTGGCACACCTACACAAAATGAATAACACTTCGTTCATAGAATCTAGTGCTTTGATCAGTCCCAATTAACGAAGTTATTCACTAATAATATTCTCTGATGATAGCAGTGTAGAAACTACATCTAACTTGGTTGTACGTCGTAGAGGATACCATAGGGAACCATACAGTAAAACTATTTTAAACAAAAAGCAGATCCTAATAAAATGCAATTTAGAAGAAGTTAAAAACCATAATTGAATAAAGTGAAATAGCGGGAATCAATAAAAATACTGCCATGTTGATAATAAATCCATACAAAAAAGATTATTGTAAATTTGTTAAAAGAATTCGAGGTGGTAGAAGAAAGGTAAAATTGACTGGTGTAGTATTAAATAAAATTGAAAATTCAATAGAAGAAAATCCATGCATTACATGAAAAAAAATAAAGATGAAGATATTTGAAACCCAAAATGTTAGTTTATGCACAGCCAGTATTTTTAAAGCATTAAAAAGTTTAAGAATAACACTAAAGAATGCTACCATAAATTTGGATCGCATGAATAGTATAAGCACAATTGAGCAACGGAAAACGCAATTAATTTTTCGCAAAATGCTCCACAAACACACAGGATAAAATAGTGTTTATTGATAAATCCGGATTTAACTGCCACGTTCGTAGAACTAAGGCTTGATCGAAAATAAATACTGCTGCTCATATATCATAGTACCAACTGTACGAGGACGACATATTTCATTTATTTACATGGAATAATGTATAGTCAAATAATAGCAAACTCATCTGTTAATTTAAACATGTTTATTACAATCCTTGATGAGTTATTTGTTAAATTGCTTGAAGCTAACAGAGGAGCATGGCTGGTTTTGGACAATTCACAAAACTCGAGAAGTAGGTGAAAAAGTTAGTTCGACAATTCACACTTTAATTTTTCTTTCTACAAACTGATCGATTTTCAGTCCAATTGAAAAAGTGTTTTCAAAAATAAAATTATCAGCTACAGATTTGTTTGCGGATCCATAAAACTAATATAAATTTGGTAAATGTAATAGAAATATCCGTGGCAACTGTTACCTCAGCCTATTGCAACAATTATAATATGTTAACGAAATTACCATTGGTTGTAGTTGGCAACCATTACATTAATTGTTATATTTAATATGCTTATTTAAAGTTTGTTTTGTTTAAAAAATCTATTTTTGTTTGTTTAAAAATACTTAGTTTGTTTTCTTTCAAAAATTTTAAAATAAAAATAACAAAATTTACAAATAGTGAATTAGAAGTAAAAAACCTATATCATGTCTCGGTCACTGCATCATCATCCATCAAATTTATCTATTCGAAGCCTCTAAGCCTCAGCTCTTGATACATGATGAACAAAATATGACTACTTCTTTCTTATAACAAGGATTAGGTAGCAATTCACAAAAAAAAAATCCATAAAATTGTGGCAAATTAATGCTGGAAAAAGGAGATATTATCGCTGTATGCAACAGGGGATATATGCATAAAAATAATGTGTAAAACTTTGAATCCAACTTTAAAATCTTACCTAAATCAGAATTTTGCATAAAATGGCGTACATAATTAAGTGAAATGCGTAAATTCAATAACAAGGATCGTTTTTTGTGAATTTTTTTTCATGGATTTTTTTTTGTGTTAAAAACCATTATGGATTTAGTTTTTTTATAGATTTAGGTACTAACCCACATAACAATTATTTGCTTACTTATAACAATCATAAATAATTGTCGATTGCCTTCACACCATAAATTCATACACAACCGAACTTCCATAGTAACGAACTTTAGGAACAACGAATACATCTTCGCTTTAAAAAATTATTAACTTTTATTCTATTGCATAATGCAAACATTTCGTTTTAAGATACATAGCTATATACATCACTTTCTATTAACATAAGTATAATGCACACATACATAAATGTAGGTACAATCAAATTTAAATTTCCGGTCTAAATAACTTTACGTATAAATGTATAAATTTTTATTTTTGAAGCAAGAAAAAAATGCACATTTAAAAACTTTTTTAATATTTCTCTAATTTGACTTAAAAACACATAAAAAAACAAAAATTCAATTAAAATGTTGAATATAAAAAAAAAAATATTTCCAAATACCAAAATAGTAAAACTTTTTTCAATTTTTTTGTTTTGTTTTTAATAAAAAAAATATATATATATTTTTATTTTGCCTCAAGTATTTTAATTTGTATAGAAAATTAGTTGAGAAATTAATTCTGAAATGCTACAAAGAATAAGTCAAATTCATAATTATCGTAAACTCTATATATTTGATATCTATGGTACGTATAAGAAATTAGAACACTGGTTATCGTGATGTAATTGCAACAGCCCAAAAGCAGGCTAATTCATTTCAATTGATTCAATCAACAAAATTTTTCTTCAATTCAAATTTGATATTAAAAATTGTCAGAGTTAATTTAAATTATTTATCTTATATATAAAGAAGGATGTTTGTATGTATGTATGTATGTATGTATGTTTGTGTCAGAACTCCTCCGAGACGCATGAACCTATTTCAACAAAATTTTACAGGATGGTTTTTTATTACTTGGAATCGAACCCGTGATATGTTGTTTTCCAAAATTCTGACTGGTTCGGGTACCTGTCATACAACTCCGAGCACCTGACAAAAATATCTCAAAAACCAAAAGTGCTACAGAGTTGAAAATTTGAACACAGTTACTATTTCAAAAATAAATAAATATGACTTTGACATTTTTTCGAAATTTTGACTGGTTCGGGTAGCTACCATACAATTCCCAGTACCCGACAAAAATATTTCAAAAACCAAAAGTGCTACAGAGTTGAAAATTTGAACACAGTTACTATCTCAAAAATAAATAAATATGACTTTCACATTTTTTCGAAATTTTGACTGGTTCGGGTAGCTACCATACAACTCCCAGTACCCGACAAAAATATTTCAAAAACCAAAGGTCCTAGAGAGCTAACAATTTGCACACAGGTACTCTTCCAAAAATAAACAAATATGACTTTCACATTTTTTCGAAATTTTGACTAATTCGGGTAGCTGTCATATAACTCCGAGCAGGTCCGCAGATCCCGCAAATTTTCTAATAAGAAAAATAGTTTTCATTGGAACTCAACATACATATGTGTATTAAATTGGAACCAAATCGGTCCAGTTTCTGAGATATAAATTTTCGTTCAAAAGAGCTCTGGCGGAAAGCAGGTTCAACAAATTTGGCAGAAACTGCCGTAATCGGGATCCAAGGTAAAATGTCAAGTCCCTAAACTTAACAGGAAGTGGGTCTAAAATGCCTGAATTTCATATGTTATGCAGACCATATATAATTTTCTAATGAAGCTTGAATTTAGCTTATTTATTTGACCCTTTTTAGTGCAGTTAATATTGGTACGAAATATTGGTGATAGTCATTCAAAAAGCAAAGTTTTTAAATTTTTTTTTATTTTATTATTTTTAGAGAGGAAGAGAAAAAGGGGTGAAGAAAACAGCAAAACAAAATTCTCATTTTTATTTATTTCTATCTTTCAACGAAATAAAATAAAGAAAACAATTTTTTTTAGAAATATTTGCCTTGAATTTAAGCGTACTAAAACTACAAAAAAAAACTTTAGAATCGCAACTTGATATAAGGTTTTCAAAGCAATACAGAAGAAAAGTCGGACAGCCCGTCCCCGGATATGATGTGGTCAAGAGCGACGCCTTGAGTCGAGTGTATACTGTTCTGCCAAAGTCCGGCACGAAAATCCGATGTTACCAATCACGTTTGGTCCGTACATATTCAAAAACGCATTAGTTATTCTTGAAGATAAATGTGTGGCTATGATCGGTAAAACATTACTGCAACTCGGTCTATCTTCACCAGTATCAAACCAACAAAATGAACTTTATATAGATTACATACGAGAAAAGAACAGCAACGTCGAAGAGTTGAAAGCGTAATATCGCAGAAAAAATACCACTTCTAAATCAAAATCAGAAAAAAGCATACAAAATTATCATGGATCAGGCGGAGAACTAACAAGGTGGTACCGTTTTTCTTAATGCTTCCGGGCGCACAGATAAAACATTTTTAACCAACCTAATTCTAGCCAAAATCAGAGCTCGAGGAGAAATTGCTCTTGCCATTGATTTTTCAGGAATCACGGCAACATTAATGGAAGGAGGAAGAACAGCCCATTCTGCACTTAACTAGCCACTAGACATCTTCAGACAGGAAAATCCTACCTGTAACATTAGTAAAACAAGTGTTCGGGCGCAAGTGCTCAAGACATGCAAAATTATTGTATGGGATGGCCATGGACCATGGCTCACAAGAAAGCTCTCGAAGCCCTTGACGTGACTGTTAGAGATCTGAGAGGAAATAACAACCTTATGGGAGGAGTTCTGTGTCAGCAAAATGAATAATCAAATTCTCTTGACTGGGATCACCAATTATTTTAATACGGAACCTCGACCCACCAAAACTTTGCAACGGTACAAGACTTTGTGTTAAAAAATTGCTGGCAAATGTTATTAAAGCGACTATTTTAAAAGGGTAAGGGACAGGGTGAAGTCGTTTTCATCCCATGGATACCACTTATTCCAAATGATATCCCTTTTAACTTTAAGAGGTTGCAATTTCCAGTTAAACTTGCGTTCTCGATTACGATAAACAAGGCACAAGGCACAGCCTATTAAGTACTGCGGTGTGGATTTACGTGTGAAGGCGAAACTAAAAACATTGTTTATAATCAAGTTTTATCTTGAGAAAATTATTTAATCACCCGTCAATTTAATTAGTTTATTATTTTGTATTTTTTCGTCTTTCCTTTTTTCTGTTCTTTTGGTTTTTCCTAATTGTCTTTTTGGATTTCTAAATTTGGTTTTGTTTTCTTTATAACATTTTGTACTTTTCTTTTTTGAACAATGAAAAAAAACTGCTATATGGACAAGAATTGATTAATTAAATTAAGAGTAACAAAAATTAAAATGTAAACTACTAACATCTAGCATTAGTTTATGAAGCATTAGTTTTATACTAACATATAGAAATAAGTACTTAGTGTTTGAATATTATAAAAATGAATATGTTTATTATTAATACATAAAAAAAGATTTATGCTAACATAAAAAACGGACCATAATTTAGTTTTCAAAAAATACTTCTAATTAAAATCCCAAAACTCTAATTGAAATTTGTAAACAACGCCTAAGACTTATGTTTGCATTTTATTTTAAGTTGTTAGTACTATTTTTGTTCAAAACTGAAACCCATTTTAATTTTCGTTCACTTTTGATTTTTTGTTTGTATTTCATTTAAGTAGATACCTATTATAATTTTTAAAATTTTCAGCTTTTTATTAAATCGTCGGTAAATTTCTATTTTCAGACAAACGCCACTTTTGTGTTTTTTGACTTAGAACTTGGTTCTTAGGTTTTTTGGGATGCTTTTTCATTTTTTCTGACCCGTTCTTAATTATATATTTTAGTTTTGTAGATATGGAGAGGCGAGATTCGGACATCTCCACTTTTCAAACGTTTTTGAATACAAAAGTCGGACATATACAATTTTTTGGTTGATGTCCGAAAATTTATATGAAGTTTTCGATAATTTTATTGTAATTCCTTAAATAAGACATCTTAATGATCCGAGGACATTGACTAAAAATTGTTAGGTTTTCCGTAAGTTTTTAATTGGTCCACTTACATTATGAAATTTTATTATAGTATTGATAATGTTATGGATATGTCCAAAAATAATAATAAAAATTATTTTAGAAATTTAGTCCATTTCCATATATTTTATTTGGATAGTAGCAATTTTATGTGGACATATCTGAAATAACAAACAAATTGACCTAGTTTTCAGCAATCAACATAAGCCGCGGAACGTATATTGTGAAAAACTATATAAGGACAATATGCATTTTAATATTTTTTTCAGTTTTGTTAAAGTTCTGAAAGTGTTAGTATTATATTTTTGTATTGTTTAAAAAAAATTATAAGGGAAAGGGAATCATCATCATCACCGGCGTTGTCACCAACTCTTTTAGGGTAACTATTTTTATTCTTGAAATTAATTCCTTGTAGAAATTTGTGTGTATGTTAAGTATGCAAGACGAAATTTTTAGCAGTTGGGAGGAATATAATTCACACTCAAAAAAAGTCAGAAACACAGAAAGGTATTATTCTGCTGATCCATATTTTTCTTGTATATGTATATGCTTGTATGATATTTTTTATTTTAATTACAATATGCAATTACTATTAATTTTTACAGCGGATGATAAATACAAATACCCAAATTTTCAACCTGATACAGAGACCAAAATTTTCAACCTTCAAGTTTATGGTAAATAAATATTACTTTAGAACCTTTTTATATTTAAAATGATTGATTCAATAAAAATATTTAGAATCTGCAAGCAACACATAGCCTTCATTGATGAATTAATACAAAATAAGAAAACCTAAAATATGGAAAAAAATATTCAGAAGAAATTAAGAGAGGCTGTTTAATCTTATAAAAATTATAAAAATTAAGATACTTAACCGAAATATATGAAACCACCTTGTAAAAATATTTTAACTTTTTCTGTACAAAAATTTTTTTTTTCAGAAAAAGAGGCAGAATATTTTTGAAGCTTTTTGGGAATTGTCGGATAATGAAAAGACCAAATTTTACTTGAAATTTCAATGTTAAACTTCGCCGTACATCCAATCGCAAACAGGTGAAATCGTTTCATTCAAATATTACTAAGCTTCATCGCATATTCACAAAGTATGCCGACTTATTTTTTACGAAAAAACAGCTGTGAAAAAAGCTGTTAATTTAAAAATTAATTTAAAAATAAATAAACATTACTGTTGAATACCGTTTTTCTCTTATTTTATTCAGTTTTAACCTATTTTTTTATAGACTTATCTACTTTACACCACTTTAGTGAAAAAAAAAATTGTGCTAGAATCGGACATATCCAAGCAAAATTCGGACACTTCATACAATGTTAACAAATTTCTTAACTCTCGATGGGATATAGCCAACAGCAAAAAAAGGTGGGTTCGGTTTTTCAGATCTATCTCCTCGAATCTTGGGCGCAAACAGTAATGATAGTTTTATTTTTATAGCTTGAAAATATACAAAGCTAAAACCCAAATTTAAAATAAACTTTTATCGGGCAGTTTTTTTTTTATTAAACTTCAAACTTTTAGCTCGATTTACTCGAAACTAATCTAAAACGTTTGTCCGAAAATAGAAATAAACCGACGAAATATTTAAAAACTTGCAGTGGTTTTAGTGGGGGTGGATCCCACACTATTACAAAGCACGGGCGTATTATTCTTTGTATTGGTTTTCAAACTTTTCCCAAAAAACAATTACATATAAAAACAATTAACAGTTAGCTTACTAACAGACAAACATCACATAATACTTCCCTTTTCAAACTAAAAACCCAGAAAAAATTCTAGGAATTTTAAATTTTCTCGGGGAACGCCGCTAGTTATCTATAAATAAAAAGTTTAATAATAATTACACATTGTTATTTAATGTGGGAAAAGTAAAAATAATTTTCCTCCACGGAAATTATTAAGATAATAATTTTCCTTAGAGAAAAAATATTGAGATAAAAATCTCCTTCAGCGGGTATTTATATTATAATGATATCTTTCACAGAAATTATATTCTCCCTGTACACACAAAGAAATGATCAAAGTAAGTTAATCTATCATAAGTCAGTTATGACAGACAAACGGAGGTGGTTCTAGGGCCACACACTATCATGGTTGGTTCGCAGCTTAAGCTACATGGTATCTGTCGAGAGTTTCCACCTACCGACGAAAAACATTTTTTTTTTGCTTTGAACGAGTAACTTAATGTATTACGAGTCGCCACTGAGTTGAAGTATCCCTGTTGAAATAACTTGCAATATATTTTAACTGATAATTCACCATTTTGAAAAATTTAATTTAATCCTAGCTAACAGTTGAAAGAGTAGCTCTTCAAAATGTTATTAAATCAAATTTTCAACACTTTTTTCCTAAAGTTTCTAAATTTTATCAAAGCATTCACAAACATTTAACTTTTTTTTTTCTTTTTTATTAAAAATCTATCACGATTCTTAATTCTCGATATTTTATAGAATTTTCAAACAAAAATAGAAATCAAAGTCTATTTTGAAAAAATTAAAAAAAAAAATATTTTTTTTTTAATTTATTTTATTTTCCAGGAAATTATTTGAAAACTATGTACGTTTTTTTTGGAAAATTTTTAGAAAATTTTTTTTTGGTATTGGAAAGAGGATTATTTTTGAGGGAAAAGTACAAAACTCAAAAGTAATATGATTAAGCAATATAGAAAAACTTTTTTAATTTGAAAAATCAAATCTTCTTCATTTTGAGTAATCCTTAAATATAATATACTTACTATAATACTCACCTTCTATATATAATTATTATAATATACAGAATAGGGTTAATAATAGTATCCTTGCAGTAAAATTTTCTATTTCGTTTCGTTTCAATTTATCTCTTTTACACACCTTAATAATTTTAATGAAAGGATATTAAATTAATTTGAGAAATCTGTTCACATATTTTCTAGAAATAAATTTTTATTTATTTTTTCTTTTTTGGTGTTCTTTTATTTGAAAGCAATGTAGCTATTTCTGAAATTTTATTTTTAAATTGAATAAAAATACGAGTTTTGTCAAATAATTTGCAAACACTTCAAAATATTCGTTTGATTATCTACAAGCAACCAACATTGAGGTTTCACTAAGTCAGGGAAAATATATATTCTCATCAGTGTACTGCGCTCCACAACATACTATAAATAGACACCAGTTTACCAAATTTCTCGATACACTTGGCGACAAATTTATATGTGGTAGAGATTTCAATGCGAAACATACCCATTGGGGATCCAGATTAATCACGTACAAGGGTAGAGAGTTTCTAATGTCAATGGAAAGCAGATATTTGCAATTTATATCACCTGATACCCCAACATACTGGGCCATCTGATACAAATAAAATTCCAGATTTACTAGACTTCTTTGTTGCAAAAAGAATTGATCTTAAAAAATTAAAGATAGAATCTTTGTTAGAATTATCATCATATCACTCGCCAATAATTATGACTCTACATGATTCGGTAAAAAAAAAGGAGAAACTTCCGACGTTATGCAGCCGAAAAACAAACTGGGTTCAGTTCCGGGAACATCTAGATAGTAAACTCAATCTACACATTCCGTTGAAAACAAAGGAAGACATTGAAATTGCTGTCACCGACTTCACCAACAACATACAACAAGCATCTTGGGCAGCTACACCCGATTCCCTTGACAGGCTTATTACATATCGAACTTCGCGTAAAATAAGGGAAATGATTGAAAATAAGCACAGTCTAAGGCAACAATGGAAAAAAACAAGAATCCCAGAACAAAATAGGAACATCAAAAGACAGCTAAATCGTATAATTAAGGAACTAATATATGAGCTAAAAAAAGAAAACAATGAAGCAGTTCAACAATATCTGTCTAAATTGACGGCAACCAAAACAACTGACTATGATCTGGTGGAAGGCAACAAAAAAAGTCAAACAGCCTCAAAAGTCAAACCCACCAATTTGACAGCTAAATGGCAAATAGGCAAGAAATGACGAAGAAAGCGTATTGCTAGCGTATTCACACCGTTGGCCTCTACCAACAAACTCGGAAGTCGAAAAGGAGATACAAGAACATATGAAAGCTGTTTATCAGATGGAGTTACCAATAAAAAAAATTTAATAAAAAAGAGGTAAACCAAGTAATAATGCAGGAAATCAAAGGGGAATAAGTCACCAGGATATGATTTGATCACTGGAAACATATTACGCCAAATTTCATCCCACGGGGCCTTATTCTACTGACACAAATCTTCAATGTGAACCAATAGAAGATTTCGCAAATCCTAATGATATTAAAACCAGGTAAAATATCTGAAGACATCAAATCATATCGGCCAATCAGTATTCTTCCAGTGTTATCTAAAGTGATGGAAAAACTAATCCTACGACGACTTCAAGCAATAGTTGAGCAAAATCCCGGCACACCAATTTGCTTCAGATATAAATTTTACACAGTGGAACAAATACATAGAATTGTAAATAAAATAAATGAAGATTTTAAAAACAAAAATTATTGCTCTGCAGTTTTTCTCGACATAAGCCAGGCATTCGACAAAGTCTGGCACCAAGAAATTCTCTTTAAATTAAAACAAAATTTGCCATATCACTACTATGAATTGTTAAAAAGCTATCTGGAAAATCGCTATTATTTTGTCAAACAAAATGAATATTTTATCAGCCTCAAAGAAATTCATTCGGGAGCTCCACAAGGTAGCGTTCTAGGTCCAGTGCTTTACTTGCTATACACTGCCAATTTACCGCAAACAACAAACACAAACATAGCTACATTTGCATTTGATAAAATTGTGGCTTCTGGGCTTGTGCAAGAGAGCTTAAACAATATCGAATTATGGTTGAACAAATGGAAGATTAAAGCCAATGAAGCTAAGTCTAATCACGTTACGTTCACTTTAAGGAGGGATACATGTCCTACAGTATTTTTAAATAGTTATGCTCTTCCTCAAACAGAAAGTGTCAAGTATCTTGGAATGCAGCTGCCTGGATCGCCATTTGGCACTGGAAAACAAATTGCTGATATATAGAATGATACTCCAATCAATATGGACTTATGGTATACAATTATGGGGAACAGCCAAAAAAACAAATATTGAAATATTACAACGCTTCCAAAACAAGGTACTGCGAGCTTTAGTTGCTGCACCTTGGTTTGTGCCAAATTACATAATACACAATGATTTGCAAGTGTCGACTGTCCAAGACGAAATTCACCGACACAGCCAGATATATTGTGATAGATTAAATAGACATCCCGATGTAATAGCAAGTACACTTATGAATATTACACAACATACAAGATTACAACGAAATACACCAGGAGATCTGTAGAAATTTCTTCACATTATTATTAATATATTTATATTTTTTATTCAGTCAAAAACCTATTCACTTATTGTATTATTTTTAATTAACATACAGATTGTGAATAAAAAAACAAACAAAAAAAAAAAAGTTTTAGGTCAAGTTATTGTGGCCGAAATGAAATTTAAATAAAAACAGCCAAAAACAAATGGAAAGTTTTCGGTTACAATAGTTATTGACAACGTAATAATAATATATCTAATATATTAATACGCTAATAATGTCTGTAAAACTTTCCAGCTCGGCGAATAAAACAAAAAACTATGACACGAACCTCAACACAAAAATGACTAATTAAGAAATAAAAAAAAATAATAAATATATACCTATTCATTTTTGTGCCCATCTTTCAAATAAATCATTTATAGAAAAAAGCATAGCCAAATTCTAAACCCATTAAATATTTAATACAAGAGCCAAATAGCAAAACATCATAAAATCAATAAAATACAGAGCTCTTATAAATTACAAGTATTTTTTAAAGCCATCAAAACAATTAAAATTATCCAAAAAAAAATATGAACCTACTAACAAATTTTAAATTTCCCTGGTTTGTGGCTTTGAATTAGTCACCTCGAAATATTTCTATTCGGCCAATGCAGACACATCTTCTATTTCAAACGAATGTTTATTTTGGAAAGCAGAATATTTACAAGCAGGAAAAAATATTTCTATTGTTGCCATGGTGGTAAATAGTGCTTTGTCACCTTTAAGAACTTACCAGATTTACCAAAAGTCGTTATAGAAAGAACACCGCAAGATATTATAGAAAGGGAAATTTTAAGAACTGTTTCAATTTGTATTGAAATTTCCAAACTACAAACTTCTTTATCTTCACATGGTGTCTCAGTTGTATGGAAAAGAAAATTTTAAACTAAATTGGATAGTCGTACATCGCTGACTCAACGGAGGTAACAACAAATAGATTAGAAAACGAAAAAATATCCTATTAAACAAAAACAAAAATGTTATGCTTAAATTTGAAGATATGCCAGAAAAATTAATTGCTTTGCGGAAATAGAAAACTTTGTTTTGAGTTAAATATTTGGATGAAGAAGAAAGAAATAATTTTTTAATACTGCATCTACAAATGCTCCGCCCAGGATAGGTAGTATCATATTATTTTATGTCATCAATATCACTAACAGTGCTGTGCGACGTAAACTATATTATGTAGATTACGTTATTTTCTACATGTCGACAATACTTTGTAGACAATAACATTATATCTACTTGATTACGTAGATAATTAAATAATAACGCGTGACCATTAGGTTAAATAAAAATACTGATTTAAATTCTAGTAATCTACATCCTTAGTTTCTTGAATATCATCGAAAAATCTAGCACTATCACTAGCATTGTCTGATAAAACAGCATAAACAACAGTAAAATACAGATATTTTGTAATATCAACAGACTCCACAACAATTTCAGACAATATATCAGCTGTTTTAAAATATGCAGTTAAGTCCCAAGCACGTAGAAAAGCTTGTTTTGCGGTAGCATTATGCAACACTGAAATAACCGTTTTAGCATTGATGGAACAATTTTTCCACCCATCAATTAATGAAACTGATTCTAACCCTTAGATCATTTAATACAATTTTTATATGCTTTGTCAAGCCAGATTATCTAACCGAAATTTTTAAATACAATTTTTGAAACGAACCGAATTTACTAAAAAAATAATTATTGTTTACATTGTAGTTGACATTGTTTTTATTGTATACAGCAATGGTTTACATTGTTAACAGTAAACGGCTTGTTTAAACTAAAGTCTACTTCAAAGTGTAGAGAATTAAATATTACATGTAAAGGAACAACACTGATCACTAATAACATAGATGAGCAAAAGTAAATTATATACAACAGCATTTAATAAAAATATTATCAAATATTCTGCTACCGAAAATAACAGAAAATACAATTATTATGGAGTAAAAATGTAGAGTATTTATATTCCGTTGGAACTAAGCACGAGTAGTTATCGAAGCCTTTAAAACACAGATTTGAAAAAAACACGAAAACCGCTTCGAATTCAAATTCTGGAAACACGTCATCGAGGGGGACCACATTGGACTAGATTCGTTGTGGAAATGATGTATCGGCGATGTGTCGGCAGATTTTAAAAAACTTCATGTTTCTGACAAGAAAATATCAGCACATAAATGTAGTGACTAAAAGACACTGTTACGGCAAGTCTACGATCTTTACAGTCTGTAGCGTCCAGAAAAGGAAATGTAAAAGCGAAATGAATATTTCTTAGTCAAATAATTTGCAAATAAAACTTAAAAGTTGCTAAAAAAACAATATGAATCATTTTGATAGCAAGTGAAACCACTTTCGCCTTATATTCTTAAAAAACAGTTACAACATTATCTCATAAAAACGTTACTTTTTTATTTTTTTTTTATCTTCTTGACAGTAACTTAGGTAGAATCACCTTTTCGTGCTTAATTAAATACGGTACTGCAACTCTATACCACAATATATACAATATTTCGATCATTTATTTATCAAATTACTGGCTTAACAACTTATTAAGTGTAGACAACTTCTGCTATTGTCAGAAGCTAAGCCTTCTTAAATAAAATAGTATTTATTTATTTAATTTGTTACCAGATTATACTCTCAATTATTTTTTTGTCATTTATTTTATCCCAATGACAAAGGGTCGAAAACCCCATAAAGCTCTTTTTTTTACTTCATCGGGAATCGAACCTGGGACCTTTCGGTTGAAAGGCAATAACTCTAGCTACTGCGCCACCCAGCGTGTGCAGGCAGTTGTATCTTTATCGATATAAGCAACCTACCACAATCGTTGTGACTTGATCCGCTTAACTAAGTAAATACGATTATGAAGCTCGTATACTATACACATATCAATACATTGATATAATATTCTTAATTCTATAGTCGCAGCTTAAATCCGAGGGAGAACTTTACTTCTCAATTACACTTACTGAGACCAAAATACCATCTGTTAGTGGGAATTATTCACTTTCTTTTCATTTATTTATGCACGTATTAATAAGTAAGTTAGTTATCGATATGCTGCACATGGCACAAAGTAATGTTATAAAATAATAAACAGAAATTTTAGCAGCAAATGGAAGTACCAAGCCTTATGCAAATTCCAGGAGAAATGTAAAGCTAAATACGAAAATAATTATAAATTAATACACATTTTTGTTATACGCACAGTTTCAAATTATCAAACTTTACGATAGTTTATGATAGGAATCTTAACAGGTGTCAATTTCTAACTAACATATCAATTTAAGATTTATAACAGTTATTAAAAATTTCCAAAAATTTAATATCAAATTGCAGGAAACATTTTTATTGAGTTCCCCTCGTATTTTTAAACATAAGAAAACTTCAAACTTTAAAAAACCCATCCGTAAACTTCTATATTACTTTTATGATGTTAAATTATTTGGATGCTGTATTTAATTTTTATATTTTGGTTTCTCTAAATACACCAACAAAGGCACCTTATTTTGCAATAGAAAACATCTGTGGAAAAAATGGTGATTTTATTTTTTAGGTGGGTATTTGAAAGCTTAACAGTTTTTGAAAAAAAATCTACAACATTTACCATTTACCTGGTGTTTTTAGCAAAAAGCGAATTATGTCGATTTATTTTTTATTGAATTTTGGTAAGATTTCGTATTACCGTACTCAAGGGCTGGTATTTTTGGGCCTCAAATTTCTGAATTTAGAATCACAAAAATTTTGCAAAATTTTAAAAATTAAAAAACACTCTAAAATCTCCATTTTGGACCGATTACCAAGTTTTTTCAACTGTTTTACTTGTTTTAATGAATACTAGCTATTCGCGGCGTAACATTCGCCGGTCTAGCATTAGCATTATAAATGAAACAATTTATTTTATTTGTTTATTTTTTTTATTTATTATGTAATAAAAAAAATATGTAAAACATTGATCCTTTTTAAGAAAATAAAGAAAATAAATTGTTTCATTTATAATGCTAATGCTAGACCGGCGAATGTTACGCCGGGAATAGCTTGTAATTTACAATATAGTTCGATCTATCTATAATTTTTTTTTTTATATTTCTTATTTAGGTATTTATTTGTTTATTAAACAGTGGACCTGTAGATAAATCCGCAGGCCTACTTCAGGTTTATATTTTTTTTCACTGTATGTATTAAAATTTTATTTTCACAACAGGTAGGTAGGTATTATAATACGTACGGTATCATAAATTATTATAATTGTAATTATTATTGTTATTTAAATAATAATAATAAAATGAATAAAAAAATGAATAAAATTATAATTTACAATATTTATAATATACTTAATATGTATAATATAATAAAAAATAATTTTATTTGTTTTTCATAGAATCAAATTGAAAATTTTGACCGCTAATAGTTTTGAAGAAAAACTTTTATATAAGGCAGCGTTTATACGTTTTTGAATTGTTTTTATAACGTACAAATGACGTTCATTAAAGTTTGACATCCGACTTTGTTATAGAATATCATAAAATTTTTGTTTTAAATAATAGTGCTCGACACGCATTTTCGTATTTCGCAAGTTGAAAAAGTGATTTTGCGAGAAAAGGTATTTATAAATTTCTAATTGTGTTATGCCAATATATTGAAAGATATACATTAAAAAATATAAAAAATGTGTAGGTATTAAATATTATTATTATTCATCAATACAAATAATACTTGAATAATTGATTTACTATTTAAATATTTATATTTCATAAATGTTCTGAAATTACACTGAATATTTATATTTGTTTATAAGTATTTATTATTAGTACTCGTCTCGCATATTCGTATTTTGCAAGTTTAGAAAGTGGATTTTGTGTGAAGAAATATAGTATACTTTGCAACTGTATTTGTTTATCTTTGAGATATGTTATTAAAACTTTTGAAATAAAATGTGTAAATGTAATAAAAATAAATAAAACAAAACTTTCATGAAACAAAATCTGATGTCTAAACGCACACTAACAAATACTATTAATAGAGACATACATTTCAACAAAATGTGACGAACAGAGATGTCGCTGGCAGTATAGATATTTAGTTAAATGCATTTAAACTAAATACATACCACACCCACATTAAAAACACATTAAAATAGCCATAGATACGTTTTTTGTGTTTTTTTTTTTATTATCATAATAGCTTTAACTATTTCAAAACTCAAAATAAAAAAACAAAACATTTATTTATAGAATTTATATTTTTATTTCACTTCTTTTAAATTTTGGTTTTGATGTTTTGGTATGATTAGGTATGACCATTATAGTAAAGGTCATGATTTGTTATGACTTTGTTAAATCATATCGAATCATATAGGACATTTAACGAAGTGCCATATGACATCATATGACGCCTTATGACTATTATAGTTAGGGGTAAAACCAATAATTATGCTTTTTCTCTTATTCTTCAGTTTGTATTGCTTGTATATTCCGCTAGGGTCTCTGATCTAGGTAAGGGTAGTCTGTGATTTTTCTTTTTAAAGTTATCTTAATTATTATGTTTACTAAATTTGCCGTGTATTGAATTGGAACTGATAATAATGTCGTAACATATTTTGTTTTTATTGTTCTTAGCAGATCGTAAATTTCGGTTTATGATTCTCCATGTACAATATAATATTTACTCAATGCTATTGCGCACTTGAATTTATACTTTTGAATTATTTGTTAATAAAATAAATAAATTTCAATTTGTGGAATTTGTGAACATGGTCTGGGTGAGGTAAAAAATATATTTTCTAAATTTATTATTTGTTTTACCGGTAAGTTTTTTTGCTGTAATATCGTAATATCGTAATATTTTAACAAAGCTATTCTATTATAATAATATTCTGATAATTCGGTTTTTGTCTTTGCTACTTTTTTTTTTTTTTTAAATTAATTCATATAATCAGATAGTCAACGCTTTTGCTCAATAGGTGAATTGTTTTTAGGTTAATATTAATTTGTTTTTGGTTTTATTTGGTTTTATTGTTTTATGGTTTATGTCTTTAAATTAAATTTTGCACACTATCGTAATTCGTAATAGTTCTAATAAAAATGTCTAATCTAGTTGAAAAAAGCTTCGTGTTGTAAAAGCTTTGGGAAAAGTTTAACAGACGCTTAAGCGTATCAATATATAAGATTCTAAAAGTTAGTAAAAAAATAAAGTCATTTTGAAAAAATTTAAAATTTGAAAATTTATTTTTTTGTGATGCTTGAATTTTGCATCAAAATTTACTTTTTGAGCTTCTTTTTTCTTTTTTTATAAAAACTTTAAACGGCTGTAATTCCGTTAGGGCCCTATTACACATCAATCATTCGTCAATCATTCATCCATATATTGTCAATCTATTGACCGTTGATTGATGAGAAATGATTGATGGCGGTTCTATTCTCATCAATCATGTCATCAATCATGCAAGCAAAATTCCCATCAGTCATGTCATCAATCATTTTTAACAAGTTCAACTGAGGCAAAAAAAAATTGCTTTTTGGGGAATGTTCAGATAAGTTTATAATATTAATTTATGATGTAATTCAAAAAGAATAATTTTTATATTAATTTTAATAATTATAGCAATTATTGTAAAAAAACGATTGACATATTATTCAAATGTGCAAAAAAATAATTTGTTGTTTTTTTATACCATTTACTTTACTCTAAAAATTCAATTTAAATTGAAGTGAAAAACATTCCCCTAAAAATTATATTTTTAATATTCATATATGTTTCGAAATTATCAATATATTCAGAACACTGCCACAGGTTGTCCTTGCAAAATGTCAAAATATGGGTAAAAAGATTGATGAGTGCATGATTGATGTGTAATCGGTCATCATTATTTTCATCAATATATTGACAATATATGGATGAATGATTGATGAAAAGAATGATGTGTAATAGGCACCTTAATATTGCTCCTAGAGCGTCAATTTTTGCATTAAATTTTTTTTAAATTTCTACTTTTATAAAAACTTTAAACGGCTGTAAGTCTGTTAATATTGCTCCTAGAGGGTCGAATTTTGCATCAAAATTTACTTTTCCAAATTGTTTTTTTGTTTTTTTTAAAATTAGATATTGAAATAGGATTCTTACTTTGGTTTTATTATATATATATACTTAGATTGATATTATGATAAAAGAATTGTTAAATATGTCCAAAACAGTAGTGGCTCTAATTTAAGCGAATGTATTTATGCACACTAATAATTCAACAAACAATCAATAAACAAAATCTGAAATAGCTATATTGATTTAATTATTATTTAAATTTCTGATTGTCTCCCTTCTTTTTTTTTTCATTACACAATACGTATACCTACATGTAGAATTTGTACTTCCATTTATATGGCTTCAAAACAATAAAATACAAATCGGATTATTTTTTTTTTAAAATCACCATCATCATCATATCAAAGGGATAAATAGTGATTTATCTTATGCCTATCACTGTCTTCTTTTTTAATTTAACTTACTTAGGCCTAATAAATTATCATTCTTATCTATAAAATACATGCACCAATTTTTTTTTATCTAATACAAGATTCCGCCCCACAATCAAATTTATTTTTAAGTTAAATTTTCAGTTTAAAAATTTAATTTCGCTTATTTGCAAAAAAAAAAATTTTTAAACATTTTAAATTGCCCAAAAACAAAAACAAATCTGAAAATAGCCTTTAGAAGAAAAAAATAGATGGAAAATATTATTTAGGTAGAGTTTCAAAAGATACTAAATAATTTTTTGAAAAAAAAAAAAATAATAAAAAAAAAATTTAAAAAAAACCACATAGTAAAGTTTTGTTTTTAACAGTTAACATAACATACAAATTAAAACGATTAATTACAGGTGTGTTACATTAGATGGGAAACGTTTTCATTTTGTTTTTGTTTCAGTTTCATTTTTTTGCTTTTGTAAGTTAAAAAAATGAAAAACTTTTTCAATTTATTTATGAAAATCATATAAAGCAGTTACTTTAATATTAGGGTTAACTGCTATCAACTTATGAAGTAATTAAAGTAAAATTTGAAAAAAAAAAAATATATATATATATATATATATATATATAATATATATATTTATATATTTTACCCAAAATTTGAAAAATTAAGGCGCATTTAGGAACTGTTATTAGAATAAAATAGGGATAGAAAATAACCGATAAAAACTTATTTTTGTTTTGATTTTTTCTTTATTTGACATTAAGCAAAACTTATTTTTGTTTTTTTGTTGGTGTTTGGGTTATTTTAAGTGGATATTTTGGTTTATGTGTCGGTTTAGTGGCTTATGTGTGTTTTTTTTTTTTTTTTTTTGTGTGAATTTTCTAATGGAGTTAGCATATAGAAATAAAGGTTTTGAAGGGGAGCTGACTCTTAATATTGCAAATATTTTAATTAAAACAATGTTGAACAAAGTCTTGAAATTGGGGTATTTTATATTAGATCAATAGAGATACTAATTGAGAAAATTTTAAAATTAAAGTATTATTCACAGTTTTACTATAACTTATTTTATTCGATAAGGTGATTAAGAATTATTTTTACATATGGTATAGTTTAATTATATATCATTATCATTATATAGGCATATCATACTAGATATGCCTGACAACTCTTTGGTGTTACCACCAATCTGAGATTCAAAATGGTTTGATGTTTGGTTTCTTATATGAACAAAACACTTTTATTGTTGTTTTTTCTGATGGAACAATTATTACGAAATTAATATGAAATCTGATAAATAGAAAACACCCTTGGTTATGGTTTAAAAAAAATGTATTAAGAATGTCAAAATAATTATTGTCCGCTATACCACTCACATTATGTATGTTTATCTTTCTAATCCCATCCATTCGCAGTTCAATAAAACTTAACCCTTTCGGTCATGGCTTAGAACCACCTTATTTAGTGGTTACAAACAAGTTTCTATAGTTTCAAATAAATATATTTAAAAATATCTTGTGACTATTTTTAGTATTTAGTGGGTTTTAGAGTTGTACATTATTTTGTACATAGGTTACCAACGCCTGAAAAATTACATAATATTAAAATAGAATTACATAATGATTTGCTACCACGCGTAGTAATAGGAGGAAAAAAAAAAAAAAAAAAAAAAAAAAACCATAATGATTTTGTATTTCAAATTTAATTTTTATTTAATTTGAAGAAAAATGAAACATAAAAAAATAATTGCTGTAAATTACTGTAAAAATTAATTCATTATTCGTGAATAGATGGGTTACTTTCTTATTAAAATTATAAAATTAAAAAAAAAAAATAATTAATTAATTCAAATTACATAAAAATATTCAAAAATATTTTAAAAAAATCCAAACAAATACTTAGTTTTAAATTTTTTTATGGAAATCAACAAAACAATTTCTCTCCCTTGTAATACATAAATGAACTGCGCATTTATTACACATGAAATGAGTTCTACCAGAAATAAATTGTTTGCATCGCATAGGAACATTTTTTTTGTCATGATGAGGCATGTGATTTATACAATCAATTCGAACGTCTTGAAGTGGTCTTACTTCGCAACTGCGTTTCTTACTGGAATTACAAATCTCTAGTTCTGGAGGTATGTTGGTTGAAGGACGTCCCCGTTGTTTTGGCAATTCTATAGAGAGTAAACAATTTGCTATATTCATACGAATTCATCAAAATTGAGCAAATCAAGCATATCTTTTTCAGGGAAACAATTTTTTTTATACAAGTTTTTATACTCGATCCAGTTATCTGCCAACGCAAAATCTAAAAAGTGTGTAAATATTCGTAAACTCCATTTTCGTGATCTAATAAACACTCTAACTAGCTGATCTAGTAAATCTACTCCTCCCATTCCATCGTTGTATAAACGAACAATTTCTGGTCGTGTTATATTAACGAAAGTCTTGTTTATTTTATCCCACCTTTTAGCAATATCTATGCAGCCGATGCCCACGAAATTTGATGTCAACTATACAGACTTGTTGTCATACAATTTTATAAGTGGAGGATCTTTAAAACGATTTATTCTTACAGTTCCACTTGCATTGATACCTTTTTCATAAAGAATTTCGAGTAACTGGTATGATGTGAAAAAATTGTCGCAAAATAAAGTATGTCCACGGTTTTTCAATCGTTTAGTAAGGTGAAGCACAGATGCACCAAATCCTAATTCTTTTTGATTTGTTGGGAATATTTCCGTTGAACTTCTTTGGTATAGGAAAAGCACGTAAAGTACGTAATTTTTAATATCCCAGGAGTTGGACTTACTCTTAACGTGTTGCTTTACTGACAAATGCCGTTTAAAATGTATAATTTGTTCATCTACGTAAACACTTTCTTCTACATGCAGCTGAAGGCATCGATTTCGAATTGTGTATCACCTAAAAGACGTGTTTTTATAAATTTACCTTGATTGTTCTTTCAAATTTCCAAGTTATTGATAAAATGTAATTGCGTGAATCTACTAAACGTCATTGAATTTCGAAATAGATTTATACCTAAAAGTAGATTCCAGTACATTCTTAGGCGCGAAAATTTATCATTTCATCTATCAAGTTTCTTACTTCAGATACATTCGTGTACCTAAAATTTGATACTTAATTTTGTGTAGCATATAGATTTGTAAAAAATGTGATTTTTTCAATAAGTTCATCTGTAAAATATCGACTCGAAAAACTGTATGAAGGTATTTCCATTCCGGGTTTGTCAATTTCTTCTCCGCAATTTTCGAAATTTTCCCTTTCCGCTTGAAATGCTCGTCGTCTTCATTCTGGTGAAGGCCCTGGAATAACCTCATTTACAATTTCAATTACAAAATTTTCGTCAATTATAACATTTTGTGGATCTGCTGTAGCTAGAACTCGGAATTTTGTTCGATCGGCTTCATCGTTCATCGTAAATTATAAAATTTTCACTATTTTGTACAATTCTGTTAATACCCAATGTACAAAATTTTGTTCACTCATTTTTATTGAGAAATTGAACAAAAGTTAAAGATAAGTGAATTTTTATGATTTTATATTGAAAAATATGTTATATTATATGTTATATTATAAATATATTATATATTAATAAATTATTTAAATATAATTATTGGACCTATACCCAAAGGACACGGAATTCAGAAAATTATTAATATAGCGAAATATCAACAGACGTACCTTTTAAATATGAAACGATATGAAGTATCATGCCTTAAGCACAAACACTGGCAAATACTATAAAGCAAGTAGGTACAGCTTTGAAATACCCCATAATGTTTAACACGTTGGCCACCAATGTATCACCAGTAAATATCTTCATTTTTGTTTTCAGGTACCATAACCTCTAGTGATACCGAAATTTTCCTTCTCCCAAGGTAAAAATTTTAACATTGTAAATACCATTGGTAATCTTGGTACCTGTAGACGAAAGTAGGATATAATCCCTGGTGATGTGCCCTGATAGTAAAACTGTTATTAAATATGTAACTAATTTAATATGTAGAAATGCAATATAAATAAAAGAACAAAATGAATTAGAATTATTAACCAAATGTAAGGCAACATTTGTGTATCACTTTTATTTACGAGCCAAAGTGATCAAGTAAATCATTCAGGAATGTTTATAAAAATTCAAGTATTTGAAATGTAAGTATACCGGGTGTTACAGAGCATGCGTATCAGCTTTATTAGACGGGAAGGAACCGTTATTTTAAAATTAAAAAAATGTATTAACTAAATCGAGGGTGCTCCATCGATTGGTGATATTTATATCAACTTCTGGAAAGGACCGCAAATCGGTTTTTTTAGACCAAAAATCGCCAAAATTGGCCGAAATCGAGATTTTCAAATGGGAAGGGGTACTTTCTTATGCAAATTTGAGCTCTATGACAAGAAATAAAAATGTTATGTTAAATGATTTTTTTTTGTTTTCTCATTATTTTTCTTTAAAATTAATAAAAAACAAAACAAAAATCCTCCATGTTTTCCTTTGGTAAACCCAACTAAGTTATAATCATTTTTACAAATAAATTTGCTTTTCATATTATTATATTTTCTATCTATTATGTTTAGAGGTACTAAATAAAAAAAAAAATAAAAAAAAAAAATTACTTTACAAAAGTTTCTTATTTTTTGACATAGAATTCGAATTGGCATGAAAAAGTCTCTATCTTCTCATTTGAAAATCTCGATTTCGACCAATTTCAGCAATTTTTGGGCTTAAAAAACTCTTCCGGTCCTTCCCCGAAAATTGAAAATATAACCAATCGATAGAGCATATAGACCTCGATTTAGTTAAAACTTTTTTTTTAAATTCTAAAATAACGGCTCCTTCCTTTCTCAAAAAGCTGATACGCATGATCTAGAATACCACCCGGTATATGTAATAGTCTCCTCAAATACAATAGTACACACTGCGACGAACTCAATTAGTTTTGTAAGTTAATGATTAAAACGCTTAAAATTTTTTTTTTAAATGTTGCACTCTTTTTTTTATATTATTAAAAGTTGCATGTTGCTTAACCCATATAAACCCAGAGTGTCGAAAACGAAACATATGACGTTTTCCGGCATAGTGGTCACCCGATGTGAATTTTAAATCAAGCTAAAATTTATTATTTAATTTAAAACAAATATCTAATTTACCTTTTTTTTTTTTTAAACGTGACAAAAAGCATGTTTGCCGATGGATTGAAAAGTCCGAATTTCGAGTTTTTTTTCATTCTTGTTAAAGTAAAAAATAAAATACAAAAACCAAAAAATAAAAACTAGCTCAAATCCATAGTAATAATTTAATCACAATATAAAACTAATCCAACAAAATTTGTAGCTACAGGGTGACTTTTTCAAGCAGTGTATCGAAAACGAAACATCAGGCTTAAACGACATCTAAAAATTTTCATATAAAAAAAAATGCTACGTTCCTTTTTGTTGTTTTTTCTTCTTCTAAGCTAAATTATACCAATACTGTCTTTTTTATTACGGACCTCGTATTCTGCGATAGACTACTTGGAAATCAAATAACAAGTTATGCTAAATCGGCATTAATAGCTTGATGAAAAGAGATACCTGAGTTTGAATTCTTGGAAACACAATAGCAAGACACGCTAAAATCGGCGTCAGTAGGTAGCTTACAAGCCAAGAACTTAATACCTGGTTTTTAATTCTTGGAAATATAATAACAAAAACATCTTTGAACGAATTAATGAACAAACGGTTTATGCAATTTGGAATATTCTCTCACAATTTACCTATAGATAAGCAAATGATTGCTTATTTTGGACACCATTCCTGCAAAATGTTCAACAAATCTAAGCCTATTCGATTTGGCTTCAAGTACTGGTCTTTTTATTCTGTCGAAGGCTACTTGTTCTAATTTATCGCTTATGGAGGAGCTTCAGAGGAAAATGATAGCCTATAGGAACCTAATGTTAGCCTATATGGAGGAGAAAACGTAGTTTTGCGCTTATTAGCAAATATATAAAATCGAAACCAACACACCGTTACGTTCGATAATTTCTTTACATTACACAAACTTATGTGCTGTCTTTCGTCACTTGCTTATCTTGCAACTGATAAGGTTTTTGGAAACTGCGTTGTTTACTAAGAAAAGTTGAAAAAAAGCATTATACACCAACTTGAATTCCGAGTTTTTTTTGTTGAGTGCTTGGTTAAATCCGCGAAAATACTTTTAAGAACAGTATAAACACTAAGCGAGAGCGGACAAAGCTCAGGTACTTCAATTAGATATGACCGTGTGGATCACAATATCATCTATAGTGAGAAACGAGCTCGATGCCGTCACGGCAAAAATCAAACTTTTTTTTCATGCACCAAATGTGGCGTTCATTTGCATTCGAAATGTTCTTTACCATATCACAGCTTGTCTAAGATCTGATAATTTTTTAAGATTAAAATTTGTTAAAATAATAAAATTCTTTTTTTTTATAAAATAAATTGTTATTTTTTTTTTTTGTAAGCAAGAATTTCAGGAATTTATTGTAGTAAATTTTTGAAGAAATATTTTTTTGGAAAAATTATATCGTTTGATCCTGAAGTTTCGTTTTCGAAACATGTAATATCTCCTTTCCAGGATGTGATATCAAATTGGTTATTTTTTTTTTCTTAATTAAGTTAAAAGTACTTTATGTATAAATTTGTATGACTCTGGGGGAACTGGGTCTAGGTCCGGGACTATATGGGTTTAAGAAAATGTCATGTTTGAACTCTGAGCAACATAAAAAATTGAGCTGTAAAAAGTACTATATATGAATTGGTGATTGATTGAAAAAAAATGTTAATATCCTGGCAAATAATGTAATAAATTGATTATTAAAAGCCGGAAGTGGATCAGCAGAAGAAGCTGCTGTATCTGATATTCAAAAAAAATTTCTCAAGAATATGAATTTCGAATCAGAAAGTTATTTTGACCTTTAAATCTTATGTTTATTACCACATAATATAGTTCTAAAACTCCCTAAGTCATTGAAACTTACATTTTTTTCTTCTTTACTTTTCAGAATTTATAATTTAAATTATTTACTTACCATCCATATCCGATTTGAGGGTTCAATATTTTACAGTCGAACTGTTTGAGAATCACTGTAGAATTATATTTATTATAGCACGGCAGATTCGACTTTAAAAACTACTTTATTTTTTTTTTTCTCCTATTACTCCGCGTGGTAGCATAGGGCTTCGATAGTGTACATCCATTCCTCTTTGTTGAGTACTACTTCCTTAATATCGTCCCAGGTATAATTGTTGATTATTAATTCTTGATCGATTGTGCGTCTCCATGTGTTGTATGGTCTGCCGGGTCTCCTTTGTCCTTGTGGATCCCACTCTAAAGCTCTTCTTGCTATATCACTTGCGGATTTCCTTAGTGTATGACCTATCCATTTCCATTTTTTCCTATTTATCTGTCTGTTGATAGGTTCTTCTCCAGTTATCATCCATAAATCCTCGTTGCTAATTCTTGCCGGCCAGAATATTCTGCATATAATTCTCAAGCACTTGTTCATGAATACTTGTAGCTTCTGTTTGATTCTGACCGAAGTGAGCCATGTTTCACTGCCATATATTAATGTTGACTTAACACATGCTCTGAATATTGTTAGCTTTGTTGTTCTCGATATTTGGTTGCTCCGCCACATCTTCATTAGGCTTCCAAATGTTCTTCTTGCCTTATTTATACGGCTGTTAACATCTTCTGTTGCACCTCCTCTTGATGTTATAATGCTCCCCAGGTAGTTGAATTCTTCTACGTATTCTATCTGTTGTCCACTCACTGTTATTGGCTCACTGTTGTTTGTCCTCATTGCCATGGTTTTCTCGATATTTAATTCCAGTCCCGATTTCTTTGCTTCTTCCTGTAATCTGTTGACTTTGTTCTGTAGGTCCTTTTGATTTTTTGATATGAGGCATACATCATCTGCGTAATCTAAGTCTTCTAAGTTGCCGAAGAGATCCCATTCTATGCCGTTTATTCCAGTGCAAACTTTTCTTAGAGTGTCGTCTAGTATTGTGTTGAAAAGAAGTGGTGATAGTGGACATCCTTGTCTAACTCCTATATTGGTGTAGAATGGATCACTGATGTTACCTCTGTGTTGAACTGTTGTCTCTGCATCTTTATACATCGCTTTGATGATGTTGATGATTTTTTCAGGAACTCCCTTCTTTGTAAGTGTTCTCCATATTGCGCATCTTTTGACTGTGTCGAATGCTTTCTTAAAATCTATGAATAGTAGATATAGTGGGGCATTCCATTCTACTGATTGTTCAACTATGACCCGTAAAGTATTTGCCTGGTCTACACAGCTTCGGTTTGGTCTGAAACCTGCCTGATATTTCCGTAGTATTGGTTCTAGTGCTTCTTCTAATCTTTTCTTTATAATAATTGCTATTATCTTATGAATAGTATTTAGAACCGTGATTCCTCTCCAGTTGCTGCAATTTGCCAAGTCTCATTTCTTACGTATCTTGACAATCATTCCTTTCTTCCATGATGGTGGTATATTCTCCTCTATCCATGCTTTCCTGATGTGGGGTTCAATTGTTTTTCCGAATAGGTCGGGGTCCTACTTTATAGAAAAAAAAATGAAAAAACCTAATTTATACTATACAAATTTGGCAGCTACAAAAACTATGTTATAGGTTAGAAAATCCTACCGATATTATTGATAAGCAATTATAACACAAGTTTATTATAAACATGAACAGAGCTGTGGGAAAATTTTTAGTTATTATATTTTATTCGACTTTCATGAAATAGTGTAGTTATTTCACATGACCACTAGTTCATAGGTTGTGTTGTTATAGTTATATTATCATGAACATAATGTGTATTATGTTTTTTTACTAATATCTAAAAATTAAGACGATTAGTAACTCTGAAATAATTGTTTTTTACATTACACACTTAAAGTATAAAATGAAAGTTATTTAATGATTATTGCCATACCAAGAGAATTCAAAATGTAGTTATGAAGTTCATCCACTAGCCATGGCAATTACCCATTTAGAAAAAAAAAATAAATTATTTAGTTAATCATTTAGATTCTCTACAAAAAAAATATGAGATCAGATGATGATAATAAATAATTTTGTAGAAAGTTATTACTAATTACTATCTGAGGTTAATACGATAAAGTTTTTTGTTGTTGTTCAAAGGATGAAATATAAAAAAATTATACATCCTTCAGTATCCCATATAAAATATGAAATTATAAAGAACAGATGCAAATAATTATGACGTTTAAAAACTTAAAGTTTTATTCATTAAAACACTGCCAGTTCTAGAGGTATTTAATTAGTTTCTATGGAACTGGCCACTAAAAAATAAATTTAAAAAAAAAATTGTTTCTTTTTTGTTTGGCAATTAGGACTAAAGTGAGATGAACATTATTTTATTTAATAATTAAAAAATTAGAAGAAAATGTTAGAAAAAATTTGGGGAGGCGATAATTTAAATACACCAGTTAAAAGAGGTCATTAGGATGATTTTAAAACATAATAATATTTAATATAATAATATTATATTAAATTATATTAAATTCGAGTTAGGGAAGAGTTTTTAATCTACGATCTCCAACAATAATTCTTAATATTCGTACACTGAAAATTTTAAAAATATTTTAATACAAGATATTAAACTTATTTGAAAGTTTGGCTTATTAGCAACATTTTTAGGAAAACTTATGACATTTAAAACAAAATTTTATTAATATTCAACATAATAAAGCCTATTTTTCAGTTCAAAATAATGATGACCATTTTAAATTCGAACGAAGTATTTTTGATTGCATTATGTTTTCTTTCGCTTTAATCACAGTGTCTGATGATGGTTTTGACATTTAGTCAATAAATACCTGATAATCGGCAGTAATTAAATTCCATGTTTGCTGAATTTTTTTAACAAACTGGCCACGCACAATGGCAACTACAACGACAACTTCTACATATTAGACAAATTAGCGGTGTTGTTGAATTAAATTTAACCATCAATTGTGAATTGTGGATTATTACGCCGAGTACTTTTTTATTGATATATGAGACAAATTGAATTGGATTTAAGTTGGAGTTGCTTGATAGCCGCGCCAAGACGGTAATATTTTTATGGTGAAGCCAATTTTTTGTTACTTTAGATGTATGGCATTAAGCATCATCCTGTTAAAATGTAAATTCTTCAATACTTGTTAATCGATCAATGGACGATGGTCAATCGATGAATGGACATAAATGTCAATTAAAAATATCAATATAATATTGGACATTTACAGAATGAAGCCGAATGCTGCAATATGATATACAGACTATTTTTTTTCCTTACTCCCCTTGGGAGCATAGGGCTTCCATTTGACAGGACTTCCATCGTACACGATTTCTAGCTGCTAAATTTCCGAGGCAATGTCTAATTCCATTTTTAATCTGTTTACACCGTCTAAGTAGGGGATTGGCCTACTGTAGAAGACCACTTTGATAACTCTATCTGTGCCTACGTGGTAAGCCGACGTCATATTTTTTGCAAGTTGTCGCTGCATTTTATCCATCTTTGACGTTAAGATGTCTGACGTTATTATGTTTACTGGCTACGTCATGTCACATTTTTTTTTTTTTTTTTTTTTTTTTTTTTGCGTGGATTGGTGGGAATCTTCATAGACACAATGAGCCCCGTACCTTCCATTTTTTAGAGATTAGATTTTAGAGCCAGATTTTTACTGACTAAACCACACCCCTCCCATTAATACTAGTCCAACGGACTAACCATTAATTTATTGCTATTTTGATTTTCTTAAAGAAAAAGTTTACGAAATTCTATCGTACTAAATCTAGTGGCTTAGTTCTTTTAAGCCTTCTGACATCATTTTGATTATCTAGCAGTTGAGTGGCCTCAACGTTAACATGTCCCCCCAGACGAGCTATATGCTTTGTTGCATATCTTTTTATTTCATTTTCTATGCAAGGAATTTTTAGATCTCTGTGCAAATCACTGTTGCGAACATACCAGGGGGCATTTACCATGTTGCGCAAGACTTTGTTTTGGAACTTTTGTATACAAAGTACATGTGTTTGTTTGGCACATCCCCATATTTGTATGCCGTACAACCATATCGGTTTGAGTATCTGATTATATAACAAAATCTTGCTATGTATAGGTAATTTAGAATTTCGACCTAAGAGCCAGTACATTTCTCTATACTTATTTTCAAGCTCAACATTTTTCTTATTGTCATTCCTAGGTATTTAGCATTGTTTTCTTGAGGTATATTCACCCCATTCAGATTTACCGATGATTGACTTTCTAATTTTTCATTTGTAAAATTTACAAGTACCGATTTTAACTCATTGAGTTTAATTTTCCATTTCTTTGTCCAGAGGTATAGCTTGTCGCTTGCTCTTTGCAATTTAATTGTAGCCTCGTCAATATTTGATCCTACAGTTATATTTTCCATTTCTGGTAAATCATTGGTGTAGAGCAAATACAGTATGGGACCCAGAATACTACCTTGAGGCACACCCGTTTTAATATCTCTAATAGTAGAATACTCTTCATCTTATTTTATTCTGAATAGTCTGTTTTCTAGATATGATGAGAGTATATCTACGTATTGTTTAGGTAACATATTGTTTAGTTTATTTATTAAGCCTTGATGCCATACTTTATCAAAAGCTTGGGCTACATCTAGAAATATGGTAGAGCATACTTTCTTTTCCTCTAAAGCTTTTTCTATTATGTCTGTTATTCTATGAATTTGATCGATTGTCGAGTGCTTAGATCTAAAGCCAAATTGATAATTTGGAATCAGATTACTATTTTCTATGATCGGTCTCATTCGAATCAATAATAGTTTTTCAAATAATTTTGATACTATTGGTAGTAATGATATTGTTGTGTAGGATTTGACCTCATTTATGGGCTTACCTGGCTTTGGTATCATAATTATCTCTGCTATTTTCCACATATTCGGCACATACCTTATTCTTATAGCAGCGTTTATAATGCGTGTTAGCATTGTTAGAGCTTTTTTCGGAAGTTCTTTCAGGACTTCCGATGTAATTAGATCAAAACCTGGAGCTTTTTTATTTCTCAGTTTTTTAATTTGTTCAACTATTTCTCTCTCTGAAAATGGTGATATAACATTTTCTTGCCAATTATTATTTTCTTCCGTGAGATCATCCGAATCTGTCTCGTCTGGACAAAAAATTTCTTCAAGATGATCTGCGAATGTTTCAGCTTTATTTTTATTATCTCTCGCCCATTCGCCGCTTTTCATTCTGATTGGCGGGATTTGAGAGATCGAGGTTTTTGTACTCTTTGTTGCTTTCCACAACGAGTAGCTATTTTCTCTTTTAGCTGATAAATTTTTTATATATTTTTCAAAATTTTCATTTTTAAGATCTTTAATTTTTCTTTTAAGATTCTGAGTTAACCTATTTAGCACAGTTTTGTCTGCCGGATCACGCGATTGTTGTCATCTGCGTCTAGCTCTTCTTTTTATTTTTATCATATTTAATATTTCTCTAGGGTTGTTGAATCCTACCGATTTATATTCACAATTTTTTGTATTATTCCATCCAGCATTTTGAATAATTTTAATAAAATTTTCTACTTCAGAATCTATATCACATTTGGATCTTAGTTTTGTTTTTATGTTTATTTTGTTTTCTATTTCTTGTTTAAAGCTAGCCCAGTCAGTTGTCTCGTTCGTTAGCAGAGGTTTCGACTGTTTCTTAATAACCTTTTCATATAGACTTAGTATGACTGCAGACTGATCTGAGTCCAAATCATGGTTATCTTCTAGCTTAATATAATTGGGTGAAATTTTTTTTGTTATATAAAAATCAAGCAGATCAGGAGTTTTATTTCTATCAGTTGGCCAATAGGTAGGCTTAGCGGTAGATTGGTAAATGCAGCCTTTTTCTTTTATAGCTTTTCTTAGCTCTCTTCCTCTCGTAGAGGTTACTCTAGACCCCCAATCTATGTGCTTGGCGTTGTAGTCACCTCCCAGGATAAATCTTTCGCCAAGTAGTTTAAGAATTTCTTCAAATATGTTATTCTTTATGTTGTATTTGGGTGGACAGTATAATGCACCGACACAAAGGCTTTGTTTAACAGACATAATTCGTAGCACGATTAGTTGGAATTCATCTATTTCTAGACTAACTTCCTCGTGGTGCTTAATATCTTTCTTTATTAAAATTGAGCTACCACCTCTGGGTGTATTACTCGGATGGTTTGCGCTGTAGCATGTATAGTCATTTATTTTAAGCGATGACTTATCTGTCATATGTGTTTCTGTCAAGAGACATACATCAATATTTTGTGTTCTCAATAGAATTTCCAAATTATTTTTCTTGTTCAGAATACCATTGGCATTCCACGTCACGTTATGTCACATACTTTTATCAGGTGTCGAAAATTGTGTAATTATTATTAGTGTTTGTCCAATATTCATTTATTAGTATGAGATATGAGAGTATTGGTATAGATAATATTTTTAGTTATAAAGTATTAATTATTTTTTATTGATTATAAATTTTTATATACAATATTTTGCTATTTTTATTTAGTTATATTTTATGCCCCCCACGGGAATCGAACCCATATCTATAGCTACTACCAATTAGTTAGGCATATAAATAGCTACTACCGATTAGGCAGACTATAGCTACATATAACATTGTTCTGGAGTGAAGAAAGTATTCCACGTTGATGGAAAAAGAGTCTAATTTTCAAACTACCAAAGAAAGACAACCTGACTTAATGCGATAATTGGAGAAGCATTACATTGCTAAGCACAGCACATAAGATCAAAGCAGCAATAATTCAAAGCCGCTTGCAAGAAAAACTGCATAGAACAATTCGTGAAGAACATTTCAGAATGCAAATATCCTTTTAAAACAGCATTAAACATCTTAATAAAAAGATAACAGACTAAATATGTTGGATGTTAATTAAAAAAGAATGGTCAGTTTCTTAATGTACCGCCCCAAAAATTTATAAAATAGTTTAAATAAAAAAAATAACCAACCATTGTTAAATATAGCTAGCTATATTATATAAAAAATTATTTCACAAAAATTGTTTCAAAATTCTTGTATTTAATTAAATGAAAATTTTGCACTTTTTGGTTGCAATTTCATCACTCCATTGTAGACACCACAAATACACCGAATTTCTTAAATAAAGATTTAAGAAAGAATTTTTGAAAATTTTCAACCTATAAAAAAATATACAAAAATTTTTGTTATTTACTTTTTTGCATAAAATATTAAAATTTTACTCTCTTTTTTTATGTTTAATAATTTTAATGAAGTTATAGTACAGTCTGGAAGAAATTGTGGATTTCATTTTTATTTTATTGTTGTTTTGCCTGCTTATTTTGCAAAGAAGGATTATCTAAGTACAAATAATGTTGATGGTTGCTTTTTTTCAAAACGACATCATATAATTCTATAAATATAAATGTAGATTATGTATACATATAAAATATAGGTATATATATGAGCTTACTGTAGATTTTGAACTTAGCTACGATTTCAACCATTCAATTTTTATTTAGACATATTGTATTTAGATTGCAGTTGTAATCATACCAAATTGTATATAGGTTAGGTACTATCGGTTAATTCACAGTTCTCGTATTACAATTCTTCGAAAAGCTGCAGATTACATATTTGGAATGAGTCTATGCCAGATTAGAATTTGAGAAAGATTGTGAACATTTTTATGGCTCATCTCAAACACCTGCAACACCAACACGTTATGATGATGGACAGGTTTGATTATATCTATTAAAATATAGTTCATTATAATTCATATACATAAATAGCGGCGCGGGACATGTAACAAAAAAGAAAAATTATATAAATTTAAAATAATTTAATTATATAAAAAATTACATATTAAATATATTATAATATAAATAATTTTTTATCATGACATTATCTTGTAGAAGAAAATTTCTAATAATTTCATTAATTTTTGTTCATAATTGGGATTTTGGGATAATTTTTATCTGATATTATTTTTTTGATATTTTTGAATTACAATTCGAATTTTACTTTTTAATTTATTTCTATATCTTTAATTTAAATCTGGAATTATTCGATTTGTTGGAATTGATTCACATTCGGTATAATTATATCTAACCCTGATGTAATCAAAATTGTTTCGATTTTAATGATTCTGCTTGTCAGATGATATGTTTTTTGAGATAAATACCATCTTGTATCATAAATACCACCATCCAATACTGGAATTCTTACTAAAAATACTAGATATATACTTACTAGATATTTTGCCAATGTTGGTTCTAATTTTACTTCGATTGAGTCAACTGAGTATTGGTATGCCGTGTATATTCAAAATTATATGTTGGGAAATCAATGTTAAAGTCAGAATGATTAGAAACCAAAACTGATCGATAGAATTGCCGGAAAATTTATATAATGGAAAACTGGGAATATTACTATTATGTAAATTATAATCTATATTTAAAAAAAAAAATCGAGGCATTTCTTTCGGAAGATGAACGAAACTTAGAGGACTATGAATGTCATGGTGATTGAAATATTTATGGTGCTAAGAAGTCAGTGTCCTGGAAGTGAAAATTTTTGTCCCGCGGAAGAAACTTGGCGGAAAACAGGAATAAATTGCAGTATTGTAATGCTCATATTTTCATTTTTGTTTAGATTAGAGGTACGCATTAAACGGACCAAATTATATTATGTTCTTGTATTAAACATTGTTTCAAATCTTTGTAAGCAGCACTTTTTAAGTAAATGCTTCCTCTACCAGCTTGAGTTGCATTCCAAACTGCGCAGTAAGTAGTTTTAGGTTTTTCGTAAGCTATAGCCGTGGCTGAGCTTACGATAAGTACAGCTGAAATATTGAATGTAATAGATAATACAAAAATGTGCAGTATATTTAAACACGTATGAATCAGAAAAAAAGAAAACGAAATATATTTAGAGCTGAAATGGTGAAAATGAACTACGTACCAAACTCATTAGCGCTTATAAGCTACAGGACTGGTTTAGAAAAGAAATATTTTAATTTTGGAAAAAAAATATATTATATGTATATGTATGTAACATGTTAATGCTTTTGCTATCACTTTTGAAATTAAGGTAACTGTAAATGCTAATAAAATAAAACAAAATTGGATTGAGTGATTTACCAAATCTTTTGATCAATATCGTTGAGCTCTTATCATACGCTGTAGCTGATGCAGAATTAAAAGACAGAATGACGTTTTTTATTTCATCTGTATTAGAAGAGATCAAGACATAGTTTCAAAAAATGTTAAGAATAAAATTACTCATATAAATGTGATGAATTGGATCGAAATATACATTTTTTCAGTAATATTTACATTTAAAAAAATCTATTCATACATTCAGCTATGTTTTGTTTCTCCAAAAATAATACAGTTTTTACCTCTAGTCATTGACTAAATATAATATATTATTCATAATATATTATATATACTCAATGTTCTAATGTTACAAACAATTTCTAAGTTTTTGTCTTTTTAGAACATAATTTTTTTATAAAAAGTTCCAGACGGCAGAGTGCCTTACTATTATTAATTTTTCTGAGTAAAAATTTTTTTTTTTTTCATAAAAACTAGGCTTTGAACTTCTTTCTTGCAGTTTTTGTATAACTACGTATAACTTTAGAACATGGAGATAATTTGTATATTTCTTTTTACACGAGTATTTGAAATGTGAATCACATGCTTTTATTTTTTGCAGTATTGCGTTTGTTATCTATTAAAGTTTTTGTTTCATTACTTTCAAAAACCCAATTTATACAATTCGGGATTTGTGACATTGTAAAATACTTTTGATATACAATGATATGAAATGTAAAATATTGTGAAATTTTTACGTTTTTTTTTAAAAATATGGAACTCAGGGATAAAAGCGTGTATCATATTTCTTAATTTCCTTGTACAGTAAAAGTTATGAACAAATTAGAAAAACTGTTAAGAAGTTAAAAAAATTAAGTTTTTTCGTGTCTTACAATGTTTATTTCATTATTATTTTCTACATTATATTCTAAAAAATAGGGCTAGGACCTACATACATGGTAAGCCTTACTATTTTCAAACCGAATGATTTTTTGTAAATCATACAGCATAAGCTAAGATCTAAGTTGAACTGATTTATTTATTATTGTAATTGTTCGTTAGAAACTATACTAGGGGCCCCTGTTGAGTAATTATATTTCAAGTTGAAGTCAAATTTAAAGTTTTTAAAAAAACAGTAATTTACGTACTGACATAGATTTCGCACGATATAGCAGAAACCACTCGTGTTTAATAAAAAGTTTTGTGGTTAGTAAGTTTTATTTAGGACATATAAATACACGTCCCTCGTATACTGCTTCGTTTCCGATATATTCCCTATAGTAAGTGGCATTTATTGGATAAAATTACTAAAAATAAAAAATTTTGTCATTAAAGAGGTATGTATATATATACCTACATAATACATAATTTTAATAAAAACTATATTATTACTACAAATAACCAAAATTTAGAAACAGTTACTTAAAAAGATAAAAATGAAGAATTCAAGTGATTTGTTTTTTTGTTGTTTTTATATTTTTTATTTTAGATGAATTTGTTTTTTTGTTTTTTTTTTTTGGCATATGTACATAGATTCATTTGCAAATCCATATGTAAATTTTAATAACTGATTTGTTTGCTTTTGTTTATTATTTTCATAAGTTCTCACATATGCACAATGTATTTGCTGAATAATAAAATCATATGAGTACAAAATTTTCAACTGTGTGCGCATTTTTGTTTTATATATAATCTTGTATATATATATTAGAAGTTCATTAAGGAGTAATAGAATCGAAATAAAATAAAAAGGTGTCTACTGCGCAGGACCTTAAATGCTTGTCAATTATAATTATAGATGTTTTTTGTTTGTTGAATTAATAAAGAAAAAAAAGGTAAAGTAAGTTAGTAAGAGATGGAAACGAAGTCTTATTTGTTGATTGATCATATTATTATGAAATTCTATACATATAATGAATTATTTATTTATTTATTCATTTTATTTCGTACATATACTTATTTCGAATTATTTTTAATATCTAATAAATAATAATGGATTGGTGGGTTAAATTTTGGTTAGGACGTTTTTAGATTAAATATCTGATTTCAGATTTCGCCCTATGCCTCACGGATGGTATTACATGACAATGATGATAAATTTAGATATTTTTTAATAAAATTTTTTACTTTTGAAGACTTTAACCATCTTTATTGAATAATATATTTAAATTAATATTTTTGTAGTTCTGGTACTGTACCACCAAGGAAGATTGTTTCTGCCTATTATGAATTCAATATTATAAAATAAAATTAAAAACAATTTGCTTTTTTTTTTTTCATTGAATCAATTTTTATATATTTTTTCTTTCATTCATATTGATTTACACAATACTTTAATTTTATTTTAGACAAATTTTAATTATTATCATTTTTAGTCTTTATTATATAAATTATTTTTATTTTCCTATTTGTTTTTTTTTTCTTTATCAAAGTTTACTATTCATACAATATTTTTAAATGTGTTTATTTTTTTGTTTATTTGTTTATTTAAATATAATATGTTATTACAATTTTAATTACAAATTTAAGTTTATTAATGAAATTTTGGTTTTTGCAAGTACATACAATTTTTTTCATTATATTATTTTGCAATTTTATTTTAAATTAAATAAAGAAAATTGTAGTTTTATTGGTATTTTAATAAATTTAAAAATAATTTTACTAATTGGAATTATTAGTTGAATGAAATTAATTGATATCTCCGAATTATTAGTGAGTAGCATTTTAGCGATTTATCAGTTTTATCCAAATAATAATTTTTTATTTTGTGTTGTACTTTTTTGTTCGCATTTTTATTTTTTATTATTCTCTCAAGGAGATGGTGTATAAAGTACTTGAGGATTCGAGGCGGATGTGCATATGCAAATGCTATTTTACTAGAATTCTAATTAAGACCAATGGATATACGGCATTAAAGAAAAAATAAATAATAATATAGGTTGATGCATAATCAATGATACACGTTCGTACAGCACAAACAAGCAAAGAACATGAATTTGCAGATTTGAAAAGGTCTAACTTAAGAATCTGGGAATTCTTTATTAAGTCCGAAAGTACAAAAATGGCGGATACGGTATACCAATACTCATTTGACGACTTGCAAACCTAATTATTTCAAGAAAACTAATTAAAGTTCAACCTTTTGAGCTTATCTTATCTGATTTTGTATATTATTGAGAGTAACTTTGGTAAAATTACATTTTCGTACATTAATTACAGTATTAACTACACACATTAATAATTTTCGAGTATTTACTTATTTATCAATTTTCCAAAGTAATCAAATGTCGGAAAATTATGCGAAAAATGACATGATGATTATAAACAATGAAAAAACAAAAATTAATAAACATCTATGTTCTAAGGGGGGAACTTCCAATCAATAGTTAGGTATCACATTCATTACATCATCATTCAGGGATAAACATATTATTTAAATTAAAGTCAAAAGCCATTGTTGAATTACGTTTTGATGGAAAAAAAAAATAAAAAATATTTTACAGTTTATTAATATACATTAAGGCTTAGTGGGTGGTGGTCTTAGTTAGCATGACTTCCACTATGCTGTGCAGGAAAAAAAATTAATTGAAAATATTCGGAAAAAATAACTTAAGATTGACCAAAATTTATTTGCTATGTAGAAGGCTATATAATTTCTGTCAATCAAATCTGTCAAATGTTGCAAATAAAGTTATAATAATAGACAGTTTTAATACAATTTCGTAACCCAACACATTGTCAGTAATTTGAATACTGAAATTTGGTAAACGCATTAAGTCAAAGGAATTAATTAAAAATAATTTACAGCATTACTACTCAACTGACAAGATAATATTTGGCGAAAAATGCAAAGGATTTTGACAAGAATACAAGTTTAGTAATTTACCTGAGAATCGCCTAACAGATGAGAACCTTCAAGTAATTACATCAACATATTTAAGTTCCGTTTAGGTATGGTTCTTTGGATTCAGGAACTTTACTGTTTTTTTTTTCTTCCTTGTAAATACTCTTGATTCAAAGTTTCACAATTAAAAGTTTTATTTGAACCAAAATTTCAGACTTACAATGAACTCAGATTAAAATGCACAAGAAAAAACACACCAATACGAAAAAATTGTATGCAACTAAAAAAAAAAAGTTTTTTACTTTTAAATTTCTTTTACAAAACTTTTATTTTTTTTTTTTTGCAAAAGAAATAACTTTTTTTTTTTTAAATGAAAATGAACGAGTACACGAAATGCACCAACTTTGTTAATTGAGTTGTTTGCATTTTTGTTGGCTTCAAAACAGACTAAAAATGCAAAAATCAACCACGATATGTTTTTTTGTTTTTTTTTTTTATTGTTGTTCTTAAAGAAAATTTACTTTAAATATTTTTTTTCCTGGTACATAAAAAGGATTTAAAGGACTTTATAAAACTTAATATAACCAGATGTTATAATACGACTTAAGAATATTGTTTTCTTTTGAGGAGTGATGATTTAAAAAAAAAAAAAAAAATAATAAAAATTTATACATTGTAAAATAATTCAATTAGAATCAATTGAAAACCACAACTTTCCTGGTCTCAAAATGTAAATTTTCAAGAAAATTGAGGAAATATAGTTTTGTGTAAAATACTAAAATACTGAAAATACTAAAAAAATTAATGGTTTTGAATTTGTAGATTTTTAAAACTTTTATAATATACTTTACTGTTATTGGTATTGTTATTATTACTAGTTTTTGTTTGAAAACTTTTTATCAATAATAATAGCCATAATTGAGTCATTGAAACAGAGAAAATGATAAAACAGTTCAACAGTCAAATTCTAGAAAAAAATATTGCATCATTGTTTAAGATCGTATCTAAAGCACAAGGTTGAAAATATTTTTTTATTTTAGTTTTTTAATCATAATTAAAGTACCTAAATAAATAGGTATTTATTTCAAACAAAGTCACTAGACGTTGTTCCGGGTATAACACAAAATGTATAAAACATACTTCAATAAAGTTTTATTTATCTATGAATCAAATTTAAAAAAATTAAATTAAAGAAAAATTCTAACGATATAAATTACTTGTAGGATATGTTCAACGTTCCCTCTAATTGTTTAATATAACATATTTTACAATAAATAACACTAAATTAAAATTAATTTCAATTAATGTTAATTCACCAGCTCTGTACAATAAAAGATTTTCTCTTATGCATTGCATATAATATACAAATCCAGATATTCTCCGCATTGGCCAAACTAAATTGCAAAGCAAAAATTTTTTATCATTAGAAAATCTATAATTATAATTGACAAGCATTTTAGGACCTGCGCAGTAAACACCTTTTCATTTTATCTCGGTTCTCCTTAATGAACTCTTCATATATACATAAGTTCTATATGCGCATGCAGAAATGCGCATACGGGTTGAAGAAATTCCTATTTTGTTTTATAATATTCAAACTTTAAATAAAATATATCCATTTTGTGTCATTCAAGATCTTATTAGAGGAAATTTATTTTATTAATTTTTTTAAGTAACTGTCTCAAATTATTGCTATAATGATATAGTTGTGGTTAAAAATATGTATAATACCTCTTTAATTACAAAAATATTTTATTTTTAGTAATTTTATCCATTAAATGCCACTGTCTGTAGGGAATATATCGAAAACGAATCAGTATATGAGGGAGGTGCATTTATGTATCCAAAATAAAACTTATTAACCACAAAACTTTTTATTACACACGAGTGGTTTCTGCTATATCGTGCGAAATCTATGTCAGTACGTAAATTAATGTTTTTTTAAAAACTTTAAATTTGGCTTCAACTTGAATTATAATTACTCAACAGGGGCGCCTAGTATTAATATAATTAGAAATGATATCTGAATGCCATCTGTATCCAAATACCCATAAAATATAATACAATAAAAAATTTAGAATTTGATTAATTTTACTGTATACAATTAAGCATTATTAATATTTATTTAAAAATTTTTTCAAAATTATTCTTAATATCAATTATTTATGCTTCGAACAGAAATTAGTCTATGTTAAGATATATACATGTAAGCCTATCCGATAGCAAATACTATTACAATATTATAGCACGCAGAAGCTTAAATGCAAAATATGTCTCTTGGAATAATATCTGTAATAACAGTCGAGGTTCTACTCTATATAATTGCCCAAATACCAATAAAATCCAATGTTAAAGCAAGCTGTTAATACCGGATTCACCAACGTTTCCTTGGTGTAATTCGTACTTAAATCTAATGTTAATAGTTATGAGAATAGAATGAGCTAACATGATAAAACAGTTAAGCAGTCAAATTCAATAAATATGCAAAATATAATATTAAATTTTATACAATACTAGCAAGGTTGTCCGACGTTGTCCGGGTCGAACACAAAATTCATTTTGCTCCAAAGTTTGATTTATGAATCGAATTGAAAAAAATTGGTTTATCAAAAATATTCTAATATTTTTTTCACTACGATAACAAAACCAACAACACTACAACTTAAACTATACTTATATGAAAATTATTTCTGTGTTAACAATATTTCGAGGTTTTTCTGATATTTCTGAAATGAGTTAGTCCAATTTTTCGACATCGGTAACAATCATATTTCTTTATTTGTGAAATATAACTTAAGTGTAAATTTTCATGCCTGTAACACCTTTGATTTTTAAAATATTCCTGAGAAGTTTTTGTAGTTGCTGTCGTTTTTCTTGATATTTGAAAGATTATTTAAGTGTAAATTTTTCTGCCTGTAACACAATTTGTTTTAGAAACATTCTTGATAGGTCCTAGGAGTAGTATGGCAACTTACCGAACCTATAATTTGATAGCTTTGTAAAGTCCTGCGTCCGGTTCTTTTTTTGATCAGGAATAACTGTTCAAAATTTCAGCACTCTATCTCTCTGAACTATTTGAGACTGTGGCCGTGTATAGCGAACAAACAAACAAACAAAATTTCCGTTTTATAAGTATAAACTATGTGTGTGTACGGATATGAATAACAAGAAAACTTAAATTTATAAATCTTAATATAAAAATTTAAAACAATTATTTTTTAACTTTATAGTTTATTATCAGAAAAATTAGAAAATTACAAATTTATATTAATCATTATAAGATATTTCCTATATTTCTTAGGATAAGATCTTATGTACTTGGGTGTTATATTTGATAACAAATTGAATTGGTCTGTCTTTATTTAAATATTACTAGTTTTTACCCACTCTTTGAAATTCGAGCAAGTTTCATAAAAAATTATACTCAATTTCATTATAAATCGTTTTCCATCATTTCAATTTATTATTGGTACAATTTTTTAAAATTGCTTCATTTTAGACAACAACCGGATATGTAATAATTTACATTTAAAAAAAAAAAAATTGAATTTAACTTTAATTCAGGCGAGCAAAACAACACTCTGTACATTAGTGGGTTGGCGCAATTTAATAAATTAAAATGTTTGTATGTAAAGATGTATTTGGGTGAAAATTAAAAATTTTTGAAAAAAATATATAGTTTCGCTACTTCTCACTTTAAATATCAATCATTTAAAAGAATAATAATGAAAATTGGTTTTGAAATGGTTCAGATATTCGTATTTCAATTTTTTCAATTTACAGATGCAATATAATGATTTTAAAAAAGTGTTGGGAAATGTTTTTCCCTTAACTTTAAAGGTATGTTAGGTTCCTCTTTTCAAGATAGATTTTCTTTGTCCCACTTCCTTTTTACTGTAACATTTTATTTTTTATTTTATTTTTGTTTTTACTCCTTTTCATTTTGATAATCTCATTTATAGCAAAGTTAAAGTTAAACATAACTTGAGACTACATTGATTTTTGATATTTTAAATATAATTATAGAGATAAAATAGAAATTAAAAAACAAAAAAAAAAATCAAAAAAATATTATAATAAAATAAATGGAAAATAAAAATGTTTAGAAATATATTTGAAATTATAGAGAGAGTATTCTTTAAAGAAGCAGTGTGTTTTTTTCTCGGTTAAATTAACAAAAAATTTTAAAAGTTAAATTTGAATGTTTAAAAAATAATTATACATTATTAGTGAGATTTAATTAATACAAATTATATTAAACTATCAAATAATATTATAATATAGAAATATTATAAAAAATAAACAATAAAAAAATAAAATAATAAAAAAAAAATTAAATTTCCTAAGTGCAAAATCAAAAGCAAAAAGAGAAAAAAAGAAAAAAACAATAGAAATAAAAAACGAAAGAGAAAGATTTGATTTTACAAAATGAGTGTAGTAAATTGCTGTGAAAAAAATTGTAATAAGCCGATTAGAAATAGTGAGAGCATCCTCCTATGTTCGTATGGCTGCAGTAGTGTAATCCATATAAAATGTTCAAAATGATGAGTTAAATATATTGAACACAAATAAAATATGAAATACTCTTGCAGTGAGTGCATGAACAGTGGATTAGAAAGTTTAAATAAAAAAATTGAAGACATAAAAAATTTAATATAGAAAAAATGAGTGAAGAAAAAATAGAAGAAAGCGAAAGAAAAAAAAGAGTAGAGAATTTGATAAAAAACAAACTTATGCTGACACACTCAAAGTTCAAACTACCGGTAGTGGTAAAACCGAAATGTCAACAGGAGTGTAAGCAAAAAATGAGAGAAATTAAAGAGAGAGTTGATGTAAGTAAAGTTCCAGTTAATATTAATAAAGTGTATGAGCGAGGAGATGGTTCAATTTCAATTTGTTGTAAAGATAAAAATTCAGCAGAATTTTTGGAGAATGAATTTATAGAAAAATTTAAAAAAAATACGTATGATATTATAGCACCCTGAACAAAATGTCCAAAGATTTTAATTTGTGGTATGGATGAATGTCTTGAAAAAGAAAAAATTATAAATTCAATAAAGATCCAAAATAATATTACATGTACTAAAATTGAATGCTTGAAAGTGTATGAATCGCATAAAAATAATAAAATATTTAATGCTATTGTTGAAGTAGATGGAGAGGCATTTAAGGAAATTATGAAAAATAAAAGGTTAACAATAGGTGTTAGTAGTTGTTGGGTATATGAGAGATTACATGTTCTTAGGTGTTACCGATGCCTTTGGTTTCAACCATACTGCTGAAAAATGTAATTCAAAAATTGTATGTTACAAATGTTCTGAAAATGATCATAGAGCTTCTGAATGCATTGATATGCATAAATTGCAAAAAATTAAAAGAGAGTTTGGGAGATGAAAATTGCAATATATACCATCATGCATATAGTAATGAATGTTAAATACTACAAAGAAATTTAAAAATTCAGTCAGAAATAATTATATATTAGCAACCAAAGAATGTTAATCATAATGTAAAAATTTTATATTTTAATATACAGGTATAATTATTTATATTTTAATATAATATATATATATATATATATTTATTTATATTTTAATATAATATATATATATATATTTTAATATATTTTAATATATAAATTTTATATACAAATTAAAAATAATAATATGGTGAACACAAAAATATTTATCGATTCATTTGATCTTATTGGCTCTAATTTTTTTTCTATAATTAACAAATCTTTAGAAAATGGAATCTTTCCAGAGATTTGGAAAGAAAGCATAATAATTCCAGCAGAAAAAGTAAGAGATTCTTGTAAATGTGAAGACTTTAGACCAATAAATAACATAAAGTACTGAATCAAAAATTATGGAAAAAGTTGTTAATGTTCAATTAGAAGATTATTTAAAGAAATTAAAAATTAATCACAGAAAATCAATCTGGTTTTAGAAAAAATCATAGTTGTGAATCTCTATTAAATTTTGTAGTTAGTAATTGGAAAATGGATGTGCATGATAGAAAAATTATATTAGCAGTTTTTATAGATCTTCAGAGAGCTTTTGAGACAGTTGATCGCCATATTTTGCTAGAAAAACTAAAATGCTATGGTGTCAGAGACATTGAACATAAATGATTTCATTCGTATTTAAACAATAGAAAACAACGAACAAAAGTTGGTAATGCTATATCGGCCCAAATTGAAGTAAAGTTAGGGGTGCCACAAGGCAGTATTTTGGGTGTACTATTGTTCTTCATTTTTGTAAATGATATCTCTAAAAGTTCTTAGAAGTCCAAGTTAGTTTTGTTTGGCGGATTATGCTCTGTTATATGTATCTGGTAATAATATAAATGAATGTAGCAATGTAATAAATGATGAACTGGATAAACTTTGTTGTTTGTTAAAGCAAAATAAACTTCAATTAAATACCAAAAAAAAAAAAAAAATTGCTATATAATTTTTATGAAAATTAATTGCAATGAAAGTGTTGAAATCAAAATGGATAATAATATGATTGAAGAAGTGAATGAAATGAAGTATTTTTTGGATAATAAAATGAATTTTAAGAGCCACATAAACTATATAGAAAAAAAAAATTGCCAAGAAGATAAACTTCTTTTCTAAAATCAGGTGTAGAATGTCGTATATGAATGCTATAAAAAATTTTAACGTCATGATAAAGCCGCATTTTGAATACTGTTCAACTATTATATTTATGTTATCGCAAGAAGATATAAGCAGATTACAGAAACTACAGAATCGTGCAATGAGAATAATTTTATAGTTAAATTGCAGATATACTGCAATAAGTTTTATGCATGAAACCCTGGTTTGGATGTCGGTGTACCAAAGAATTTGTAAGAATGTACTAATTATTGTTTCCAAAATGAAGAATAACTATCCTGAATACCTGTGCAATAGATTGGTGTATAATGGGGACATTCATCATTATAATTTAAGAAATATATTTAATTTTAGACTTAATTACTTCAGAAATGAAAAAACCCAGAATATGTTACTATATAAAGAATTAAATAATAATTAACCAAATGAATTAAGTAATGAAAAAATAATGAAAACAATTTGAATATCTTTAAAAAAAAATGTTATTAATTATGTTAAAAATAATTTTTAAAAAAACAATATAAAATTAGTTGCTATGAATAGTAAAATTATACTAAATAAAGAATCAATAATAAAACATATGAATATCAAACAAAAAAAAAACAAAAACCAATTTTAAAAATTATAAGACCAGACAGCCTATGCTACGGTCACACTTGAAACAAAATTTATAACACAAATATAAATACATTTATAGAATTAAGCATTGCATTAATATAATCTGAATTGTATATGAATTTTAAAATTACAAATAAAGAAAAAAAAAATTACATTTTTTCTCATGGATTCCATCAAAGGATTATTTTCTTAGATCTGATTTAACCCAGTAGTATGAAAATAAATTAAAGCGAGCTGATTTAATATTTTATTAACCGAATTGAGTAAATATAAATTATACTCGCAAGAATAAGTAGAACAATAATTCTCTTTACACGTCATACCAAGAAATGCAAGTTTTAAAAAAGCAATAATGCTGTTTACAAAAATCAAACCTTGTTATCAATATTCCCAGTAATACTATAGTTATAAATTAAATATTATTTACCTACTTACATATATACTTCTCCGGATTTAATACTAAGAATTTATTCTGAATGCCCTTTTAAATATTCTTTATACATTATTTTTTTCATTTTATTTCTTTTTTTTATTCCTTTTCTTCCACACACACACACACTCTCTATTGCAAATTATCAGTACCGTACTTAATGCATAAAAAATCAGGTTACTATACCTTGTTACTGGAATTATTTAAAACAAAAAATAATAACAACTTTCTTTGGAACTAATAACAACTTTCTAGTAAAAAAAATTTTTTTTTTTTTTTTTTTTTCAATTTTCATTGAAATTGTCCGTATTTACCAAATATTTAAAAGGAAAAATTTTATTGCCATGGAAAATTTCTTTGAACTTTCGAGACATAATATTTTAGTAGGTATCAGTTATCTTTTTCAAATTAATATTTTATTATTTTTTTTTTGTTTCTTCTTTTTGTAGTTTGTGAGGACAAAAGAAGTTTTATTTTTTTAAGGCATTATATTCGATAATAATTAATTTTAAATTATAAAAAAATAAAATTGAAAGGTTTATTTATTTATTTATTTTAACAGTTGATCCTACAAATAAATCTGTAGGTCAACTTTTTTATAGGTCCTTTTCCCTTTCGAAATGTGGGCCTTTTTAATTAAACTATATTAATTATTTGGTATATATTGAAAGGTTTATTTTCAACGATAAAATTTCATTTAATAAAAATTATTAGTCCTTGAATTTGTAGTGAAAAATTTATAATTTAATAATATATAAAGGACAATATACTATGTGAGTGTGCGTGGATATGAATAACGTCGCTATGGAATTGATTTGCCGCATATACGCCAAATGTTAGTTTTTAGTAAAACGTAAGTGAAGTTTGGACCTTAAAAGCTTTAATATTTGTTTTTAAAGTTTTCATTACAAAGGTTCCCAAGTAGCAATTTTTGCAGCTAATTTGTTTCGAAAAAGCTAATTTGATCTAATACTGTTCTTTAACCATTCTCTGAAGCAAATTTGCTCTATAAACTAACATTATGACAACACATTAGCATTTAAGATTTTTTTTGTAAAATTATCTGCTCTATAAGAGCTGCATGAGCAGCTAATTAGCATTTTTTTTACTCTTTAAGAGTTGCAATAAAATAACTAATAGAGGTAATTAACTCTGTTGTAGCTCTATAGAACAACATTTATAGAGCTTCAACTTCGGAATTAGTTAAGTTCTATTAGCACTTTTGAATTTTAACCGATCACTCTTATAGAGCAGCACGAATATAAATCCGAAGAAACTCGACAACTAATTTGTTTCTTTAACATGACTTGTAGAGCATAATATTACGCTCATACATAATTATGTCATAATTTTTTTTCTTTAGTTCTTTAAAAGTTTTTGTGAGAACTAGATGCAAAACGCGAATCTAAAAAAAAATAAATGTAAAAAATATTAATTTTAAATAAAAATTTTTAAAAAAATCAAGGGGACATAATTATTACAGATAAAAAAGAATTATTTTATGTGAAAAATCAAAACAAAGCATTAGTTCTAAGAAAACGAAAATTCGGGTAATATCTAATTTAAATTCTCAGCATGGATGTTTGTCACAGCAAAAAATAATAACATTATAGAAACAAAAGCAGTCGAAAAAATAATAATTGGAGAAGTTTTTATACATGGTTCATTAGAAAGTATAAAAGAAATATTTGAAATGCCAATTAAATCATCTTACTTAAATAATTTATATTTGTCGGATTGCGATAAAATGGAGCCACAATTTTTCAGAATAAAATATAAAAATTAAGTTTTTGTTCCATTGATAACTTCATTTTTGTTTAAATTGTACTTTATGTAAAATATTTTTTTGTTCAAATCATAAAATAATGTAACAATTCAAATAATACAAAATAAAAAACAAAAATTAACCAAAATAAATATTTAAGCTTCTTGTTTCTTCTATCTAATATATTATTAATAAATGTTGATTATTCAAATCTAATATAGGTACATATACATTACAAATACGAATTTTCTAAATTTATGTATTTTGTGATGGTAAATCGGTGTAATTCTTTTAACATTTGTTTTTGCTAGGATTCTTTTAAATATATTAATTGAGGACATACCTTCAACTATTAACAAAATATAAATATAACAACTGACATTTAAATATGAAAATCAAAACAAAAATGACACAACAACAAAATTGATCTATAAGCTTACCATAAGTGCTCCAATGCAACATTTATACAGCAAATTTGCAACCGCCAAAATTATGTCAAAATAAATTACAAAAACAAATTGAATTATTATGTAGCTAACTTCATGTTGTTATTTATTAGAGTGGGCGAAAGAAACAAGATAATTTTCTATTGTATCTGACATTGACTCGGGGATATGAAAATTTCAGTTCAGAAATGTCAATTTTTCCATTTCAAGTATTTATATTATTTTAATAAATTGAAATTAGAATAAATTTAAAAAAAATAAAACACAATAATAGTAATTTAAGTACATAATGTACATAAAAAAAAATTTAAAAATACTTTAATTCACTTTTTAAACTTTTTTTTCCTCACTTGAATATTTTATGTCAAATAAAAAACATGCCAGCCGTTTATATTCAGTTCCTTTTCAATTATATTTAGGTCTCTTTGTTTATAATTGAAATTTAACTTAAGCCTTTTAATTGATTTCCTGGAGTTCACTCAAAATTGTTTTTTATATTTTAGATTACTTTATTTAAGAACCACGTGGAAATGATAAACTATATTGTACCTAAAAACCGAAAACAATTTTATAAAAAAGTGAAATGAAATGAACTGTCAAGTACGAAGTTTTTCAACATGTATATTACATAATAATAGTACACGCTGGGTGGTGCAGTAGGTAGAGCACCTGCCTTTCAACTGAAAGGTCCAGGTTCGATTCCCGACGAAGGCAAAATAATGCTTTCTGAATTTTCGACCTGGTCCAGTACCCTTCATCATTGGGATAAAATAAAATGATAAATAGTTGAGAGTTTTGGTTGTCACTAAAAATAAAATGGAACTATGTTATTATGAAGGCGAAGTACTCTACAATAGATATAGTTTTCCACATTTAAATTAGTAGATATAACCCAAAAAATTCTATAGAAAAGCTATTGTATGTGATTGTGTATTCCAAGTCTCTGTGTAAAAGCAGTTAGGGTGTTCATCCCATAGACTTGGAATTATATAAAAAAAAAAAAAAAATATTCAATAGTTTGAACAATATTTTAACTTATACCTTTGCTGTCTACATTTACCTGTCGTTTTTTTTTAAACAGACGTTTAATAAATTCAGATGCTTGGTGTCAAGAGTTACCAACTGTATTTTTAATACTTTTATGTAGTCCAAGTGTAGGGGTAATTTATGGAACTCAGTTTTCAGCTAATTATTTAAGAAAGCCTTTAAGCTAAATAGTTAGTTTTTACCTTATTATTGTATATCTTTACAAGACTATTGGAAATGTTTTTTTTTGGGGAAGTTATTAATTTTTTGATTTTATGAATCTATTTTTTCTTATTGAGAGTCGCCATATTAAATATTGAATCATCCGAAATATCGTAACAAATCAAATTATAGCACTTTATATCGTTTTGTATTTTATTTCAAAGAAAGTTCATAATTTAAATATGATCCACCCTATTATTTGACAAAACTATAATTAAAGTGCTCTATATAGCTCTCATAGTAGCTCGCAAGAAGCTCGGCCATCTTTTCTTAGAAAAATACCTAATTGAACAAAAAATGTTAAAATTCTAAAAACTAAAATATTATTTAAGCCTGAAATACTTGATAATCATGGTTTAAAAATTATTTTTTACATACTATTATTGCTCTAAAATAAATTTTCTTCAATTGCAGACTTATTTTTGTATATGAAATATTTTTATTTTTAAATAAAATTTAAATATTTATTAAAAATTTGATAATTTTAAAGGGCATTGTTATTTTTGGTTCTATTTAGTATGATTTCAAAATAAATCTCGCTGCGCAAGCAAATTTTGGGTATTATATTCACTAAAAACAAGTAAACAAGTATTCCATAAATGTTTTTTATTTTCCTACTTCAATTTTTATTTGAGAAACAAAATATCCACAGATTAACAAATAATAATTTGGTATACTGAAAAGATTAATAAACTCTTATAGAGAAATAACATTATAATATTTTGACAGTTGGAATTAAAATGTAGTTTTTTTTTCAATTTCAGCAACATATTACCTCCATAAGAGTAACCAAATGCTAATTAAACACTTGTATAGAGCGAATCCGCAACGTAATTGATAAAAATAAGCTGAAATTTCTTGCTCTATAACTGCTTTATAACTGCTTATATGGTAGCTAATTTGTTCTAAAATAGTTCTAAATGTGCGCCAGAGCTCTACAACCCTTCTATAGGAGCTTCCGCAGTTATATTAGAGAAAATTTGTTGTTCAATTTTAGCTGTGTAAACTATTATAGAGCTGTAATAGAACACAAAATAATACTTGGGTTCTTTTATGTCCTTTCTGTAAAATGTATAATATCAAGGACGGTAAGGTGATATTTTTTTATAAAATAGCTTAAAAAGGAATAAATTTTCATGTGCAGTTAATCAACAGTTTCGATTGTTTATTGATGCCATGTATTTTCTACGATATAAGGCAACTAGAAGAAACCCCCGGGTACATACCCGGCCAAGCAAAAGAAACACAATATATAGAATAGTAATATTAATAGCAGAACATTTTTTATTTTTTTGTGGTTTGCTACTAATATTTCTACATTGCTTAAACATGTCAAATGTCACAAAATAATTGTTTTCAAAAAATTCAATCATTCCATTTTCAAAGTACTTCAAATTCCTTCGAAATAATTTTAAATTGAAAAAGGAATACAACTAATGAAACCATATATAGATATACTTCAGTTTTGCTATACGGTTTAATGGAAAATCAGCTTCATTCTGAATTGTATCCATCATTTCAATTTATCCTTGGTAGGTAAATACTATATTTTATTTTTATATTGATTTTACTTAGAACACAACCGTATACGTAAATAATAATTTATTTAAAAAAACAAAAATTTTGCAGGTATGTTAAAATGTCTAACATATGGGGTGAAATTTTAAATTGAAATTTCTAATTAAAAATTAAAAAAACTTAAAAAAATATATAATAGCATAGAGTAACCATATAAATAGAGTATTCACGTAGAAAAAAATTTTGCTAGTCACTTTTTCAAATATCAAAATTCTGTGGTCACTCAAAATAATATTACTCAATTTTTAACTGCTTATAAGTTGAGCGAAATTGTATTTTGTACTCATAAATAAAAAAATTTTGTGTACCTACTATCTATGAACATATTTATTTGCAATTATGCTGCCAACAGTGTCAACGATATAAAATTTGTGTGTATAGGTACTCAAAAATGTATATATTATGCGAATGTGCATGCTACAGTATATTATGTACTTATACTTTTTTATTTCGCTGCTCGCATTTCTACTTTACTTATGTGATAAAAATTAAAAATTACACAATGTGTATAAAAAAATATACATGCATTTAAAGTCCTTTCAATAGACCACAAACAATATTACAAATCAAAGTATTGAATTTTTTTTTAGAAATTGAAAGACTTCAAGATTATTGTTGTATTTGTTGTTATTTTGTTTTAATTTTAAAAATTTGAAGAATTAATATTTTTATTTGGACTTGGTCAATGTGATTTATGAAATTTGTGATTTCAAACTTTATAGAAGGAAGGGACAAAAAAATTAATGTTGGTTTTGTAAAATTAAAAATAATTCAAATTGATTTCTATTGAAAAGTATACTGAAAAGTAGGTACCTACATGTATTTTTAAATTTTCAGCAATTTTGGTTTTGTTAATTTTGTCTGTTTCTTACCGTAGATAATAATATGAGTAGTATATATATGAATACATAATATAATTATGAATACAAACAAACAAACAATCTATCAAAATTTAAAAAAGTAATTAAAAAAAGTAAAACTGGACATTTTATTCTTTATATGAATTGTTGGCTGTTTTTATTTCTTCAGAAATTATTTCTTCTGAAATAGAAATACGATTTTACAAATACGATCTGATGTCTAAACGCACACTAACAAATACTATTAATAGAGACGTACATTTGAACAAAATGTGGCGAACAGAGATGTCGCTGACAGTATAAATATGAAATTAAATGCATTTAAAAAAAAAAATACCACACCCACATTAAAAACACATTAAAATAGCCATAGATACGTTTTTTGTGTTTTTTTATTGTCATAATAACCCTAACTATTTCAAAACTCAAAATCAAAAAACAAAACATAATAAAGTCAATAATTATACTTTTTCTCTTATTCTTCAGTTTTTATTGTTACATTGTTATCCCGATTTGAAACTTTGAAAAAGCACGGTCCAATGTTTTCATTTATAACGAAGGTGGATGTAATTGATGAAACTGTTTTAGATTTACAATATTTTGAATTCCTTGAAATCACCAATTTTAGCTTAGAGCTGATTGATTTAAGAAGCTCAACTTTATGGACTGATAAATTTAAAACTTTACGTGGAGATTTAGAGAAAACGGAAGAAAATCATCTTGATAGGATATTTACGTGCTGGGCATCTCTTCCAACAAAATTCACATGTATCAAAAAAGTTGCATTTGCTCTTTTATCTGCGTTTGGGTCAAACTATAATTGTGAACAAACATTTTCACAAATGAAATATATTTTTAATAAAAACAGGACCAGTTTGACTATTGAGCATTCCGATGAATGTTTTCGGCTTAAAATGTCAAAATATGAACCAAACTTATCCAAATTAACTTCAACAGTACAACATCATGGAAGCCATTGATTTCGCCTACTGATAGCAGTTAAAATATTAAATGTTATTTTTGTTGTTTTTTTATTTATTTTTTACTATTGTGTACTGAATTTATCCAATTTATATTTATATAAAATTTTTTTTGCTTGATAATAAATGAATTCACTTTTGTTTTAACTATTTTTTTTAAATTATTTTCATATAAAATTGCCACTGACCCACTACGAGTTCAAAAACATCTCATCTTAGACGAATTTTACCCATGACCAAAAAAGTTTGCCGACCGCTGCTCTATGATAATAGTCTCCTTTTAAATATCTATCATTTTAAAAAATAATAATGAACATCGGTTGTTTTAAACATAAATGATGACGTATTTTGTACATTAAAGAAATTATTCAACGCATGACTATTCATATTCATATAGAACTATCTGGAACAGGTTACTGAATAAATCTAATATTTTACTATTTTCCCTGTATGTACTTTAAATTTTAGTTTGATTATTGGCCGTCAGATGATTTTTTATGTAGATTTTAATAAATATATAATTTTGCTCCTAGTTTTTTTTTTTTAAATAAATTGTCAGTTTCATCATAAAGTAATACATATATAAACATATACATATACAATGTATGTATGTAAGATATTTTAATAAGTTTTTCAAAACTTTTGAAATTTAAAAAATAAAAATTTTAGTCATAAACTAAGATATGCTTCTTTTTTATTAAAATTAAATATTATAAAATCTGTAAAATAAACTTGAACAATAAAAATTTAACATAGGTTCGATACCAATCGTACTTTCTTACTGTAAAGACGTGTTTTTTATTCGCTCGTTCCATTTAAATAATTTAAAAAGTTTTTCTTTTTTTATTTTTATTTTGAATTACAAAATTTGCACAATTTGCTGATTTAACTAGTAATTATCGTGAACATTTTGCTGAATAATCATTTTTATAATTTAAAAGACGTGTTTTTATTGGCTCGTTCCATTTAAATAATTTAAAAAGTTTTTATTTTTACTTTGAATTATAAAATTTACACAATTTGCTGATTTAGTAATTATCGTGAACATTTTGCTGAATACTAAAAAAAAAAAAATGAGTTTTAAATGTGACATGCCAGCCTGCAGTGTTTTTGACAAATTTTCAAATATTGTCATTTGCAAGGGGTTTTGTGGCCGTCGTATGCATGGATCATGTATTGGAGCTGCGAGAGATTGGTATCACCCTTCGCTTGAGGAATATTTTATTTGCCTTGAATGTCAACAAACAGAACACCAAATAAGTTCTATGTATGACAAAATTAGTAATATGCTAAATTCCATAACGGTTGATAAAGACAGCATTATTAAGAAACAAGCAGCGGAACTTAGAATAAATGCAGACAACAGCAGAGAAACCGCAAAATGCCTTGATAGCCTTATTTCTAAGATAAGTGATGATTCAAAGAAAACATCAACACTCTTAAATAATATACATAATGACGTTATTCTATCGTTTGAAAATAGAGAGCCGAAGAATTCCTGTAATTTTGAGGAATTCAAAAAATATATAGATGAGTCCATTTCCTCAAAGTTTTCTGCACATATTGGGGAGATACGTAATTTATTTGGAGGTATGATGTCGGAACAAAAATACTTACACAATATAATTAGTACACTAAATACTTCAATTTATGAGTCTGCTACCTTACTCCAACAAAACACACTAGTAGATCATAATAAAGTAATAACAGAAATGGATAATCTTAGTCAAGAATTTAGCTTAAAACTAGACAATTTGTGCTTTAATTTAAATTCGGTTTTATCAAAACATGAATCCTCTGATCAACATGCTCCATCGTTAATGACGGAGCTTCTAACGGAAAAATCGAGTGAAATTCTGTTGCAACCTACTTCTCCACCCAGAGCCCAAGCAACACAGAGTACCGAACAACCAAAAATAATTAGATTTGGTACAACATGGTCTAAAGAGGAATGGGATAAAAGAATTCATCAGCTTGATTTAAACCAGGTCAGCATTAAACCAGGGTCACAAAAAGTAAAAAAAGTAAAATTCCATCAAGAAATTAATAGAAAATTTCCGGTAGTGAATTCCAGTAATGATACCTCTTTCTTCTTTATAAAGGGTGCTCCATTTAATGCGGACATCAAATGGATAAACTCTTTTATAAGAAGAAAATTTGCAATTGTCACCTTAACATGTGAGCGGGTAATTCCAAAGAGAATTGCCAAAAGGAAACAAAACTTATTTTCGTGTTTTAAGTTCTCTATCCCCATGAAATTTAGCTGGCTTCTTCTATCAAAAAACATAAACAACAATCAACAAATAACAATTCATCCATGGAATCAAAAGGTAAAAATTAATTTAAAAACTAATTATAAGGCTAATACTAATTTTATTTCTAATTATAATCAGAAACCTAACACTCATAATACTAAGAATAAGAAATTCATACCTAGCACTAAAAATAAAACTTTAGATTATAAATTAACAAATAACACAACACAAACTACCAATACACTCAACACTAATAAGCACATTACTGTTACAACACCCTTAGATAAAACGGTTGACAATAATAAATATACTAATTTTATTAGAGGTGATACCCTAAACCCTAACGTAACTAAAAGCAGACCACATTTTTCTTTACAATCTGATTCTTCACAAAATTCAACACCTGCCTCATCTCTTCCTCAACTACCTTCTAATTCAACATCTTCTAATTCTACATCTTCTAATTCTACATCTTCTAATTCTAATTCTATCACGGTTCCACCACTCTTTGATCCATTAATCCCTCCTATTGTAAAGTTAACCAAGCGATCTTCAGAAGAAGAAAATGGGCGTTATGTATTAACGAAATTATTAGTAATCCTAAAGTTTTCTGGAATTATGTCAATTCAAAAAGGAAAAGTGATCAATTCCCGACATTTATGAAATTTAATAATCAAACTAGTAACAAGGCAAAGACTATATCGGAGTTTTTTTGTGATTTTTTTGCATCTTCCTACTCTCCCGCCGTTTTTATAGCTGACGAAAGCCATTTCAATTATTTGGATAGATACTCAAAAACTACCTTTGTTAACTTGACTATAAATGATAGTCTTGTACTGAAATACTTAAAAAATCTTAGTAACAACTCTTTCCCTGGTCCAGATGGTATTCCTGAATATATATTAAAAAATTGTTGTAATACACTTGCATCTCCGCTTTCTCTTCTGTTTAATCTTTCTTTATAATCAGGTACTTTCCCTTCCCTTTGGAAAAAGTCTTATATAAGACCTATCCATAAAAAAGATTCTAAAGATGATGTGGTTAATTATCGTCCAATTGCCAAATTATCATCAATTCCTAAAGTTTTCGAATTAATTGTTTTTGATTCAGTTTATTATCACTGTACTCCTTTTTTAATCCATAACCAACATGGTTTTATAAAAAGTAAATCCGTAGTAACAAACCTTGTTGAGTCAACCTCAATTTTTATAAACAATATGGAGGAAGGTCTTCAAACAGATGTGATTTACACTGATTTAAGCAAAGCTTTTGATATTTTGCCTCACAGCATTATATTGCTTAAATTAAAAAAATTAGGTTTTCCTTTACTTTTTATAAAATGGATTAGTTCTTATTTAGCTGATAGATCATATAATGTTTTATTTAGGTCATCTCGATCGACTTCTTTTGTAGCAAACTCTGGTGTACCCCAAGGTAGTCACTTGGGACCTCTTCTATTTATTATTTCGGTAAATGATGTAGCCTCTATGATTAAGAACAGTGAATTACAAATATACGCGGATGATATGAAAATTTTTAAAAAAATAAAGTCTGTTGGTGACTCTGCCTTACTTCAAAAAGACCTAGACAATTTCTTCCATTGGACCATTAACAACAATTTATTGTTAAATATTAAGAAATGCGCTTTAATGTGCTTTACACGTCGCTCTCAACCAATTTCTTATAGTTATTCTTTTAATGAACAATTTCTATCAAAAGTTAACTTTTTTAAAGATCTCAGAGTGTATTTTGATGATAAGTTAACATTTAAATTACATTTTAACCATATAATAAATAAATCCAATTCCTTACTTGGCTTTGTTAAACGTTGGTCTAAAGAATTTCGCGATCCGTACATTATTAAAGCCCTTTATATTACATTGCTTCGGCCTAACTTGGAATATGCTAGCCAGGTATGGTCCCCATACTATGATGTTCATATTCAGAGAATCGAAGCAATTCAAAGAAGATTCTTGAGGTTTGCCTTGCGTAATCTTCCTTGGGAAGACCCAATTCGTCTACCACCTTATGAACATCGACTCAATTTAATTCATCTTGATACCTTGCAAAAAAGGAGAGACATTGCTGATATAATCTTCATTGTTCAAACTGTCAAAGGTAATATATTATCTCCTTATATTTCTAATAAAATCAATATTAACACAAGTTCTCGACTTCGATCCGTAAATCTTTTCACTCTGTTTCATCATAGGACAAACTATGGAAGATATTAACCTATTAATAGAATGTTAATATTGGGAAATAAATATATGACATTAATTGATCTCTCTCTTTCAAAGACCGATTTAAAAAAGCAACTCGATCAACGATTGAAATAACTTACATTCCCTCTCACACCATCTGAACACCTATACACATCTTTTAGTTCTTAAGATTTTATGTTAATGAATTTAATGTATTTATTTTTAAATTTTTAAATGATTTATAATATTTTGTTTAACTTTATATTTAAGTAAATATTTTTGTAACTGCTTGATTTAAGCTTGAAATAAATAAAATAAAATATACATAACAAATCACCAATATACTAATAAGACTTCCTAACCAAAATACAATACAAATTATATTATATTTATTGTACCTACATTTTAGCTGTTTGAGTATACATATATAGATAGGATAAATGGCAATTGGTATAATATATTATATTATATGCAAACATCTACATGATACATCATAGTGTCAAAACTGTTAGCTGTGAATACATTCCATGTATAATAAGTTTACATAATTTGTATGCTTAGATTTATTTTAAATTAAACGATTTCGTATTTTGTTGAAATAATAATTAGAAATTACTTTTTTTTTAATTAAAAAAATCTTGTTTTTTGTTATTAATTAATATTATATTATAAAAATTATTATTATAATACATAAAAACTATTTGTTTAATACAAAAAAAAAAAATTTGAATTAATAGAGAATCGAACTCACAAATATTTTTGTGATATTAAAACCTATATTAATAATATTATCCTACTAATTAATTTTTCTTCCTACTAAAAGTCCAAAAAACCAAATGCGATAAATAAAAAGAATTTGACTCAAAAGAGAATCGGCAAAAAAAATTGATTGAATGAAAAAAAAAAAAAACGAAGCACACGAAAAACCACGAAAACTTTGCCGTCAAAATCGTGCTCTTGTGTATTATAATATAGATAAAATAAAAATTGATTTTGATCGCCACGGTCTGCATCATCGCTGATTGATTGAATGACAAAAAACAAAAGGAAGTACACAACGAAAAGTGTGACTTCACTAATCATGCTCTTGTATATAATATAGATGTAAAATATAGTGTGCACTCAAGTTGGTGTAAAAAATAGTTAACAAATTTACATAAATGTACTATTAATCATTTAAATATAAATTGTAATTTTAACACATAAAATTTAATTTACAAAACAACGTCATCCGCTTGACTATCACAAAATAAATTGTCTCCTTGGCTATTAAAATGTTTGCTTTATAACTATTAATTTCAAAGCCTCGCATGGATTACAAAGCAACTATAGATAAATAAAAACAAGCTACAAGTTATTTATTTTTTAATACCGCTTTATAATATTCGCGATCTTGATCATCTAGAAACATAATTAAAGATTTAATATCTCTTGCTTTATCTTCGAATATTTTTTGTTTGTCCAGTGGTGGAGGTAAATATCTAAATATATTTTTAGATATTCCCAAACTTTTATTCTAGTAGATTTAAGTAAATTCCATATGAGTAGTAAATGCTGAATACTGTAATGCAAATTCCTGGTCGTTCTTGTACAATAAAATTTTTAGTTTTGAAAACGGTAATAGTTAAAATATGACTTTTTACGAAATGAAAGAAAATATCTATTATTCAATTGTACCTGCACTTTCACATTTTCGATATTTTTTAATAAAACGATTAATTTGGGATACTAATGTAAAAACAATTTAAAAGCAGTTGCCATTATCTGGTTTTTATTTTGGCGTACACACGAATTATCCCAAAAGGGTTATATTAATAATTTCATGATGATTATCCATTATTTATTTAAGCATAACTAAAATTGCACAAGCCAAATTGTTTCATGATCGACCGCTTTTTATTTCATCCCATAAAATGCAATAAATCTCCTTGGTACCACTAGAAACGCATGTATTTGATTTTAAATTGTATGCATTTATTTTTCTTTTGTAGTACAATATGGACGCAAATCCTTTTGGTAAGTAAAACACTGACTGTTAGTCGCAGGAAATAATGACGTGTTTGAGATCTACATTATAATGATCAATATCACATAATGACAAATCGATCATATTGATACTTTTTAGGCTTCTAAAACGATAAATTATATTGAAAATAAAAATATTTCGATAATAATATAATCGCTGTATAGAGTTGCTGTTGGCTTATATAGCTCAAACGTTTTCCGCAAAACATAAACAAAACCAAAACAAACTTTATTTGCTTTTATTTATCTCTGAAACTATACTTGAAATAGTCAAATTCTGACAGCAACAACGAAATCGCAGGAACTTAAAACCTAAGAAACAACTTCTGACTTAAAATTGTCAATTTGGCGTATGCGGCAAACCAATTACGTATCGACGATAAGGATAAAAATTAAATTTATATTTTAAGATCTTCTAACTTCTTCATAAATGGAGGTCAGAGCTGATATGGTTATATTTTTTAAATAATTTTTTTTTAATTAAAAATTATTAATTCATAATAAAAAACAGAGGTGGAATAGGGCGGATCCCAGTTTCAATATGTATTTTGTAATACTCAATTTTGTAATTATCATACAAAATAAAATTCTGATATGTAAAAAGATATTAAAAACTATGTCGAAGTACGATATCCAATTGCTGGGTTGTACGATAAAAACCAATATCGAAATATGTAACAGCGTGATTGGCACATTGAAACAGTCTGCAAATTCATAACGATGCAAATTCATGTGGCTGCAGCTCTTGATGTCGACAAAAAGTCTGTCGACTCAAAATAAGGAAACCAAACGAGTGATTACCTCATAAAATGAAAAATTTAACGATTATTGTTTCCTGTACCGAAATTATAATATCAACTAGCTATTCCCGGCGTAACATTCGCCGGTCTAGCATTAGCATTATAAATGAAACAATTTATGTTATTTATTTATTTTCTTTATTTTCTTAAAAAAAGTCAATGTTTTACAATTATAGTTTTAAGTTTTTCAATTTAACTTATTTATTATATAATAATTTTTATTTCGGTATTTATTTATTTATTATAAATTAATTTTGCCTGCTAATAGTTTTGAAGAAAACTTTTATATAAGGCTGCGTTTATACGTTTTTTTATTGTGTTTATAACGTATAAATGATGTTCATTTAAGTTTGACATCCGACTTTGTTATAGAATATCCTTAATTTTTTTTTTTAAATAATAGTGATCGACACGCATTTTTGTATTTCGCAAGTTGAAAAAGTGAATTTTGCGAGAAAGGGTATTTATAAACTTCTAATTTTGTTATGCCAATATATTGAAAGACATACATTAAAAAATACAAAAAATGTGTTTTAAATATTATTATTATTTATCAATACAAATATTTAGAATAATTGATTTACTATTTAAATATTTATATTTCACAAATGTTCTGAAATTACACAGTATATTTATATTTATTTATAAGTATTTATTATTAGTAGTCGTAACGCATATTCGTATCTTCGTATTTTGCAAGTTTAGAAAACGGATTTTGCATGAAGAAATATAATATACTTTGCAACTATTTTTGTTTATCTTTGAGATATGTAATTAAAGCTTTTGAAATAAAATTTGATGTAATTGCAATAAAATTTGTAAATGTAATAAAAATAAATAAAACAAAACTTTCATGAAACAAAATCTGATGTCTAAACGCACACTAACAACTACTATTAATAGAGACGTACATTTGAACAAAATGTGGCGAACAGAGATGTCGCTGACAGTACAAATATGAAATTAAATGCATTTAAAAAAAAAAAAATACCACACCCACATTAAAAACACATTAAAATAGCCATAGATACATTTTTTGTGTTTTTTTATTGTCATAATAGCCCTAATTATTTCAAAACTCAAAATCAAAAAACAAAACATAATAAAGTCAATAATTATGCTTTTTCTCTTATTCTTCAGTTTTTATTGTTATATTGTTATCCCGCTAGAGTCTCTGATGTAGGTAAGAGTAGTCTGTGATTTTTCTTTTTAAAGTTTTTTTAATTTTTATGTGTACTAAATTTGCCGTGTATTGAATAGGAACTTGATAATAATGTCATTGACATATTTTGTTTTTCTTGTTCTTAGCAGATCGTAAATTTCGGTTTATGATTCTCCATGCACAATATAATATTTACTCAATGCTACTGCGCATTTGAATTTATACTTTTGAATTATTTGTTAATAAAATAAATAAATTTCAATTATTGGAATTTGTGAACATGGTCTGTGTGAATATATTTTACTATGTATTTGTTTTACCGGTAAGTTTTTTTGCTGTAATATCGTAATATCGTAATATTTTAACAAAGCTATTTTTATAAAATAATTATATTCTGATAATTCGGTTTTTGTCTTTGCTACTTTGTTTTTTTATTTTAATATAATTCATATAATCAGATATAATCAATGCTATTGCTGAATAGGTGAATTGTTTTTCGGTTAATTTTAATTTGTTTTTGGTTTTATTTGGTTTTATTGTTTTGTGGTTTATGTCTTTAAATTCAATTTTGCACACTATCGTAATTCGTAATAGTTCTAATAAAGTTGTCTAATCTAGTTGAAAAAAGCTTTGTGGTGTAAAAGCTTTGTGAAAAGTTTAACAGACGCTTAAGCGTATTAATATGTAAGATAATTTTGCTTTGAGTAAAATGAATATTATATTTAAATAATCTTCCCACGTGGAAATTATCACCGAAAATATTCTGGTGATAAAGTTTCTATATGGAAATTATAATGTTGACACCAATATTCTCAATCAATTACTATAATAATTTGCTAAACATGCAATTAAAATAATTTATGAAAAAAAGTCAGTAATCGATCTAAAGTAAATTTGTTATAACGAAAAGAAGATTGGTGGGTTTTAATGGGTTCTACTCGCACACTACACGTATAGCTGGGGCTGTTGATTTCCTTGGAGATTACAATCCATATTTTGAAATAAAAAAAAAATGTACACTATACTCAAGAGAGAAAGAGAGAAACTTAACGTTATATTAACAGAATAACGTAACTAGCTACTAGTAGGGTTTCCATTACCGGTATTACTGAAACCGGGATTCCGGTATTACTGAAGAATATTAAAACCGAAATACCGAACCAAGAAAACCGGTATTTCGGTATTTACTAATAAATTTTGTAATAGTTAAAAAATATTCAAAAAATTTAAATTTTCAACTTTTTTTGTGCACCACAATTCAAAATATTTTAAATTTGAATTGCAGCAACTTATTTTTTCAAATCAAAAGCATTGTCAAGAGACGATTTTTATGAAGAACAAGTTGACCTAACTTTAGACGAGCATATTGAACCTTTAATTGTCAAAGTAAGAAGAGTTGTAAAAATATTTCGGCAATCTCCAACAGAAAATGCCATGTATTTACAAAAACATGTCAAAGAAGAATATGGAAAAGAATTGAAGCTAATTTTAGATTGTAGAACCAGGTGGAGTAGTCTTTTGTTTATGCTTGAACGGGTCTATAAAATGAAAAGCTCTTTTCAAAAAGCTTTAATTGATTTACAAATGAACAATCGCGGTTTCAAAAGAACAGTTTGACTTAATTTTTCGTATAATAACAGCGTTAACTGCTAGTAAACTAGCTGTAGAAATTTTATGCTTTCCAGGTGCTGATTTGTATAAAGCCGACATGGCATTGGAGTTTATGTTTGATGAATTTTCTTAGCAACTAAATTCGTTCAATAACGATTTTAAAATCGCCTACGAAACACGTAGAATTATAGAACGCCGCTTCAAATATGCAGATCTTTTCAGTTTTCTGCAGGATCATAAAAATATTAACAATGAACGAGAAGATTATGACATATTTAATTTAGCTTCAGAAACAACGTTGCAGTGCCAAATTATTTTTCTATTGAAAAGATTGTGCACGCTTTCACCAGACTTAAGAGAATCTAATGCGGCCGTTCTATAATTCAGAAATTATAGTCGAGGAAGAGAGAAAACAGATGTCATTAAAAATCTCAGTAAATTTCCAGTAAAAATTAAAGGAAAAATCGGAATGCAAGCAAAGTAATGTCAGCAGCAGCAGGGCTGTTATTAATTCGTTCGATGCTTTCGAATGACAGTATAAACAATTTATGCTTTTAAAAGCTTATTTCTTAAAACAAAAATAATATTTGAATGATTTTTATTATTCTTAATTTTTTTTATTTAATTTATGATTTCAGTTAATTTTTCGAAAAATGAAATAAGAATGTTTTTTTTTTATAAAAAATTATGTTTTTCTCATCGCTGACCTGAATAAAATAAGCTTTTTTTGACTACCAGAAATACCGGTATTCCCGGGTTCGGTATTGACATCAGTACCGAAATGCCGGTTTTAAAGAAACTCTTCGGTACTGGAAACCCTAGCTACTAGGCATGATTTAAATTTCAAACTATACACAAATGAGACTGTTTTCATAGTTAATGCTTGATTCTTAGTATATGCAAGCCATACATACATACATAGTAACAATTGTAATAATAAAAAATTAAAAATTTACATTTTTATTAATTTTATGTATAATAAATATTATTTTAAAAAATTATATTAAGTAATAAAAAAAATAAATAAAAATGGTGAAAATTTTTATAATTTATGTGTCACAGCCGGCAAAAAACTACTGCAAATATTTCACTTCATTGACCACAAAACAAAAAAAAAAAAAAAAAAACAAAATATAATATTTTAATATGTCCACAGATATAATAATGTCAAGTAGAGTTTTATTCTCTCTTTTTTTAATATTTAAAATAAATTTACATAACAACAAAAACAATAACAAAATATCTTGTTTTTTTTTTTTTAACTCTATTATTCTTCAATGTTGCCATATTCCATATCAAAAATTATATGAACTGATTTTTTTTCCAGTGAATTTACCTTTAAGGTTTCAGAAAAATAAAATATATTTTTTTTTTAATTTTAATTTATAACAGTTATTATATGTATTTTAACATTTTTCCATGAATTATACGGTGGAAAAATAGATTTCTTGTAAAACGATTTGTTACAATAAGTCAATTTGCGGCTGCGATGATGTAGGGGACAGATTCCCACCCGAAATTAAAATTTAAAACACAACAAAACCGTGTGCTTGGAAAATTGATTTTGCGATAACAAGTCCTGAATTAGGTTTGTATTTTTATTCGCTTTTTTTTAGGAAAGCTTGTTTCAGGGCGTTGTGGCAGTATATTTTTTTAATTAAAAGCGATAAAATAAGTGTTAAAAGTAAATAATAAAATTTATATAATTAAAATGAAAATTTAAACATTAATGTGGGCTTTTATTTTGCTGGAAATAGCAAAAAATCTATCAATTTATCCATTTGATTTCTATTGTTAATTTTTCTCCTATATTTATGTTTTCATAAATTACATTTAAAACAAATTTTTTTTTTTTTTTATTAAATCATATTTATTTAATTTATTTTTATTTAATTTACTTACATTTTTCAAAACTTAAAATAAAAAACACAAACTTTTAGAAATACTGACAACAAAAATGACAGTACGTTCATTCATAAGTTTTTATATGAAAGGTTCATTCATAAATGATATTCATGACACCGATATTGACTCTTTCATTCATTTTTCCTTTCATTCACATTCTAGTGATAATGATAATTTTATTTTTATTTTCATTTATTATACTTAACACAAGCATATTACAAAAATATTTCTTAAAATTAGAATAAAAATTAATATTAAAACAACAAACAAAATTTTTAATTTAAATATAAAAAAAGAAAAAAGAAATTAGACTATCATAATTTTAAATATATATTCAATAACTTTTACTTATTTATGACGAAAATAAGAGGTTATGGTAACAAAGAAAATAAGTTAATTTTAAGTTGTTCCTTATTCATAGAAAGATTAATGTTGTCTCTGTACCTGTTAACTAAGAGAAACATTCTGTTAATGGGTTCGAACTTACCATAATTTGTACGATGATGAACAACATTGAATATATTTTCAGAACGAAAACGTGTACTAATATTACGATGATGATTGATCTTATCTTTGATAATTAGTGAATCAATTTTTCCAGAATTAATCATTAAAATAAATACGACGTCAGCAACTATTCTTCTGGATTCAAGAGTGTTTAAGTGTAAAAGTTTTAGTCTGTCTCTGTAAGGTGGTAAACGTATAGGATCAGACCAAGGAAGGTTTCTTAAAGCGAATCTAAGGAACTTCTTTTGAATAGCTTCAATCCTATTGATATGGTCGACGTAGTTAGGTGACCATACTGGGCTAGCATACTCTAGATTTGAGCGAACTAAAGAAGTGAATAGAGATTTAATTACATAAGGGTCATTAAATTCTTTTGACCATCTTTTAACAAAGCCTAGTATTGAATTTGCTTTATTGACGATAATGTTGAAATGTTGTTTAAATGATAATTTATCATCGAACATGACCCCGAGATCATTAAAACAACTAACTCTCTTGATAATCTTGTTATCAAGGGTATAATTCGAAATTATCGGAGAAGTCCGACGAGTGTAACTGATTTGAACACATTTCTCCACGTTCAATTTTAATCCATTGACGTCACACCAGTTTAAGAACAAATTAAGATCTTCTTGAAGTAAAGTAACTTCATTAGGTGACTTAATTGCCTTAAAGATTTTGACATCATCAGCATATATGGATACGCTGCTATTTCTCAAAATTGTTGTTACATCATTAATAGATAAAATGAACAGTAGTGGTCCTAAGTGACTGCCCTGCGGAACTCCAGAATTAGCATTGTATGGATCAGAAATAATTGATCTAAAAAGTACATTATATGTTCGGTCAACTAGGTACGATTGAATCCAATTTATGAATGTTGGTGGAAAATTAAGGTTAGCAAGCTTCTTAGTAATAACATTGTGTGGTAGAATATCAAACGCTTTACTCATATCAGTGTATATTACATCAGTTTGAAAACCAGCTTCCATTATGTTGCAAAAAGAAGAGCAACATTCTACTAAGTTAGTAACAGTTGACCTATTTTTCATAAAACCATGTTGGCAAGAAGATAAAAAGTTTGAACAGGTTTCATATATAGAATCATAAACTATCTTTTCAAAAACTTTTGGGATACAAGATAATTTAGCAATAGGCCTGTAGTTAGTAATCATGTTTCTGGACTCTTTTTTGTGCACTGGTCTGATAAACGACTTTTTCCAGTAGTTTGGGAATATGCCAGATTCAAAAGAACGAGTGAAAAGAATTGACAATGGCAGAGCAAGTGATTCAGAACAATTTTTTAACACGATTTCAGGCACATTATCTGGCCCGGGAAAAGAATCATTATTTAATCGATCTAAGTAGGATTTAATTTTTAAGCTTGAAAAGTCAGCTTCAGGTAACTCAATAATATGAGAATTAACAGCCATTAAAGAATCATAGCTGTCCGGCTCACAAGTGTTGTCTTCAAAACAACTTGAAAAAAAGGTTTTAAAGAAATCTGCAATGACTGTCGCATCATTGGATGAATTATTATTATAAGACATTGACGCCGGAAACTGATCTGATTTGCGTTTGGAATTTACAAATTTCCAAAATATTTTGGGATCACGCTTTATCTGGGTAGATATACCGGATAAATAATTTCTGTAGTTAAAATTCAGAAGACTTTTATATGAATTAAAAAGACTAACAAAATTATTATAATTTGAATCACTCCTATTTTTCATATATAAAATCCATGACCTGTTCCTTTTATTCTTCAGTTTTTTTAATTCCTGGTTAATCCAAGTGGGACTTGATTTTATATTCCTCTCACGAATTAAAGGAACAAATAAATTAAATCCAGCTAATAAGATCTCATAGAAATTGTTAATTGCAAGATCGAGATCTACTTGAGATAGTATTGTTTCAAAATTAAAAGACAAAAAATAGTTATTGAGTGAAAGGTAATTAGCTTTTATAAAATTATATTTATAAGAGATTTCAGAACTAGATATAAGAGGACTATTAAAACAATAGGAGAAGCAGAATGGGGGATGATAATGATCAATAATTGAAAGAGGCATAAGAATATTATTGAAATACAAATTAGACCAATCAGATGTAAAAACTAAGTCCAATTGTCTGTTACAAGAATTTTTAATTTGTGAGACTTGTTGGATATTAAAAGAATTAAAGCCATCAATAATTTCCATTTCAGAAGCCGAAGTAATTTGACTCGGTATTAAATATCCTTCTTCTTCATTAAAATCCCAACTTACATTTGGGAGATTAAAGTCACCTAATATAAATATTTCATCAAATGAATTCATTTTAGATATAATAGAATTAATTGCTATTGACAATTTTGAATAAGTATCAAAATGAGAACTAGGGGGAATATAGCAACAAACAACAAAAAGTGCTTTATTATCAAGTTTTATCTTAATAACAATAATTTCAAGGTAAACGAATTCAGGAAGTATGAATTCTTCAACTTGGAAAGAGTTTTTTATTGCAATAAGAACACCACCACCTTTTGGTACAATGAAGGACCATATGACACAATTTCTAAGTTTAAAATCTCTTCTAAGCAATTTCTACACCAAAAAGTGATAGTGTACTGTTGGTACAGTCCGTAGAAATCTTATACAATTTGAATTGATTTTAGTCGAATTTTTTTTTTTTTTTTTTAATGGCCAAAATAATGGGATAACTAGGGTGTTTATGGGTGGTGCTTTCGCAGAATTTTAACCAGTTAGTATAGTAATAGAATAAAAGAAAGTATAGAGGAAATAATTAAATAACATAAACGGAAAATAAGAAGAGAATAGATGAGAATTAGAAATAGAAAAGAAATAGTAACACAGGTTTACAGACAACTTAACAGAAATTGATTCACTCGTTTTTTAAAAACTTCCAAGTTGTATTTTTGGGGGAACACATGAGGTGGTAGAGTGTTCCATACTTTAGAGGTTCGGTTAACGAAAGAATTTTTGTATTTCACAGTTCTGGTTGAAAGAGGCTCGACTACAAATTTGTGGGAAAGGGCTGCTCTGCGAGTATTTCGTTGGAATGGTTTTATTTTTGGCATAATACTTTTAATTTCGTCAGAACAACTACCCAATAGATATTTATAAAACAGAGTGGCTGCTTCTACATTTCGACGGTGACTCAGCGATGTTAGGTGTTGTGTAACATCTCCATCATTGATAATTGATGATGGCTCGCTTTTGTACTTTATCTAAGTACTGGAGGGTACTGTTGGGTGCATCGTCCCAAATATGTGAGTTATACTCAAGTCGTGGTCGAATGTATGCCTTATATATTAGAAGAAGGTTGGATGGTGTAAAATATTTTTTATTTCTGCTTAAGAATCCCAAACATTTCGCGGCATCTTTTGCAATTGCAAAAATATGGTCCTGCCACGAAAGTTTGTTGTTTATCTCCATTCCAAGAATTCTTAAGGTTTCAATATTTACATTATCGAAAAGGATATTTGGTAATGAAGGCCTTTGCTTTGTTGATATTAGGCAGCTCTGGGTTTTTGAAGCGTTAAATTTTACCCTATTTACACTTCCCCAAGCTTGAATTTTTTGGAGATCGCTGTTTAGAGCTCGAGAGATGTTATTTCGTTCTCTATTTACCGAAGTCTGGGTCACTTCAGCAGCTTTCTCAAACAAATACAAGGAATCAAGGGTGCTGTCATCAGCAAAGCTATGTATATGATTTGAGGACGTGGATAAGAGATCATTTATAAAGATTATAAATAATGTTGGAGAAAGAACTGAGCCTTGAGGGACACCAGCATTGATATTGAATTTTTGGGACATAAACCCATCCAAAACATTTTGTATTGAACGGTTTGAAAGGAAACTTTCAATTCACGTATTGAGTAAGTTTCCTAGACCAATTTCTTCTAGTTTTTTTAGATGCTGCGTGCCAAACGCGATCAAAAGCTTTAGAGATATTTAGAGTGACAACTTTAGCTTCACCGTATTTTTCTATGCATTGGTGCCATTTTTCAGTCAAAAAGGTTAAAAGTTGACCTTTTTGACCTAAAACCATATTGGCAATCGCTTAGAAGGTGATTGCTTTCTAGATATGCTTTTAACTGGAAGTTAATTATAGTCTCCATGACCTTTGATATTACTGATGTTAAAGCAATTGGCCGGTAGTTTGAGGGATTTCTATGGTCACCCTTTTTTGGGATTGGCTGGACATGAGCTATTTTCCATGAGGATGGGTAAATACCAGAAACATATGATTTGTGGAAAAGTTTGCTCAGCGGTCTGGCTAGGGTGTTTGCACAAATTGTGATTTTTAAGTCAAATTATTATTATTGTAATGCAAAATGTGATAATAATTGTGGATGGATGGATCATCTTAAACAAGATTTCTGAAAATTATGACTTTCAATAATTCTTATAATAAATGTACTTCCAAAAGCCAAAAACCACAATACTGTTCATTGTTTTCACTTTAAAATAACTAACTTTATATTCAATTCAAATCCACCTACAACTATTCTGTGACAAATAATATAATATTTAATAGTTGCATAGACATAACAGTAAAATCACTAAAGATTTTCCGAACAATATATGGTACAGTTCATATTTTTAAGTGTACACAGTATCCTGACTAAAAAAAAAAATAATTTACAAACCTCATAAATGGAACAGATGAAGTAATCTACAATTAATTCTATAAAATGTAATAATTTTATTTAATAAATAAATAAAAAAAAAAAAATAATAATAAAAAATAATTTTTTTTGGCACTATATGCAAAATGGATTATTCCAAGATGGAATCATTGTTTTATGGGAGTGAATTTTTTTTTATTGTTTTTTTTTTTTTTTTTTTTTTTTTGGCTGATTTCCATTTTAAAGGCGTGAATCAAAAGAAAATTATTAAAATTGTAATCATAGTCGTAGATCAGCTTTTTAATATAAATTTATGTTATGAAAATGTTAAATGAATATTTATTTTTGTACTCTTGGAAGTTCTTGTCAGATAATTAATTTTTCCGCGATGTTAAAATATGCGATAATTTTCATTAATTGAATTCAATTATTTTATTATTCATGCCTTATTTTTTTTTAATTGGTATTATATATATAAAAAAAAACAAAAACAAAAAAAAAAAACACTCTACATAAATTATTATTTCTTGTAATTATTTCTTTAATGTAATTGACTTATACACACATACATATACATATAAGTATATACAAGTATGTATAGTGATTATCGAAATGAAATAAATATTTAAATTAATTAAATAATGCAATCATGTGAATTCAGGTCTGATTTTGAAATAAAAATGTTTATATTATAGACATAATAATTAATAATGGTTGGGACCATTTTGAAAAGAAAATGCGATAATAATAAATCAGTTTAACAATATCGTACAGTCTTTTTGTTTATATATTATATTCGAAATCAAGATGGTGACTGGGTTATTTCAATATTTCAATGTATGTAGATAAAAAAAATATTTTAAAAGGGGGGTGTTTTTTTTATATATGAATTGAAATAAACAAAATAATGCTAGATTTTACATCCTAGAATATTGTTTGTAATATAATTTTGGACAAAATATTTCAGATTAAAAAATCATATTGAATTCGCAAAGATAAATTTAAGTTTTGAAATTATTGCGTTGTAATTTTTTTATAAGCATTTTTTTTAATAAATTGATGTTTGTACAGTTTAAGGTGCTGTTCACGCTTCGAGTATAATATCAATATAACATGTTATCGAACTCGGATAACTCTTTATAGAAATAGGTGTTCACACTACGAATAACTAGTTTTCATTGACGTTTAAAATCTATATGTAAATATTATTTTTTTAAAAATATGTAATTTCTATTTAATATTTTATTATTTTTGTGTTCATTTATAATAGAAAAATAAAAATTGAAAATTTTATTTTTATCCTTTTGTGTTTATAAAAGATAATTAAACAAATTATTTCACATCAATATAGTATTGACAATATCTTTTCGGCTAGAGTTGTTGTTAAAAAAATAACACTATAATCGAAAAAGTCCATCTAATTTTCAAAGGTAACCTTTTAATTTTTCGTGTTTTCCCGGAAAACATGTACATACAAAATTTCTAGTTATAACTTGCATAACTATAGTTAATCACTGATAACATGTTATAGAGCGTAGTATGAACAGCATATTATTGCTTTGTATTTTTACTCCAAGTAAAAATGTGATTACTAAAATATTTAAAAGTTAAATTGAAACTTATATAAAGCTCAATAACCGAATTTAACCGATTCAATAGCCTTAACTATTAAAGTCATATGATATCACATGATTAATGTTCGACACGAAATGTCCGACCAATATGTTCAAAATCATAACCAATCATAACGTTAACTATAATAGCTGTCATACCCAGTCATGTCAAAACGTAATTTATTTATTTATTTATTTATTTAGTTTAGCTCAAACTTCATTACAAAAATTATTATTATTATTTTTTTTTTTTGTTTTTAAAATACAACATAACACATTCAATTTACAAATTAAAATTATATCTAACTTAGAACTAGTTGTGACACATATTTTAATTACTACAAATTACTTATATAATTTAAGTTTTTGAGTCTGTTTCGAAAGTGTGAAATCAATATAGTTTATGTGTTTATTACCAATTAGTAACATTCTATGAATTGGCTCATAATTGCCATAATTGGTCCTATGAAAACTTAATGTAAAGAAGTTTGTATTTCGTAGGCGATTATTTGAATTAATGTTGATGTTATTCAAAATCTGAGGAGAAGCAGGGTTTCCTTTGATAATTTCAGTAAGAAAAATAACATCCGCCACTTCTCGTCTTAATTTCAAAGTTTTCAAATGAATTAAGTTCAATCTATGCTCATATGGCGGTAAAATTAATGGATTTGACTATTGGAAATTACGCAGAGCAAATCTTAAAAAAATTTTTTGCACTGCTTCAATCCTGTTAATATGAACATCATAGAAAGGTGACCAAACTTGACAAGCATACTCCAAATTTGGTCTAACGAGACTAGAATACAAAGATTTGAGAACATAGGGATCGTTAAATTCCTTTGACCAACGTTTAACTTAAACCTAGCATAGAATTAGCTTTATTGATAATATTACAAAAATGTGATTTAAAGTTAAGCTTGTCGTCAAAGTAAACCTCTAAGTCTTTAATTGAGCTCGTTTTTGGAAAGGCTAATACCATTTAACGAATAATTAAAATAAACCGGATTACGTCGACGTGTGTAACACCATAAGTGCACATTTATTCACATTTAAAAGAAGATTATTAGCTGTACATCATTTAAAGAAGTTATCTAAATCGCCTTGTAGGAGTAAAGCGTCTTCTAAAGAAGTAATTTTTTTTAAAATGGCTGCCTTGTGGGACTCCTGAATTAGCATAAAAAGACTTAGAAGTATTTTTTCTAAATAAAATACTATAAGATCTATCGGTTAGATATGATTTAACCCATTTCAGAAAGAATTCTGGTAAACCAAGTATCCTTAATTTTAGAAGTATTATTGCATGTGGTAAGACATCAAACGCTTTACTATAATCGGTATAGATAACATCCGTTTGAAAACCTGCTTCCATATTTCTCGTAAAAGTTGAAACTGACTCAACAAGACTAGCTAACTGTGGATTTTTGATCCACAAAACCATGTTGGTTGTGAACTAAAAAAGATTTACAGTGATAATAAATGGAATCATACAATATTAACTCAAAAAGTTTAGGAATGGAGGAAAGTTTTGCGATTGGTCTATAATTAGTGATTTCATTTTTGACGTTCTTCTTATAAACTGGTCTAATAAATGAATGCTTCCAAATAGAGGGGAAAACTCATGAATTTAAAGAAGAATTGAAGATGAATGACAGTGGAATTGCTAAGGCACTTGAGCATTTATTATTAAGTATAACTTCGGGAATACTATCTGGTCCAGGAAAGTTATTAGTCTCAAGATTGTCCAAATATTTTTTTATTAAAGCTTCATTAATATCAATATTAGACCAAGTAGTTTTAGGAAAATCATTTAAATGAGAAAAATCATCATTATTTGGTGCGAAAATTGGGTTAGTGTACGCTGAACTAAAATATTCGCGAAAGAAATTAGATATTATTTCTGAATCATTACTAGAAATTCCATCGTATTTCATATGAGTAGGAAACTCGTCACATTTCCGTTTAGAAATGACAAATCTCCAGAAATGTTTTGGATTAGATATTAATTTAGAAGACATTCCACGAACAAAATTGTTATAAAGTAATTCCGAAAATGATTTGAATTCATCAAAAATTATAATCGTAAGGATTCTTTGATTTAACATAACAACGCCAGGCTTTATTTTTTTATTTCCAAGTTTCATAAAATATTAATCAGGAATCATAAAATATTACTCATCATGCTTTATCCATCTTAAGTTCGGAAGATTAAAATCGCCACATAAAATCAATTCGTCATTTGGTCCAAAATCGTTGCAAATTGAATCAATGGTTTCACCTACAGAAGTGTAAATATTAATGTTGGAAGCAGGAGGAATATAACAGTTAATAAGAAATAAATTTTTTGAATGACCATAAACCCTTCTTTGGATATGAATGTTGTGCATATGTCAGGGGTATGCAACCTAACATCATTTACAAATAATAAAACTAACTTGAATATTATGTACATCAACATTCAAAGTCTTCGGAACAAACTATACGACTTAGAATCTCTAATTTATTCTTATGATTTTGACATCCATATAATTGTTCTGACTGAAATATGGCTTATCAAAAAGGAAAATGCTTTTTTCAATATAAATGGATATGTTCCTTATTTTTCAAATAGGCAAGAACCATATGGTGGGGTTGCGATATACATTATTGAAAATATTGACTCTAATTTTATAATTGAAGAAGAATTTAATAAAACAAATATTTTAATTACTAAATTAACTAACCATAACATAAACATTATTGAGATATATAGATCACACGAAACGCGTGTACCAGATTTTATTGATAAGCTGGATGAAATTACTACAACCTATAAAAATTCTGTTATTTTAGGTGATATGAATCTAAACTTACTTGACACCAAAAAGGAGCAAGTCTTAACATATACAAACACTTTGCTTGGTAATGGGTTCTTAATATACAATAAAATAACTCCTGAATATGCAACTAGAATTAGCCACTCAACTAGAACTGTTATTGATCACCTTGTTACCGACTTGGTTAAATTCAAATATAATTTTATGATAATGGGTACCCCTCTTTCAGATCATGAAATGTTTCTCATTAATATGAATCTCAAACCGTTAACCATAGAAAAAACCGAAAAGAAAACAGTTTTGGATTACGACCAAATAAAATTAGATAGCTTTTGGTCGAATCTTGATTCTTATGACGAGTTTGATCCTTTTGTTGCCGATTTACAGCTGATTATCATAAAGTATACTAAAACGATCGAGGTAAGAATGGGGAAATTAAAAAAGAAATGGATGACGAAAGAAATTTTGAATAAAATAAAGATTAGAGACTCTTATTACAAGTATTCTTGTAAATACAAAAATAATATACGGATTCTTGACTTATATAAAAAAATGAGACTTGAAGTTAGCCAAATGATTCTTGAAGCTAAAAAAACCTATTTTTCAAATGACATCCACTCCAAAATTTCAAATTCTAAAAACTTGTGGAAATTTTATAAAAGAATAATTCATAACACTGATTCGTGTACTTCTAACACAATTATTAAGTCCTTAGACTTTAATAATGAAACTATCAGTGATGAAAGCAACATAGCTAACAAAATGAACTCCTTTTTTGTGAATGTAACTGACGAAATAAATATCTCTCCTTTCCAAATAGATTTTACATATATAAATAGTACAAGAAGAACTATCTTCAACAATTTCTGTCTAGATTCAACAAATGAAGAAGAAATCAAACAAATAATTGATGAACTAAAGTCGTCAGCTGCAACGGGCCATGACAATATCTCCTCTAAATTCATTAAAAAATTCTCATCTCAATTATCAGCCATTATTAGTAAAATTAGTAAATAATGCAATTCAAAATTCTGTTTTTCCTAAAAGTCTCAAAATAGCAATAGTAACCCCTATATACAAATCAGGTTCAACTACAAATCCAACAAACTACCGACCGATTTCTGTACTAAACGCTTTGTCAAAAATTTTTGAAATAATCATCAAACGCCGCCTTAATTTATTTTTTACAAATAACAGCATTTTACATGAAGAACAATATGGTTTTGAAAATAATTCTAACACTACATCAGCATGTCTCAGTTTAACAAATTTTATATCCAATAACATCGACAATGGGAAATTTGTTGCATGTATATTTTTGGATCTACAAAAAGCATTTGACTGCGTTGACCATGAGATACTGTTATTAAAATTGATTAATCTTGGTTTTAGTCCATCCAATATAAGCTTTTTTAAATCATATTTCAATGATAGGCTACAAAGAGTCAAAATAGGAAATTCTCTTAGTAGTTACCTTACTATTAAAAAAGGGGTACCACAGGGATCCATCCTAGGACCAGACCTTTTTAAGCTTTACATTGATGATATATCCCGACTAAAGCTGAAAGGCTCAATTCAACTGTATGCTGATGATGCAGTAATACGATATTCAGCAACTAGCGAAATCGAATTGAGGAGCGATATTGAAAACGATCTAAATAATATTGAAATATGGATTACTAAACACAAATTAAGCCTAAATGTAAAAAAAACCAAAATTATTTTGTTTGGAAATAAATTATATAACTCAGAAAATTTCTTTTATAAATCTAAATTAATAGAAACTGTAGATAGCTTTAATTATCTAGGGTTAATTATCGATAAAAAGTTGAAATGGACTGACCACGTGCACCATATTATTAGCAAAATATCACCCTATCTTTTCATATTGCGTAGATTACGGAACTTTATTTCAACCAAAGCATTATACGCATTATATTCGTCTTTTATAGTGTAGAGTAGATCTCAATCCCGTATGGAACGGTGCGAGCCAGCAAACCTTAAGTCAGCTGGATGTCATTCATAAGAAATCAATAAAAATTATTCACTTCTACCCACGTATGTATCCAACAAATTTATTATATTCTGATAAATATTTAAGTTTCACTAATATTTGTAAACGAGAACTATATCTAGTAGCGTTTAAAATAGTTAATAATAAAATCAAACATAATTTCATTTTGAGTAGAATGATAGACATCCATACACACAACACACGAAACAAATCCAATTTCTACCTGTCCTTGTTTAAAACAAATCAACAGAAAAACAACTGTCTGTATAATTGTTTGAAATTGTTTAATGACCTGCCGGTACAACTTAAAGAAATTGATTATTTTAGAGTTTTTAAAACCGGAATACAAAAATTTATATTAAATATTAGTTGACAATAAAAATAAAAAAACAAAAATAAATAAATGGAAAAAAGTAAAAATAGATTATAAATAAACAAAAATAATCGAATATAAGAATATTTTGTATTATTACAACAACAATAATAAAAAATTAAAAATGTTTGATAGTAGTAATTGCAGTAAAAATGTTAAAGTTAATTTCATAAGTAGTTTTAAATAGTCTTTATATATAATTTTTATAATAGAATTAGTACTTTTTTGTTTTCTTTTTTATTTTTTTTTTTTTCGTTTTATAAATTTAAGCATTGAAGTTTATCTTATTTTTTAAGTTTTCCTATAATGTAATTTATTTTATTTCATATTATTGACAGTTCCATACCTTTTCTTTGTATATTAACTTTTATTTGCACTTTAATTTTTTTTAAATTTTAAGATCAGACAGCCTAGGCTAAGATCTACAACTTACAATTTAGTTTTAAGTTAATGAAATTTTATATTAAATTAGTATGATTGAAATAAAGAAAAAAAAAAAAAAAAAATTCAATTTTTACAATAATTAATTCAAGACTTTCAGAACAAGGAATATTAACTTGAGTTGCATTAAAAGAATTTTTTATAGCTATCAAAATAGTAATTAAACGCAAAAGTTAAAAGACGTGAATGTAAATTCTATAAAAAAATTTGCTTTGTTATTTTGAGTTTTGTATAAATTTCTTCGTTAAAAGAGAATTTCTAATTTTCTCAAGGAACACACTAGGGTCCCTTGCTTTTTTTGTTATTTATCAATGATTGCAATTCAAATATTGATAACTCTTTTTTTTTATATATTTATCTGTAATAGCCAACTTATTTCTATCTTAAATCATACCAAAAATCAACAAAAAAACTGTTCACATTATAACTTATAAGCTAACTTATTGGTCCTATTATTCCATTTCCAATTCAATATTCGCCAAGCAAAGACGTGTACGGTTAAAATTATATTTTTTTATATATTATTACAAAAAGTGTACCGATAACATTATTAGTAGTGTCAGCATAATTATTTAACTTTATAATTTCTGACCTATATTTATAATTACTTCACCAATAAAAAAAAAATAAAAAACAAAATAAACAAAAAAAAAAAGTTTTCTTTTATTTGGGTACTTGTGTCAGCATAATTTCATAATTTCTGACCTAATCAATAACAAATATAAAAAATATAATAAAAATTACGTAGTAGGGTCGATAAATAATTAAATAAAATAATTAATAAATAAAAATAAAAGAAAATAAAAATTAAAATGGAAAACTGTACAGCCTACGATAAGTCCTCAAAAATGGTACTCTGTAAGACGTTTTGTAACAGAAAATTGCATAGTGCCTGTATAGGTGCCCCCAGAAATTGGTACCATCCCTCCCTTGAAGAGTACTTCATCTGTAATGATTGCCAAAATACTGATTACTTGCTGCGAAAAATGTATGCAAAAGATAATTTGGCAAATTTAATTACACAACTCAACCAGAATAAGGATGGATTAATTTCTAAGCAGCTTTCATCAATTAATTCAAATAGTGAAAGCTTTGATGAAATGGCGAGTTGTTTTGACAAATAAAATATCAGAAGAAATTTTGCCAGGAATAAAAGAGTCAAAATTAAAAATGGGCTCTCAGCATGGATTCAAAACTTTAAATCGTGAGCCTATTAGCAGATACTCACGTGACATGGATGAGCTAAAAAAAAATATAAAAGAAGTTACATCTAGTCAAAGATTACTATCACATTCTCAAGAAATCTTTCCTGATTTTTGGAAAAAATCGTTTATTAGACCAGTTCATAAAAAAGATTCTAAGAATGATATAAAAAACTATCGGCCAATTGCAAAACTTTCAAGTATTCCGAAACTATTTGAATTAATAGTATTTGACTCTATTTATGATCATTGTTCAAACTTACTGTCCCCTAACCAGCATGGTTTTATGAAAAAAAGATCCACAGTAACCAATTTAATAGAATGTTGTTCTAGATTCAAAAACTATATGGAAGCTGGGTTTCAGACAGATGTCATCATATACACCGATTTCAGTAAGGCCTTTGATCTTCTTCCTCATTCCATTATTATACTAAAATTAAAAAAAATGGGATTTCTTCCTTCTTTTACCAATTGGATTAATTCCTACTTAATTAATTGGAGCTACAACGTATTATTCAGATCCGCTACTTCTGAACCTTTTGTAGCTAGCTCTGGCGTTCCACAAGGCAGCCATTTAGGTCCGCTTCTCTTTATTATTTCCATTAATGATGTAACTTCCATCATTACGCATAGTAAAATTACTATTTATGCAGATGACATGAAAGTTTACAAAAAAAAATTCCATCAGCAAGGGACACATCCCTTCTTCAACAAGACTTAAACTCTTTTTTAAACTGGTGTAAAATTAACAATCTGACCTTAAATAAATATGCTTTAATGACTTTCTCTCGCTCTTCTGAATCATTAATGGTTGATTATACTTTTGAAAATAAATCTATTGAACGAGTCTCACACTTTAAAGACCTTGGTGTACTCTTTGACAATAAATTATGTTTCAAACAACATTTAAACGTCATAATAAATAAATCTTACTCCATGCTAGGCTTCGTCAAAAGATTTTCTAAAGAATTCAGCGATCCATACGTCCTTAAATCACTTTTTACGTCTCTTGTTCGCCCAAATCTTGAATATGCCAGTCAAGTGTGGTCGCCTCATTACCTCAATCATATCCAAAGAATTGAAGCTACACAAAAAAAATTTTTGAGATTCGCACTGCTTAATTTACACTGGTCAAATCCAGTTATTCTGCCACCTTATAGGAACCGGTTAAAGTTATTGGATCTTAAATCATTAGAATGCAGAAGGGAGGTTGCTGATATCATATTCATTATTAAAGTTTTAAATAATGAAATTGATTCTCCTTATGTTATATATTAACAACAGAAACCGCTTTAGATCGGAAAATATTTTTCGGCCAATATTTCATCGTACCAATTATGGTAAATATGAGCCTGTTAATAGAATGTTTACGTTAATAAATAAACAAAAACACCACATCGATTTCACATTAAACACAGCCCAACTAAAAAAAAAACTGCACTTACATATATATCTTAGAGTTAGTATAAATTTATAATTTTCTAACATTCTTTGGTAATAAATTACAAAAATGTATAAATATCAATATTTAAATATTAAGATCTAGAATAAGATTAAGCTTAAAATTATATTTTGTTTGTTTAATTTTGTACACTTATGTATATTGTAATATGTTTGTACTAAGCATAAATAAATAAATAAATAAATAAAAAATAAATTATAATTACTCTAAGTTATTACATCACACTTAAAATTATCTTAGTATTTTTTATATACGTTTTACCTGACCATTACTTTCTTGAGTTACAATTTTATTATTAATTTTACAAAGAGTTGGAAAAGGCTAGAAAAAACCGACATATTTTTAATAAAACCTTACAAACTAATTAAAAGCTAACTTACATTAAATTAATCTACTATTACTAAACCAGAACTGTAATGTGTAGTTGAATTAAAAATTTAATGTATAAGTTTAAAAAAAATATTTTTGTTGCCAATTTACTTAGTAGCATAACCACCAGAATTTATTAATATTTATAATATGGTTTACGTCTTTCGGTGAGAGGCTCATGTTATATCTCTAAATTGCTAGTGGGGTATTGGGGTTAACATTTGGTTCGAAAGCGATCTGTTTTTGAATGCTACGTCTAAAAGCGTGATAAATAATAGGGATATTGCTATAATTGGATTGAATATATCTATTACGATCAAGAAAGACTACTGCTTCTGGGCTTAATGCGGCTTCAATGTATTTATTTTCTAGATATGCAGAATATGAAACTAAGCTATTATCTATTATATTAGTTGCAAGTTTAACATAATGTTTTCTAATTAAATGCAAAACAAAAACATCAATTCTAGAAATATTTGCCCGGTTATACAGCATTCTATTGGAAAAGAAATGTTTATATTCAGTATTTGGCTTACGGTAAATACCTGTACATTCCCTCAGAAATTTCCTTTCTAACTTTCTATAATTCCACAAGTGAGGTACTAATATTACACCAAATTTGGCAACCGTAAGTCAAAATTGGTCTAATAAGCGCTTGATACCGTATTATTTTAACCCTGGCAGACAAGAATTTTGATTTAAACAATTTTTGGGTTATAGCGATTGCCTTTCTCGTCGAATTAATTTTATTTTTAATATGTTTAATATTTTTAATATTTCAGTAAAATTAAGATTGCATTGCAAAATTACCCCTAGATATTTCACATATTTTTTGTTTACTAATTTAATATTTCCTGGAGCTTGGATATGGAAATTCTTCCAATTTTGTCCAAAGTCCTGTTTTGTTATTATTGTTGATGATACGAAATTGTTTGCTTTAATTAGAAAGTTAAATGACTGATCGTAGACTTCAAGTTGATTTTGAGAAATTTTATAAATGGTTTTTAAAATGTTTTTAAAATGTTTTGCAAAACCATCAACTGTTTTGACTTTTACTATAAATTGAATAATTCTGATATGGATGATGTTGTTAATCAAATGAAGGATTTGGAGATCATTTTAGACAATAATCTCACTTTTAATCCTATTGTTGATTTTAACATAGCTAAATCATTTCATGTCTTTGTCTTTATTAAACGAAATTGTCTCCAATTAATTGATCCATACACGTTTAAGAACTTATTTATTAGTCCATCCTCGTCTAAAATATGCTTACCTTATGTGGCTGCCATTTTATGCTAAACACATAAATAGAATTGAAACAATTAAACAAAAATACGGTTTAATTGTGCCTTCGTAAATTTAATTGGACATTTTAAAATGTCAACTCACTGATATTCAAACTCTTGAATCTAGACGTAATGTTGCCTCAATAATGTTTTCTTTTGATGTTTTATGAGTTAGAATAAATTTCCCAATTATTTTAAATTTGTATAATTTGTATGCTCCAATATGTCTTTATATTTCGAATCTCATAGAACTAATTATAGCTTTTCCGAGCCTATAGCTAACTCTCAACGTTTATTTAATACCGTCCGTGATAGATTTTCATTATAGCTGACAATTCCCTATTTCCTCTTCAGGGGAAAAGTCAACAATTTTTTTTTTTTAATTAATTGTATTTTATACTTTTAATTATTGTCTTAGTTTAAGTAAAAATCTAGATTTAGATTAGATTTTTAATTCATTTATTCATATTATAGTAAAATACAACACTTAAAATATACATTTACTAAATAAAAATAATAAGAATAAATATAGGATCATTCGGATATTCATTAGAATATGTGATGAATGAAACTGCAAGCAAAAATACAGGCATTAAAAATATAAAATATTGTTGGGTACATACATAGTAAAGTAGAAAATTAAAACTAAATATGGAAAAACTAAAATATCTTAAAATTAAAATTATATAATGAAAAAAATAAAATTTAAAATAAAATTTCATAAAATTTAAAGCAAAATTTAAATAATAAAAGAGAGTAAGCAGAATTAAATACAAAACTATAACAAGAATAAAAAGTAAATAAATAACTAGAAGACTGAAAGAAAATTTAAAAAATTATAGTTAGAAAAAAAAACTAAATTAAAGTTAAAACTAAATAGTATTAAAAACAGATTCAATTTGAAGGTGATCCAATTCAAAAAGCCAAAATCGAAAATTTTTGCAAAATGAAACCGGTGATCTGTCCGATCTTAAAGAATACGGTAACATATTAAAAAATTTTGGAGCTATATAATCATAAAAGTAGCAAAAAGAGAGGTACGGGCTCTTGGAACATTTACAAGGTATAAATTATTAGTTCTAAGATGATATCTAGTTATAAATCGGTGAGCGAGATAGCCCGACCTATTGAAAAAAATTGTCAACGTTTTAAACAGGTATAAATGTCGAAGTGGTAGAATATCCAACTTTTTAAATAAAGGAAAACTAGGCATTAGTCTATTTTTGTTTTAAAATGATCCTTATATAGTGTTTTTGAGCGATGAGAAGAGGTTGAATTTTATTAAAATAAGAACCACCCCAACAACTAATTCCATATTGCAGTTTAGAAATGAATAGAGCAAAATACACCATTAGGATAACTTTTAAAGAACAATACAGACTTAAGTGGTAAATGTTTCGCAAAACATTTTTAAAATAATTATTTAAATAGGAAGTATGTGCAGACCAATTCAGTTTATTATCAAGTAAAACACCACAAGTACCTAAACGTATCTACACTTTCAATGTTAAAACAAGAAACACTACAAGGCGAAGAGAAGACAAAAGAGTTTAGAGACTGTATAGGAAATAAAGGAAATTTAGGACAATCAGGCGAATGATACCAAATACTAAAATTATCGAGGAGACAATTATTAAGCCTAAATTGTATAATTTTAGTTTTATTTTTTATAACTAACTTATGAACATAAAACCATTTTCGAATTAGATCCAAGTCAAAGGTTAAATCGCAAAATAAGTCAAGCAGATTATTATTGTTGTATGAAAAAGCAGTGTCATCCGCAAAAGCTGTAGGTATACCCTTGAACTGTTGTTGCAATAATGAATTAATAAAAATCAGAAACAGAACAGGACCTAATACTGAACCTTGGGGTACACCAACCATGATACTAAGAAGCTCACTGAACTTTCCATTCAATTTGACTCGTTCCTTCCTATTATTAAGATATGACTCGAACCAATTAAAAATAAAACCTCTAAACCCCGCATTATACATTTTAGTTAATAGTAAATCATGACCCTCTGTATCAAATGATTTAGTGATATCAATAAAAAAAACCACTACATAAATTACCATTGTTAATACCACCATGAATTTCACTGCTAAACTTTATAAGTGCATCCTCGGTACTTCGTTTTTTCCTAAAACCAAATTGTGCGTCACTAAAAAATTTACTTTTATCAAGAAACTGTAATATTCTGGACTTAATAGCTTCCTCAAAAATTTTTGAAATAGCAGGCAGTATAGAAATAGGTCTGCAGTTATTAGATTCCAATACATTTCCTTTTTTAAAAAAGGGAATTACTTCAGCTACTTTTAACTCATCAGGAAAGATTCCTTGATAAACGCTGAGATTAAAAATATAACTTAAAACATCAACAATAAGTAGCGAAACCTTCTTCAACGAATTATTGGAAAAAGAATCGTTAGGTGCAGAATTAGATATTTTGAGACTCATAATGAGTCTATAAATTTCCAAAGACGTTATAGACTCAAAAAAGAAGCTATGTCTCTGAAAATGTTCCTCACATAAATTAGATACAAAATTCTCAGATTGTGCTTTAAAAGAAATTACATTATTAACTAGTTGTTCAGAAGTATTCACAAAAAATTTATTAAAATGGTTAGCTAAGATTGATGGATCAAAAACTATTTGAGAATTAATTACCAAAGAGGAAACAGAAGTAGAACGATCCTTATTTAAAATTGAGTTTATAATTTTCCACTCAGCTTTACTTTTCCCTCTATTTTCTCTAAACTGTCTGGAATAATAATTGTCTTTGCACTGACGTATTTTAACTTTAACTTCTTTACAGAGTTTTTTATAATATAACATTAAGTTAGGATGTTTTTTAACAGATAGGCATATTTTATTTCTTTTACGAATAAGTTTCAATAGAACATTAGACATCCAAGGTTTTATCTTGTGCGTATTATTAGTAAAATTACGAGTAGACATACAAGATTTAACATGCTTACTAAGCGTTTTAGAGAAAATAGAATAGGCTGCTGAGGGGTCTTCAGACTTATAAACATCTTCCCAAAGCTCAAAAACTAAAATATTATTTAATTTGGAATAATCAATATTATAGGAGAAATTAATAGAAAAAAAATAATGTGAATCAAGTACAGGAGAAGAATTTAAACATTTTAGGAACAACATACAGTGATCGGATAAGTCAATATCATAGACATCACTAGGCAAGGCAAGTACCAGAAACGAGCCGTGTAGGTTCAGAAACCAAGGAGGTGAACCCAAAAGAAGAAAGAAGTAATAAATAATCTATTGAACTTTGTTTATCTGTAAGGGATATTCCCAGTGGATTCAATATAGATTGAATATATATCACTTATTTCTAATTATTTATGTTTAAATGTATATGAAAATATATTTATGCAGCAATATCTGTAAGAGTCAATTTCCCAATAGATGAAATAAATAAATAAATGCAAAAAAACGCAAGTTTCCGTTTAGTTTACTAAATATTTTTTTTTTTTTAAATTACTTATGATTGCTAATGATTATACTATTCTTCTTCTCATTATGACTTTTAACGAATGGTTTTGAAAAGAAAACGAATGATGGCTTATACCTATTATACCCACACAACAATTTTATTGCTATAAGACTCTTGCGCACTCTTATAACACTATTATAAACATTCTTATAGAAGTATTAGTGTTAATTTGACTGCTCCGCAATTGCTGCGAAAGATTATAAATACGTTATAGCACTAAAATGGAGAATCCTATAAGGCACCGAAACAAGTGCTGTAATATTGTTATAGGATTAGTATACATGTATTAGTGTATATGTTTTTATTATGAAATGATATTCATTTGAAATAATTTATGTTATGATGCGAGAGTGAGAAAGGTATTATTTTTTATTTTCAAATAATAATTTTATGGAGTTTATATTAATTTCCTGAGAAAGGGAGATAGATATTAGTTAATAATATAAAAAATGTCTTACGAATAAATAATATTTTTCGGTCAAAAATAATTGTATTAATATTTATAATTATTGTGACCAAAATGCAAAATTTAGCTGGGAATGAAATTTCATTGACATTTATTATAAAAATAATTCGAAAAATACAATGCCCTACAAAAATAACCAATTTTTAAATAAATGAAAGAAAATATATTTTTAAATTGCATCTTTAAAATATTTAATAATATATGTTAATTAATGCATAACATCAAATTTGATATTTGAATAATTATTCTTTTAAGTAAAAATGATATTTTTGCGAAAAGAATGCAAAATAAAACTTTTCAGTTTTTGTTTATTTAAAAAAAATGTAAAATATTTATCTAAAAGCTATAGCAAGTTTATTAGTAACATTATAAGAATACAGTAAAATAATAACACCACTACTGCTATTCCAGCAATTCTATTCTTATAATAATACTTTAGCTCTTAATATAGGATTACGCACTTTTAGATTTATAAAAACATTGCTGTATCACTTGCGGAAAATTCCATTATAACAATTCCTGCAATTGCTATAAGAACATTCTTATTGCAATTTAATCACATTATTCCCATAAAAACATCATTATAACACCTTTAGTGGGTTATCGGGAGTCATATAGAAGTCTTGCAGCACTAATTTTGTTTTTATAACAATAAAATGTTACGTGGGTAGTTTGTTAAATGAAATGTCATATTGGCTTACAAAATCTTATGATATCCTATGAGATCCTTTGATCATTATAATTAGGGCTAATATTTAGATCGAAGAACATCTATCGCTTTAAAGATTGTCTCCCATTACAAAAATAGGTTACAAATACTTGATGAGCACTCACACAAGGACACTATTGTTTTTATATAGTTAATATTTCTTCTTCGGAATATTTTTTCTTTCTTTCATCTTATTATTTAATGATTAAAACTCTTATTATTTAATTTCCAACAAACTTTATTTTTGAATTAATTTTAAATTTTTTATTTATTTTATTTACACAGATTTTATTATTAATTTTATTATTCTTTGCATTTTATAACTATTTTAAGATTTTACTTATACAACTACAGATTTTATTCTATTCTCTTCATTGGTTCATCTGAGACTGAGTTTTAATCTAACAACGGTGTCTTTCATTTCCGTGCATGCACAGTTACAGGAAATGGTAATCGGCTGAAATATATCGTTGACAGACACCACTTATTAGATCTATTACAGAACTATATAAATATTTCATTAACTATGATTAATATAATATTTAGTATAGTTGTGAATTAAAACTATATTTCAGTATAGTTTTAGTAGTTCTGAATTAAATATCGACTTGAACAGTATAGATAATATCCCACCAAAACAAAGGTTATGTGCTCAGGTTTCTAAGACAACGCAGTTTTGTCAAACTAGTACAAAAACAAATTATAAATGTTAAATAAAATGAATTTCGTCGATGTACCAAATAGAAAAGTTGTTAGAAGTTAATTGCGACAGTTGGAAAGTGTAAATACAGTCCATATTGATTCATAATGCGATTATGTAAATGGTCAGACACCACAGCCAATGGAATATTGTTAAAAATGCTAGTATTTTATTATATTTTTGTTCATTATAATCATTGATCCTATTGTGCCTTAAAGTATCACATAGATATTCAATAAACTCTTTGCAGTTAATACAATTGGGAACTTTTATAGTTTCTTCTGCAATATTTCTCCAAATAGTTATTTCTACTCACCTCCCTTCCTACAATTAATGATAACGATGTTTTCACGTTCGTTAAATAAAACGAATGTATTTTTATTTTCCATCAATTGTATTTTACGACTGACATCTTAACTGAATCCTGATTTCCTCTATTAGACAATTATTTAAAGAGAAGTTTTACGTAGTTATTGATTTTTGTACTATTTGATAAGAATACAAACAAACGGCGACGGGAATCGGGATGGAGAAGTTATAGTAAAAATTGCTGGGACTGCCTAAGATAAAAATAGACTACAACATTTGCTAAAAATACTCACAGTACTATGCCATAAATCGTATATTATGAATTTTTTTTTTTTTGTTAAACAAAACCTTATTATAGTGCATATTTTGGTAAATTTTTGAAGAAAAGCATAAACAAAGTAAAACAAATTAAATTAAAATTGAATTAAAAATTTAATTACACAGTAAAAGGGCAATTTTTTCATCCATTTTGTTTTTTATTAATTTCTCACAAACATTTTTATTAAATTTTATTTTTTAATTTCTTTTCTTTTGGTTTTTTTTTTCATTTTTATTTCATTGAGGGAAATTAAAAAAAAAAAAAAAAAAATCTTCTCATAACAGTATGACAGTTTATTGCCAGAGAGTTATTCTTCCAGCTTGAAGAAAATTATGATAAAAAAAAATATGGAAATTTACATTTTTCTATATAATAATATGTTGAAGAGTTCTTGTTACTTAGTGGCTCCTATTTGAAAGACCGATCCAGTCAGGGGCTTATCAGAACAGAATATATGAAAAAAATTTATTATTAAAAAATAAAACAAACCTCATATATGGAAAATATTTGAAAAATATTTTTTCGAGAAGTAAAAATGATAAAACAAAAACCATATTTTCTTTTTTTTTCAATTTTATAAACACTTCTATTATAGGACTCAGAGTTGAATAAAAAAAAAATAGACTTAAAAAATGTAAATAGGTATTCATTCAGTTATTGTGCCACTTGAAATTGATCAACGAAAATATGAAACTTTATTTTTTAATGATTGTACTCTGCAGAATTGTGCAAAGTGTTCTGTTGTGCAGAAAAGGAATGAAAAAAAAATTAAATATCGAAGGTTCTTAATAATTTACAGTTATACAATTTTTGTGTTTGTTTTTATAAATAAACAATTAAAAAAATATTCAAATTTTACAGTTACGCTCCTCAACCTGAAAGGCACTGATCTGGTGATTGATGTTATGCCGTTTATACAAGAAATATTTTCTATCTATAACAAGATTGGGGTTTTGAATTATATTCTGTTCTACTAAGCTGTTAGACAATCATTAAAGGCTGCGAAAATATACAAGAGCCCTTTACATAAATCTAATTTTCGTTAAAGTTATGTCCTAAACAAAAACCCTGGACTTCAGAGTTCACCTAAATATTAGAGAAAACAAAAATGCGATAAATTAGTTTTTACTTTTATATGCGTTCCGAAGTTTATGTTGCTTTACAGGTAACAGTAATCCTTTTTTGCAAGTCATAAACTTTATCTGAAAAAAAATAAAACCACCTCACCTGTACAACTTATGTGTACATCAAATTTATAATTCATAAAAAAATGTATCATGACCTGAGCCTTTACTCCATTTGTTGGTATATTTTATAAAAGAGAGTCAACTGGGGTCCCAATTTATTTGATTTAAGTTTAACCTTCACTCCATCTGTTGGTATATTTTATAAAAGAGAGTCATCTGGGGTCCCAATTTATTTGATTTAAGTTTAACCTCCACTCCATATGTTGGTATATTTTATAAAAGAGAGTCATCTGGGGTCCCAATTTATTTTATTTAAGTTTAACCTCCACTCCATATGTTGGTATATTTTATAAAAGAGAGTCATCTGGGGTCCCAATTTATTTTATTTAAGTTTAACCTTTACTCTATCTGTTGGTATATTTTATAAAAAAGAGTCATCTGGGGTCCCAATTTATTTGATTTAAGTTTAACCTTCACTCCATCTGTTGGTATATTTTATAAAAGAGAGTCACCTGGGGTCCCAATTTATTTTATTTAAGTTTTTAATTATTATTTTGTTTACGATGAAATTTATTTTATCTTGATGTGATCTTCGAAGATAACGGTGAATCAATTGAACATTTAGAGCTTTTATGTTATTATTGGTACAAAATTTTTCTTCTACTCCTATTTAAAAATAGTACACTCATCACATATCAAAACTAAACACCATAGAGTGTAGAACAATTTTTATTAATTTGTTTTCAGTTGTCAAACTGTGAAATCCTCTATACTGAATATATCAACCGGGAAGTGAAAACTTAAGTTCTACAGATCGCGATGAATTTGAATAACAATTGGTTGTAGACAATAAAATTATATTATGTGGGCAGAGAGATAGTATAATTTTGTAATAGGATCACAATTTATAACAAATTTTTAACATAATTTTAAACAAAATAATTCTGGTTCAATCCATATGTAGTCCTCCGACGAATATAATAAATTATTTTAGATAATAAAATTATAATATGCGTGCAGAGAATTAGCATAATTTGTAATATTAGTAGGATCACATTTGAAGCAAAATAATTCCGATCCAATCTGGGCGAACTTCCAGCGAATATAGTAAATTATTAAGAAACAATTTATAGAAAAGTATTCTATCATTCAGCAGTTCTATCAACCGTTACAAAAACTTTATGTTTCGAAAATGATAGACATTAATAGAATTATGGTTAAAATTATATTAATATAAAAATTAATAAATTAATTTATATATTTAATCTAAAACCAACTTAATTTCTAAATAAATATAGTTTTTACTATAATTCTACACCAAAGTGACATTTTTTTCGATATTTATAACTCACATATTCGCTTAGAGACTTCCACATAGTTTAAATATTCAAATTCAAACTAAGAACTGTTTAGGTAGTCAAATATATATGTAATAATAAATACTACACATAGAGGGGTAATTTGGACATATTTTAAACTAGCGCCATTATTTACGGCAGTTGAAAGTAAAATTACACTATCATTTGTAAACCAATGGCAGAGGGCAATCTCTCTCTTGTTTTTTAGCTTAAAAATTAAATTTAACTTTTTTTATTTTGAAAGTAAATAAAACAAGATAAGATTATATTAAATTGTTACATGTATTTATTTATTTATTTTTTATTTTTTACAATGTTTTTTTAACATATTACAGCATACTTTTGAAGATTATCCTTATATGACTATTTTTTTAATTTTTCCAGTATATGTATAATATGTAAAATATAGGTAATAAAGAGCTTATAATTAACCTAAACTAAACTAAACCAACCATTTAAATATTAGTCAAAATTTGATAACTTAAAGTAAAAGTTACTATCAGCGCTCGCAGCGGCTTAAAATAAAGTCGTTTTTTGCCGATAATAAATTTTATTCGAAGTTAACAAACACTATAATAACTGGTGATGAGTTGAGTACTGTTGAAAGAAAGACACACTTCTTCATTTGATATAAATTAGATATTTATTTGACCTGCAAAAATTGAATATTCTAAAAAAATATTATATATATTAATTAATAGAAAACATGGCCGTATCTTATAATGGACCTTATTCTGAGAAGCGAATCACTTTTTCTCTACGTACCGGTAGAGGCATCATATTGCATCACATTTGGTATTCTGAGAAGCGAATGTTACGATATTTTGCAAAACTGGCAGCATTGCTCATTAAAACTGTCAAATTTATAATTTTTTATGTTTTGACATTTTTTGTTTTAATTTTTTGTTTGAAAAGTAAAATTAAGTGAAGTTAAATTAAAATTTTATAGCTATTAAAAAATGTCTTTTCTTTATATTATGTAACAAAATATAATAGAAAAAATGTTTTCAATTATATTTGAATTTTACGTTAATTATATATATACTTTTTCTCCTTCGCCATCTTTTCTTACCTTTTCCTATAATGATATATTTATCGTTTTTTCTGACAGTGAACAAAAAAAATCGGTTCTCGTAATAGCATGAAAATCGAAACGTTGCGATAAAAACCGATCAGTATCGCTATTTCGCTTCGCAGAATACCAAAAATTAAATTTATCATATTTTTCAGTACGTACCGAAAATTTCGCTTCTCAGAATATGGCCCAATATGTACTAATTTGATTTTGTGTCTAAAGCCTTTTATGACAACAATAATAATAATGAAAAAACAGTTAATTATGAAATAAATAATAAGAATTGAGTGAATAATCAATTTGTTTTAATGTATTATGGAATTGAATTGAATTGAATTTTTTTTTTGCCTCTTTCCTTAGGAGATGTGGGCCATATGTATTATGGAAGTAGGTATAAGTAGAAATCGAATGTAGTGAGAAAATAATATTAATGCATTATGACGAGATGTGATACATATTTACTTTACATTTTTGTTGATGTATTGATTTGTAATATATGTACATACGTTTTTAAACTGATTCCAAATTTTACTAAATTAGCAATGACATAATTTTAAATGACATAATTATAAAATATTAATATTAATAGAAAATTGCTACTACAGTTGTACTGTACATACAATATTTATCATAGAGATGTTATAAATGTAATTATAAAAATAAAATACCTTTTGTAATAAATTTCACAATTTCGCAATGTAGAAAAAAAAAGATACTCCTTTCAATAGTTCTGAGAGCACAAAATATTACCAAGTTATGCGACTGTCAGTAATAGTTTTATTTACAAAAAAAAAAGTATTAAATTTTTTTTTTTGGTATATGTGGGTTGATATAGGATAAAGCCTTCCAGGGTTATAAATGCTCGTAATTTTGATACAGAAGTGATGGAGGAGGGATAGAGTAGTTTTTTTTTCTCTTTTTGAAGTTATAAACCAAAAATATATAAAAAGAAAACGTTTAAATATTCTTAAACGAAATATAAAAAATGAAAAAAAAAAACACATCTATGTTGTACTGAATTTTAATTATGAAGGAAAAAAAAAATTAATTTTAATTTATTAAAAACGTTATCTGTTCTCTTTTCATGCAGTCTATTTCATTTAAATTTTATTTTTTTTTTATTTTTTAATAAGTTGATAAAAGAGAACAGTTGAATAAACTATATAATGCTGGTTAAAATATGTTTAGGTATACCTACTCGTATATTAATTCCAGAAATTTTATTCTTAAATCAGGTTTTAAATTGTAATATACCGTAGATTAGTACACAATGTATTGAGTTAAAGGAAAACTATTTTAAGGGAAAGGTTTTATACCAAATACGGTTTTGATTTATTTGTAGTATACCTAAATTTTATATAGTATTATTTTATGTAAATATTATAGATGTATATTTATAGAATACCTAAATTTTGATATCACATTAATATAAATAAACTATGGGTTACTTCAATAGTAATTTTTTTTTCTTTTGTTTTCAATAATACATTTTGTTTTATAATTCATGTAACGGGTGTTTTTTTTTTAGAATGATAGAACTTTCGATAGGGATAACTGTGAAGCCATGTAGTTTTGACATTTCTGTTCAGTAAGCATTGACAAATTATCATGAAAAGACTCACGCCGGAATAACATTTACAAATTGTTGAAATTTATTTTGAAAATCAGTGTTCTATTCGCCAAACTTATAGAGCACTTCGTGAAATTTATGGTTTACATAATCGTCCATCAGAGTAGATTATTCGTCGAACTATCGATAGATTTCGGACAACATGTCTACTCGATGCAACAACAAGACAAAGAACTGTTCGTACAGAAGAAAATATCGATGCTGTAAGAGCTAGTGTTGATGAAGATCCAAATTTTGTCTATTCGTCGACCTTCACAACAAGTTGGACTGTGTGCAACCACCGCATGGAAAATTTTACGTAAAAATCTTGGTCTACACCCATATAAGATTCAAGTGGTTCAAGAACTAAAGCCACTTGACCATAATAAGAGTCGTTTGTTTGCTGATTAGGCCCTAGAACAGTTTCAAGTTGATCGACTTTTTATCGAACAATTGTGTTTAGTGATGAAGCTCATTTTTGGTTGAACGGCTACGTAAACAAGCTAAATTGCCGTATATGGAGCAAAAACAATCCTCAAGAAATTCTGCAGGTTTCATTGTATCCTGAAAAATGCACCGTATGGTGTGGTATTATATACAAATACACGCTGGAAGTATTATCGGTCCATATTTCTTTAGAAACGATGCTGGAGCAAATATTACAGTGAATGGTACTCGTTACAGATCAATGATCGATGACTTTCTGTTTCGAAATTTGAATGGTACCGACCCGAAAGTATTTTGGTTTCAACAAGATGGTGCTACACCTCATACTGCTACGGCAACAATTGATTTATTGAAAGAAAGATTTGGTGATAACATTATTTCGAGAAATGATCCAATTAATTGGCCTCCAAGATTATGCGACATAACACCACTGGATTATTTTCTTTGGGGTTACGTGAAGTCATTGCTTTATGCTGATAAACCAGAAACAATAGATGCTTTGGAAGCCAAAATAACCCGTTTTATTGATGAAATAAGGCCTGAATTACTCGAAAAAGTGGTCCAAAATTGGTCTGATCGAATGCGGTTCCTCAGAGCTAGTCGTGGTGGACATATGCCGGAAATTATTTTTAAATAAAAAAAAAATGTGTCTTCAATCTTAATTTAAATGTGTTTTATTTCAATTTAAAGTTCTATCACTCTAAAAAAAAACACCCGTTATATCAAATACGTAATAGATAATTAAATTTAGTTTTATTGATCATAGCTTAGGTTTAAGCTGTCTGATCTTATTGTTTTTTGTATATAATTCAATTTAATTTAAATAAGCTAACGAGTTTTTATTTAGAAGACGAAAAGATAAATTATATAAAATTAATAAAATAAAAATAAAAAAATAATTTTTTTCTTTCTTTTTCTTTTTTTTTTTTTTAATTATTACATTATAAGTCTTTAATTTTTTTTCAAACCTGTTAACACAATTACAACAACAATATTGTTTCCATACTATTTTTATCATAAATCATAATCATTACCATTACATTATCTATAATTATAATTGACAAGCATTTAGGGTCCTGCGCAGTAGACACCTTTTCATTTTATTTCGATTCTCCTACTCCTTGATGAACTTCTGATATAATATATAAGATTTATATATAAAACAAAAATGCGCACACAGTTGAAAATTTTGTACTCATACGATTTTATTATTCAGCAAATACATTGTACATAAGTGAGAACTTATTAAAATAATAAACAAAAGCAAACAATTCAGTTTTTATAATTTACATTATATACTTGCAAATGAATCATATGCAAAAAAAAAAAACAAAAAAACAAATTCATCTAAAATAAAAAATATAAAAACAACAAAAAAACAAATCAGTTGAATTCTTCATTTTTATCTTTTTAAGTAACTGTTTCTAAATTTTGGTTATTTGTAGTAATAATATAGTTTTTATTAAAATTATGTATTATGTAGGTATATATATACATACCTCTTTAATGACAAAATTTTTTATTTTTAGGAATTTTATCCACTAAATGCCATTTACTATAGGGAATATATCGGAAACGAAGCAGTATATGAGGGACATGTATTTATATGTGTCCTAAATAAAACTTACTAACCACAAAGCTTTTTATTAAACACTAGCGGTTTCTGCTATATCGTGCGAAGTCTATGTCAGTACGTAAATTACTGATTTTTTAAAAACTTTAAATTTAACTTCAACTTGAAATATAATTACTCAACAGGGGCCCCTAGTTATAATTATAACATACTTTATTATTCCCTATTGATTTTGATTTATTGGGTTTTGATTTAATATATATATATTTTTATTTCATTTTTGAAAATTCTAATTGAATCAATTTGTTTCAATTTTGTTGGAAGTTCATTATACAACTTCAAGCATTTAAACAAACAATTATTCTTTTGTTGGTTTGTTCTAAATAATGATAAGTAAAAATTAGAACAATTTCTATAAGTGTTATGACTGTGTATATTTATCATTCTATTTAGAATAAAATTATGTTTAATGTTATTTTTTATAATTTTAGAGGCCGTTAACTATAGTTCACGTATGCAAATATTTTGAAGGCTAATATATTTTTCTGAATATAGCATATCTGTAGGAAATGTATTTGGATAAAAGTGAATTGTTTTGATAGCTTTCTTATGTAAGACATCTAATTGCAGTAATATTTGCTGATTTGCTCCACTCCATATTGGGTTCAGATAAGTTATGTTCGATACTATAAAGGAAGAATATATGGTATACAAAGCGTTTTTGGAAATAAATTTACGAACACGACGAACAAAAAAAAGTTATGGGGAAATTTTGCGAATAATTTTTTGAATATGATCTATCCATTTGACCTTCTTATCAATTATCAATCCTAAATAACATAGATTGTCAAAGATCTATAAATTTTATTGCCAAGTAACAAAATTTTTGTTTTTTTAACGTTTAGCTACAGTTTATGATACTTAATCAATTGTTCTATTTTATTTATATCATTTTCTATAGAATTCCTCAATGAATTTTCTGTTGGCGCAGCATATCTTACAATAGCATCGTCGGCATATAGTTAAATAGATCCTGCAAGATCTAAGCGTGATGTGTCGTCAATATATATTTTAAAAAGATCTGGTTCTAAAATTGATCCCTGTGGAACTCCTTTTTTTATTATTAAGGTGTTGCTGAAGAACAATCCTATTTTGACTTTTTGTATTCTACCAGTTAAATATGTTTTGAAAAAATTCACATCATTAGGATCAAATATCCATTTTCGACAAGAGAATCTCATGGTCTACACAGTCGAATGTTTTTTGAAAATCCAAAGATATAATTGCAACAAATTTTCCACTATCAATATTATTTGTCACAAAGTTGGTTAAACTTAAGCACGCTGCCGTTGTATTTGAATTTTTTTCGAAGCCGTATTGCTCTTCGTGTAGAATGTTATTATTTGAGAGAAAAATATTAAGGCATATAATAAATAATAACTAGTTCAAATATTTTGGAAAGACTGGTTAGGACAGAGCTGGAACGGTAATTTGATGGATCAGTTGTATTTCCTGCTTTATGGATAGGTATAACTATTGCTGTTTTAAGGGACTGTGGAAATATTGAGTTATGAAAAGAATTATTTATTAATTTGACTAATGTTGGTGAGAGTTTGGTTGAAAATTTTTGAATTTTTGTATGCCATAGTCGAAATAGTAATCTAATTCCATAAAAAGAAGAAGAATATGGTTTTTTCCACGTTGTTTTATTTAATTTCACAAAAATTAATTAAAACAAGGCATTCGAAACATATTCTGAGAAACAATTTTTACGATACGCAATGAAAAATGTGATATGTAATAAAACATTTTATATTGGGTATTCTGCGAAGTGAAATGTTGATATCTATTAAAATGTTTTGCAACGCTGCAACGGTACACTGAAAAACCGATTTGATATGTTATTTTCCGTAAAATAAATATAAACTACTTCTAAAAACCGTTAAATAAATAATGTACTCAATTTCTATATGAATTAATTTTCATCATATCAATTTATTTGTGGCACTAGATAACTTTTTTTTATTGATTTATCTTAGTTAGACAACAACGGCATATGTAATAACTTAAAAAAAAAAAAATAAATTAAATTCAGACGACAACAAAAAGAAATTCTATTTTTTGGTGAGTTGCAGTGATTTGATAAATTGTTGTATATGTTAAGATGTTGTATATGTATACATTTGAGTTTAAAGTCAATTTGTGCGTTAAAAAATTAAATAGAAAACATTTTCAACTGATTTTTTAGTAGGTACTAGGTCGTCCTTTCTACTTTTTTTTTTGAAAAATTATCTCGACCATTGCTATTCTAAATACGTTGGCCAATATTTGGAGTATTTCTATAATTTGATGTTAAATTAGATTTAGATTTATCATAACCACTATTTCTGTAATAATTTTTGTTTCTAAACTCTTCACGTCATTTTAAATTGGACAAGGCTTTCTCTAAAATGTTTCTTTTTAGCTGGCATAGCATTTTTAGCTTCTTCTTCTGAATAGCACTTTTATAAAAAATTTCTTATATTGTGATCAACAATATTTGTTTATTAGTTAGATGTACGTGTATACATGCAGAGTAATTTCAAATTGAAATTTCTTATTGAAAATTTAAAAAATTTTGAATTTAATTTCGCTACGTCTCCTTTTAAATAACTATCATTTACAAGAATAATAATGAAAATCGACTGTCAAATGGTTCATAATAATACTTGTACCGTATACTTTTTTCAATTTAGAGATTAAATATAATGATTCAGAAATGAACATCACAAACAAAAGTTGTTATAAGAACCAGCTAAAATACTACACGATGAAATAATAATAAAATAACAAAATTAAGATTTTTGACTGTTTCAATATAAAATTAAATGCGTACAACGCTACCAATTTGATAAGATATCATATCATTCTCGCTTTCAGAATACCAATTTTGTTTGTGATATGATTCACTAACTATACGTAGCGAAAGAGTGATTCAGAATAAATCCCAATATATACTGATTGAAAAAAATAGCAAAATATTACATATAAAATTTATAATTAATAAAAAATAATTAATAATTAATACTTTATAACTAAAAATATTACCTATATCAATATCTATATCAATACTCATATATCTCATACAACACAATAAAAATAACACAATAAATAAATATTGGACAAACACTAATAATAATAAATTACACAATTGTCGTCAACAACTGACAAAAAGTATGTGCAATGATGTACCCAGTAAAAAATAGTAACGTCAGGCATCTTAACATCAAAGATGGATAAGATCGCAGCGAAAATTTGCAGAAAATATGACGTCGTCTTACCATGTAGGCGCAGTTAGAGTTATCAAAGTGATCGTCGACAGTAGGCCAATACCCTACTTAGACAGAAGTACACATCAATAGAAATGATGATACCATAGTAAATCGAGTACGATGGAAATGTTAAGTGGAAGCCCTATGCTCCCAAGAGTAGTAAGGAAAAAAATACGTAGGAATAGTAAGAATGACATAGAGACATATATTTTTGTAACACATTGGGCTAATTATACTTTTAGTGTTCCTATTATGCGCTTAGTAAATGTTGATAACTTTCATCCTCCTATATTTCTTTCATATTGTTATACCTGCATATTGTATTACCTGCTTATGATCTATCTTATAATTATAATTTTGCCAACGCTAATTTTTCTGCGCTAAATAATTTTCTTTTATAAGTTGACTTTAATTTTATAGTTGAAGATGATGACATCAATAAGGCGGTTTCTAAATTCTACGAAATTCTATCTAAAGGTTTGGAATTGTATGTACCCTTGGCTCGTAATAGAGACCTTAGTTCTAGTCCTCCTTGGTTTAATCATGAAGTAAAAAAATTAAGAAATAAAAAAAATAAAGCTTGGAATAAGTACTTAAAAGAGAAAACCAATAAAAACTATCATGAGTTTGTAATTTTGTTCAACTCCTACAAACTGACATTAGACTATCAGTTATAACAACTATTTAATAAATGTTAGCTCTCAGCTAAGGATTAATCCTAAGTCCTTTTGGAAATTTGTTAACTCCAAACGTAAATCTGATCAATTTCCCGTCACCATGTCCTATAATGATGTTAGTGCTAACTCTCCGAAATCTATTGCACATCTCTTCAAGCTATTTTTCTGTAGTTCTTATTCAGAAAATCTCTTTGAAATTGATGAAAATAATTTTAATCACATGATAAACCAACCTGAAAACCAAGTTATCTCAATAGATTTCTCTACTCAGAAAATAAAGAGTTATTTGAATAATCTCAACAGTGATGTATTTCCTGGACCTGACAAAGTACCATCTTTAATCTTAAAAAACTGTTCTGAATCTTTTGCGTTACCATTATCCCTTTTATTCAATCGATTGTTTACTTCTGGAATATTTCCACAATATTGGAAAAATTCATTTATTCGCCCTGTTTATAAAAAATATGCTAAAAATATGGTCACAAATTAACGTCCAATAGCAAAACTTTCATGCATACCTAAGCTTTTCGAATTAATAGTTTTTGATTCAATTTATGATATTTGTTCTAAACATTTATCAATTAATCACCATGGTTTTGTAAAGAAAAACTCTACGGTTACAAATTTAGTTGAGTCTTGCTCACACTTCCTGAACACTATGGAGGCTGGCTTTCAGACTGATATCATTTACACAGATTTGAGCAAGGCATTTGATTTACTGCCTCATAGTGTTATTTTATTAAAACTTAAAAAAACTGGGATTTCCTAAATTTTTTATAATGTGGATTAAATCATTTTTATCCAATAGATCTTATAAAGTAATGTTTAGATCAGCTTTTTCTGAATCATTTTCTGCCACCTCTGGTGTAGCACAAGGCAGCCATCTAGGTCCCTTACTATTCATTATCTCAATTAATGATGTCAACAATCTCATTAACAATAGTAACGTGATCATTTATGCTGATGATATGAAAATTTATAAAAAAATATCTTCTTATAATGATTGTACTGTACTACAGAACGATCTTGATTCGTTTTTTAAGTGGTGCGGCTATAATAATCTTCTCCTTAATATTGATAAATGCGCTGTTATTTCCTTTACTCGTAGATTGATTCCGATAATAACTGATTATACTTTTAATTCTAAACTAATCAACCGAGTTTCTCATTTTAAAGACCTTTGCGTACTTTTTGACGATAAACTCACATGTAAACTTCACTTTAATAGCATAATTAACAAGGCAAATTCTATGTTAGGTTTTATTAAAAGATGGTCTAAGGAATTTGATGATCCATACATTACTAAATCTTTATTCACTACTCTTGTTCGCCCCCACCTTGAGTACGCAAGCCCTGTCTGGTCACCTCACTGTTCCACTCATATTAATAGAATTGAATCTATTCAAAAAAATTTTTTGCGATATGCTCTAAGTAATCTTCCCTGGTCTAACCCAATAATCCTACCTTCATACATAAATCGTCTGAAGCTTCTTCAGATGAACACATTGCAATCAAGAAGGGTTGTTGCAGATATCTTATTCATATCCCAAGTATACAATGGTGAAATTGATTCCAAAATTATAAAAGATCAGATTAACTCGTACATTAACACCAGTACGCGTTTTCGTATAGAACATCTTTTTATTCTTCCTTTCCATAGAACTAATTATGGTAAATTTGAGCCAATTAATAGAATGTTAATGGCAGTTAATCAATACAAAAACAATGTTGACTTTTCTTTGAACAAAACCAGTTTAAAGAAAACCTTGTTTCACTTGCTTCCTTAGTCCTCCTAATTAATCTTGTTTTTCCGCTACTAATATTAACTAATTTGTAGTGTTATAATTAACTTTTAATACTTTTAATAACTTTTCATCTTCTCTTTTTTTTTCTGATGAAATTTATTTTATCTAATTTTGTTTTTTGTTTTTTATAAAAACTATGTTGTATTAAATTTCAAAGTAATTTAAACTTTAAATCATAAATCTTATTTGATACATTGTGCTAATTCAAAATTTTAATAATTAAATTGTATTATATTTTGTAAACTGTTTGAACTAAATAGTAAATTATATATATATTATTCTGCATTTATCTGGATGTTTGTAAGTTCGACGGAACGCTCCAACACATATACAAATTGCATATGTATACAAATGCATATATATACAAATTGGTTTGGTACTTTTTTTTAACGCCTGTGTATCATGCTGAACCTTTGCAGGAAAAATTGATTGCATGAACTATATTTTTTTAATTTAATGTTAGTCTTCTTCGCAAATAATAAGGAAAAATAATAAATAATAATAATAATATAAATAAAACAAACAATTTTTTTGATTTATAATAATAAGGACTAATAGAAATTTAATCAATAGTTTAATATGGTATAATAACCAAAAGGCAAACAGCATTTAACACAAAAAAAAACATAATTCACTCAAAGGTTATTCTTATTACTTAAAATTATACAAATAATATACATGTGTATCAGCATATTTGTATTGTATAATATTATACATTATACTACTTTATTGCTTCTACCTTTTATTTTTGGCATTATTGTGTGCGTAACTCACTTCACTCAAAAGAAATTATTTTTTTTTTTTTTTTGTTTTTTTTTGTTTTTTTTTATTATTTGCTGTATCTGTATTCTGTATGTTCTATATGCTCCATTCCAAAAATATTGTTTTATTTTCAGTGTTAAGTGTTCACTTTTCACTGCACTGTTCAGGTTAACTGTTCAATCAATAGAACTTGATAGAAGTAGAGTAGGATAATTAACTCTACTTCTACGCCGGATAATAAAACATTGTTTTTTTTAAATTGAAAATTATTGATGAAAATGTTTTTGTATTTTTTGTAAATTTTACCAATTTAGATACAAAATTTTGAATATATAAATTATGAATATTTTTTAAAAATAACACAATACCATAATAACAGTTTATTCATATAGCAAAATAAGATCCCTATACATTATACAAAAGACAAAATTTATATGAAAATAAGATCCCATTTTTAAATTTGCTCTCCCGGAGGACTCAATAACGCTAATACGGTATAATTTATACTAAATGGAACCCAACTAACGAATTATAACTAAATGGAAGTGAGTACGAGTATACCATACAAAAATACAAACATTTTATACAAATTTGTTGGTAAGGTACTTCTTTTTCTGTTATATAAAAAAAAAGATTAGTGTTAGGCCAATATAAACATAAATAAAAATAAATAAAAAGTGATATAAACATAAGTACTGTAATTTCGGAATAAAGAATCTAATAAAAGAAAAAAAGAAACTAGGATTTATTTTGCTTCCGTCATTTATGACGGGTTACAAAGCTAGTAAATAAATAAATGAACAAATAGAAACGGTAAATAATTGACATTATATTATGATTTATTTTTTGTTTTACATCAATTATCAAAACTGAAGTTGAAATAACCTATAGTCATATACTTGCGTGTCCTGCTGAAAAAAAATCTTAAAAAAAAAAGAAAAAATGAGGCGAAAAATTAAATAATCAATGTAACAATGTGGTTTATGTTCGCTTTAAATTTTTTTTAAATCAAATATATAAAAACTTTCTTTCTTACGCCAAAAATGAAACAAAATTCCTTATAAAAAGAAACGAATTCGAATCTTGAACTTTTTCTGTATCTGAACAATGTAGAAATGGTAATTTTAAATCTCCCGAACTCCTTAACGGAACTATTTTAGAATTGGAATGAATGATTTTCAGTATTCTATACTATTTAGCTATAAGATACTTATAAAACATAGTTAATGATTAATAACAGTTCATGTTTTATGTATTGTTATAAGTGTTTTATATAGTAGGGATTATAGCTAAACCTTAAAGGGATATTTTTAAATTAAATTTTTAACAGAAACCGAATAAAACAAAAGTTGAGTAAACTGAAAAAAAAAAAATCTTAATTTTAAAGAAACTTGAATGTACAAGATATCAAACTGATTCAATAGCGTGTACCATTAAGTAATTATATAACCCTTATCTGATCAATGCCATATCATCTCACCATACCACACTATCCTACTACAACTAATACAATATTTATGCAAATATTTATATTTAAAATAAAAGAAATCAAAATTACAAAACTCTAAATCTGAAAATCTTTGTGTCAGCGTAATTACAAAATCACAAATGCACTCATATGCGAAACGAAACCTTAGAAAAGGTTAATTCAATTAAGGACTTGGGATTTTATTTCGATGATAAACTATCATTCAAACTCCACTACGATAACATCGTTAATGAAGCTAGTTCAATGTTGGGCTTCATAAGACGTTGGTCAAAGGAGTTTAACGATCCTTATATTTTTAAATCATTGTATACATGCCTCGTTAGACCCCATCTTGAATATGCATGTCAGGTCTGGTCTCTATTTTATAATTCACATATACAAAGAATAGAAGCTATTTTTTAAAAAAATTTTAAGGTTTGCAGTACGTACTTTGCATAGGATGAGCATATGAGCATAGGTTAAATCTTCTCCATCTTAAGTCTCTGTGTAGCTGATGTCTGGAAGTAGCTGATGTTTTATTTATTTTCGAAATTATTAAAGGCGGTATTATTTCCCCTTCAACTTTAAATAAAATTATCATTAGCACAAATACTCGTTTACGCCACTCAAATCTCTTTACATTAACATTACACAGAACAAATTATGGTAAATATGAACCTATTAATAAAATATTAATATTTAGTAATAAATATAAGAATAGTATACATTTTTCAAACTTTAAGACGAAAATTATAATATGAAATTAATTGAATATTTTGTTTAATTGAACTTTTTAATTTATATTAATAAAAAATAATATTACTATTTTTGTATTTTGAATTTTGTTATTTTTGAATGTATACTAAGTAAATTTAACCCATTAAAGCCGGCTCATAGATCCCGTGGTACAATAACTATGAAATTTCCTAAGGATGGTCATAGAGGTCATAGAAGTTGCCTGGAAAAAATTTAGACCTCTAGCTTTTGCCACGCCTGAGATTTGGAATGGGTATTTAAATACCCAATCGGCGTTAGCGCTACTACATTTTATATAAGTTTTTTAGTTTTTTTTTTAAAAATTAAAATTTCATAGATCTATTATTTCAAGTAGAAATAATCTACATTTAATAAAAGATCCATCTGATATCTATTGATGGATAGTGGATTATATGACAAAATATATAATTATTCTGTATTGTAAGATTTAAAATGTTTTTTAACTTTTTCACATTATTTCATGGTTTGAAGTTTGACCGTTGTGTTTTCACATTTTAGAAATTCAAAAGTAAATTGATGAAGTTATACAGTTTCAAATAGAGTGTTATGTAAAACTAATTAGTAGGCTGAGATTTATATAATTCTGTTAAAAATACTATAATGTCAAACTTTTTGAGGCATAGCCCAATGTTCCATACAAAGCGGGTAAGATAAAAATCGTAAGATAACAATTGACCAGCCGCTGGTCATTCATGAGTATAATAAATGGATGGATGCTGTTGATCTGTTTGATATTGCTATGAACAATTATCGAATTAAAGTTCGTGCTAAAAAATAGTATTGGCCCACAAATGCATTTGATGCCGCAATGGTGAATGCATGGAAGTTTCATGTTTTCTGCGCAAGGTATGAAGGTGTGACTTCTATGTGTATGTTTGATTTCAGAGTACATGTGTTTGAAGCACTAGTAACACCACCACAAGTAGTCAGCCGTCCATGTGGGCTTGTACTTGTTAATGAATGGCAAAACGCACAGATTGTGTCGACCATATAGTGGAAAAAATGACTAAACGCAGTCGTTGTAGACAATGCGGTATTAAAACACAACTTGGTTTGCAAAGAGTGTTCGATTACTTTGCATCCCAAATGCTTTTTTGACTATCACAATGATGTACCACAAAACAAAATTAAAAAGCGAGAAAGCGAAATAATTTTTAAAATTTAATTTTACAATATTACTATTTAAATATTTTACTTTTTTAGATTTCTTCAAAAAAAACACTGTGAATTGTGCCTTATTTTCATAAAAATATAATTTTTTTTTTCACTAATTTTCATAAGAATTTTTTCATGCTTTAGACGGTTGGGTATTTAAATACCCATAAAGGTAAATAATCTCTAAAGACGAGGTAAGTACTCCAATCCAAAAAAAATTATTAGATTCAGAAAGTTTGAGGCTAAGTGATCTTTAGAAATTTTCCCGACTTTTCCATTTTCCAATTTCCCAAAAACTACTTTTTATGGAAATTTTTGGGGCTTAAAAAGTTCTTAGATTTTGAGTCCCACTAACAAGGGCAGTTCTTGAGAACTTTGATTAGTTCACTGAGAACGAATTATGGTCCCGCCTTTTTTCTCTCTAATAAAATCAAAACTAGCTCAATATCTATTACCCAACAGCAGATATAGCTATTTTAATGCACTAAGGTTTTCGGGTATTTAAATACCCAATAGGCAGTAATGAGTTAATTGTATTTTAATTAATATATGAAATGTAATACTAAATTGTAAACTGTTTGAGCTAAATAGTATAAATAAATAAATAAATGCTGTGTACCATGCTTAAGCTTAATGTTTACTTCTCTTACTTATTTACTTCAATTCAACAATTTTAATATCCTGCAAAATGCAAATAGAATAATACAGAACTGCTAAAATGTATATTTTGATAAGAAAATCTCTTTGATTTTCACTTAAATTTTCCAAAATAGAATTAAACAAAAGATTTTAAATAAAATTCCAAATTTAAAAATAGAACCCCTATTTTCAATTATTTTTCTGCAATACAAACATTTCATTTTTATTTTTTAAATCATTTTAATTATGTCAACCTGATTGATTCAATTTCCGAAACATTACCGATATAAGATTTTTAAAAAAGCAAGTATAATATTTTTTTTAAATATAAACGACGTTAAGAAACAATTTCCTTCATCTGAAATCAGATCTTTGATTGACGAAGGGCAATCTCAATATTAGTGCATTATTATGTAAAGGAAAAATCACTATGGCTCAAATATTGCACCAATTGTAAATTTTTAGAATTAGTGACAAGTAATGATGCAGGAGATAATGTTCGATCCGACATATTAATATATCCGAAATCCGATATATAAAATCCGATATATTAATATAAGCAAATCACAAAATAAATTTTTATGAAAGGAATCTAAGACCTGTATTTCATAAAATATTAAAAAATGTTTTATTTTTAAAATTCACTTCATTTCTGCATTATATGAGACCACATTAATTTGATCTCTAAAATATAAAAATTTGATTCACCCTAAAAATAAGATGCACTTATCATTAAAATAACTTCACGTAGGTCATTGCATACCCTACCTTGTTAGTTTAGCTTATATCAGTAGCCACAGTGCTATTATTTTCGTTCTAAACTCAATACAAAAGAACTGTTTTTCATCCTGTTGATTGACCATGTAATAACATAGGTACATTTATTCTGCAAAAATGAAATTCATCTCAATAAAACTCTTTTAACATATTTTCTTTGTTTTATTTTCTTTTTGTTTTTTTTTGTATTTTTCCGGTTTCAAATGAAAAACTTTTCTCTTAACTCAAATCCAGATGCTGTTAAAACTGCAAATAAGAGCAACAAGTTTTGTTTTAATTTTTTTATTTTATTTTATTTTTTTTTTCCTGTTTTAATACTTTAAAGGTTATACTCGCTTCACTTGCAGAAGAGTAGACTTAACCTCATTTGTTAGATGTTCAATAATAAATTTCTCGTATACAAATGTGTCAAAAAAAAAAATAAAATTTTTAAATTTATGACTATAGGGTAATCCTTAATATAATTTTTTTTTATTTATAAATGAAATAAAGTTTGATTCCAACTGAGAATATTATTTTTCATGAAAATCTAAGGCCTTCCAGGGGGTTATATAGTAACAAAAAAAAACTAAATACTTATCACGAAAATGAAAATGGATGCATATGTAATAATTTATTATCAACTTGTATTGTATTGGATTAGAAATGAAGATAAACTTATAAAGTTTCTGATATCAGGTAGTTACTTTTTATAGATTTTTAACTAACATGCGGTTATTTATTTGTACGCTTACGAGTGTTGCGTAATCTTAAGAGTTGGAAATTTTATTTATCATAACGAAAGAAACTCAAAACACAGGTTCAAACTTTTTAACATATTTGAATTTTTATTTTAACAAGAGTGAGCGTAAATTTATATCATCATCATGATTACCCTGAAGCAACATCTGTGGGGCATATGCCCAAAATAAAATATTTTCATCATCTCCTACCTGCGGCTAATGTTCTTTTTTGTGTACTTGCTTCGGCTAAGCCTGTAATTCTCAATGTTTTTCACAGCCTTCCGACGCCAAAGAATTCTATTTGAAAGAATGTTTCGCTAAGTTGCTGTCAGGTTTCCTCAGAGTATGCGATTCAACGCCATTTCTTCTATTGAACTTCCACACGTCTATTTGTTTTTGATTAATTTTTTGTCACATAACTCTGCTGGAAATGGTTTGTGACCAACGAATGTTTAGGAACAGCTGTACCAGTCTATTTATTACGCTTGGAGATTCTTGATGACGTTGACTGAAACTGTACATGTTTCGCAAGTGAACAAAGACACCATATTTAACACTTGCATTGAAAATCATTGTTTTAGTGCGGAGAGATAATAAATGTTGTTTGCCTGCCATATTTTTCAGATTATCCCAAAAGCAATAATATGAGCTTTGCTGATGCAGGCGTAATTAAACAAATCGGCACCGTCATCTGTTGACAGGATGCTGGTTAGCGGGATTGGCTGGAAACATTTATCAAAATCGGCAGTTTAATTATCAATTTTGTTCATTCTCAGCTCTCTTTAGTTTAAGTGCACTTTACTTTATTTTTCCCGGATTCTCACTCCAAAATAAGTTCCAATAAAGATAGAAGAAAATTCAAATATCCAAATTTCAGAGATGAGTTCAGTTAAAAAAAATATAGTTCTAGTTGAACTATAGTTAATGTGACCTCGGTCTGAAAAGGATATTAAGTAATAGTGCATTATCATTATTATTTTTCTGAGAGCACATCAGTGGTGCATTGGGTGAAAATAAACCATCATTTCCTATCTGGGGCGATTTTTTAAGATGCACTCTATATTGGCTATTTGCTTAGACTATCAATTCTATATAATTTTTTTTTGGTTTTCGGACATCACATTAATTCAATGGCTCATAACAAATATAATGGGATAAAAATCTACTCTTTGAATAAGAAACGCTCACTCGTCACAGACTTCGGCACTTGGGAACAGCGTTCCCTGAACAATGAGAGCTATCTAGTATACCACTGAAAAATTACCTGAGTATCATTTGCGGCTGCAGTGATATCAGATTCCCTCTCGTAATTCACAATTTATCTATCTATCTAGTATACAATTTATTGTATATATATTATTTAGTGTCATCATGGTAATTGCCTCGTAACCTCATTCGTAGAAATTTAATAGTATTAAAGTATTTAAGTGTGGTATAATTAAATTAGTAGCGTACATAACTACCAAAGCGGCTTATAAACAATGTAGAATAAAATTATTTTTAAAATTAAGTTTAATTATTTTGGTACTTTGACTTAGCACTTTGACTTAAAACGCTTCAAGTACTGAATAAAATTAATATTTTTACATTATTAGTTTTTTTGCCATTATTAGAGTGATATATCTAAAATGTATATTATCACTTCGTAAGTCTTTCTGGTAGACGCTTAATGTTAATTTAATTAGAAGCATTCTTTTAAATCGATCTAAAATAGTTTCAGTTGACGGTTTTTTTTCCTACTAACTTCAAATCTATACTGGTATTCCACAAGTCTCCCTCATTTCACCAACCCTATTTTTCTACTACAGCAATCTAGTAGCATCATATGATTTTCTTAAAAAAACTAATGCTACAGCTAGAGTCGTCAACTCCCTAAAAACAATGATGGCTACACGGCTCAATCACGACCTACTCAAAATTTAAGACTGGGGTAAAGTAAACAGAGTCGAGTGTAACACTTGAAAAACTCAAAATTGTCTTGATAGCAACAAGTTAACAACATTCGAACTAAATCACCGGTTACAAAATGAAGTTATTCAGCGACTCAAAGACCTGAAAATTCTCGAAATAAGTGTGAATCAAAATATGCACTGGAATGAGTATATTTGCGATATTACGAAAATGCCGCCAAATGTTTGGGCTTCTTAAGTAGCTGCAAAGCTTATTTTTCATTTTGAGATCTCCTAAAAATCTATAAAGCATATATACGACCCAAGCTCGAGTATAACTCACATTTATGGGCTGATGCGGCAAAAACTGCTCTAATTTTTTTTAACAAAGTTCAAAACCGTAAATGTGATCTCCTTCCTTAAGCCACTTGGTCATCGTCGTATTGTTAGCTCTTACTCTATATTAAAGAAGCATTCCCAATTAGAGAAAGATTTGTTATTTATGATTTACGGCGATTTAAGATGAATATAAACAATTTTGTAACTTCTTCCGACCATCCACGTTAAAACAAATCGTGTATCCAATCGCATTTGTTTTTGAGTACCATTCTCATATTTGAATTAAATTTTAAGTTATTCTTTTTAATCAAATTAGGAAGAAGGATTTTGTATCTGTAAACACACATTTACTTGGTAAACAATTAGTAAAGGTACATTGTATAGCTATAATCTTACAAAAACGTAAATGTAAACGTAAGTTTACAAAGAAAATATCTGTAAACATATAGTCACAACATTTACATATAGTAAAAGTACAACCGTAATCATGAATTTACGTTCACAATTTATCTTTACTGTATGCATTCTGTAAAATCATTTTGTTTAAGTATATATAGGTTTACAATTTTATGTCTATAGTAAACGATTTGTAAATGTACAAAAAAAATTTGTGACTATGAGTTATAGAAAATGTTCCTTGGGAACATTATTCACTCTTTCACACAAAACTTCCTTCTTCCTCATTCTTTCCTTTTTCAAATAGTCAACGATACCCAAGTTTTCAAAGGTTCAAAAATCATAATTTTTGGCTATTAAATAAAAAAGAGAACTAGTTATAAAAGGGTTAGGCAGCACTGATTAACGGCACAGAGCAAAGAGTTAGAAATTATGTTAACAAAACGGACGTTAACGAAAAAACTTAAGAAAACGTTAATAGTTCTAACAGTAAAATTCTATTGCATATAATTTTTATTTTCATTTCATTTAACATACTGATTTTTATCCAACTGAAAATTTCATGACCTAAGACCTACAAGTTTAAATAAATACCACGTAATAATTAAGCAACAAACCTTCAATTGTTACTGTACATTTTACTGAACACACACACACTAATACAACAAAAATAACTGATAGATACAAAATTGGTAATAAAAAGACAAAAAAAAAAATTGTACACACTTGTTTTGATTTCTTGATCTGATTCAGCTCGGAATGACGATCATTATTAAACGATTACAACATATAAAATACCACCTATACACTCCATTATAATTTCATTTTAGGGGTTACGAAATTATTTCTTATCAAAATGAATGTACATTACACACACTCAGATATACACGCTTAAATTACAAAGAACTCTATATTGATTCAAATCAAATGGTGGTAAAACAATTCAAGTGCATTTCAAAAAGAAAAAAAATTTCCTTTTTGCTCTTTATAGTATTTAACGGATCCTTAATTGAAAATGTGGATGGTTTTTTTTTTTTTTTTTTTTTTGCAAATAACTTGGAATTTTACAATAATAATTTTATACGTTTCTTTGTTTCTATACTCTTTGGTTTACGTTTGTGAAAATCCTTGTGTGAATTTGATTTAATATTATATACGTATGAATGAATGTATGTAATACACACACAAAATGTAAACATAGATGACATTTTATCTGAAGATTTAAAAAAGTTGAAAATCATATTTGAAGTACAATTTACAAACAAGAAAGAAAAATAAAACTATTCTCTAAAATCTATAAAGTGCTTTTTAAAATGCAATTAATGTAACGGAAAAATCATTTTCACAGATTTTATTTTCTTTGTTTTTAAAGTGATGTAGAAATAAAGATTTAATTTTTTTTTTAATATAGTTTTGTTCTATCAAAATACTAAATCCAAGGAATTGAGGTTTGTATGCAAACAAAAAAATTATAAACACACAAATAATAATTATAAAAAATATATTAGAACTTTTTTTCTACAATGGCAAAGAACAAAAATATAATTCTATAATGATCTTTAGGAATATGTACACAATAATAATATGGTTGTTCCATATTTTTGAATTTGATTTGTCCGAGTTAATCAAAAGAAACGGCTACCTACAAAATATATGGAATAGGACTTAGTTAAATGCTTAGTGTAGTAATAAAATGCTACACACCACAAATTTCTTAAACATTTTTTTAACTTTTTATCAACATGGATTATACATGTAGTTCCACTTTACGTAAATATAACTTTAATTAGTAAAACGCATAATTGAAATCAAAGTCAAGCATAGGATTTGATCACTTAACCTGAAGTGTAAAAAATTGAAAATTAACTTTAAAAAAAGATGAGACAGAATTTGACATGCTATGATTGTTAAGAAAAGATGTTAGTGGTAGAAGAGAGTTGTAGTTATGTTCTGTAGATGTTAGTATAGTTTAGAAGAGTTGAAAATGTTTAAACACTACCAATAAATAAATTAACGTTTAACTCTTCTATTTCCCTCAACAAAAAATTCACATATTATCTGCGGGTCATAAAATGACCCAGTTTTATTCTTTAATAAGTTTCATTAAAACTATTGTACTACAAAAAGTACAAAAATTAACATATAGAAAATTCAAATTTGTGACTGACCTTGCGATAAGCAATGTTTGGTCGAACAAGACTTTTTGACAAATTTTGTAGAAATAAACGATGTTTGTATAATTTTTTGTAATTCCAATTTGAATGAATTTCAGTCCATATAATATAAATGCGTTAAGAGCAGAAATGTCTATTAGATTACAAAATAAAGCCACTGGTCAACGTTTTGTTTAACGCTACAAGAATACTTTCTTACTATTTGATGCAGCACATTTACGCCGCCTTTCGTGGAGCTGTAATATGCAATTATCTCCAATTAAATTTATATCTGCAATTAAATTTAGTATTAAAAAAAAACAACACTAAAAAAATATCCTTGTATAACTTATTGTTACAAATTCACAATAATTTGTTAAAATAAAAAAAATCTGTCCTCAAAACCGCAACAAGTAGACAAAGGGCAGATATGAAATTTCTAGTTTTGCAACTGTTTGATTGGACATTTGTGTTTCACTGGCTGACATAAAACCAGTGCATCATGCTTTTATATAAACTAATGGAACATAAATGTGCAATCAAACTGTTACAAAACTAAAAATTGCATGTCTGCGCCTATACCCTTACAATTATCAATATAATTCTCAAATTGAAACTATTAAAAAAACCGTTATTTTAAAAACAAAAAATATTAAATAATTGGATAAATTTTGACTTTGATGAGCAATATAACTGCAACACTAAAATGCTTATCGAAAATCCATTATATTCTTTTTTTCAACAAAATAAGCTTTCAGCTTTTTTCCGGCTGTGGATATAATTCAATATGTTTAGAATGAAAAAAGTAGTAAAAATTGTTTTCCAAATTTTTTTTCCCGAAACAATTTGAGGCGAAGATCCAATACAAAATCTTATCCATCTAACCCTGTATACAACTGCCTTTTTTTAAAGTTATATTTTTTTTAATCACAGGTTTCCGTTATTTAACACACTAATTAAATGAAAACCAGTTTTTGCAAATGACACAAAAAAAATCGATTAATAAACTCTTCATCCATTGTTCTATAACCCTATCTGTGAGTGTGAGGCATAGGACGGATTTCCTGATCATTTTATCTCAGTGTTCCACTCGATACTACAACATGAAATATGACGCAGTTCAGATGTAGGAAAATAAGTCGTGATTTGATCGCGATTACATCTTGGGGACCTACCGTTTGTTGTCATATTTCATAAAATGTTATAAATTGCTTAACTCTTAGGCTTTTTCTGGGATATGGGTGAAAAAACCATTATGCCTCAAACCTGTCAAGCAAACCGGACAATTAGATGGTCAAATTCATCTTCTTACGCTCATTATAAGTGCAAATGCTTTTACATAATTGGTTACGGAAAAAACCCTTTTCGCCCTATGCCCCACAGATGGGGTTACAGGACAATGATTAAATTCCACAGATGGGATTACAGGAAAACCCTTAAATGTAAGAGTGGGTCACTTCCGGATATGGATCTTTTACTTTTGGTTGGTACGTCCCCCGTTATCTGATACACTCCATGTTTTCTTTCTCTTCTGTTCTCTACGCAGGATTGTAACCTGATCATTCGTATGGATTGTTAGAGTTAACATAGGTGATCACGTGAAGGTCAGAGTATGAAAATAAGAGAGGAAATTTTAAGTGGATTAATCTGGGTACAACGACTCTAAAACACATCATCACCCCATTAAACCCACGTTAAGATGACTAAACCCCTGAGCACAATAATACTAATAGAAATGAAATATTGACAAAACAGACTCATGAGATATTCTAATAAGTCGACCAACAATATAACAAAAACAATGATGATTAAAAATCAAAAATAAAAAATAGTATGACTTGACAAAGAATATATATCTTTTTGTTCTGTATTTTCATAAATTATTCTTAATAATAATATAATTAATAAATAACTTTTTAGCTTAACTGAAAACTCCTAAACGTGAATAAAAACACTCACCTAAAACATAATCCCATCTTGAAATCGTTTCTAAGAAATTTTAACCTTTCTTCAAAATGCAGACCATTAAAACTTTTAAAAGATGTGCTTAAGATGTACAGTCTTAAAATAACTATACACCACTTTTAAAATACATTATTTAATATTAAAATTAAGTCTTTATATATATATATATATTTTTTTTTTTTTTTCAAAATAACGACAAACTTAAATATTGTTTTTTTTTTGTATTTTTCATTTTTTATTATTTTTAGTAAACCAATTTTTTAAAACTTTTATTTGGGTCAACAAACTTCAATAATATTTATTTTAAAATTATTTTTAAATTAGAACAACTATTAAATAAGGAGAAAAAAAATGCATGGTTACAGAATACAAGCGAGAGAGAGAGAGAAGAAAATTACAAAGTTCAAATATTCAAATTGTATTGTATTTTAAAAAAGAGAGCATTACTCATTTGATTATTCATAAATAATATAAACAGTTCTCAAAATGTCAGAATAGGTAAAAATACTAAAATTGTTCCGAAAATGTTAGTTCAGTTTAAACTCAACGTCAACCACATTCTTTTTATCCATTTCGAGCCCACTTGGGAGTGTAGAAGTTCGGACAGCTCAGGTATTATCGTAATGGCACCGATACTTCAGTTTTCAATAATTTATTTTTACAAATTAGCTGATTAGTCTACTATAGTTATTCTACTTAGAGTCATAAACAATAGTGTTTAATACCAGCAGATATTATATCACCAGCGGATTTGAAACCATAACACATCGTTAGATTGTTTTTTTCTATCATCTTAGTCATTAAGCTATACAGATATAGATAAATCAACAACACTATAACAACCTAAAATGTTTCCCTTATGAAAAATCTGTATCTCTCATTTATTAAAAATGCTCAATAAAGATATGTTCTCTCTTCATTCTCAACAGGGTGTTTCCACGAATCCTCACATCACGATAATCCCTAATTTTATCACTTTCCGTTTCCACTTTTCATCACTGCGACAATGTTTTGATATATGTATGTGTGCGTAAAATTTTTCATTTATTTTTCAATCAAAATTATTTAATTTTGATTATAATAAAAAAATTTCTAACCCTACTCAAAATTTTTATTTGGTATTATCTATATATTTGTGTGTGATAATCATTCAACAAAAATTTTTTTCTATTTTAAAAAATACTCTCTTTTATGTTAATACTGAATATCCCCTCCACAAAATGTTTTTGTTTCGTAAGATGATATGAAACGTATTCTAAAGCTGTCATCATGATGGTTGAGCCGTATTTGACGATTCAGGACTCATCGTCAACACCATTTCAATACTACATCAGCTAGTTATTACACTGTTTCAACAGTCAACAGTCAACAGTCAACACTTGTCTATGTATTAGTAAATATTTCTCATTTTGATTTTAATTTAGCTTGTTTTGCTATCGCGCAAAAAGAAAATTCTGAAGCAAACAAAAATTTTGATTGATCATAGCTAATGCTTTGTACAACACATAATTTTTTGTATGCAAATTTTCTCTCGGTATCAACACAAATATCCCCATCACAAATTTAGTTTGTTGGCAAGATGGTGAAGACAAAGAAAATAAAATATCTATCATTTAAAAGAACAGTAATGTAAATCGGTTGTGAAATAGTTCATATATTTGTACTGCAATTTTTTCAGTTGTTTGCAGATTAAATATATAACCAGGTCTGCCGGATTAAGCCACATTTTTCTCGATTTAGTTATCAAAATTATTAAAATGGTTACTTCTAAATTTTGGGCTAGATTTAATAAAAATAAATACCTTACTACATTATAAACTATACTGAATACTAAATTGATAAGACAGAAATATTTTTCTATCTGGTTTATATTTCCATACAAATAAATCAACAGTTTTATTTATTTTGTTTATTGAACAGTCGATAAATTCAGCATAAATCTGTAGGTCAAGTACAGGTTATTTTCCCTTTCGGGATCAGTAGATAGCTATTTTAAGTATATTGTAAGAAGTTTTAAGTAACTACAATTTAGTAGTTGAACTAATCTCTAATTAATTAAAATAATTATTTTATCTAAAAACGTTACAATGCAGGATCACATAGAAATCCACTTATATAATTCTTTACACAACTACTCAAGCTATGAAATATTTGGAATATCAAAATTCCAAATGTCTTTTAGTTGACCAGACCAACTTTCTTATAATTTTTCCAATTTTTTTTTTTATTTTACAAAAAATTTAAAAATGTTTTATTAAATTAATATCCATTAAGTATTTTAACCCAAATATATAATTTCGGAAAAAAAAAATATTGTAATCACTAACCTCAAAAAAAGAGAAAAATTTTTATACAAACAAAAAAAAAACTTTCATATTCATATTTTTTTTTATTTTTTATTTCATTTATTATTTTTTTTTTTGTAATGTTTTAATAATTTAAAAAATAAATTATTTTAGTATAAAAATGGGATGGGGAATTGAAAATTTGTAACGAAATCTTTACCTTTTCATTGAATATTTTGAGACAATCTAGTTGAATATAATGAATTTCTATTATCGTACTGTCGATCTGAATTCGATTTGGAATTATTGTATTTGTTGACTTCAAAATGTATATAGCAGTAAGTTTGTCTAGTAATAATATTATTGTATCGGATTGTAAAAGTTCATTCCAGTCACATGCAGCTTAATAATTATTCAAAACCCAAATTACTTGCATATGAATTCAGTTTTATTTATTCTATAGCAAATTATCCACATTATTGTTTGTTAAAAAGGTGTAAGCAGCTGTCGATATTATATAACTATTAAAATTAAAAGTTAATATATAAAAATAAATACAAATATAAATTTAATTTAATATATTAAATATTATAATGTTATTTAGTTTAATGTATTTTCATGTACAGTGAAAACCCTCTAAGACGGAATATCACAGGACCAATATAAATTTCCGTTTTACAGAATTTTGTATTGTAGAAAATTTATAGGGAAGTTAAAATAAGAGGAAAAAATTTGTTAAAGTTATTTTTAATAGATAAACAAAAAATTATTGCATTTTATTTCATTTTTATAAAAAATTCATCACATACATATAACAAAACTAATAACATAACAAAATCATAAAACATTGTACTATTCCAAGCGTATAAAAAACAACAAAAATTATATGACCATAAAAAAAAATTAAAAAAAATCAATTGCAAGTAACTCAGTCTTTCTTCATAAAATCCGTAATACATTTCTGTTTCATCTTTCTTTCAGCTGATTTTGTTGTAATAAATGTGATTTTCGATTTCGCAACCAAAGTATATAAATCATCATTACCGCATTGTCTACTATAAATATCTAAACATTTTATTGCCTTTAGAGCCTCTGCAATGCTAATTTCGGGCTCAATATCTTCTTCGTCATCCTCTTCGTAACTATCTAAAATTTCTGGGATCGGCAAAACAGATGCTTCAATAATATCACTTAAATTTGTTGAATTACATTCTGTAAAAACATTGTCATCTACACTAACGTGATTTGTTGCTGAACAAATGGCTTCACCAAATGCTAAATCTATTAAGTTCTGTATTTCTAATATTGATTGCTCATTTTGATTATTCATTTCTAGCTCAGTATATTGTAGTATCAAATTTAAATCCACACTTTAGAAAACTTTTTACAATTGTTGAGGGTAATATTTGATCACAAGCAGTTTTAAGAAATTGAATTGCATCTAGGATTGAAATTTTTTTTGTCAATGTTGAGATCGTGTTACAGTTTTCCATTTCAATTAATAAATTTTTCATCATAAATTTCCGATAATTGCATTTAAATGCTGCAATTATTCCTTCATCTAACGGTTGTAATTTGGAAGTTGTGTTTGGAGGCAAGTAAACTAAATGTATATGCGATAAATTTAAATTCGGGTGAGAAGAAGCGTTATCAAGGAAAAGAAGAATTTTTATGTCTTCGGATTTCATTTGTTTATTTAAATTTTTCAAATACTGCTCAAAAATACAACCAGTCATCCAGGCTTTTTTATTATAATAATAATCAACACCTAATTGATTTGTTTTGATATTTTTAAAACATCGTGGACGTCCATTTGCCTATGATAAGGGGTTTAATAATTTTTCCATCACCAAATACCGTAAGTAGGAGAAACTAAGCATAAAACATATATGTCAAACTTCATGTTATGATATTAAAAGTCAAAAGTACAGTGTTTCCACCAAAAAAAACTATATAAATATGCTTACCGCTGAAAAATATTCAAATTTATCATTTTTTAATCAACAAAATTTTTACAAAAAAAAAAAATTTCGTTTTAAAAGAGTTTTTTTGTCTGGAATTTAGTGTGAGGATCCCAAAAATTACGATTCCGTTCCGTGTCAAAGATTTCCATCTTAAATGCACTAATTTCAGCACAAGCTAGTTTCGCGGGTAAATTTCTTCAGTCTTAGTGGATTTTCCGTCTTAAGGATTTCTGTCCTAGAGGGTTTTCACTGTATTAATTAACTCCTTAGTTAATATCAAATATAATAATCCAGAAAATTATTACCATGTGGCATACTTTTTACTTTTTATATTCATTTTAAATTACTGGTACATTCCTGCTACCTACCCTATTGCTAATTATGAATTACCGGTATACCGGGAGTCTCCAGCCACACCAGTTGATAAATTTCAATTATATATTGTTCGAAAATTGCCTAGATCGCACCTATTCTGTAATAAACGCATAATTCTTTACATATTTTTTACCTGTTAAAGATTTGTACCTTATCCTCCAAGGTTTATAGTTGAAATCATAATAGAAAAACAAAAATGTATTAAATTCCTTCGAGCATATCAAGAAATACAGAGCATATATACGTACACTAGTAAAATAATGTAGTTTTATATAAATTACAAAAAAAAAATGAAAAAAAAAAAATGTTTGGAGCAAAAGTCTAAAGTTTTCCTATTCAGGCTTGAATGTTCAAATACAAAATATAAAAATGAAAAAAAAAAAACAACTAAAAAAGGATCAAACGAAAAAGTTTTCTCTTAAAAAAAAAATAAAACATTTTTTTTCCTATTATATTTGTTTTTTGTTTTTGTTTTATTATTTTAGAACTATTTAACTTTTTGTCGAATTGGTTGAAGTTTAGAATCATGTTTATAAATTTTAAGGTTTAGGTACAAATTATGAAATTTAAACCAAATGAAAGAACCAAAAAAAAAAAAAACTTAAAGGTTAGGTTTGAAGTCGAAATCCTTTTTTTTTTTTTTCTGTTAAGTTTTTGAAGTGTTTTTAAATGCGGTTTTGTCACTATTTTTAATTTTTTCATTTTGTTTGGAAGACAAGAGCCCTTCTCATAAAACAAAAAAAAAAATGGAATGAAAAATGTGTACAAGAACTTTTAAAAAAAATTTAAAATAAAAAGAATTTATTTTTTTTTTTGCCAATGTAAGCCAACTCTTAAACATTTTAGAATGTTATATCATATTTTGAAGGAATGGAAATTTAATTTGTTAACATTTATATTTCGTCGGGAATCTAAAACTTAAATTTTATTAATTTCAAATTTTTTGATATTATTATCAAAATCTGATTCAAAGTTCTAAAGGGTATCAAAAGTAGTTTCCCGATAGTCAAAATATTTTTTTATGATTTAAATATAACAATAACTAAGGCAAATTATGAAATATTTGACCAAATATAGAATATCAAAATTCCAAATGGTTTTTAGTTAACCAGACCAACTTGCTTATAATTGTATAGTAATCAGTGAAATTAATGAATACGTAACAATGAAATAGTGAAAAAATATTTTGTTTTTATCGTGAGACTGTTATAGCGTTGTTGATATTTCTAATTAAGGTTTTGAATTTAAAATAATAAAGTTAAAAATTGAAATTTTATTAATATTAAAAAAAATTATATTAAGAAACAATAAATAAATCAAAACCAAACTAGAGAAATGCAAATAACGCACAAATAAATGTAAATCTAAAATTAGGTTGAATCAGAATGAAACCAGAGATGGGAACACTTTTACATTAACATTATTTTATAATGTATTTAAAATAATGCATTATTTTTCATATAATGCATTAAAATTAATTGTTTGCATTATTAATTAAAAGTAATGCATTACAATAATAATTAATTATATTCAAAAATAATACATTACTTACAACATATTGTAAACTTAATTCAAATTATTTGAATTACTTTTGAATTATATCGGAATTAAAAATATAATTAATTGAATTATTAGAATTCTTGTTGAATTATTTTTCAATGGTAATTCAGATAATTCAAAAGTAATTCAAATACATAATTTACATCATAATGCAGTGCATTATTTTTGAATATAACACATTATTTTCATGAATTAGTATAAAAAATATTCATTGTTAAAAAATTAATGCATTATTATATCTAATTAATAATTAGGAAAAGTAATGCATTAAAAAAATATGGTAAAATTCCCATTTTTGAATGATACAGTGAAAAATAGCAGCAGCAGTAAAATAATTATGTTTAATTTTGTTTATTTTTCTTATTTTGTTCAAAAAAATAAATACAGATCCGTACAATATGTTTAAATTGATTTTAATTAAAATATTAAGCATAAAATGTTATAATTTCGAAACTGAATTTGTTTATTAGATTACAATTCCTATAACTTTATGTAAAAATTTTGGGAATACCGCCACAGTAAAATAGAAAGGAAAAATTTGATGTATTTATTTTACTGATTGTTATAAGATCATAAAATAAAGCAGTATTAAGCTTCAAGTTTAAACAAGCCAATTTTTCACCTCTATAGGTCAAATTTGAAGTGAATTATTCTGTCTGTAAGTAGCAAGTAGTAAGCTTTAAATTAAAATAACTGCAGAAATATTTTTGATAACAAAACCACAAAACCATATTTTATTAATTTTGGGAATAAATTTTCTGAATAATTGTATAATACATTTTGATTTAAAATATGGCAAAAAAAATATACAAATATTTCCATTTTCATTAAAATCTCCTTCAAAGCTCTAAAGGGTATACACAGTAATTTCCCGATAGTCAAAACATTTTTTTATGATATAAATATAACCGTAACTAAGGAAAATTATGAAATATAGAATATCAAAATTCCAAATGGGTTTTAGCTAGCCAGACCAACTTGCTTATAATTTTATAGTAATCAGTGAAATTAATGAATACAAAAATATACAAAAGTTTCCATTACTGGTGTTGTAAAATTGAGATTTGGAAAAATAAACAGCAAATTTTCCAAATGAGAATTCTCTACTAAATGAATTAATGGAATCTACTAAAAATTAAATTTAAAAATAAAGCTATACACATGAATTTATTATTCAAATATTTTCTCCATAATCGTTGAAAATTATTAAGACTTCAGTAATTGAAATCGATTTATTTTTTTATAAATAATTACATAAAATTTAATTTCGTAACAACAAATCCACAAGTGCTAACTTCTATACTACTGAAATCCCCAAGTGGTCCTAACTGGTTTCAAAAACTAATTTATTATAAAAACCGGTAAAATGCAGAACATACTTCCATCTTATGTATTCCTCTCCATCAATAGAAATGCTCCATTAAACAATTTGAAACATTTCAAAACGATCCTGTACAGATTCATTTCAGACTTACTATCAAATTCTCTCAATGATACACTTCCCCATCAATCTTATCCTTCCATTCACAAATATCGATTAATTCTTTTCTAGTGTTGGGCTACAGTGTAAAATAAAAATACTTGTTTTTTCAACACAACCCCTTCACATTTGTATTTTATGTTAAAAGTTAACTAGAATTTTTGTAATTATAGGTAAAATTTTGTATAGGTAGCTAAAAAAAAAAATATTATTGATTTCGTCATGAATCAGAGAATTCTTGAGTTAAGTCACATTATTTAGATATCAATATAAAAAAAATTTATCCTATGAAATTGTGTATGAAAATTTTGCTTTGGTGGAATGGCACAACGGATCCACTAGTTTTTATTATAGAATTATTATTTAGTAGACATTTTGTTTCAACCTATTTTGTTGTAATATTTCTTTGTAAAAAATATATATTTTCGTCGCGACAAAAAATTTTACATTTGAATTTTTTTTATTATTTTCTTCGGTATTGCATGCACCGGTATTGCATGCGTAAATAATTTATCAGTGGTATTAGAATTTTCCAATTTCGCTCAAGATTTTAGTTATATGTGATAATATAACAAATACAAAATGAAACTGATCGTGTGTAGTGTATTCAGAGAATTATTTTTTTTAGGAAATAAATGAATCGGGGTGGGCGAGATTATAACAGTCAATAATCCATGAGACTTCTGAGCTCAATCTAGCTTTGTTTGAATTCTTTTCTCCAAAATATGCACTTATTTACACGACGTAACATAATCCAAGTCTGAAAAAAAATCCAAATTTGAGTATTTTAAAGTACGTGTGATATATGGTTTGCCAAATTTAACGTTAAGCTAAATTTATATGAATAAAAAAATTGAGTCCTCAAAATGACAATGTGGTCTGTAGGTATATTATCCCGAAATATGTGAATTTTATTATAAACTGGAATTTGTTATGAAAATTAAAGACTGACACTTCATACTACCAACTTGGGTATTCTATTCGAGGCAGATTGTCGCAGCTACAATAAACATGATGAGATAGAAAACTCTTATATATTTCTTTGAATATTTTCTTTGTACTGTCGAGCGTTAACTAGAATCAGATTGTGAATTTTTCAGTCAGGCTTGCCTTAATAATATAGAGCTTATGCCATGAAGCAAAATTAATGATCTAATTTAATTTCTCAACCGTATATTGAATAATGAGAAATGCTCCATAGAAGGAAATTTTCCAACTCCAAGCTAAAAGTAAAAGAACTTGTAGAAAATTAATTTTTTGCACGATGTCGATTCGCTTATTATAGTCTATAACTAGGGGCCCCTGTTGAGTAATTATAATTCAAATTGAAGTATTAGGTTTTGTGTAAAAATTGTGAGCCTAATGGTTTGTTCTATATCAGAAAATCGCATGAATGAATTTTATTTCCCTTATTTTTGGTTGATTTTTTTTTTATAATTTTGAGGCGAATTGTTGACAGCTAACTACATTATAATTAATATGATGACTTAAAAACATCGACAGAGCAAACAAATTCATAATTTAGTGCAATGCTACACAAATTTTTTTTTTTAAATTAAGGATGAAGAAAATGGTAAATAAAATAAAAAAATTACTAACACATGACATGTTGGGTGGCGCAGTAGGTATGTCGCCTTCCGAAAGATTGCAGGTTCGATACCCGATGATGTAAAAAAATGCTTTATGGGTTTTTCGACCTGTTCCCCTTCGCCATTGGGATAAAATAAATTACAAAAAATGATTGAGAGTAATAATCTGGTAACAAATTAAATAAATGAATACTATTTTATTTAAGAAGGCTTAGCTTCTGACAATGGCAGAAGATTTCTACCCTTTATAAGTTTATAAGCCAGTAATTTGATAAATAAATGCTCGAAATATTGTAGATATTGTGGTATAGAGTTGCAGTACAGTATTTAATTAAGCACGAAAAAGTGATTCTACCTAAATTACTGTCAAGAGCATGAAAAAAAAACGATTGAACTAAAGTCATATATTCAAAGACAATATCAAAATAAATTTTTTTTTTCGAAAGATCATATGTTAAGTAAATTGCATATAGTTAGACCAATAAAAGACCATAAAGACCAATAGAATTAATTGATCAAAGGAAATATTGTTATTCTTTAAATTCAATTTCTTCCTTTTCCAATCTAACACTACTGTACTGAAATAATATATTACTAGCTATTCCCGGCGTAACATTCGTAATTGAAAATTTTGACCGCTAATAGTTTTGAAGAAAAACTTTTATATAAGGCAGCGTTTTTGAATTGTGTTTATAACGTATAAATGATGTTCATTAAAGTTTGACGTCCGACTTTGTCATAGAATGTCATAAATTTTTTTTTTTAAGTAATAGTGCTCGACACGCACTTTCGTATTTCGTAAGTTGAAAAAGTGAATTTTGCGAGAAAAGGTATTTATAAACTCCTAATTGTGTTATGCCAATATATTGAAAGATATACATTAAAAAATACAAAAAATGTGTATTAAATATTATTATTATTCATCAATACAAATAATACTTGAATAATTGATTTACTATTTAAATATTTATATTTCATAAATGTTCTGAAATTACACTATTACACTATTTATATTTGTTTATAAGTATTTATTATTAGTACTCGTCACGCATATTCGTATCTTCGTATTTTGCAAGTTTAGAAAGTGAATTTTGCATGAAGAAATATAGTATACTTTGCAACTATTTTTGTTTATCTTTGAGATATGTAATTAAAACTTTTGAAATAAAATTTGATGTAATTGCAATAAAATTTGTAAATGTAATAAAAATAAGTAAAACAAAACTTTAATGAAACAAAATCTGATGTTTAAACGCTCCCTAACAGAGACTATTAATAGAGACGTACATTTCAACAAAATGTGGCAAACAGAGATGTCGCTGGCAGTATAGATATGAAATTAAATGCATTTAAACTAAATACATACCACACCCACATTAAAAACACATTAAAATAGCCATAGATACGTTTTTTGTGTTTTTTTTATTATCATAATAGCCCTAACTATTTAAGAACTCAAAATAAAAAACAAAACATTTATTTATAAAATTTATATTTTTATTTCACTTCTTTTAAATTTTGGTTTTGACGTTTTGGTATGATGAGGTATGACCATTATAGTAAAGGTTATGATTGGTTACGACTTTGTTAAATCACATCGAATCATATAAGCCATTTAACGAAGTATCATATGACATCATATAACGCCTTAAGACTATTATAGTTAGGGGTAAAGCCAATAATTATGCTTTTTCTCTTATTGTTCAGTTGTTATTGACGCCTTATGACTATTATAGTTACGGGTAAAGCCAATAATTAAGCTTTTTCTCTTATTCTTCAGTTTGTATTGTTATCCCGCTAGGGTCTCTGATGTAGGTAAGGGTAGTCTGTGATTTTTCTTTTTAAAGTTTTTTTAATTTTTATGTTTACTAAATTTGCCGTGTATTGAATTGGAACTGATAATAATGTCAAAACATATTTTGTTTTTATTGTTTTTAGCAGATCATAAATTTCGGTTTATGATTCTCCATGTACAATATAATATTTACTCAATGCTACTGCGCATTTGAATTTATACTTTTGAATTATTTGTTAATAAAATAAATAAATTTCAATTTTTGGAATTTGTGAACATTTTCTGGGTGAGGTAAAAATTATTTTCTTAATTTACTATTTGTTTTACCGGTAAGTTTTTTTGCTGTAATATCGTAATATCGTAATATTTTAACAAAACTATTATAATAATATTCTGATAATTCGGTTTTTCTCTTTGCTACTTTGTTTTTTTTTTTTTTTAATTAATTCATGTAATCAGATAGTCAATGCTATTCCTCAATAGGTGAATTGTTTTTAGGTTAATATTAATTTGTTTTTGGTTTTATTTGGTTTTATTGTTTTGTGGTTTATGTCTTTAAATAAAATTTTTCACACTATCGTAATTCTTAATAGTTCTCATAAAGTTGTCTAATCTAGTTGAAAAAAGCTTCGTGTTGTAAAATCTTTGTGAAAAGTTTAACAGACGTTTAAGCGTATTAATATATAAGATTATATTATCTGAAAGTATTACAATATGTAGCTACTGCAATCAATTCGATTAGGATACTATTTATAAAATTAAAATAATCAATTCAAGTAAAAGTAGAAGGCAATTATTACGCCCTCAGGCAATAACACAAATTAATTAATTAATTCATTAATTTCAAAATGAAAATAAACCATTCTACAATCTCATTTACAAATACAAAAACAAAATTCACATATAAAAAAAGGAAACGAAATAATAATTCCTGTTATCCTTTTATTTCATCATTGAATTTTAAAAGTAATATAAACTCAAATTTTTCTTATAAATTGTTCAAAGAAATTCAAAGAATCCTTATAAATTATGTTAGAATAATAAAATGATAAAAAAAAAACAAAAAAAAAAAACAGCAAAAAAAATAATAATTTTTATTTCGAAGTTAAGCAGAAAGCATTTATATAATACTTAAAATAAAATATACTCAATGAAAATAATATAGTATTATGGTACCTAATAGGAAAATTCGAAGGATGAGTTTTTTCTTTTTTTTTTCTTCTATTTCTAATTCTTCAACTTTATTTCTTTATTAAATGACGTTCTTACTTAAAAAAATATATGAAATTCCAAAACAAAAAAAAAAAAATACAAAAAAATGTAATAAAAAAAAACAAAAACAAAATGTTTATTTCTTTAACATTTCTATATACAAACATATATTATGTATATTAGTAAATAGGTATGTTCATAAATACATATATTTGGAAGGACATTTTTCATAAGGATATAATATGCTCTGTTAAACAAAATGTAAAAACCCATGTCAAAATATTTGATGGATGAAATTAGATATAAAGGATTATTAAATGGTTTTCCAGTTAGCTTTTTATTTGTCCTTACTAAAAAACCAAAAACACAAAAAACACAAAAAATATAAAATAATAATCAAAAAATAGAAATTAAAAACATAAAAAGAAAATAAAAAACAAAAAAAGAACAAGAAATAAAAAAAAAGGATGACAACAAGTATATATTATATACTAAAATATAAAACGAAAAATAAAAATAAAAACAAAAATAATTAAAACAGAATAAGAAAACTTTTTTCATTTACAAAAAGGATTATATTTCTGCTAGATTAAATTTAACACAACATTATATTTAATACAACAACAACAACTACAAAATACAACAACACAAAATATTCGAATGTTAAAAAAAAAAAAAAAAATTAACAAAAACTCCAGTTAATTTGAAACTGATGGTACTCCATATGCCCAAAAGTAATTTTTTTAATGAAAATAATAAAAAATAAAAACGAAAACAAAAACAAAAAATAATATTCAAAAATAAAAAAACTCAACAAATAACACCAACACCTAAAGGAAAGTTTCTTAGTTTTTAAATTATACATTTTTAGTGTTATTTTAATATTGTTATTGTCTAGCTTCTGAATTTTAGACCTTAAGCGATTGTGAGATGTGATGCTTCTATAATGTGAAATAATTGATATTAAACCCAAAACCATCGATACATGGCTTTAATGTAGGTATAGCTGCATAAAAAAACATTTAAATACACTACCTACTTCAACGAAATTTTTTTCTTCGGTCTGAAAGGGTTAAAATTAATTCAGGTTAAAATAAAATAAATATTGGCGTGTTAACGGAACTCTGCAATATCTGCAGTATATTGACATTTTTTCATACAAACCTCCGCTATGCATCTTAATTACATTTTCTATCTATATGTTCATGCATATTTAAGTTTTGCAGGAGGTTTTTATGATGTCCAAACCAAAGCAGTTCGGTGTTTACGATGTTTACACAAAACCAGAGGTCGGTTGATATTCTTTTAATAAGCTTTTGGTATTAACCAGAATACTCCAACGATCAGGGATTGGTGATATATATTTCATATCCCGCCCTTCTACATCTATAAATTGGTATATAAAATGTCAAGATACAATAGCATGCGTTAAATAAATAATCTATATATTAGTAAGGTCGAGTCTCGACTTTTTGGTGATAAAATTCGGTTATAACAATAAAAATTTGATATACTTTGAATTACTTTTTGTTTAATTATTTTTTCTTGATGTTTTTGAATCGAATGTGAAATATTTATGTTCAGTTCATCAACTGATGGGCACAGGTTTTATAGCTCCTGAGCACTTTATCTTTTTAGATAAAAATGGTCATATTCAAACCAAAATAATGTCCCTGTACACTATATCACTATAGTATATGGACTATATGTAAAACTATACAGTATAACCCGGGCAAAATTAATGAAGAAAATTTGAGATATGACATGCTTATACCGGACAAAGACAAATTTATAAGTGAGAGAATATTAGTGGTTCGAAAATACGTATAGTTATCATTCTTTCTCGTTTTAACTAGGTTAAGCAGTTTTAGTTAGGTTTAGTTAGGTCAGCAGGTTTAGTTAGATTAAGTTTTATCTTAAGCAATACAAAAATTAATTGGTTTTTACACACGAGGTTTTTCTAATACATTTATATAAGAACTCAAGTAAATTAAAACAAAATAATAACAATAATAATAATAATCATAAAACATAAATTAACATAAAAATCCCACTATTACTTTAAATGTTAATAAGAATATCAAAAGAGCTATTTTTTGTAAACTTTATCTAGGCTAAGTAACTATGGGTATATACTATACAATGGGTAAAATAAAGTTTAAAAAAAATGCTAATCTACACTGGAGACAATCCATTTATTTATTTTTTTAATATTGGAATAAACTTTAGTTGTGCCTACAGTATTTACTCTATAGACAATTGGGAATAAATTAGATAAATAATTGGCATCCAACATAATAATTTTATTGATATAACTGCTCTGGTGCACTCTTATAGCACTATTATAAACACTCTTATAGAAGTATGACTATTATATAAAATTAACAATATTGATCATCGTCGTTATAAATCGTTAAATAGAGAGAGAATAAAACGATTAGTACCGAATGAATTTACCGCCAAAATTTTCGTGCGCTCTGGCCTTCTATAAAGCCGCATTGATTTATATGATTGGTTGCAATGCAGTATAGTCTTATTTCTATATCTTGTTTTTTTTTTTTTTTAATAGACAGAGAGTACAACCATATAAATCCGCTGAAAATTAGAAAATTGAATCAAAATTAACATCAGTGACGGAAAAATACATTCAAGTCAGTAAAGTTATTTGTTTTTTACTTTTGATTTGTTGGTTAAAGTAATTCTCAAATTAATTGAGCCAAATACTTAAGTAGTTGTTGAATTGGTATGCAAAGATCAACCCAATTAATAGATGTTCCAGTACATTCCTAATTTTCGAATTACCATTTTCAAATCTATTAAAAAATTTACATGGATAATCTTTCTCTCTCTTTCTAATAATACCATTTTGAAATATTTTCAACTATTAATACAATTCAATGTTAATACACTTTGTGACTTGCAAAATACAGTAAAACTGTAAAATTTTCAATGTAGCATCTTCCAAAATGTATAACAAAAGCTCTTGACTTTGTACATTATTGCAAAATGTTTAAAATACAAAGCGAAAACGTAAAATAAGAGCAGAGTGTTTAGCGAAAAAATGTAGACTACATTTTGTATTCATGTCATAGATAAAGTACTTTTTAGGTACCCTGTTTTGTTTCCTAGCGAACAATTATACAATGAACAATATTTAAGTTTTAAACCATATGCAAAATAGAATTGTATATGATTGCATTTAAGATAGTCAACAATTAGCTATATAAAGCATAATTTCATACTGAATAGAATGGTAGATATCCACCACCACAACACTAGGAATAAGTCAAATTTTTATTTAAGTCTTTTCAAAACAAATAACCAGAAAATTGATTGTCTTTATAACTGTTTAAAAATATATAATAAATTACCATCAGAATTAAAAAATATTAATAACGTATATGTTTTTAAAATGGAAATAAAGAAGTATATTTTGAGCCAAATTTAATTTAATTTACTTATTTAACCTTTATAAAATTTTTAATTTTAAGATTTTTGAATTTCTATACTTAAGTTTAATTATAAGTTAATGTTAATGATTCATTTTATTATATTTTTCTTTTAAATTTTTCTTTGTACATATTAGTTTTTTTTTCCTTTCTCATCTTTCATATATTTTATAAGTTAATTTAGTCTAAACTAAAAAACTAATGTGTATTTAGATAAAACTTAAGATTTTAACTTTAAGCTTAAAATTTAAATTTTTTCAATTTTGGTACTAATGGAAAGGTATTTCTTTTTATTTTATGTATATATTTTTTTATTTTTTTAATTGCTAATTTTAGTTTTAATTATTTATTATTCAAAAATATTTTGAAGATCATACGGCCTATGGCTAAGATCAAAATTTAAATTTTTATTTGTAATCTCAATTAGTTGTACTTTTGAATTAATAAAGAAAAAAAAAGTTATCAGAATTAATTAAATTATAGGTTAGAATATATTTTGGGTGGCCAAATGTAATGAAAGATGAACCAAATTAATTTTATCGAAAGATAAATAAAAAGTCAGACTGCTACCGATTTATATTACAAAAATACAAAATTATAATTGAAACGTCAAAATGTATTATATGTGTATTTACATGGTCAAAATGATATTCCAAATTGTAGTAAAAGTTTTATTATATATTTAGAACGAAGTGATTATAAAAGCTTTCTACTAACGAACTCTATTTAAACTGTATTAAAACTTTTTATACTGCATTTTATACTGCAACTAAATTAAAGCAAATCAAACTGAATTGAATAGTGTAATTGTATAGTAAAAAGACTAATCGTTAGACTAATTATAACATAAAATGTTGGAAGTCACCTTCTGCTACTATTCTATAGTTTTGAACTTGTGTTTTTGTATATTTTTCTTAAAACTGTTTAATTCAAGAATGTAAAAAACTATGAATTTGTTTGAATCATCATTCTAGAGATATTATTCTATACTATTATTCTATATTAAGTGATATTATATTTTAAGTACCAATGAAACATAGTTATACCTAATTTATAAAAAAAATCGTTTAAGGTCTAATATGTTATGGACAGTGACCAAAATCAAACCTCATTAACACACAATTTTTTTCACATAGTTTATCACATCTCCTATAACTATGGTATACATTATAAACCAATTTACAAAATAATAATTTATTTTATATTTTTAATATTTTTCTAAAAGAATTAAATTACCGAAAATTACATGTAGAATGAAGGAAAAATTAATAAATAAAAAATAGAAAAACCAAAATTACAACTGAAAAATATTTTATTCTCTTCTCAGAAAAATTTCATAACTTTAGTAGGAAAAATGATGACGGTATGTTATATAAATAGTTAGTATGTATAGCAAAAGCCCAACATCTTTTTAAACCAATATATTAAATATAGTATGCATATAATTGTATCTATATCTATATATATATATATATAAAAATTAAATAGAATTTGAAAAAAATAAAATAAAACTTTAAATATCATCAGGGTAGTATTATACATGCATATATATGTACATAAATTATATATGTATGGGGTTAAAGTTGTACATAAATGGCAAACACATTGTACAAGAAAGGATTTTATTAAAATTTATTAAGCTGTCATCAAGTTTTTTTTTCCCATTTTTTTTTATATGTTCTTTTTTTCCTTCGTTAACTTATTACATGATTATTTTATATTTATATATGTTAAAAATTGTCCTTTAAATGTTTTTATAATTAATTTTATTTAAATAATTTTAGAATAAAAAAATTAAAAATGAACAAAAAAAAAAAAAAGAAAATATTTAAAATGATCCATTCTTTAAATTGAATAGAAATCTAAATTGGATCAAGTTTATTAAAATAAGGACTAAAGTTTATTATAATATATTCTATATAATTACTTAAATAATTTAATTTTTAGTTTTTTTCTTTTTTTTTATTATTGTTAATTTTATTATTAATAAAATTATTTTCATACGCATAATTTAGTTTTAGATTATAGAAAAATGTTCATTAAAATCATAAATATTTTCTACTGTTGTAACATTTTAATTAAAAAGAATTATTTAAAAATTCAAATTTTTGTGACATTTTTATTAAAGAATATAAACATTTTTTGGGTTTTAATTTTAATTGATTGTATTCATAAAAATAACTCTGTATTCATTTTCATTTCATTAAAAAAATATTAAAAATTACATTTAGGAATAATTTACACTAAAATAGAAAAATTAATTTCGATTGAATGAATGAATTTTAATTCAAAAATTACGTTGTATAATGTGAGCTGAGTTAGAAGCAATGACAAATTATTGTATTTTGTTATTAAATGTTATTAAAATTAAATATAATGTGTGAGTTGTAAATATTAGTTGAAAATTCAATCAAAGAAAACAATCATGATTTACAGTCATTCAACACTGAGAAACACTGTTGAATTTAACCCTGGAAAGGTAATCATATTTTACTATTGCTTAAAGGTAAACATGAATAAATTTTACTCCATTTTTCTTAAACTTTATGAAAAAGTTTAAAAACGATATCTGAAATATTATATTTAATTTCAGGAAATTAATTCAATCAATATTAAATCCTTGAACCATACATGCGATTAATTAACGCAACAAATAAATCACTTCTCTTCTCTCTGTTCTTGTTATTTTCTGTAATATGACTTCAATTTGAATTTTATTGTATTACTCGTTTAATTTGCAGTTGCATCGAGCTAATTATCGTAAATATGAACCAATTAATAGAATCTCTCTGTAATACATGTAAACCCCATATTAACGTTTCTTAATTAAATAATCTGTATTATTTGTGTAACTGAAATTTGTGATAAATCTTTGATCTGTCTTCTTAATTGAAGTTATTTTCATTTTTGTTTTAAATGATTGTATATAAGATTTTTTAATTTTGTAATATAAATTTTTAATCTTTGTCAACTTTATTATTAATTTATTTTCTTTATTATTTTTTGAATGTTTAATTTTAACTTTTAATTTAATTAAGAATAAATCATTGTATCTTGATTGAATTAAGCTCGTAAATGAATAAATTAAGGTCAATTTATGTTCTAATTCCAGATTACGATCTAATAATATTTTTAACTCATTATTATATATATATTATTCTGCATTTATCTGGATGTTTGTAAGTTCGACGGAACGCTCCAACACATACACAAATTGCATATGAATACAAATGCATATATATACAAATTGCTTTGGTGCTTTTTTTTAACCCCTGTCTACCATGCTGAACCTTTGCAGGAAAAATTGATTACATGAACTATATTTTTTTAATTTAATGTTAGTGTTCTTCGCAAATAATAAGGAGAAATAAAAAAAAATAATAATAATATAAATAAAATTTTTTTTGATTTATAATAATAAGGACTAATAGAAATTTTAGCAATAGTTTAATATGGATAATAACCAAAAGGCAAACAGCGTTTAACACAAAAAAAAACATAATTCACTCAAAGGTTATTCTTATTACTTAAAATTATACACAATAATATACATGTGTATCAGCATATTTGTATTGTATAATATTATACATTATACTACTTTATTGCTTCTACATTTTGTTTTTGTCATTATTGTGTGCGTAACTCACTTCACTCAAAAGAAATTATTTTTGTTTTTTTTTATTATTTGCTGTATTCTGTATGTTCTGTATGCTCCATTCCAAAAATATTATTTTATTTTCAGTGTTAAGTGTTCGCTATTCACTTCACTGTTCAGGTTCACTGTTCAATCAATAGAACTTGATAGAAGTAGAGTAGGATAATAAACTCTACTTCTACGTCGGATAATAAAACATTGCTTTTTTTAAATTGAAAATTATTGATAAAAATGTTTTTGTATTTTTTGTAAATTTTACCAATTTAGATACAAAATTTTGAATATTTTTTTAAAAATAACACAATACCATTCATATAGCAAAAAAAGATCCCTATAAAGTATACAAAAGATAAAATTTATATGAAAATAAGATCCCATTCTTAAATTTGCTCTCCCAGAGGCCACAATAACGCTAATAGGGTATAATTTATACTAAATGGAACCTAACTAACGAATTATAACTAAATGGAAGTGAGTACGAGTATACCATACAAAAATACAAACATTTTATACAAATTTGTTGGTATGGTACTTCTTTTTCTGTTATATAAAAAAAAAAAAGATTAGTGTTAGGCCAATATAGTTTTTTTAAATAGAAAATTAGTAAAATCTTTGTGTATGAAAAAATAAAAGGAATCAAAATCAATCTTAATAAAAATAACAATATTTTTGCAATTTAAACTTTCTTTTACTTTATTACCGTATTCTATTATTACACAGAAAAGTATTGTTGTTAAATTATTTGAAAAAAAAAACAATAATTATTCATGTTTCTGAAATATTGAAAATGTAGCAGTAGTTTGTAATATATGAATATATGAAATTTTCAAAAAGTACTAACACTAGCAATCAAAATAATTTCCATTAAAAAGAGAGAAAATATATTGAACGAATATATTCATCTATTAATAATATACATGTGTATCAGCATATTTGAATTGTATAATATTATACATTATACTACTTTATTGCTTCTACCTTTTATTTTTGTCATTATTGTGTGCGTAACTCACTTCACTCAAAAAAAAATTATTTTTTTAAGGAAGGGTGTGGTTAAGTAGGTAAGAATCCTACATACAGTGTCAAGCTACGGGGCTCATTGTATCTTTCTGAAGATCCCCACCAGCCTACGAAAAATAAAAAAAATAAAAAAATTGGCAAAGTTTTGACTACAAAACAAAATATTTCTTTTATGTGTTTTAGAAAATTAAAAAGTGATATAAACATAAGTACTGTAATTTCGAAATAAAGAATCTAATGAAAGAAAAAACGAAACCAGGATTTATTTTGCTTCCGTCATTTATGACAGGTTACAAAGCTAGTAATATAATATCAGTGTAATTGAACTAATTATAGCAAGTATGAACCATTAAATAGAATGATGTCTTCATGTCAACTCATACAAATCTCATATTAACCTACTAATACCAAAGCAATCAATAATTTGTTGTTTGTTAATGAAATTGCATCCTATAATATTTATTGGTGTCAAAATATTTTAAAAGAATACATGTTTACAATATAATTTTTATTAATTTGAATTGAATAAATTTGAAACGGCATTTTTAAATATGTTAAATATTGTGATTTATTTAAATTAATCACATATGCTTTTTTTTTTGTATTTATTAAAAATTAGAATAAGTTTTTAGTTTTGCGTTTTCTTTATTACATAAAAATATAACAATAAAAATAAGATATTTGTTTGGCCTTCATCACATATAGGTATACGTATATTGCAATTAGAAGAAAAAGTGGTGATGTATCATCTTTTTCTGTAATTACAATTATTACTACAGTACTTCGGAATGAACCGAAATTAGATTTGAATTGATTTTATCTATTTAGCAAAACGTGTGTAAAATTTCTTTATTATTTACGTAAACATGAGTAAAATTTAGTCACCGACTTTCACTAGAACTTCTATTCCGCTCAACACTCAAATACGAATTATTTATTTTTGTGAACTTAAAAATATGACGAAAGAATAAGTTCAGTTACATGATTTCAAAAAAAATATTTGCTTCGTAATATGCTTATGTCAAGTTGAATTGTAGTAACTATAAATGGAAAATAGTATATTTAATTATTTTTTGTATACTAATTTACTACTTACTACTTGGTACTTATTTCATAAAATTTAATTAATAGAAAGGACATTTCAGAGTACGTTTTTATTAGTATTCATTTAGTAATTTTTTTTAAAAACTTTATTTAAGTGGCCTTTGAACACAATATAGGTTTTTTCAGACCAGCTCTATACATTATTTTTTTAATTTTTTTTTTTTTTTTATTTTTTTTTCTGTATAAAATAATTCAATAGTTAAATTTTTCTTATACATATATTAATTATATGAAGTTATTATAACTAAATATTTTCTATTTTATTATTTTATTCCGTTTTTGTTTTTTTTTAACATTTAATATTTTTCATTTGACATATTTTATTGATTTTGTTTAATTTTTTTTTTTTATTTTTTTTTTTTATAGTTCAATAGCTTTTAGGAAATTTATTATTTTTCTATAATTGGTTTCATTATCACTCTTTTAAATATCTAGACTATTACTTTTAAAATATCTATCTCTATCTCTTGAATATCTAATACAAGTTTCGAACAGATGCCATTATAACAGCGATTACTTCTGCCTTATTCCTATGTTAAAAGTTCTTAAATTACATATGAAATTGCTTTTTTTTTTTGTTGTATTGCTATTTACAGTATATATGTATGTGTTATTGATATTACAAAATCTTTGTTCTGTTTCTAGTCTGTGTTAATTATTAATTCATTTTAATTGTCCATGTTTTTTTTTTTGTTTTTATAACAATAGCATCAATTACAATTATTATTAAATTAAAAAATTATAAATTTTGTTTTATCATTTTGGATATCAGCTTGATTGATATTACATACTAGCTTTGTAACCCGTCATAAATGACGGAAGCAAAATAAATCCTAGTTTCTTTTTTTCTTTCATTAGATTCTTTATTCCGAAATTACAGTACTTATGTTTATATCACTTTTTATTTATTTTTATTTATGTTTATATTGGCCTAACACTAATCTTTTTTTTTTTATATAACAGAAAAAGAAGTACCATACCAACAAATTTGTATAAAATGTTTGTATTTTTGTATGGTATACTCATACTCACTTCCATTTAGTTATAATTCGTTAGTTAGGTTCCATTTAGTATAAATTATACCGTATTAGCGTTATTGTGGCCTCTGGGAGAGCAAATTTAAGAATGGGATCTTATTTTCATATAAATTTTGTCTTTTGTATACTGTATAGAGATCTTTTTTTGCTATATGAATAAACTGTTATTATGGTATTGTGTTATTTTTAAAAAATAATTCAAAATTTTGTATGTAAATTGGTAAAATTTACAAAAAATACAAAAACATTTTCATCAATAATTTTCAATTTAAAAAAAGCAATGTTTTATTATCCGACGTAGAAGTAGAGTTTATTATCCTACTCTACTTCTATCAAGTTCTATTGATTGAACAATGAACCTGAACAGTGAAGTGAACAGTGAACACTTAACACTGAAAATAAAATAATATTTTTGGAATGGAGCATATAGAACATACAGATACAGCAAATAATAAAAAAAAACAAAAATAATTTCTTTTGAGTGAAGTGAGTTACGCACACAATAATGACAAAAATAAAAGGTATAAGCAATAAAGTAGTATAATGTATAATATTATACAATACAAATATGCTGATACACATGTATATTACTTGGGACAGATCCACATAATCCCAAATTATTTTACCAATCAGTCAGAGATGGTGTCTGGAATATTGAATTTTTCTTATAATTATATTCTTTAATTATATACTCCCAAAAAACCATTTCCATTGTTATTCTTTTAAACGAGAGATATTTAATTAAAGGAGACGTGACGAATTCAACAAAAAAATTAAAATTTTTTAATTTTCAATTAGAAATTTCAATTTAAAATTTCCCCCTATGTATAAATCATTTTAACATTTGCCGTAATTGCAATAACCCCCCTATTTACCCTACACACTCACTATTTAAATTTAATTTTTATTTTTATAAAATAAATTAGGTTGTTGTTTAAGATAAATCAATCTAAAACATAGTGTCCACGATAAATTGAAATTATTATGAAAAACAATTCATAACGACAAAATTGAGAATGACTTTTTATCAAACTTCGACGGACGAATACTAGTCAATTATTATTTTTAAGAAATTTAAAAAAATTCTGCATATTTTTATAGGTATAATAATATCTGGCAGATATAATAACTATTATTCATTATAATTTCATTATTAAAAAAAAATATTATTCAAGTGTAAAAAATTAATTACAGAAAATTTTAGTACAAAATAAAACAACAGAAAACAAAAAAAAAAGTAAATCATTTTCTGATTAATGAAACCAATTATTGTCAATAAAATATCAAATTTTCCTTTTTTTTTTTTTGCATTTTGTTTCTTTTACTCCCTTTTCAAAATATAATCAAAAAAGGTAATTTTTCCTTCTCTATGACACTACCTATATATACTTAATTTAAAAATGTACAGATATTCAAGCTTTTTGTCATGTAATTGAAAATCAATATTATTTACAATTTCATAAAAGTTAGAGTCCATTTTAAAAATTGAAAATCAAAAAAGTAAAACAAAAACAATGAATTAAATTACAGTTAATGTAAAACAGTATGGGAGCAGAGCAGAACTCATAAAATTGCAACGAATGTAATTACAATTATCTTTAGAAATTGAAAATCAAGGATTTTTTAACTATAGTAATTATTTTTTGATAAGAAAAAAGAAATGAAAGGATCAAATTTAAGGACTTTTAAAGGAAATTTATAAAGGACTAGCAAATTTTTGAATTTCAATTTTAGTTGAATTGATTATTTTTTATGATAATAACACAATGTTGGAATTGCCGTTACATAATACAATATTTGAACTATGAAATACTATGTGTTTTGCTTATTAATTTGTTAATTTGTGTTATTAATTTGATAAATCCCGATCAAATTTACTGTTGTATTTTCCCGATCAAATTTATTGCTGTTAAATTTACTGTTTTGTTTATTAATTTGTTAATTTGTGCTATTAATTTGATAAATCCCGATCAAATTTACTGTTGCCAATTATTTGCAAGTTACGATATTCGTATTCCATTACATGTGGCAATTAAAAAACGAAGTTTAATTATAAATCGGAAGAAATTTCCTCTGATATATCTAATCATTGTAAAAATAGGTATTGGGTATGACTATTTCTCATCCTTATCATATAGCAATGCCCCCTATAACTTCTAGCCTGGCCTCTGGGAGAGCAACTTTAATAATGGGATCTTATTTTCATATAAATTTTGTCTTTTGTATAGGGATCTTATTTTACTATATGAATAACCTGTAAATATGGCATAGTCTTATTTTATAAAAAATATTCAATATTTTGTATCTAAATTGGTAAATTTTACAAAAAATACGAAAACATTTTCATTCATAATTTTCAATTTAAAAAAAAAAAAATTTATTATCCGACATGAAACCTACTTACTTCTATCAAGTTCTAATGAACACTGAAAATAAAACTGGTGGATAGTGGATACAGTAAAATTTTTGACATGAAATTAAAATTGCATGTAAATTGTTGTTGTTTATTTTTTTTATCTGAGCTGAAAATCTTTGATGGTGTTTGTATTTAATTTTTGGTATTAAATTTTTCAGAATATTCATGTTTGTGTTAGTTGTATTTTTATCAAATTTTACTTTTATTTAAAAAAAGTTAACACAAAACAAAAACAAAATTTAAAAAAAAAACTAGTAATTCGATATATTCCGGAAAAATCATCGTGTAACTTGGCTAGAAGATATAGAGGTATTGCATATAGTATAATCATCTGAATAATTAGCAAAGACTGAAACTGTCAATACGGTATAAACACAATATCAAATTTGTTTAAACTATTAGTTTATAAGAGCTTAATACTTAGTTGGATAGAAAAACTGAACTTGTTTTTTTTTTTTTCTTTATTATTTCAAACGAGTAAAATACAAATTTTGTTATAATTATAATCTGATTCAAATATTTATAAGATAAAGTTCAATTTTATTATTAAATCTATTATTAAATATAATAGTAACATGATCTTAAGTATAGAGAATATTTATATTTGATTTAGTAAAAGATAAAAAAGATAAAAGAAAGTAGCTTAGATTAAGATTAACATTATATACTAATTAATTTAAAATGTAAAAATATATGTTTAAGACCAAGCCTAAGCCTTTACATTTTCTGAGAACATCCGATAATTCTATTACTACACGCTATACATTACAACAGATATGTATTTTCAAATGTTATTTCATTTTTTCTGCAACATATAATATGCATTTAGTTCTTTAATGATGTAACTAAAATTCATAATTTTTAAAACTAACAAAACTAAACATATTAAAAATAAAAAAAATAAAATATAACAATGAAAAATGTAAAAATATAAAGTGCTTAAAACTATAACTAGATTACATTATTAAATTAATAAAAATAAAATATATTATATACAAAATATAGATACAAAAGTAAAATAATTAATGCTATATACAAAAATGTACACATACTTAAGAAATATGTATATTCTTCTTCTTTTATTGCCTATCCATAATTGGATGTTAGCGGTTATATGATATTGGCAACGATTTCCTGATAGATGTTTCGATCCGTTGCTTGAATGGATTAAATCGCCAATGTTTCTGATCTCGGTCCAGTTTCTAATGTTTCACAGCCATCTTAATTGTTTTCTTGCTATACCTCTTTTTTCTTCCATTTTTGCTTGAACAATTAGCTGATATAATTAGCTGAGCTACTGTATTTATTTCCACGCATATTATACCCAAAATAGGAGGTTTTTTGTTTCTTTAGCCTTAGAAGTAGTTCTTCATTTGTAATATGATCTGTCCATAAAATTTTTTGCATTTTTCGGTAGATCCACATTTCGAAGGCTTCAAATTCGTTGAGCTCTCTTACTTTTAAGGCTCATATTTCTACAACCTATATAGGAGTAAAGATCAAACATAGCATTTAACGAATCGTAAGCCCTAAGTTCATTTCACGACAGCAAACAAATTTTTTGCGTTTAGAAAATGCATTTCTTGCTGTTTCAATTCGGCATCTAATTTCCTTTTCTCATCTCCAACCTCGTGTAACCAGTATCCGAGATATTTGTATGTGAAAACTATCTCTATCTGGTGTTATTTACACTAAGGTGTTATTTTTGTACTTACGATCATTAATTTAGTTTTTAAGATATACATTTTTAAATTTAACAATTCGCTATGATGGTTGACCTTATCGACTATATGTTGTAAATCTCTTAGGTTGTCTGTTATAAGGACTGTATCATCTGCATATCTTATTATTTATATAATATGTACAATTTACTTTTATACTAACATCTTCGTTCACTGTTTCTTGAAAAATGGCTTCAGCATAGATATTAAACAGTAAAGGGAAGATAATACAGCCTTGTCGAACTCCTTTTTGACTATCAATGCTTTGTTTTAGCACACTATTTATTTTTAGACGGGCTGTTTATTGTTATTTTGGCTATTTCTATCTATGCCAATTCCATTTAAGTTTTCTTCTGTTTGTTGCTCGTTTTTATTATGGTAATTATTTTATGCTGATGGCTAACAAAGCAGACGTAGATATTTTTTAAATTCCTGAATTAGAATTTATCTCTAAGTTAACAGGTCGCACTATATGAGTTTTAATATATTGACATTACCGAGGAGATTAGCATAGAATTTAATAGAATAAGCATTAGTAAGGAGATAGACACTGAACTTAATAGAATAATAGGTCACATACTTGGAATCATCATTTCGAAGAATCACGTTATCATTTTCCCAGAACCCCAATTTTTCTCTTAGCAATTACGAAATCATATTCTGAAATCCATTTTACTATAAATAGTAGAAGACAGAAGTAAATTTTTGTTACATTCGAATTAGCAATCTTTGAATTAGTACAGTCAATATGGTATAAACACAATATCAAATTTGTTTAAACTATTAGTTTATAAGAGCTTAATACTTAGTAGTAGATGAATAATAAATATCGGCAAGGAAACAACAACTACTTGCTGACAACTTATTCTTTGAATCATTTTCAGTATATAAGATTAAGGTAATAAAAAAATTAAATCATACTTTACTGCTTCAAAATAACTATCACTATATACGAACAAACGATATAATTCAATTTTAATAAATCCCACCCTTAAAAATTGAATTTACTTCAAGTCAACAAAATGACGATAAACAAAAAAAATTTTACAACTGTAATAATTTTATATTCATACAATTTAATACTCTTTACTTATTTTTTGTTCATCAGAGGCAAAATGAATTAACATTTAAAAAAATATATAGAAATAATTACCGTGATAAATTATAAAAAAAAATTATGAAAAAAAAAACACAGAAAACAAACAAATAAAAATAATATTGAAAAACCATGGAAAATTAATCAAAAAAAAAAAAAATAAAAAAAAATTATTTCGTTTTTCTGAATGTTAATAATTTAACAAAAAGTATTGGAAAAAGTTTAACAGAGCGAATTCAAAAAACTGTAACAATATAACAAAAAGAAAATAGATGCGTAAAATAAAAGTCATTGAACTTTAAAAATAATGAAAATTAATTAAGTAGTAGAATATTTAATTGTTATTTTATTTCAAAGTTGAGTTCTTATTTTAAATGAAATTAAAAAAAAAAAAAAATAATTATAATAAAATTATTTAATTTTATGAACATTGCAAGCTGAATTTAATGAAGAGAATATAAAAAAATATATTATATAAAAATAAGTTAATAACTATAAAAAAGTTAATGTATTACAGTTTTATTTCAAAGTTAAAATAAAATAATCACAATAAAGTGAAAAATTTCTCAAAAATACTGTGCGGTTCTAATCAAGTAAATACTGCTTCCTATCTTTTTTTTTTTTTTTTTACACTCTACAGTACCTTAGGTAGAATCACCTTTTCGTCCTTAATTAAGTACGGTACTGCATTTTTACACAACGATCTATAATATTTCGAGTGTTTATTTAACAAATTACTGGCTTATCAACTCATTAAATGTGGAAAACTACTGCTATTGTCAGAAACTAAGCCTTCTTAAATAGAATAGCTCCATTTTTTGCTACCAGATTATACTCACAATCAAAACTAGTCTAATTTTTATCTATTCCCTTATTTACCAAAGTAAAATTTACTTGAACATAAATTTATAAATATTTTTTTATAGGTTGTGAATATTTTGGCTTAACACTGTTTTAAAAATTTTGATTGTCAATTAAATTTAATTCTAGAATATTAACTTGTTAGGATAAAAAACAAGTAAGAAGTAAACCTCTAAAAAGAGACAAATTTTGTTCCCCACAAAACTTGAACTTGAGTTTGCCACATCTTTTGATAGCATTTTTTCTATGCTATACTACTGACTAGAGTCCGGAGGGTTCTATATTTTTACATTGCTAAATTGTATGTGTGTAGATTTTCCCTCGTTTATATTAATTTTAAATCTTTACCACCAACCACATATTTTAGGATTAACTTTTTATGTTATTTATTTACTTATACTCGCCTAATCTTTATCTTTAGCTTTTTTAAGGCCAGTTAGCCATAACTGAAACACTATACGACAATGTTAATATTATCAGGCTTTCGGTTACAGTAGGTAAAATTATGGACTTAGGTATATGTACTTGTGGCAATTTCAATATTTCATATTTCTTAGGCCAAGCTCAGACATTCAATTTTATGCAACTGTTTGATTGGACATTTGTGTTCCATTAATTTATATGAAAACGAGAAGACATAAAACCAGTTGCATATGCGCGCGCTTTCATATACAATAATGGAGCACAAATGTGCAATCAAATTTTTTAGTTCTTGGCAGTAACTTAGGTAGAATCACCTTTTCGTGCTTAATTAAGTACGGTACTGCAATTTTACACTAAAATATCTTGTAACAAATTGTTACAAAACTAAAAATTTCATTTCTGCGGCTAGCCTTAGTGACCAGTATATCTCATCTTATTTGTTCAATATTATTTTTTATATCCTTTATATCGTGCTGATTCGTCAGCTGATAAGCTATTGACATTATGCCGATACATGTTGCTGATAAATCAGCAGCTGGTAATTATTATAATGTAAACCAGGCATTAAGGATAATATAAGAAATGTTAATGAGCTAATTAATTCACAAATATTAAGAATTAAAATAATTATTATGAACATATCGACAGACAATTTCAGTTAATCAAATAAATTGGAATTTTCGATTTCATATCCACTAATCAAAATTTTATTAACGTAAATCAAACCTAATATTAAAAAATAAATCGATGTAAATCATCGATGTTAATATAAATAAAACTAGGGGTCCCTGTTGAGGAATTATATTTCAAGTTGAAGTCAAATTTAAAGTTTTTAAAAAACAGTTATTTTAAGTACTGACATAGACTTCGCACGATATAGCAGAAAACTTGTGTTTAATAAAAAGTTTAGTGGTTAGTAAGTTTTATTTAGCACACATAAATACACGTCCCTCATATACTGCTTCGTTTCCGATATATTCCCTATAGTAAGTGGCATTTAGTGATAAAATTACTAAAAATAAAAAGTTTTGTCATTAAAGAGGTATGTATATATATACCTACATAATACATAATTTTAATAAAAACTATATTATTACTACAAATAACCAAAATTTAGAAACAGTTACTTAAAAAGATAAAAATGAAGAATTCAAGTGATTTGTTTTTTTGTTGTTTTTATATTTTTTATTTGAGATGAATTTGTTTCTTTGTTTTTATTTGGCATATGTACATAGATTCATTTGCAAGTACATAATGTAAATTATAATAACTGATTTGTTTGCTTTTGTTTATTATTTTCATAAGATCTCGCATATGCTTATATATGTATTTGCTGAATAATAAAATCATATGAGTAAAAAATTTTCAACTGTGTGCGCATTTTTGTTTTATATACCTACAACTTATTTATATATTAGAAGTTCATTAAAGAGAAGCGAAATAAAATGAAAAGGTTTCTACTGCGCAGATCCTTAAATGCTTGTCAATTATAATTATAGATTATCTACTCTTAAAAAAATTAATTTGTAAATTATATGATATCTAGAGATGTCGTTAATGTAAATTATTTTTTTTAAATACTTTACAAAATAAGAATAAGATATAATAATTATTAAGTAATATTGCAGTAAAACAATGGAAGTCAAATGGAAATTTCAAACCGGAGCAAGTCATTTACTCATATTCAAATATTAATTCATGAAATTCGGTACATAAAAATGAATATAAAAAATAACATTAATACTATGCTCTATGTATACATATATATTTCATGAATGCACAGATTTATAGATATTGCCTTGTAACATACATTTTAAGATTACTAATTTGATAACATTATTTTGAAACACGGTAATATTTTCCAAATAAAGCAAACAACAACAACAACATTTTTTTTTTTATTTGCAGCCATTGTTCCATTTTCTCTTTTATTGTTTATTTTAAAATTTTCATATTCAATTCTTGTCTGGTAAATCCTGTCATAATAACTCATAACTGACATATTCATTTCTAGTATCTATAGAATTACAAAAAAAAAAAAAAAAAAAAAAAAACAAAAAATAGAATAAAATTAAAACTGTTTTTTAACAGTCTTTTTCCTAGTTTTTATTATTTCTATTTTTTTATTGTTTTTATTTTTTTTTTTTTTATATTTTATTACAGCGTTGCCGAAAGTAAGAAAGAGAAAACGCAAATCGTAAAACAAAAAAATCATAATTTTTGTTTTGATTCCATTTTTTTATATTTGTTTTTTTCTTTATTTTGCACCCAATATTCCGGTCTTAATACTGTGATATTATGCGGTATGTTGGGTTGAATTAAAACAAAACCAAGGGAAGTAAAAAATAAATAAATAAAAAAAAAAAAATAACATCATAAAATAAAACAAAAAAAAAGGATTTGAATGCAGAACAAGTGAGCTTGATTGTGAAAACTTGACATGAAAAAAAGCAAAAAAAAAAAAAAAACCAAAGGATAAAACCATTTAACTCTACAATTGTTTCGTATGGCCTTTTACCCTTTTATTTCCTTAACATTTTATTATTATTGTTTTTTTTTTGTTTTTTTTGATTTTATTTAAAATAATATTTTTTTGAAAAAAAAAAAATTAAATGCAATAAATAGAATAATTTTCCTTTATAGAAAAATAAAAAACAAAAAAATTATGATCTTAACAGTGATGAACTTTGGAATAAAATATATTTAATGAAATAAATTCAGTTGTAAACTTTGATTTAATGAAACATGTTCGAAACGATAGTAATTTGAAAAGCATTATAAAAATTTTTATTAAGATTTAGAACAGAGTTGCCATATTCTGTTATATTTTGTAGCAATTTCAAAATTTGGACTCAGAAATTTTCAAAAAAAATTCTATCGAATTTATAAGCGATCATCTATCATCATCTATCATCTATATCTATTATCTATTCTAGACATCAGCCAAAATATTGTGTACAGATTTATTCAAAAACAGAGAAAAAAAAAATATTGTTTTGTTATAGTATATACTGTATAGTATATAGAAATAGTATCGCCGGTATAAACATTTGAATATTTATAAATTATATTAGGTAACACTGAAAGCTTGAAATGATGTTTAATTGCAAAATTTGAGTTGAGGTTATCAATATGTTTCTCTTATTACTCCATAACATAAAATTTACGTTTATTCAAAGGATATCTCCTTGTTGACTATATATATAGTTACATCCTAATATAACATCACCATCCGAGACTATAAACAAATAAAGAAAATACAAGTGTGATATTCATCTCAGAGAGCATCTTAGAAAATAAATAAATACAATTATTGTAGGTTGTAAGTTGTAACAAATAAAAAATAAAAATAAATGAAAATCACTTCTGCTTTAAATAACTATTTTTAATCTCTAGTACTCTCCAAAACAATATATTTTTTTCTTCAAAGTCTTCTCTTCCATTCCATTCCATTCCATTTCGGCTAAAGTTTGTAATTACGAATTTATATCATGAGTGAAAAGGGGGTGATGAAGCGGTCCCTACAGCGATCACTACATAATTATTTAATCGTCCCATTACTAATTTCAATCTAATAATTTTCTAATTTTTCTATACCTCCCTCTCCAATATTGGACTTCAAGCGAAGTGAACGTAATGCACATTCCTTTTAAATGCACACCTAGTGGTTCTTGCATTCTATAGTATAAATTAAATTCATATGAGTGAGCTGAAAAGTCGCAACAATGTTATTATTATCGTTATGCCATCATTTCTATTGAATTTTTAATCATACATTTCCATTGGGTGGTGATTAACCAGCCCCAAACTGATTATTAATTTAATACCCTTCCTAACCAAAGTTATTTTATTTAATAGTGTCCATAGTATTATTTAATTTACATAACATTAAGCAGATTATCTAGATTTGGCAGATTTCGGAAATAATTCACTTTTCAGTTGGTCGTTATGACACTAGAATGCCATGTATTGAGACTGTACTCTGTCGGTATTATATGATACAAGCATTGGAAAATTGATATTTTATAAAATTAGACTAAGTTATTAAACTTTTATTATTCAAAAAATCAACGTAATTTGTCCAGATATATGCTTCTTGACCTCCTTAAAATATTAATAGTCTCCACTAATTACCCATTTTTCTTTGAATTCTTCTTTTCTATCCGATTTCAATAGAATTTGAGTTGAATTTGAATTTTTTCATCAATTGAGAAATAATCGTGAGTTGTGGTAGTGTTCTTGCATTCCATATTCTAAAATTAAGTTCATGTAAGTGAGCTAAAAAGTCATTACAGCGTTATCAGTATGTTATTAATGCTTTCTTTTGCATTTTTAATCATGAATTTCCCTTGCTTTGGTCGTTATCCAACCGCAATCTAGTTTTCTATTTAACGCACATAATAAAAGTAATAATTACATTAAATAGTGTCTATAGTATTTTTTAATAGCACTCACATCTAAATTTGGCAGATATCGGAAATAATTCACTTTTCAGATGGTCGTTACAACATTAGAATGTCATGTATTGGCTTTATACAGTGTCGGTATTAAGAGGATTATTAAATTTCACTAAAATGGAACTATAATCAAATATTTTAATATCTCACCTCATAGACACAATGAGCCCCATAGCTTACATTGTGTGTCAGATTTTTATTCGATAAACCACACCACTCCCATTAAAACTAGTCCAATAATTTATTTCTGGTTTTATTTTCCTAAACAGAAAGCTTATGAAATTCTATCGTATTAAGTCTAGTGACTTAGTTCTTTTAAGCGTTCTGCTACCATTTTGATTTTCTAACAGTTAAGAACGTTACGAACAAACTTCTCAACGTTAAAATGGCTCTCCAGTCGAGCCACATACGTTAATGCATATCTTTTTATTTAATTTGTTATATACAAAATTTTTAGATCTCTGTGCAAGTATAACTGTTGTGAACATACCAAGTGCCATTTACACATGTTGCGCAAGACTTTAGGAATTTGGAATTTTTGTATACAATGTATATGTGTTTGGTTGACACATACCCATATTTGTATGCCGTATAACCATATCGGTTTGATTATCTGATTATATAATAATATCTTGTTATGTATAGGCGATTTCGAATATCGACCTATGATTTATTATGAAGCTTAAATCTTTTCTTTTTGACGTGCTCTTTCCACCTAAGTTTGACATCTTCAATGTTATTCCTTTTTAGCGTTGTTTTCTAGGGGTAAATTCACCCCATTCATATTTACCGATGATTGATTAACTATATTTTAGTTGTAAATATTACATACACCGATTTTAGGTCATCAAATAAAATGTCCTCACAACATCATATAGGACACAACAACACTGTCGGCTCATATAATTTTGAGGTAGTTCAGGAGTTTATCTACCTTGGAACCAACATCAACGCCACCAATAACATCGATGTTGAAGTAACGTGAAGAATTAAACTTGCAAACCGTTGCTACTTCAGTTTGTCCAAACAACTGGGTTCAAAACTCCTATCCCAAAATACCAAGGCACAATTATACAAAACGCTCATCCTTTCGGTGCTGCTATATGGTTCTGAATCGTACACATTACCAAAAGCAAGCGAGCATGCATTTGGTATCTTTCAGAGAAAAATTCTTCGTCGCATTTATGGTCCTGTGTCTGTTGAAGGGGTTTGGAGAAGAACATACAATGATGAACTATACAAACTATTCAACGACATGGACCTAGCTAAAAAAGTCAGAATAAGACTTCGGCTTCATTGGCTAGGCCATGTAGAGCGTATGGATGAAAATGCTCCGGCTAGGAAACTCTTCGAATCCAAGCCCCAGGGAACGCGACGTCGGGTGAGACCACACCTTCGTTGGAGAGATGAAGTATCGGCAGATATGAAAAAACTCCCAATCACCAACTGGAGAGGTTCTGCTCTTGACCGAAATCAGTGGGGGACAATTTTGTGCGAGGCCCAGGACCTTCAAGGTCTTTAACGCCCAGCAAGTAAGTAAGTAAGATTTTAGGTCATTCAGTTTAATTTTCCATTTCTTTGTCCAGAGGTCATCAGGATTCTCGCTTGCTCTTTGCAATTTATTTGTAGCCTCGTCAGTATTAGATCATACTGCGATCAGTGCACTATCGTCAGGGGATGTACCTACAGTTATATTTTCCATCAGTATGGGACCCAGAATACTACCTTGAGGCACATCTGATTTAATATATCTGATAGTAAAATACTCTTTGTCTTATTTATTTCTGAATAGTTTGTTTTCTAGATATGATGAGAGCATATCTAAGTATTGTTTATGTAATGTAGTTTATTTATTAAGCCTCAATGCCATATGCTTTATCAAAAACTTGCGCGACATCTAGAAATATAGTAAAGCATACCTACATTTTTCTTCCAACGCTTTTTCTATTATGTCTGTTGTCCTATGTATTTGATCGATTGTTGAGTGTTTAGATCTAAAATCAAATTGTTAGTTTGGAATCAGGCTACTATTTTCTATATATTAACCTGATTATCAAGTATAGAATGAGTTATCAAAATTAATTACTTTGATGCGTTTCAGGTTGTTTAGAGAACGAACAAAAGTTACGATTTTTCTTATAACAAATAGTTTTCTATTTTAATCATTTTCACAACAAAATAATGGCAAATTTTCTTCCTTGCCGTCATCATATTGTCTGATTCTAGACACAAATTCAACGGACATTTTCAAGTCAATCAAATTCATATTATCAAGTGAACCTACAAAGAAATTTGAAATATATCAATTTTATTTTATGTCCCTTTTATAGTTTCCCTATCTCCTTCTATTTATTTGGCATTTAAATTTTAACAACAATTACCACAGTTTCTTCAATTCACCTTCTTTTATCCAAATTAAATTGAAATTAAATAAAAACTCAATAAAATTGTACTTGAATTAACCAATTCTAAAATCATGCAGAATATATACTTATACTTCTGTAATGTTAGAATTAGCTAAACTCAACCCTACATTCAATATTCATTCATTTTTATTTCATCTTCCGATAAAAACGTTTGAATAAACAAAAATATCAAACGTCTCTTGTTAGTGGCACTGCAACAAATACATTTTCTTCTTTTTCATATTCTTTCCTAATATTATTTTTATGTTTTTTAGACAGAGAGCAAAAAAAAAATAAAAAAAAAAAATAAAAAAATTGGAAACCGCAGAACGAGTGTCACAGACATCTCTAAAGAAATAAATCTGAAAAAAAAAAAACAACAAAAAAAAAATTTAAAACCGATTTTAAATCAAAAAAACAAGAGAAAAATAAAAATAAAAAAAAAAATGAACATAAAATAAATCTTTTAGAATACTACCACAGAATTGAAAAGGAGTCATATTTGTGTTTTTTTTCCATTTTAAGACTACTATTCATAACAATAGAAGTGAAAATTATACAATTGTTGCAAATAGAAGGAGTCAGTTTGTGTCATCAGTGGTGGTTATTGTATACTAGCTGTAACATCATATATTCTTTAAAATATAATAATTCTGAATGCAGTATAGTAATGCAGTGTTATTATCAAAATAAAAAAAAAAATATTGATATATATACATTCATATTTTTTTTTTTTTCTTTATAGAGTACTAATCCAGGAAACTCCAGGATTTGTTGAAAAGGAAGTTGAATCAGGAAAAAAAAGCGATAGAAGTAGAAAAACAAAATTGGAGTGGAATTGAAATTCTTTGAATTGCAACAAAAAAAAAATATATTTTGCTATTTTGAATAAAAATGTCCTACTGTTATACAAGTAATATATTTAACACTATTGCAAGACATAATTTTAAATGAGTCTATGTTTATGTCTGTATAAGGAAAAATGAAAGAAAATTAAAAGAAAAAAAAAAAAATATTTTTAAAATAAGTTCTTAAATAAATATTGACTTTACATATTGAGAGGTGAAATAAAATATTCTAAAGTTTATAACAAAATGACGCAATTAACAGTAAGCGGATATTTTGAGGGAAATGTCAATAGGGTGTTACACAATTCGTTAGTATTCATTTGTGTCAAATTAATATTTTTTTTTTTATATACCTATTTAGAACCTATATAGAAATAAGAGCTTAGATGAGAAAAAGAGATAGATTAATTCACAATAGATAGAGTTTATACTTAACTAAATAAAGAAATATTTTTCACATACATTTTTTGTAGTAGGTGAATAGATCAGGTTTTGTAAATTGCACTGCACTACCACCTTTTTTCTTTGTGTTGCTATTGTATATAGATTTAGGTTGAGATGATTTCATATTTTCTAAGCACTATACAAAATTTGGGAAAATTAATGAAAGTATAGAAAATGAGAAATTAAACTGTTGAAAGAATATATGTTCATTATGTTGAATAACTGAAAAATTTAATTTTAAAATAAATAATATTAAAATTTAAAACTGATATTAGTATCACTATTTAATTAAAGTAATTTTAAAAAATTTTTTAATGAAGTACTGCTAACATTAATTTTTGTTTTTAGACAAATGTAAATTAATTTACCATCTTTTCTTTTTCAATAAATAGATAAATAAATTAATCAATAAAGTGGCATCAAATTGCTGTAGCAAATGTTTACCTCGGACAACAAATCAAATATTTGAATTGATTATTGAAATATTTTTTGAACATGTCTTATCGAAAATTGCAGATTATAAGTTAAACCGTATACTTAAAATTAATACAAATTATATTATTTGTGTCGTAAAATAAAACAAATTTTTTTAACAGCCTTCTTATAACAATTATATAAATACTAGTGAATCCCCTGTGCAATTCCACAGAAACAGTTCTTTCAGGCACGATTTTATAATAAAAAAAGAAATATTTGTTTTGGTATAATTGTGTAGTTGTTTTCTGAATCACTTGATTCTTAAATATACATATACTAGCTTGGTATGTATGACATAAATAACGGAAGCAAAATAAATTCTAGCATTCATTAGAGTTTTCTGTTCAAGTTTAAGAAAAATACGTATTTTTTTACTAATTTATCATACCTTTATTTTTGTATTATAACGCTTTTAATTACCATATAAACATAATATTTGCAGTAAGGTGCAAAATTTTGTATTCCCTAACGGTCATTTACTCGATAATTTTAGCGACATCCTTTTTGCCAACATTGAAAATTGATCGTATAATGCAGAATCAAGTTAATCCTGTTAACATTCAATAACATTCGCTGCGTTAGCTTAGCGTTAAAGTTTATAGCAAACAAATGATATTTTATAATGAGCCACAACTTTGAACGATAATTATAAATATAAAAAAAACAATAATATTGTAGGTACACATAATATTTATTTTGATGAATAAAATAAAAACTCGTGTTGAAGAAAAAATTAAAATAAAAAAATTTACTGCAAATAAATTGGTATTTACAAAACTGTTCATAACTTTTGAATCATTGATCGGTTATTTGAAATTTCATTTCATATAAAAAAATTTCTTATCGAACTGTTCATGTTAAAATTCATACATAATTATTATTTATAACATCCATTATAAAGAAGAACAAAAATCAATATATTTTAATTTAACCGATACCTATATATATACCTACTTACTATATTAAAAAAAATCATCACTCTCTAAGTTTCTATCATACATTTCTACACACTTGAAGAAAACAAATATACCTAAAAATTGTAAATTTACAAAGATAAGAAGTAAAAACGAATAGTACAAAATTTCATTTAATTTCTTTAAAAATGTATAAACTGTCATTGTTTTTATGTGTAAATCAGCAGAACTAAAACCTAACCCCTTAATATAAACTAAATATTATATACGATCATAAATTTATATATCATATAGATATATATATATATTTAAAAAAAACATTAAACAAAAAAAATAAAAATAAATAACAATTTTAACTCATAATCGCATCACATTTCTGGTTACAGTATATATATATGCCTATAGTACTATACAGGCTATGCATACGGTATGGCAAAACTATGATACTATGATCATTATCATAACAACAACAAAAAAAAAAATAAAAAATTTGTAGACATATATGCATATTGTGTATGATTGTAGTAAGTAATAAGAACAACCTTTAAGTGAATTATGTTTTTTTTTATGTTGAATGCTGTTTGCCTTTTGGCTATTATACCATATTAAACTACTGATAAAATTTCTATTAGTCCTTCTTTGTATAAATCAAAAAAATTGTTTGTTTTATTTATATTATTATTATTATTTTTTATTTTTCCTTATTATTTGCGAAGAAGACTAACATTAAATTAAAAAAATATATTTCATGCAATGGTATTTTTTCCTGCACAGTTTCAGCATGGTTAAAAAAGGGACCAAAGCAATTTGTATACAAGTCGCAATTTTTATATGTGTTGGAGTATTCCGTCGGACTTACAAACATCCAGATAAATGCAAAATAATATATATAATACTTTATGATAAATTCAAAGTATAATACATATTCTTTACAACAAAATGAATACTAATTTCAATATACCTAACTTAACACAATAAAATCCTATTACACTCAACGTAGTAAATCGATAAATCAGTGCTTTCGCATAAAATATATTAAAGTGGGTTTTAGTGTTTTATTGTGGAATATATTCTGAAACACATTTAAACAATTAAATTCATCAGATTTACTTCTTTATATAATCAAAAAATATTCGTTATTAAAGACAATAATTTAGACGGACGGAATAAGATAGTGTAGTGGTTATTTTATCCACTATGTTATATAATAGCAAAAGAATAATTTCGACTTCGAATGCCACTTATGTTGTGAATGTATGTACATACAAAGTTTTTCAATTATTCTTTAAAATTAATTTGGAATACATGTTCGTTGTCATTTAAAATAAAATGGAACTTTGCTATTATGAAGGCAAAATTTTATTTTACAATAGATGTTTCCACATTTAAATTGGCTGCTATACCAATACATATAATGTTATTGTCTTTGCCATGTCTTGTAGATATTATTGTAAATACAAAGCCGTTGAAGCAGTTAAGATGTTAATCGTTCAGTCTCGAAATTATAAAAATAAAAAATCTGATCATTTTAATATGCTTGTATTTTATTTATTTCAAATATTTGTATGTAACACAGTTTACATAACAAATATTTGAGATAACTCTATATTTTACTTATGTAACACAGAGCGTTAATAATTCATTTTTATTACTTATGTAACACATAGCGTTAACAATTCATTTTTAAATCATTTAACAAGCCCATAACTCAATACCGTAAAATATACATTATTACTAATTTTAAATATTTCCAGTATTCATCACCGTTTTGCATATTTTTATTTTCGGCTTAAGAATTTGCTAAAATATTTTTGGGGTGTAATTTACTATTCAACTATTCTGGCTTTTTTAATCCCCACGTCGTTCATTTTGTATATTATATATAAGCTTAGTCAATATTATTTTAGTAACTTGAAAATTATTTGACTTATATTTACTGTATTTCTATTAAATTGTGTACATTTTGATTATATTGACATTTTGATTCTAGTTTCTGATGTTTCGCATAATTACTTTAAATAGCATTTTTTAAGCTAAAATTTGAATTTGTAATATAAAACAATTTTCTATTTGGAATTTTTAAAATAATGTGTAAGCTTTAAAGCAATGAGCTGTGTAATATTAAAAAGTAATTATGTTATGTAGCTCTGTAATGTATAGCAAAAATAAAAATTAGTTTATGGATTATAGATTTAAGATTTAGAATTTAAGACAATTTATAGATTAATAGATTTTTATCAAACGAATTAACAAATTTTTTTTCCACATTTCTTTTTCATATTTCAACTTCCTTTCCAAACATTACTAACAACATTAAAAAATTGCCTACAACATTTAAGATGCCTATCCCATTACTAAAGAAAAATTAAGCAATAAAAAATATATTTGTTTTATAATTCATTTGAGAGCTAAGTAGTCCTTTTATTTAACAAAAATTACTTCTGTCTATTTACCATTCTGCAATTGTATCCTGGCATAATATTTTTTACTTATATAGTCAATTAAAAAACTAGTATTTGCCGGAATTTGTCGAAATTCGGGGAAGTTTGATAAAAAAAAATCGAATTCAATTTCATTGTGAATTGTTTTGCATCATTTCAATTTATACTTGGTATAGGTACTATATTTGAATATTTTATTGATTTATCTTAGACAACAACCGCATACGTAATAACAAAAATAATATTAACTAATATATCGATGGTCTCAAGCAAAACTATGCTAACTTTGAAAAGTAAGTTTCGCAGAAAATCAATTTAAAGTTTTTCGCTATTTTCAAACGTTTATATTTTCTAAAATGTAAGAGATTATCACTTGATTTTTTGGATAGTAGAATATTATTATTAAAGATTTAAGTTCATAAAATAGTTTGTTTATAATTTTAACATTTTCAGGATGTAATTAGCATATTTTTGACTTTACAATATGGTATCCTAAATCAACTTAGCTGTTTTTTACGGAAAATATTTAAAAAATATTTCAACAGAAAGCGCGTTAAACCATAAAATTTCTGAAATAATTATAAATTTGCGATGATACTTAGACTTTTTGTGTATGGACCAGAAGTCGGCTAACTCAATTTGTTATAGGTATATTATTAATTTTTCCACTATAAAAATGCTAAGTATTGAATTTTTTTACGCCGAAAACTATGCTAATTTGATTTGTCTTATGCTTTGGTATATTGATTTCTTTTATTAAGCGGATAAAAAGAGTTACCGCATTTTTGCACGGAATGTGTTTGATTTCACGTAAATGTTCTAAGTATAAAAATCATGATAAAATCCGTAATTTTTAACGAAGTGTTTTGAAAATTTGACAGATGGTAGATTTAATAACGAGCTTTAGAACAATGGTATTTGCAAAAGAAACTGCAAAGTCGAGTTAGCATAGTTTTGCTTGGGACCATCGATATATAAAATATACTAAAATACATAGCTTATATTATTTCTGGTAATTTATTCTTAAAAAATTAAAATTAAATTCAATTCTGGCGATGGCTTAGTTGCGGCAATTTAATAAAGTCAAATTTTTGTATTTTAAAATTAATAATACATTTTAAAGTGAAATTTCTAATTGAAAATTAAAAAAATTTGGAAAAATATTTAGTGTCGTTACGTCTCCTTTTAAATATCTATCATTTAAGAGAATAATAATCAAACTTGATTGAGAAATTGTTCAAATATTTTTACTGTACTTTTTAGAATTTACAAATCAAATATATTGTAATATTTGTTCATGCGTCCATGCATTGACAAGTATTTTAAAAAAAGCATTTTTTTCTTTAATACATGCTTTGGCTAGGCTTAGTTTAAGTGTAATTGAATTTGTTGAAAATATATTGTCGAATATTTTACTTTGAATTTACTGAATATACAGATACAAATACACAAATATTATTTTTACTACTTGCCTACAAATATTTATATTTACCTAATGTTTTTGCTAATACTAAAATCGTGAACTATATTCATTTTTAATTAATTACTCGTTTCTATGATTGTTTTAAAACTAATTTAAAAATTATATTCAGTTTTAATATTTCAGATCTGTTTTTATGAATGTTCTCATTGATTGTGAAGAGTTTTATAGAACAGTAACATGCCAACAAAAACACAATAACACAATACATAAAATATATTTTGATTTTTGATGATTTGAAAAAATTATTTAAAATTTTCCACAGAAAATAATAATTACCGCCGACCGATATGGTGTAGTATATTTATACCATCTGACTACTAATCCGAAGGTTCTGGGTTTGAATCCCAATCAGACATGGATGGAACAGTTTTTTTTTATTTAATCTATGAAAGTAATTTTGAATATTGTTATCACTAAAATAAAATTGAACTATGCTATTATGAAGGCTAAGTTACACTAAAATAGATACAGTTTTCCACATTTAAAATTAGTGGATATATCATAAATTCTAAAAAATAATTCATCCCATAGACTTTTTATTTTTTTTTTTTATTATTTATTATTATACTATAAACAAAATATAATGTATTCATAATTGAAAAAATAAAAAAATATTTTTGTTTTTAAAAAATTACCCATCTCTTATTTTCAAACCACTTTTTGTAACAAAATTTTCAATTTTATCAAATAAAATATTATCATTAATATTATATTTATTTACTATATTATACTAGAATTACAACATCTGCTCAGAAATGATTTATGATGAAATCTGAATATAAATCAAAAAATTTTGGCCTTTCAATTTCAATCCCAAAATTCCAAACCAATATTAAAGCCACAGTTGAATAGTAAATCCTTTTAAATTTAGTTAAAAGTGAAGTCTACCTATATTGTAGCAATACAATATTATTATTTTTCATTTTAAAATATTACTTGTGAGCATCTTGTTTTATAAAAATAAAAATTTTAGTTGTTTTGTTTTTGTTTTTTTGTTTATCAAAAATTACTTTTTCATCTTTCGGGAAAGATGGAACATATTTTGTGCTTTTTTTAATAGGTATCTTTTTTTTTTTAAATGATGGTTTCCGTCATTTTACTTCACGTCATCTTTGTTAATATTTATACAAAATGTTAAAAACTAATATCCTGTTAAGGTGTTCAGTAAAATGCCTGTTCAGGTGGATAACAGGAAAATTCAAATAAAATAGTTCAGGACAACTATAGGATTAATATTAGTCTTGGAATGAATTAATGACAGCATTTTGTAAGTATGAAAGTTCTAAAAAGTAATATTATTTAATTTTTTAAATACACATCGTTTTATGGTAAAATAAAATTGAAAGAGTTCAAGCTTTCTTGTACCCAACGAAACATATCTATAATTTGTAAAGGAAGATAAGAAAATTATTTTGCCCATTCAAACTTCATTTCTTACTGAATGGTGAATTGGTCTTTTTCACTATCTATCTCCACCTTTCTTTGTCCAGATCATTTGTTCTCCAATTTCTGGCTTAAAGTATTTAAGCATCACTTTTGGCATTATGTTATAGCCCGGGGCTATATTTCCCCTTTCAATATTTTTTTCTGCGCTATATTCTCACTCATTTTACATACGTGGTAAATCCACTTTATAACTTAGATCTAAGTTGATGAAACATATCAGTAGTGCACAATTTAGCTTAGATTTAGATTAGATTTTGGAATAAATATTTACTTAGACCGTTTTTTACCAAATTTATTATTGTCTTTCCACAGAAAAACGAATATTTTGATACATATTAAGATCGTCAGATCTTTGATACAGAAAGTTCAATAATTTCAAGAGTAGCTGCAATCAACGTTCCCTCTAATTTTTTTTTTTAGCTGAGCAAAACAAATATAAATTGTGCTATGTTTAAAAAATTAAACAAAAATTTGTTAAATTAGATATTTTATTTAAAAAAAAATTTTGATTTGATTTTTTTAAGTTTTTTATTGTTTTTGAATTTTTTTTATTAATTACATATTACATTATTATTTTTGTTCTTTCCTGTCTTTCTTTTTCTTCTAGTAATGGTATACTTAATCCAGATCAATAATATTTTCGGCCATTAAGTGTGCGCAAATGATTTACTTTTAACCTATTTCTAAATTTTGTTTTAATCAAATTCATCAGGGTAAATCCTTTTTCACTATCAGCACTCAACGCTTGAAAGGTTCCACAAATATCAAACAAAATTTTAATATATATTGAAAACTATCTTCACGAAGAGCCAATTGAGTAGGCCATTGAAATTACGACAATTGTTTTTGGATTTTTCAGTAAATAAGTATTTTAATCTTTATACTCACCCATTATTATTTTATTATCCATGTCCATGTCCATGATAAGATTTCCATATTTAAAATTAATGCATTCCAAAGCATACCAAAGATCCATGTCAGCATCAGGAAATCTTTTATCCAAATGGTAGCCAACAACTTTATTTTCGACAAATAAAATTATCCCAGATGACATTTTCATTTTTCATCATTTAATGCAATCAACGTTATACGATTTACATTATTTTCTAAAGCTGTTAAGCAATATTTTGCAATTTGATCAACTGAATTGGAACTATCAATCTTTTCTTTGAATTATTCTATTAAGACATCATAATTCCGAATAAACGGAATAATTGCACAATGACGAGAAAGCCAGCGTATTTCATTAAGAGGTCGGAACATCTAAAATTCACAATCTATTAGACTTTCCATTTCTTCAAAATTATGCTTTTTAACAGATGAACGATGGAACATCTTCGTGTTTTTACTTGAGAAATAAAAGGGATACCCTTCCAGGCATCATCGACTCCCAAATCCTCTCTATGTGCCACACAATGCGCAGCTGTTTAGTAACAAATTGTGTTGCATGCTGTAACTGCATTATAGGCTCCCAGCATTACTGCAGCTCCATCAGATGTTAACATTATTAGTTATAAAAACATTTTATGGACTCCACAATATATTTTCCGTCACATGCATTTAATTGTAAAATACCAGTAAAAACAGTAATTAAAATTAAAGCGGTATTTTATATGTGTAAATAGTTAACATTTTGTGAGCGGAAATATCAGTGCGTTTATCCACTATTAAGCAATGGAATTGTTCTCTTATTTAATTTAATATTTCTTGTTGGATAAGGTGGTTGATACACTCGTCGAATTCAAAAGCATAATTTTTACTCCTCCAATTTTTTGGAATTTCTACATACTTCACAGAATGATTGTTTATTTCTTGGACTTCCTAGATTTTTATTAAAACAAAAAATATATTAGTATGTACTACAAATATGTACTATACAAAATGATAAACCTTATAAAACTGACCAATTAGAATTGGAACAACTAACTAAGCACTATGACAAAAAACAAGTATGAATAAATAAGTATTAAATATTAACAAGCTAATTTCTAATGCGCAATTTAAAAAAAAATTCGTGCGCAGCTTAGAGGGAGCGTTGGCTGCAATCCTATTTTATGGAAATTAGAACAAAAATCAACGAAAATTGAATATTAAAATTTGTCTTTTCTTTTGAAGCGATGGTGTGGTGTGGTGCGTATTACTGATATATTTCGCCTGTCACATAGAAATAAAATAGAGCGCAGAAAAGAGTATTTAAGAGTATAAAGAGCTGCACCAGATATAGAAAGAGCTACAAGATGACATAAAAAAGTATCGTGTGATAAAGGAAGTCATTCACTTCACTCACGTAGTATTATGTTTATGTTAAGAACATTGGAATTCTATTTTTTTTAACCGACTCAATACATTATTTTTGCCCAATTCGAATTAGGGTAATTCAATTTAATATAAAAACAAAATGCATTATCGATTTAGTTTTACGATGGGATCAAACTAATTTGAACAACTTATAATGTTACTATAGCTATTCCCTGTGTAAGATTCGCCGGCCAAGCATTATCCAAATATATTTCTTTCCTCTTCATTTATTTAAATATTTAACTCAAAACACGGAATTTTTTAGTTTATATAACTATAAAATAAAATAATTAATTTTTCTTAGCAATAAAAAAAAAGCCAATATATTTAATTTTTATTAGCATATCGTTCAATTTCTTTCTCTAATCACCTTGTTTTGTTGGTACAATCTCCGTGGCACTACCGGTGTACAACAGTACATTCTGACTAAAAATTTCCTTTTGCATAAGAAAATGGTAGTTTTGTAATTTCAGTATCAATTGAACCAAAATCTTGCCCTTGACATGTCTTTTTATAATATTCTGCTTCAATGTTTTTGCTTTTTTAGTAAAGAAAGAGTTTTAGCAAATCTAGTGAATTTTTAAAGGTGGCAAAGCAAGATTTACCATATTATATCATTTTTTTTGCCTGTCAATATTTTGCTACAAAATAATTACTCAATTGAACGTGCTTGCATTGGCAAATTAAACATTTCGGCATGGCTAACTCAAAGACACAAACCAGGGAAATTTAAAAATGTTTAAAAGGTACTTTAGTTTTTTTATAATTTCAATTGTTTTGATGACTTTAAAAAATATTTCTAATTTCAAAAAGCTTCATATTTTATTGATTTCACGATGTTTTACTATTATTCAGATGATCTTATTAAGTTATTTTATTAAATATATAGTTTTCCGATATGGGTTTACAACTTGGATACGTTTACCTATAAATGATTTACCTGAAAGACAGCACAAAAATTAGTACTTCTTAACTTTTTTCATTTTTTAATTAGAAATACTTTGCGGTAATATTTTGAAAAAAGTTCGCATTTAAATATTTTGGTTCTTGTCACTGCTTTTTATTTTAATTTATTGAGGTGGAAAGTTTTACAGACATTATTAGCGTATTTAATATATTAGATGAGATAAAATAATAAGATTTTTTTTTCTTGCATTTAATATTTACAATCGGAATAATTTACAATTCAATAAGTTAAATAACTTTGTGTTTTATACTGGCTTGAAGAGAAGTATCCTATGATAACACTTCACTATTTATTATATATTATATTAGTATATATTATTTATTATATTATTTTATAGGTCACATTGAATTTTACGTTTTAATCTTCTGGGGCCTGGGTCTGTCATAAGATTGTTTGCCAGGATGTTTGGATTTACTTCCAATTTACTTTTGTATTTTGATCAGTATTTTGATATTTCATCATGTACTGAAGAAATCTGCAAAATGTTGTCGATTAAATTGTTTGGCACGAACCACAGAGCATCGATCGATCATCATTCTCAGGACTTTGTTCTGAAATCTTTGAATTTTTTTTTTTTTTTTTATATAATTCCAAGTCTATGGGATGAACATCCTAACTGCTTTTACACAGAGAAGCATTTCTGAAGCATTTTTGCACTTTTTTTTTTATGGTATATCTACTAATTTAAATGTGGAAAACTATATCTATTGTAGAGTCTTCGCCTTCATAATAACATAGTTCCATTTTATTTTAAGTGATAACCAAAACTCCATTATTATAAACCATGAATTAAACCAGTGTTGGTTTTACCTGCAGCAACCCAGAGTTGAATTCCGTACGACCGTATAGGTTTAAGAATAGTTTTGTACAGCATTACCTTACCTTATGATCCTTTATTCATTAATCAATATAGGCTTCTCAGCTTTTGTCCCAATTGTGCGCGCTTACAAATTATGTGCTTTTTCCATGTTAAACATCTATCAAGATGAATCCATAAATATCTGACATAATACTCCTGAGGTATGACTGTATTGTTCAAAGTTACTGGGGGGGGGGAGCAGTTACCTTTCCTCAGTGTAAATGTCACATGGGTTGACTTGTTTTCGTTGACTTTTATTTTCAAAGTGTGGAGCTAGCTTTGAATTAATAAGATAATGGAAATGTTATAAGATTTTTATTTAAAACTGTATCTAACCAACTGTATCTAATCTAACCAAGACTCTTGTCTTAATAGTGTTATATTTTCTTCTTTGCAACAATATTCAGATTATTAAGATCATAATATTGAAATTCGTTTCACAGCATCAAATCAAAGGTATGTAGAAACTAAAACAAGGAGTACCATATCAAACTGGTAACATAGTTGGCATTTTTATATACTAATAAACATCAACATCTTCAGTATAATTCAAATATCAACTCACAGAGGCTTCATAAAACAGAGACCAAAAATTTAAATTGATGTAAATTAACATATTAAAGGACACATTATAAATTTTATAATATTCAAACAACACCAAACAAGTTAAAGTATTCCATAACTTTATCAATTCGTATATAATTTAACAACAATTATTGCAAACGTGAAAACATTATATTTTTAACAACTAACTACATAAGTATGACAATTATTACACTATTAATAATAATATAATATAAAATTTGAAAAATTTCCATTACAGTATATTATAAAAAAGGAAGAAAAACTGTTTTTTTTTTTTTTCTATTGTTGCTCTTGTTGTTGTTGTTATAAGTTTTCAACAACAATATTACAATATAAAAACCAAAATGTAATCTACACTAAATTACACATACACAATATAATATACAAACTTTAGAATACAAAAAAAAAAAAAAAAATGGAATGTAAAAAGTAAAAAAAAAATATATATATTTAAAAAGGATATAAAATACATTAAGCCACTTGAATAATACAGTAGCGAATATACCTGATGACACCTGGTGTCACATAAAAATATTCTTAAGTGAAAGATGAGAAGAGAAAATACAAAACAAAAAAAAAAAAAATGTTTATAATCTATAAATATATCAAGAATGTCCATTTAAAGTTTCAGACTTATTTAAAAGCTTTTCAAAGGAAATAAGGATAAAAAATTTATTCTTATTTTCTTCTCTTTTATTTTAATCACTTTTTCACATATCTTTTTCTTTTCATATTAAGTTCTTATTTTATTTTTTACTTAGTTTTGGTTTTTTTATACAAAATTAAAATAAAGTTCGGTTCTATTAATGAATTAAAAATTTATTTTGTGTGTGTGAGTTTTTTTTTTTTTGTACTTTGACTGTCTTACAGTCTATAGCCGTTAGTATGTTTACAATTTTTTATAATAAGTTATTAATTTTAAAAGATATGAAAATTGAAAATTTTTTTGCTATATAAATTTTTTAAATGAGAAGCAATATGTACTTACTTAGTGACTGGGACAACACAACTATAGAAATGATTTAATTGAGAAAAAGTGTTTATGAAAGCAGAATCAGGTGCAGTTTATTGTGCAGTGAAATAGAGACTGTAATTTAAGTATAATATGGAATAAAATTAATTTACATAATATTATATTTATGCCCATATTCAAGAGTTATTTAAAAAATTGTATTAACTTCAAAATATTTAAAACCACAAATATTATACTTTTAAGCCATAGCATCGCATAAATGTCGCATCGCACAAATTTATTTAAATCGTACAAAATCAATCGATAATAATTTCTGTTCCGCTTTCTACTCTTCCGACACCAGAAAATTTTGTATTCAATGTGTTACAACACTATCAATGCTTTTGTAATAGAAATTATTATAAAATTACTCAGACAAATTATTATGAATGCAAAACACTGGTATATATGGTCGAAACTGTATAATAAGAGTTGATCTTGATAATATAAAATTAACGAAAAAAGATATTGTAATATTGAGTCAAAAACATTATCACCCATATTCTGTTAGACCCATCGTTGACGAAAAGAAAAAATTCATCTCGTCTCGTCTCGCAGAATATACCTTTCTGTTAGACACTGTAAACGGCGCGATAGAACATTTTATTTGTTGGTAGTACTGATAATTTTTTACTATCCAAAATAATTATTAGTATATAAACGAAATATGATTTATAAAATTTTTGGAAAGTGTTAGTGGGGTTTTAGTATTAATTTTAAAATATTTTTTAAATAAAAATAAATATAATTATATTTATGTTTTAAATATATTTTTTAGTTTAGTACATAAACGTAGTAAAACAGTAATAGTAAAGATGGTTTTTTTTTTTTCAAAAAACAAACACAATTTTAAAAATAATGCAAAAACAATAATGAAAAATTGTTTATTAATCTTTACTTAACTATTTTATCTATTCCATTTATTTATTTAATTCAATTTTTTGATAAAAAAACACAAAATACTTTGACGAGATACTCTATCGCTCAAAATGTTTGACGAGATAAAAAATGGCCATCTCGTCTCGTCAAAGGTCTAACAGAATACAAAACTATCTCGTCAGAGATATTCTCACGCGATCTCGCGAGATGGGTCTAACAGAATATGGGTGTATACTTACCAAAGGAAATAAACAAAATTAACCAGTGAAATGAATGTTAAAAAATAACAACAACAACATAGATAAGTACAAATATAATTCACATAACTAGATAACGTCGGCTAAATTTATCTTGCTCCATACACCAAAACCTTAAAGTTGAGAAAAACAAAAAACAAAGCGTAAACATAAATAAAAAAATTTGACAAAGTGGTTTTTTTTTTAAATTGTACCACGAAGTTTTAGGATATTTCTAAAAAAAATGTGCAAAATCTCATGTGCTATACGTTTAAACTTCACAACATATTTGATTTTCTATGCTAGGTCAATTTTAACTTTTTCTCCATATTCATTTCATGATAATAACTTTAAAAATTTTGTTGCACATGGAGCAAAATTTGTTCTACATGATGGAGCAAGTAAGAAATCATTAATATTAATGAAATATACGCTAATACCATGTCAATAGAGTAAATTAGTAATTTTGTTTCATGTTAATTTTTTTAAAACAAAATTAGTTCCCTATGTTGAAAAAAACATAAAAACAAATTAAATTAACAAAGCAAAACTTAATATCACAGTCATTTGACAAAACAAAAAAATTATTTTATTATAATTTCATTATAAAAATATCACTATAAAATTTTTTTTTTTGTACAAAAAATAAACAAAATAAAACAAAACTTTACTCATAGCTTATTTAAAAAAAAAAAAATAATAATTATGTTCACATTTCAATTTAGAAACATCTATTACAAAATTATTTTATTAATAAAAAAATTTTCAAAATAAATTTCGATATTCAATACAGGATTACATAATTTGAAGTTGGATTTCCACATGTGCCGATTTACCGTCACGCTCGATTTTTATAGCTAAGTAACCAATCAGAATCAACCAACCTATCATATTTTTCGTCGCACTGAAAAGATAAACGAACTTTATTTTTTCTGTGAGGGTGATCCCACATACATAACTACAGCGCAAAATAATTTTATGTTATATCTATAATTATAATTGACAAGCATTTAAGGTCCTGCGCAGTATACACCTTTTCATTTTATTTCGATTCTCCTACTCCTTAATGAACTTCTGATATAATATATAAGATGTATATATAAAACAAAAATGCGCACACAGTTGAACATTTTTTAATCATATGGTTTTATTATTCAGCAAATACATTATGCATAAGTGAGATCTTATCAAAATAATAAACAAAAGCAAACAAATCAGTTATTATAATTTACATTATGTACTTGCAAATCAATTTATGTAAATATTCCAAATAAAAACAAAAAAACAAATTCATCTAAAATAAAAAATATAAAAACAACAAAAAAATAAATCACTTGAATTCTTGATTTTTTATCTTTTTAAGTAACTGTTTCTAAATTTTGGTTATTTGTAGTAATAATATAGTTTTTATTCAAATTATGTATTATGTAGGTATATATTTACATACCTCTTTAATGACAAAACATTTTAGGGAATATATCGGAAACAAAGCAGTATATGAGGGACGTGTATTTATGTGTCCTAAATAAAACTTACTAACCACGAGTGTAGTAAGTTCTTTTTATTAAACACGAGTGGTTTCTGCTATATCGTGCGAAGTCTATGTCAGTACGTAAATTACTGGTTTTTTAAAAACTTTAAATTTGACTTCAATTTCAAATATAATTAGTCAACAGGGACCCCTAGTTGTAAATATAATTAAGAAGTCAATATAAGTAATAAAAAAAATATTAATAATTTATTGTTTAAATGCTTTTAATAATTTATTATTAAAATAAATAAAAAAATTTTTTTTTAATTTCTAATATACATGCAGCTAAAACATTTTTCTAAAAGCTAGTTCTATTTTGCTTTATGTTGTAAGGCAATTAACATGGAGCATTGTAGAAATTTAAAAAAAAAAGACAATATTTTCATGTAAAATTTGCAAAAAAATATTTGAGCAAACTTGAAAAGTAAGGCATATAGAGCAAAACCGACACATAAGTATCTCAGCACTGAAAATAGATGGGAAAAAAGGGAAAAGTGCATTATAAAGAGTTTCATTTGAAACCTATAAATCCAGTTTTAGGTTAAAAAATCCAAAAATGGCGTATGGAACAAAATAGAACTCAGCCGACGAATACGAATAATAATAATGTATTTCAAACTTGTTAATTTCTTATCTCTCAACATCTCATACTGTCAACATTGATAATATTTTGATGTTAAAAAAAAGTTTATATATTTGAAGGATAGCATTTTTTTAGATTTTATTCTGAAATATTAAAAATATTAAATAATCGCATTTTAATTATTATTAAGCTGCTAGAAACGATATTAAATCCGCTAAAGACGTAAATTCTTTGTTATTTCGATGAATGAAAAGTTAAGAGTTAACAAATGTTTATATACTAAATGTCGAATCCTCGGGAGATAAAAAAATTACTTGCAATACTATGCCAGTTATTTTTCTTACCAACTTTGAAACAATTAATTTCATACTTTTGCATCATAAATATTAAATTAAATATATGGTACAACTAATCTTTTTTTATTTAATTTCATTTTAGCTGAGACAAGTTAATTGTATTAATTTAGTATTTTTGTTGCGGATAATGAAAAATAAAAATATTATAAAAATCGTTAATTGGAATATTTCGGCCATACAAAGTGGCATCCAGAAAAATTAGTCGCTAAAGATAATTTGGGAAAATATTACATCAGTAGTTCATGAGCAGTAAAACATTATTATTTCAAGCTGCAGCTGATATTAGTGAAACATAAAATTCATCACACCAGTTTATAGACTAATATTTACCAATATCATAAGCAGACTCAGAAATAGTAATTATTAGCAATTATTAATTGTGAATTCATAATTTAAATTTTTGTTTTTTTAATAGTATATAAATCAATTGTTATTTAGTATAAGTTAAAAATGTAATCTGAATTATTTGAAATACTAATTTTTAATTTGAATTAATTATTAGGGATACAGTGTACAAAAAATTAATTTAATTTGTATGTATTCAAAATCAGTTACAAGCTTTGTAATTCTGTTGAAATAAAATTTATTTTATTATTATTATTTTTATTATTATTGTAGTAACATGCACAATCAATCAATATATAATTTATTAAATTAATTTATTTAATTATGTATTTAATTATTTATTTAATTTTTTAAATTATTTATTTATTTCAGCTATCTTTGCCTAAAGAGATTTTTCTTATTTTCATTTTTCATTTCAATGCATACAATTTTATATTTTACATTTTATTATATTGTACTCGTGTACCATTATTAAACTTTAAATATAATTTTTTAAAAACCAATTTCAAAACAACTTCAAATAAAAAATAATAAAAAAAAAAAATACTAATTTTGCAAGTTATAGTTCTATATAACTCCCGCGTTCAATATTCTTAAATATTTGAAACTGGCAACGATATGACTAACACATTTGAGTGTTCCAACAAGCTCATTTGACAATAATGGCTTAACATAAATGGGCGCAATTTGAAATAAAAATAAGATTAATTAAGTGTAAAATAGCTCTGAAAATAAAAAAAAATATTTTTAGTCTAAAAGTTGGCCTAACTGCGTAAAATTCAAATCAAATAGTAAGCGAATTTGATTTGCGAATATGAAATATAATCGTGCCGCGTAACAAATATGCAAGACAAACTGCAGTACGTAGTACAAAAAATGCTTTAATATAATAGTTTTGAAATGATTTTAGCATTACAGAGTACGCAATACAGAGTACGAAATATTAAAATACGAAAATAATTTTTCGAAAGTAGCACTACACAATTAGGCAGCTAGAAATTCAATCCAATCAAAATGCATAAATTTGAAACAGTGTAGTTCGTTTAAATTCCAACTGAGTGATCAAAAAGTTAACAAAAACATTTTCTTCTTTAATTTTTATAGCTTGAAGTGGCTTTTTAAATTGCAAAAGTAGAAGTAGGGGTTTTGAAAAAATTGAATTTGGTTTTGAGAAGGATGCAAGTGATTTTGAATAGCTTGCAACTGACTTTAAAAAGTTGTTTTCAAATTACTAAAATATTTATAGTTCTTTAATAATAATTTTAAATGGTAAGCAGGTGAACAATTACTTCCAATACCAATACAAGCTAGTCTACTCTGGTTGCCTTTTTTCCTATAGCCCACCTCTTTTAATATGTTAAACAATTTAATATTTTTTTCTTTTTTTTAATCAAAAAATAACACAATCTAAGTATCTTTTAGTATAAATGCAATTTAATTCCAAAATTTTATTCATTCAAACAAAATTTGTCAATTTAATTTTGATCTTCGTGCACACTGCCTAAAAATGTATAAAAATAATGCAAAAATTATTTGTGGTCTTTCTTTTTTTTTTAAATAACTGACTTTGTTTGTTTGTTTGTTTTTTAACAACACTTTTAAAACTTTAAAGTTAAAAACATATTTAAAACTAATAAGTTTTTTTGCTTCAACATAACAATATGATATTTTTGTTAATAAAAAATCTTATTTAAATGTATAGTATAGATTCACTTATATTTTCTACAATACGATCGGTTGTACTCTTATTCAAACAAATATTTCTTCATACCAGTGTTTAGTATTGACAAACAATGTTTATTAATTAAAAAAAAAATTTGATAAAATAACTTTATGAAAAGCAAATTTAATAGTATTATAAACAACGAAAATAATATTATTATGTCTATAGATTTAAAAATATATTATAACTTGTATTCTAAAACCAAATAACAAATATTATGTAGATATAATTTTTCCAATAGATTGCTGAATAAATATTGAAAATGTATTTTAAATCAATAAATTTACAAACTATAATAAAAATTGATAATTTTACACACAAAAGTGATGATGTGAAAAAATTAAAATGAATTTAAAATAATGAAACAACTAACAAGTACATAATAATATATTAAAAAAATGCATCATACAAAACTACATATTTCATGTCAAACAATTTGTATGATCAGTTCTGAAATATCATTGTGTAAACACATTAAAAATATTTTGAACAGCTTCAATGGCGAGAAAAAAAACTACATATTATTTTGTTTGTTTTTTATATTTTTTTTTATTTTTTATTATAAAAGAAAGTCCGGTATTGAGGTCCTCTTTTGTTCATCATACATATTTACATAATATATAACATAAAATAAATTACCGTTATCTTGTAAACAGTAAACATTTTTCTTGTTGTTTTCATGATTAAAGAAGCTTTCTTTTAAAAGATGAAAAGAAAAGTTTTTAAAATAATTTCTCAATATGTATACAAACATCCTTTTTTGTTTATTTAGTTATTTTTGTTGTTGTTTTTTTTTTTGCTCTTACTTAGAAAAGAATAAAAGATCCTACCTAGGGTAACAATTTCTATATATTTAGGGAAAATAAAGTTTTTCAATAGAAAAAAATAAATGGTTTTTTTTTTTTTTTTTTTTGGTTTTTCTTTGTTGGTCCTTTTTTTCATAACCATATTTTGAAATTTTATTGTTATGGAAGAAAGTGTATTAGATAGATTTTTCTTCTTGGAAACATTAAAGTTTATTAGAAAGTCACAAGGTTATATTATAATACAGTCTAAAATAAAAATATTTACATTTTATTTTTTTAAATTATTGTAGGTATACAAAATGTACACCATGATGGTTGACTTTTTGTTAAAATTTTTAAATTAATGTTGTAAAAGTTGAAAATTTTATTTACTCGATGGTAAATATAATTTGACGTTTATTTCTGGAAGTCAATTTTTATTCGTTTGTTTAATAATATTGACGATAAAAGTTTTTTCTTTTTGTATAATATAAATTTCAATTCGTTTATGTTCAAAATTATTATTTAGATACTGGACATCAGTTTTTATTGAAGTAAATATTGTACTTCAATTTCGATTTTTATTGTTTCGTCTCGATTGTATTCAAAGTGAATTATTGAAAAATGTCAAACTGTTTCAGTTTTGTTTAAGTTATTAATAATTAATAATGAGATAGCTAGTCCCCATATTTTAGAACATACAAAATTACATTATATTGTATAACTATACTGTATAGGACCTATTATGCATTCATACACTCTAAAAAATGAGTTGTGTAAATTTACAATGATAATAAGAATAATTTTCAATGCGAATTTACAGGCAAGATGTAAAAATAAACTAATATCTGTGCAAAACTAAAAAAAATCGTTCAAAAGAGTAATTTTACCCATTTTATGTATTATTTACATCGAGAAGAGTAAATTTACGTAAAATATTACACATATGTGTTTAAACTCGCAAAAAAAATGTAACTTTCCATTACGAGTTTAATATTGCATTGATTATAAATATAAACCCAAATTTGTTTTTCTTTTTTTTTTTAGCAGGCTTGTTAAAGCGTGCTGATGTGAAATCATCATTTGTCAATAGAAAGTCATCTTATTAAGTTGTGTTTGATTGCGTTAAGTAAAAATTAAATTAATTATAAGTTCAAAAATTATTAATAATTAATATTTATAAATATATAATATAATAACGGCGATAGAACGATTAAGAAAACCTTTTTAGCATTGCCTGCCATTGATGAGCTGCTGGAAAAAGGTGAATTTAACATATAAGTATATATGTAATTGAGCTCTAAATTTAAAAAGATAAATTTATGAAGATAATTAGTATTGATTGATATTTTCCTTTCCAGTTTGAAGCAACTCTGGATGATGTTGCAAATGTATGCCCGATTAACTTCTTCTTGAATTGCAATGTTAAGTAAGAAAACTTATAAAAAACAAAATCAAAATTTTACTATTTAAAATACCTTTTTCAGGAACATCAATGGAGAATCAGCTTACTATCAGTAAGTTATAGTAGGAAAATTTTAAAACGAAGATTTTTTAAATTTATTATCATTGTCAATCAAAACTTTATGAAAAATTTATGAAAAATTAACACTTTAATAAACAAATTAAATAAGGACGAAAAAGAATAAATTATGTTTTAGCATTATTTTTATAAGTTTAAATAAAAATTTAAAATGTAACAAAAAAATTTTATTTGTTTAATTTATAACAATTTGCTGTAATTTTGCAATTATAACTTTATGAAAAACTAGCGGAGTTACCCGGCGTTGCCCGAGAAAATGTAAAGTTCCTAGAATTTTTTCTTCGTTTTTAGTTTAAAAAGGGAAGTATTAATAAACTAATTAAATTGACGGGTGATTAAATAATTTTCTCAAGATAAAACTTGATTATAAACAACGTTTTTAAGTTCGCCTTCACACTTAAATCCACACCACAGTACTTAATAGACTGTCCCTGTAACTTGTTTATCGTAATCGAGAACGCAAGTCTAACTGGAAATTGCAACCTCTTAAAGCTAAAAGGGAGATCATTTGGAATAAGTGGTATCCTTGGGATGAAAACGATGTCACCCTGTCCCTTCCCTGTTAAAATAGTCGCTTCAATTACATTTGACAACAATTTTTTAACACAAAGTCTTGTACCGTTGCAAAGTTTTGGTGGGTCGAGGTTCCGTAATCAAATAATTGGTGATCCCAGTTTCAGTAAAAGACGATGTGGCGGTACTCCAGCCGGATCAAGAGAATTTAGGAATTCTGTTGGAAAATTGACTACCTCATCAGCATTTACTACGCCCGGTAATATGGAAAGTATTTGATTATTCATTTCGCTGACATCAGCATTTTTAGCAGAAAGAATTGCCCTCTCTCGAAACCAGTTCAAATTATGATAGTTTTGTTGAATATCCGGATAGACTGCATCTATTAGTTTTGCGACGGACGACACCAAATTACAAAAATCGGATGGCAATTTTATTTTTCCAAATGGCTCAACTGCAAATCTACCTTCTCCGATCTCAAGTAGCTTGTTGGCGAAAATGTGAGCACTGCCATCCCCCAGATGTACTCTCATGTTTTGTTTCAAACTTATCTTTCGTACATGTCTCCACAAAGATGAATGTTTTAAACATGGGTAAATTTCATCGGCTGGTGTTGACTTTGGGATGACGGGTAAAGTTTGACGAAAGTCTCCACATAAAAGTACCAGAACTCCTCCCATAAGGTTGTTATTTCCTCTCTGATCTCTCACAGTCACGTCAAGGGCTTCGAGAGCTTTCTTGTGAGCCATGGTACATTCATCCCATACGATAATTTTGCATGTCTTGAGCACTTGCGCTCGATCACTTGCTTTACTAATGTTGCAGGTAGGATTTTCCTGTCTGGAGATTAGTGGCAACTTAAGTGCAGAATGGGTTGTTCTTCCTCCTTCCATTAATGCTGAAGTGATTCCTGAAGATGCAATGGCAAGAGCTCCTCGAACTCTGATTTCGGCTAGAATTAGATTGATTAAAAATGTTTTATCTGTGCCCCCGAAGCATCAAGAAAAACGGTACCACCTTGTTGGTTCTCTACCTGATCCATGATAATTTTGTATGCTTTTTTCTGATCTTGATTTAGAAGTGGTATTTTTTCCGCGATATTACGCTTTCAGCTCTTCGACGTTGCAGTTCTTTTCTCGTATGTAATCTGTATAAAGTTCATTTTGTTGGTTTCATACTGGTTTCATACTGGATGCAAATTTGTTGAACCTACTTTCCGCCAGAGCTCTTTTGAACGAAAATTTATATCTCAGAAACTGTACCGATTTGGTTCCAATTTAATACACAAAAGTCAAAATTTCGAAAAAATGTGAAAGTCATATTTGTTTATTTTTGGAAGAGTACCTGTGTGCAAATTTTCCGCTCTCTAGCACCTTTGGTTTTTGAAATCTTTTTGTCGGGTGCTGGGAGTTGTATGAAAGCTACCCGAATCAGTCAAAATTTCGAAAAAATGTGAAAGTCAAATTCGTTTATTTTTGGAAGAGTACCTGCATGCAAATTTTCCGCTCTCTAGCACCTTTTGTTTTTGAAATCTTTTTGTCGGGTGCTGGGAGTTGTATGATAGCTAGCCGAACCAGTCAAAATTTCGAAAAAATGTGAAAGTCAAATTTGTTTATTTTTGGAAGAGTACCTGTATGCAAATTTTCCGCTCTTTAGCACCTTTGGTTTTTGAAATCTTTTTGTCGGGTGCTCGGAGTTGTATGACAGCTACCCGAACCATTCAAAATTTCGAAAAAATGTGAAAGGCAACTTTGTTTATTTTTGGAAGAGTACGTGTATGCAAATTTTCCGCTCTCTAGCACCTTTGGTTTTTGAAATCTTTTTGTCGGGTGCTGGTAGTTGTATGACAGCTACCCGAACCATTCAAAATTTCGAAAAAATGTGAAAGGCAACTTTGCTTATTTTTGGAAGAGTACGTGTATGCAAATTTTCCGCTCTCTAGCACCTTTGGTTTTTGAAATCTTTTTGTCGGGTGCTGGTAGTTGTATGACAGCTACCCGAACCATTCAAAATTTCGAAAAAATGTGAAAGTCATATTTATTTATTTTTGAGAGAGTAACTGTGTGCAAATTTTCAACTCTGTAGCACCTTTGGTTTTTGAAATATTTTTGTCAGGTGCTCGGAGTTGTATGACAGGTACCCGAACCAGTCAAAATTTTGGAAAACAACATATCACGGGTTCGATTCCAAGTAGTAAAAAACCATCCTGTAAAATTTAATTGAAATTGGTCCATTCGTCTCGGAGGAGTTCTGACACAAACATACATACATACAAACATCCTTCTTTATATATAAGATTGTGTAACTTTACATCATTTTGCTCAAAATTTTACGAAAATTAAGCCACTTCATGTAATTTTGCAATTAGCTTTATGAAAAATTGTGTAAATTTACATCATTCTGCTCAAAATCCTACGAAAATTAAACATTTTACTGTAAATTTACACCACGTAGTATGAAATTCTGCCTAAAAATTAAATATTTATACTGTAAATTTACTCTTTTTTAATGCAATTTATTTTACATCTTAATGTGTAATTGTTTCATATTACACTTAGAGAGTAATTTTACCATGATAATCGATGGATAGAATACCAATAGAATACCATCGATTATCGAGGTAAATTTACAACGAAAATTTTTTAGAGTGTATGTTAATATTTTTTGTATAGATATTCGCATCCACAACATTTTCAAATTCAGAATAATGAGAAGACTGTTTCGATTTTCAAATTACTAACCTCAGATTTGTTCTTTTATGGATAAAAAAAATGCTTACGAATCAAAATTCTATCATATAAGAATCGCTTTTTGTTTCTTTAGTTGCGAAAAAAAGTGGATATTGGTAAAAAAAAAAGGGGATTTAGACCTTTAGGATTTCAGCAAAGACAGGATTTCGAGTGGTGGTCGGTTTTGTGTCGGTATATATTACATCACCCATTTTTAAATTCGTATTTCTAATATATGTGGGTAGAAACTGGGTAGAAAACAGATAAACTAAGGCTTTTCATATACACATACTGCAAAAACAAAATATGTACATACTGTAGAAAAAAAAATTTCGACGGAGTTTTCTTAAATTTTCCACAATTTGCAGTTTAGTGTTATAAATAAAAACACAACTGCGATTGTCATGAACTATTTACTATAATTCTGCAGTTTTTCTGTTAAATTAGAAATGTTTATGAACAATCTTAATTTAGATTTATTTATTTATTTAGTTTGATATATATATATTATGCAAATATATTATAAGCTATTACAATACAACTTAAAATATTTTTTATATTCAATTTAATTTAACAAGTAACATGTTTTTATACTTTTAATAAGTTTTTTTTTTATATATTTCAATATTAGTTTCAGTTTTATTTCAAAAGTAAATTATTAAATAGCTTAAACCCTACATACATTAAATTCTTGTGAGTCATATCCGTTCTAAAAAACTGTAATCTACAGTTGGATATGTAAACTATATTGTTGAACATCACCTACATAGGTTGATTTTTCTGATAAATAGTTCGGTATCATATTATGCTTAATTTTGAAGATGAGCACTAGTGCCTTAAATATTAATCTTTGTATATTTAATAATCAGCCAATTCAACATATTGTCTATATGTGTTAATCTAGATATTACTCATATTTTTATTTTGTAATTTTTGCAATCGACTTATTTGTTCGTTATTTAAGAATACTCTCAAACTCAAATATAGTTCAAAATTAGACTTAATTATTGCATTATATACTAATATTGCACATTTTTGAGACATTTTGTGCCTAATTTTGTTAAAGAAGTATAATAATGAAAATAGTCGAATATGCGTAGAATATGCGTACAGCGAATTTCGTCTACTACTTTCAGATTTCTTCAGTGTTTTGTACTCGACTGTACTCGAAATACGCGTATCTATATGATAAGCATATCATAAAAATTAAAAGGAAAATATTCGACTATTTTCATTATTATACCAAAATTTTACTCTAACGCTAGGAAACAAGTTTTTATAAAAACTAAAGAAGTATGTTTTTTTTTCGATATTTTTGTTTGCAAGTATAATCAAATGCCTATGAAATTTTGATTTTTGATCTAGTATTAACCCTAAGTACTTAATTTCGCTTACTTTTTCAACAAATTCATCATCGATTATTTCTTGATATTCTGAACTACCATTTATTATCATGAACTTTGTTTTATTTATATTTTTAATTTTAATTTATTCTTTTTTAGTCACTTGTTGGTTCTTTCCAAATCAAATCATTTATTTTCTCTGTGCAATCATTAGCTGATTTCCATAAAATATATAGAAGTGCATCATGCGCAAACAAGATCAGCTTCGCAAGAATTACTGCCATACCCCTAACACTGTGAAACTCTCAACAAAACTTCAATTGTTTGTAAGACTACACCGTCATTTTAATTGGACTTCACTGCATATTTTGGTGTTTTTCTATTAATTTTACCACTGTTTCCTTCCATGCTTCTGAATAAATTCCCGTATGTAGCGAAACATTTATAATTTCAATTAAATTATGTGTTACTAAGTCAAATACAGCCTATTACATTTTGCAATTTACATGATAAAAATATTTTTCATTATTATTTTTTTAAAATACTTTTTAAATCATATTTTTCCATTGAACGAAAGCTAAAATAATTATAAATATACACATTTCACATTTTTAAGCCCCAACGTATAGTTGAAATCAATAAGAGAGAAATCACATATTTATCAACTGAATTGAACAAATGTTGGTGTGCGACTCAAATTAAATAATAAATCAAATAATACAAGAATTTATTTTGTTCATTGAATAAAATTAATAAAAAAAAATTGTTAGGTTAAAAAAATAAATGATAGTGAGCTCCAAATTAAGCATACCTATATGTTTCAGCAACAGAATTCCGTTCAGGTATCAATATTTTACTGAATCGTCTCAAAATAAAACAAAAAAAAATTTTTATCTGAAACAAAAAATTGTTATAATCAAAACTAGAAACTACAAACTATTGAAAAAACTATCTTCACACGCAATAAAATTAGAACAACACTACAACACAACAAACTAAATTATTATCAATAATTTAAATTAAGCAATTTTATATTGTATCGACGTACCTTGCTTATTACACTATATATACATATAACATATTTAGTTTATTTTGTCATGCTACTTGTTCCGGCATGGCGGCATATTTCCAGCTCCAACCAACATCTAAAAAAAAAAAACGAAAAGAATTCGCTTGGAGTACACTACATTAACAATAATAAAAATAGAACACTTACCTAAAATTCATCAGCATCAACCAGCGATGTTCATCAGCATCAGTAGGTTATCATGTATTCTCTAATCTGAAAGAATTTATTATTATTAATATGATCAATATTATTAATTTTAATGTGATTATTATTTAAATATTAAATATTTAAATAATCTAAATATTACTTACTTGTATCTTCTTGTTTACTTTTATTTCTATTAATTTGTCACTTTGACGTATTATATTTAAGTCTCCACTATAATTATATAATTTCGAATATCACAGTTTTTGAGTGATATTTAAGTTGAGTAATTATATCGAGTCAAGCTTTTATTGTATTTTGTTATACAAAAGATAACATATGTTCATTATGTATTTCATCGAACTAGATTTTTATTTTGAAGTTCAATAAACTATTCATGTATGCATTATGTATTATTGTATTCCATACATTAAATTAGATTCATTATATATTTAAAGTCATTGAACTTAGATTTATAAGTTATGTTAGTAAATTGTAATTAAACAAAACACTACTAAATATGATCTAATCTAATTAGCAACAAATAAATCAAATTCATCACATTCAATTATATGTAATCATCAACTGATAGTCTATAAAAACACAATTGAATCTGTAAGAAAAACTGGATCCTACCATGTATCAAAAACGCATCACAAAACTGTGTTGCCATTGAATAGTTTTCAAATTGACATTGTCACATTTATTTCTTGTTTTAAAATTTGAAATTATGTTAAAGCTGAAATTGTTTATTCGTAAGAAAAATTAAAAACATTTGATTTAAAGTTAAAATAGGGTATATTTTAGTGATAATGTATGAATGTATTATATATATATTATTCTGCATTTATCTGGATGTTTGTAAGTTCGACGGAACGCTCCAACACATATACAAATTGCATATGTATACAAATGCATATATATACAAAATGCTTTGGTGCTTTTTTTTAACCCCTGTCTACCATGCTGAACCTTTGCAGGAAAAATTGATTGCATGAACTATATTTTTTTTAATTTAATGTTAGTCTTCTTCGCAAATAATAAGGAAAAATAAAAAATAATAATAATAATATAAATAAAACAAACAATTTTTTGATTTATAATAATAAGGACTAATAGAAATTTAATCAATAGTTTAATATGGTATAATAACCAAAAGGCAAACAGCATTTAACACAAAAAAAAAACAAAATTCACTCAAAGGTTATTCTTATTACTTAAAATTATACACAATAATATACATGTGTATCAGCATATTTGTATTGTATAATATTATACATTATACTACTTATACCTTCTTATACCTTTTATTTTTGTCCTTATTGTGTGCGTAACTCACTTCACTCAAAAAAAATTATTTTTTTTTTTTTTTGTGTTTTTTTTATTATTTGCTGTATCTGTATTCTGTATGTTCTGCATGCTCCATTCCAAAAATATTATTTTATTTTCAGTGTTAAGTGTTCACTGTTCACTTCACTGTTCAGGTTCACTGTTCAATCAATAGAACTTGATAGAAGTAGAGTAGGATAATAAACTCTACTTCTACGTCGGATAATAAAACATTGTTTTTTTTAAATTGAAAATTATTGGTGAAAATGTTTTTGTATTTTTTTTTAAATTTTACCAATTTAGATACAAAATTTTGAATATTTTTTTAAAAATAACACAATACCATAATAACAGTTTATTCATATAGCAAAATAAGATCCCTATACATTATACAAAAGACAAAATTTATATAAAAATAAGATCCCATTTTTAAATTTGCTCTCCCGGAGGCCACAATAACGCTAATATGGTATAATTTATACTAAATGGAACCCAACTAACGAATTATAACTAAATGGAAGTGAGTACGAGTATACCATACAAAAATACAAACATTTTATACAAATTTGTTGGTATGGTACTTCCTTTTCTGTTATATAAAAAAAAAAGATTAGTGTTGAACATAAATAAAAATAAATAAAAAGTGATATAAACATAAGTACTGTAATTTCGGAATAATGAATCTAATGAAAGAAAAAAAGAAACTAGGATTTATTTTGCTTCCGTCATTTATGACGGGTTACAAAGCTAGTTTAAAAATATTACATTTAAAAAAAACGTCTATTAATAAATAATATAAATATTATATTGTTTAATTTACGAATTAGTCACGTATTTTGCTTACATAAATTTTAAAAATATTTACATAAAAACACAACTCGTTCTCAAACAAAAAACCAACCGAACGAAATAAGTCAAAAAAATGTTAAGGTAGCATTCTGTTGTGATGCTATTGATGCTACTTTCGCATACGTAAATTTTTCAAATGCGTATTACCATTTTGTAAATTACCGTAATGCTATTTTTTGACATGCGAAAGTCTTTTTACAAAACTATAGCAACAGATGGTAGCCTACCTAATCAGCAAAATTTCAAACATAATCAATTCGTCCGTTGAGGTGACATATGTGTTCCATGGTACAATAGATTTTACTTCTAATATCAAAATTTTCTAAATAATAAGAACATCTTTAATTCGTTTAAACAACAGAATGCAGCAATTTTAAAATAAAATTTTGTACAAAAACGAATCTTAACATGACAGATTAAACTACAACTGTTACTGAAATATTCCTAGAATTTTAATTAAAAATAATTAATTTTATAATTAATTTTGAAAATAATTACTATTATTTTCTTGGAAAATTTCTAAAATCAAATTTAATTTTTGACAAGTAACTACTAAATAAAAAAAAAAAAAACATTTCAAGAGACTACAAATTTTAACATTCTGTTTTTTTGCTCTTTTAATAACCATTTTAATAAGTTCTCTTATTATTGTACTACCGTCAATAATCTGTAGACTTCAGGTATTATGAAATTTCAATGATTTTCTATTCTCAAGAAATAATTTCCTTAAATTTATAATCTTTATATATATATATATACTAGGTACCCACATAGCTATTATACAGATAGACATAAGACATTATCTAAGATAAATGCTTATAATTAAAAAGCAATCATAAAGTCATTCACCTGAAATTATTTCTTTAATTAATAAAAGAAAAGAAAAAAAACAAAAACTATTCTCTATTTCACTCTATTCTCTTACTATAAATAAAAAGTTATAGACTTGAACGGTTTACTGTTTAATCTCTAGATTATCACATGAAATTATTATCCTTGAAGAAAAAATAGCGGCAGAAAAAACAAAAAACAACAACACTGTTACAAGAATATAACATTTATTAATTTCCTAGTTTTTCCAAGTTACAACAACCCATTTCACAATTTTATTCATCTCATATTCGCCGATGCTTATTCTTTGATATTTGCACTTTCAATTTAATGAAAAAAAAAACAAAAAAAAAAAAATATTTAGCAAAATTTCAAACCAAGTAAATTGAACAAAAATAATGAAAATTAATTGCACAATCATTTTATTCCAATCAAGATCAAGTATGTTGTTATAACTGACTATGGCCGATATTTGATAAAGGTAAAAAATGGGAAATTGCTTCAACTTAACAGAAGAAAACTAGCCATCAGTACCGGTTTTTGATAGATAAGAAGCCACGCTGGTAAGCTAGGTTTTCAATTCAACCCTCATTGTTGCAGCTGTGAAAAAGAAAATAAGACAAAAACTCTTGTTCATTTGTGAGGAAATTGCTTCAATTTAACAGAAGGAAAGTATCCATTTGAACGTGTCACTGGCCGATAGGAAGTCACGTTGCGAAGCTTGGTATTCCGTTCAACAAAAACTAAAAAGAAAATAAAACAAAAACTCTTTTTAATTCATGAAGAAATTGCTTGAGAAAGAAGGAAAGTAGCCATCAGTACGGGTTCTTGGTCTATAGCAAGCCACGCTGCCAAGCTAGGTCTTCAGTTCAACCTCCATAATTGCAGTTGCAAAGAAGAAAATTAAGCAGAAAATCTTGAGCACTTCCTTTGCAGCTGCCTAGCATGAGCTTAATTTAAAACCCAGACTTTTTATGAGGCTTTGCCACAGGTACTATTTTGAAAAGCAAAATTATTGACCTGATTAATTTCACAGGGTGGTCTTAGTACTGAGTTTCTCGAGAGAGTGATAATAAACAGCCAAAAACAACAAATAGGTCACTGGAGCCGCCATATCAAAAAGGCATATTATGCTTATTGGTTTTCAGAAACTACAGACATTATCACTTCTACCTATCTAGCTAAAAGAAAGGAAATTAGAACGATAGTGAATATATTGACAGGTCATTATCGCCTAAGAGCAATCGATTTTGCTAACTTTGGAATCTGCAAGGGTTTTGAAAATAAGAAAACTAAAAAAATTGTTCAGAATATTTTCTGCGATCGCTTAAGTCTGGTGAAAATCAAGAGCAGATGGTTGGAAAAAATTTCTGTCGCTGCCAGCCCTTTTTAAATTGAACTAAAACAAACTATAACTGCCGTATTTTCATAGTTTTAATTGAATTTTTCAAACTTTGTTTATTATGTTTTAAATTATTGTTTTTTTTTTATTGTTTTGTTTATCAAAGACTGGTAAAATATTCAAGAATAGTAGTACGATTATTGATTAGGAATAATCTGATAATGTTTCCTGAATATATTGAAAAAATGATAGCAGAGTATGCTGGTTAATAATCTTATTATCGTTCTTGAATCTTTATGATTATCGCCAATTCAACACGCTAATAATTTTCTAATTATTGTTTTGATCTATCGTCAGAGCCAATTTTGTTCTACATCTTTTATCAGTCATCCTTCTTTGATATTCCATTATTCAATTATTATTGTTCCATAATATTTCATACTGCATACATTCTTTAATGTATAGTACCTCCGATGTGCCTAGATCTACAATCACATCTCACAGCGTTGCATTTCTTTAATTATATTTCCATGTTATACATGTCTTTTGTACAGTATTTTTCACACAGAACAATAATATCAAAATTATGTCTCGACACAAGCTCTTTATTATACAATAGACCGCTTGTATGTTCACATATATTTTTTATTTGCCACTAATTAATGTTATTACGTTCTACTAATATTTTTCTTCTAAATTGTATCAAAAATTACTAATTTAATGTAACTCCATTATCTATTAGTACTATAGTTTTGGACTACTCTGCTCACACAGTAAGATATTATCAATCGAAAAACATTCATAATGGTATCAAGTATGAATGTTAAAACCAAAGCAGCTAAAAGTTTTTCACAACATTTTTAGGCTTAACGAAAAGCTTAGAATTCAAATTCTATCGCAATGAAGCTAAAAAAAATATTTAAATTGAAGTGGAAAACAAAATCCACCTATTTTCAAACACTAAAAGTCTGCTTTGAAAACCTAAAAAATCAGTCAATAACTCATAGTTAACAATAAGAGTCGAATACCGAGTTTTTATATTACAATTCATACATTTACATACATTTTTAAAATACCCTAATCTATCAAGCAAAATTGTCATCCAACCTAAACCTAATTGTTTTCTTCCATAAGTCAATTAGAATAAGCCCAACCCACTTTCAAAATATAAAATTTAATTCATTGAAAATATTTCACTTAAATTTAATGTTAAATAAAAATATTTGAATTAACACCTAAACATTGACTATTAAAAATCATTGCATTATTTTTCATACAAAATTCAATTTCAAATAGTTTGCATTGCATTGTGATTATTTTGCTTCCACATAAAAAAAACAATGATCGTAAAGATGAGAACATAAAGGTAATAAATAGTTGCAACATTATAACTTTATTTCATACGTCTATTAACTATATAAAAAAAAAAACAAAATAACAAAAAAAAAACGAAAAATAAAAAATAAAAATAAAAAATAAAAATAAAAAATTAAATAAAAACTCAAGATAAAAGGATAAGACAATGAAAAATTACTTAAAACAAAAGAGTTATTAGAATGAAATTGAGTCTCTCCTCAATTGCCATTAAAAAGCTATTATTTTAAGTCTGCCCACTTGATTCTATTTCGTTGTTGATATTGTTGTTGTTTATTTTTTTTTTTTTGTTATTTTTCGCTGTCCTTTCAAAGGATATTTAGTTTGAAATATTCTAACTATAGAATCAACTATAAAACTTTTTTTATTTATTATTTATTTTTTTTTGTTTTATTGTTGTTATGTTGTACTAGTCCAAATATATTAATATATTATATACGTATACACTTGTATTATTATAGAATCTTGGAAATCTCTAGGAGAGCATTACAAGGATAATATCACTAAAATTGTATTTTGTGTGTTTTTTTTTTTTTTTTATTATTCATTCTAGATTTTCTTTTACTCACTATTAAAAAACGTGCAGTGAATTGATAAATTGCAATATTTTCTTCTTAGTGTGGCTGAGAATTAGAATGGCGAATATGGGGAGTTGAATAAGAAAAAAAGAAAGTAATAGAAAATAATGATGTATAATAAAATGAAAAATTCTAAATTCATATAGTATGTATGTATACATATAGATATATGATTATGTATATGATATTATGTATATAATAGATATGTAAATATAAAACTGACTATTTATGTAGTAAAAATATAAGCCGTATTACCACGATAATGAATAACTTTTTATGCTCATAGCTACAGTTGTGGTCAGGAAAATAAGAACGGATAAAAATATATGGTTGAAAAATTTTCTATTAGAGCAGATTTAAGTTTTATAAAAATTGATTATTTTGCTTGGTGACCTTTTTTAAGTTGCAACGTCCTTGGTATAGACATCATATTACATACTAAAGATCCTAGTTGTTTGACTACAACTATTTATGCTAACATTTAAAGTTTTTGTCAACACATTAAAAACAGAAAAAAATATATCGTTGAAGAATTTTCTGTTATACTATGCTCGCATTTGCCGAGTTAACTTGAGTCCCTAACTATAGTATATAAACATAATTTAAGTGCGATTTGTTTTTTTCTTTTATATAAAACTAATCATACTTGTAACTATAGTTAAAAATAAATCACACTTAAAGTATGTTAAATTCACGTTCACAACCCTGCTTTTATGTTATATCGTAGTTTTTATCGTATTTTTTATTTTTATGCAACCTGACGACAATGATATTTTTAAAGTTTCAAACAAGTTAAAATGTAAACAAAATTAAAATATACCTAGACCCACATATTCAACAAGATATATTTCAGACAATTAATAGTAAAAATAATTAATTGTAAAAATAATAAAAAAAATAAATTTGTTAAGTAAATTAATGTAAAAGAAATATAATATATACATACGAAAGAAATATAATATATACATACTAGGGGCCCCTGTTGAGTAATTATATTTCAAGTTGAAGTCAAATTTAAAGTTTTTAAAAAAACAGTAATTTACGTACTGACATAGATTTCGCACGATATAGCAAAAACCACTCGTGTTTAATAAAAAGTTTTGTGGTTAGTAAGTTTTATTTAGGACATATAAATACACGTCCCTCGTATACTGCTTCGTTTTCGATATATTCCCTATAGTAAGTGGCATTTAGTGGATAAAATTACTAAAAATAAAAAATTTTGTCATTAAAGAGGTATGTACATAATACATACATAATACATAATTTTAATAAAAACTACTACAAATATCCAAAATTTAGAAACAGTTACTTAAAAAGATAAAAATGAAGAATTCAAGTGATTTGTTTTTTGTTGTTTTTATATTTTTTATTTTAGATGTATGTATTTGTTTTTTTGTTTTTATTTGACATATGTACAATGTACATTATATTCACTGCAAGTAATTATAATAACTTATTTGTTTGTTTCTGTTTTTTATTTTGATAAGATCTCACTATACATAATGTATTTGCTGAATAATAAAATCATACGAGTAAAAAATTTTCAACTGTGTGCGCATTTTTGTTTTATATACAACTTATTTATTATATTAGAAGTTCATTAAGGAGAATTGAAATAAAATGAAAAGGTATCTACTGCGCAGGTCCTTAAATACTTGTCAATTATTAAAATGAATAAATAAATAAGAATATGTTTAATTTTTTCCAGTTTTAATTTTACTTTAATTAAATCTATTTCGATAAAGTGAAATATACAATAGAAATAAAGCAACATGTGTGATATGAGAACTTTTTCGAAAGAAGTTATAACAAATTTCATTGAAATATATATAGAAATCATCAAGCTTTATGGAAAATAAATCGAGTGTAATTTGTGTATATTGTTTTTGGATGTACGGTTTGACCAAATTTAAAAGAGTTGCAAATATTTCCGCATCCATTCTCACATATAATTATATAAATCTTCTGGGTTGTTTTGTCTTAACTCCTTAAGTAATTTCACGTCACTATATTTTTTCTATTTTTTAACCATTGTGTTTATCAAATTTTATGTTTCTTTTTTAAATTTTTAAATTTTATATATTTTAAATAAATTAAAGCAAAAACTACAGGTACAGGTATTTGCACTCATGATTAAAATAACCAGAAAACTGTTCGATTTGAATTTGGAGTGTTCAAATTTTACCACACGCCATACGCCACACGCCACTCCAAAATTTTAATTACAATAACAATTTGTATGCATGAACTTAAAGCTTTAAAACAAACAGTATTCGCGCAGGCAAGAGTGTACAGTGTATGGGTAAACAACACGCCACGGAAGAATGCAGGAAAAACTCACACTTTTGCGTACAAGTTTGCGCGCTCGTAAAAATTTGTGGTGTATAGCCTGCTAATATTGATTTAATTTATTTTTAAAAATTTAATTTTCAATTTTTTTTTTTATTTTAATAGCATTTTGTCCTTTTGCATTACTAACAAAACCAACTAAAATTTTTTTTTAATTTTTTGAAAAAGTATTGCTCCCATATTTATTTTTTATTTTGATAAACTTAAAACGTAAACTTAAACGTCAAACTTAACTATAGTTTGTATAATGCGAACACTTTTTTTCAACCATAGTTAACAAACGGAATTTAAACACAATGCGAACATGCTATTAGAACGCTGTTTTAAATGGTAACGTCCTTGTTGATATCATATTATAAGATACTGTGGGATATCCAGCTTGACCACAAATTATCATGCTAACATTTAAAGTTTTGGTTAACAAATTGAGAACAGCAAAAAAATATTTTTTTTTTTTTAAATTTTCTATTATGGCAGGTTCAAATTTAAAAAAATTGAATATTCCATTCGATGTCCTTTTTTAAGTTGCAACGTCCTTGTTGATATCATATGAATATCGTAATTGAAATATTTTAGTTGGAATCATCATTTTGCTGCAATATTTGCTCATAATTTTCAAATAGAAGTGTGGGCAGGTTTATTCTAGATATCGAAGTTATAATAGCGTTCATCAAGAACATAGAGACCTACAATTCGAAGAGAATAAACTGGGAAGCACAATAGATCTTAAGTGCGATCACGTTTACATAGAACTACCCATAAAAAAAAGACTTATTCTTAGAGCCAGTAAATTTCTCTAAGGAGTTAATATATAATTCAAAATTAGATTTTTGTAGATAATATGAGGAAATTATATTTGGCTTTAAAACGTTGAATTTACTTTCTATACACAATATTTTTACTTTGATCACTACATAATTTTTTGTAGACCTTGTTTGTTGCTGCAAATTTTATGGTTTGGAAAGAGTCAAAATTTTGGAGAAATCCAACCTTACACTATTCCAAAAAGGACTACAACTTCATTATTTTAATATTTAACACTAAATATTTTTATGAAAATACGTTTAAGGTTTCTGTTTATTTTACATGAGTTTTAAGGTTTCTGTTTATATCACACCTTTTTATTACTCAAAAAATATCACAATCAAATAGTAAACAAATTTTTCATTTTATTTCAAATTCGAATTGAATTTTAAATGATGTACTCTGGTATAATTTTGTTCTTAATACATTATTAAAGAACGTCTATTGAGTCAGTGATCATTATTATTTACTACAAGGACACTAAAAACTAACCTACAATTTCTATTAAATTTGAATATGGTAGAAATTTTAAAAGTAACATATTGTAATGGACTTAAATTAAAACCATCCACCCAAATTCGATGAACCAATACTTATATTCATTGTGTTTTTTTTTGGTATAAAATATTGTAAATGTTTTTTGATGGATTATTAAACTATCGCTTCTAAAAACTAAATTTTTGGTAATCGAAAAATACTGTAAAAATACTGTAGCCAGTACCAGCATGTGCAGTCTAAACAAAATTACAAAAACTGATATACCTGGAATACCCGAAATAGAAACAAAAACGAATAGAGCCAAAGGATATCACATTAATTGGTCTTAGAGCTTAAGCCAACTTGCACCAACGAATAGGTCACTCGAGTACTTGTGTGTAATTGTGCCTTTATCAAAAAGGCACAATTAAATGCTAATTGGTTTTCCAGTTTTTACCTACCTACCTATCTAAACCTTAAAAATAAAATATAGAAACTTTCCTAACTGGACGTTAATATTTGTACGTGAATATGATCTTAGCAGTCAATCGTACTAGTGTAGTTTGTGTATTAAGAGTATCTGATTTTATTTTGTAATCAATTGATTTAATGTAATTGCATTTATCTTATATTTATAATAAATTGAATATATTTTGACTAAGTGTGTCTTGTTTTCTGGCTATTTACACTGTAAACGAATTCAATATTTAGTAGCATAATATTTACGTTATTTATTATTCAAACTTATATTCGGAACATAACACATGCATACACAACGGGGTTTTTTAAAAGTCCACAAAACACTTTATTGTAATGATATCCCAACAAAATAACAGCTTGACCATTAATTGACAGTTGACCCATTAATTTTTGTTTTTTTTTTATTTTGAATTTTTATTTGAATTATTGGGGTTTTAGCAATTACGGGATTTTAAAAGATGGGGTTTTCAAATTGTTACACTTTTGAATGACGAAATGTTTATGGTCGGTCTTTTTTTTTAATTCACCTAATTTTTCCCTTTAATTTCGTATTACTAGATAATTTATTTTTTTTGTACACACTACCCAAACACGTACTACGAAAACATTTCGTTAATCAAAATTACTGTGGGCTTATATAAAGAGGACAGGATTAGGGGAAATTTGATATTAGGCTAGAATATAGTGTACGTTACAGAGAAACCTGTAAAGATAAATCGGTCGAAAAAAAATAAAAAATTTATGATGAAGCATTTTTATCTGACACGAAGCAATCAAATCGAAGTTTAATTCTACATTTTAGCGACACTCACAAATAAATGAGCTTCTGAAACCATTTTTGGACTATTTTTGCATATTCCTCATGTAGAAATTGTCACCATCAAAAGCGCTCTTAGTGTTACGCTGGAACAATTTCAAACGAGACATTATTGATTTTAGTTCAATTAATTTTTAAGATGTGATATTTCCAAAAGAGAGAACAAGCTCCAACATTTCGATGTATATTAAAATTATATAGCAAAGTAGAGTATAGTAATGTATAGTAAAGTTGCCGATTTTATTAATTATGGATCATCAATGGAATATCATTAATTTTTCTTCCCAAACTACATTCAATTTGATAATCTAATTTCACAAAGTCTTGTCGTACTACAGTTTCATTCAATTACTGAACTTCATTTGAAACGTTGCGCAACTTCAATGATATGAAATAATAATATACAGTTATCGAAACTTTCCAAATACTCATATAAAAAGCCTAAAAAATGTCAATATAATTTTTTAAGTCCTTTTAATAAATATTCCATCATAAATTTTCCTCGTATTTTCTCTAGAATAAATTCAAACTATCAAAAAAAATCAAAAAAAAAAAAAACAACAACAATAACAAAAAAATAACAACAATTTACTAAATTATTCTCGATATAATCTTTAGGGTTTACTTGCTATTCCTTTATTACAACAATCGGCAATTTACAGGAAAAACCAAAAAACCAAAAAAAAAAAAAAAACAAAAATAATCAAAAACCAAAAATTACTTTGCTGTTGGGAAAATAACTTCCACAAACAATGTGGGGATAAAAATTGTATTATAGTATAAATGTCAATCAGATAAAATATCAGTTGAATGAATGATATTTTACATATATACATACAGTTTTATTATATTTATGATTGTATGAGTTTATGTAGCTATATTGCAATAGACAATAAGACAGGATACTCTACTGGATTCACCCAATTCTCTATATGAGAATTTTGCAATCCTTAGAGTGTTTTTATGATACATATTTTACGCAATCTTGATTTCGATTCTGTACAATAAAATGGGTTCAATTTTTTTTTGTTTTTTTGCCTTTGTTTGGACTTTTTTTATATTTTTTTTTTTTAATTTTTTTTACTATTTTTTTTTTAACAAAATAAAAAAATATGTAGTAAGGAGTAGGAAATTCAATTTTAAGGCACTTCCTGCCTAAAATTAGATTTTAGGTTTCAAATATTAAAAGAATAGCCATATAATATGTTTTTAAAGATACAAGTTTTATTTTTAGACATATCTAAAATTTATATACCTACACAGTGCTTCAGTAATAATTTTAGTTAATCGAAATGATGATTGGACATTTGCGGAACAAACAAAAAATTAAATCACACAAAATTGAATTAAATGTACTTATTTTAGATATTAAATACTTTCTTAAAGTCATTTATAGTGTAATTTGATGTTTATTATAACTTCGGCAAACACTTTTTCAGTTATCCAACCCTGTTCAACTATTATTTCTACCATAAAGTCGCAAGCCTTTGCAGTTAGTACTTATAAAATTGACCATAATTTAAATTGTGGTAAATTCAATAATATTAATATAAATATTTTTCGTATAAATTTGCTTTATATAATTTTATCATTAGTTGTCTCGGTTACCCCAATGAGCCAAACATTTTATTCTACCGAACATTTACCTTAAAAATGTTTGGTACGTATTTTGGAGAACGATTGTGTGGTATTCGGAACATTTACGGTAATGAATTATTGTAAACAATATAAATAATTTACAAATCGTTTACAAATCATTTACATAAGAAATACCATCTCTACACAAAAAAAAAACAAAAACAAAAAAAGTAAGACAACTATGTACATTGGTAATGTATGAAACACCCTGTACATATACATTTTTTATAGCTACCACAAAAAAAAAATATTCACACCTACTACTCTATATTTAACTTATTTACTTACTGTCTTGATATACATCCATGGATAATAAATCTTCAGTACACTTTAGAACAATATTGGTTATTTCAAGTTTTTGTAATGAATAAAATTTACAGCTTGACCATTACTGATTTAAAAACAAAAAAAATAAAGGTTATTACCCTATACAATAAACTGAAAAGATTATAAGATTAGAATGTTACTCACATAATAGAATTTTCTTTATATAATGTATGTATATGACGTACACAATAGCAGTAGAAAAGAACGGGATTCTTGAATTATTTTTTTTTTTTCAAATAAAATAATTTATTGTAATCTAGGATACCTGAAACTTCATTTTTTTAATTTATTATATCCCGGTTGATTAGATTTTGAAATTAGAAATGTTTTGTTAGTTTTTTCGTACAATTTATCTGAAATTACTCTATAAAAGATTTAAGTGCAAATTGTGTACTGCTTTATATTATTATAAAAATAACCGCAATGAATTGAGATGTTCACTTGATTTTGCATAAAATGTTAATAAATCACTGCTGTGCCTTGGAATAGTAGAAATATACTAAATTATAACAACATACTTTCTTGATCTAATCTGTTTTAAGATGAACCACTATTAATTAAGTCCATTATTTTATTTTGTAAAAAAATATATTTATAATATTAGGTATTATGTAAGAAGATAAATAAATCGAAGTTTATAAAAATTTTGTATATAAGACCTTGGTAGTCGACATACTACATTTTAATAATTGCTATATAATTCCACCGGGATGTAAGCTTTATTTTTGTCATAAACTCAAATCGGTGTAACAAAACGAGTTAAGTTCACTTTTGTTTGGATTTGGATTGGGATTATTAAGAATTGAAGTGCTTATAGTGTTAGTAATGTAAAACATTACAATACTTTCAAATTATAACTGTTGTTACAATAGTGTTATAATTATAACTGTTGTTACATTATTGTTAAATTATAACTGTTCATTATTGTTATATTATTGTTATATTTACAACTGTTCTTACATTATTGTTATATTTATAATAGTTTTGACGTTATTGTTATATTATAACTGTTCTTACATTATTGTGATATTTATAATAGTTTTTACGTTATTGTTATATTTAAAACTGTTTTTAGATTATTGTTATATTATAACTGTTTTTACATTATTGTTATATTTATAACTTTGTTTACGTTATTGTTATATTTATAACTGTTTCTACATTATTGTTATATTATAACTGTTCTTACATTATTGTTATATTTATAACTTATCTTACATTTTTGTTATATTTATACCTGTTTTTACGTTATTGTTATATTAGAACTGTTCTTACATTAATACTATAATTATTAATATATATATATATATTATTTTTATATTTCAAAATTTATAAATTCACTTTTTAATCTAAATCCATGTCCAATTTTATTTTGTAAAAAAAATGCAGCTATACAAAAAAAACTAATGCTGGTTAAAAATTTTAATAATAAATTGGACGATAATTCTGAAAATGAAAATAAAAAATAAGATGAAAATTCTAACAAATATTTTAATTATTAAAGATTTTGTTATTAAAGATATGCAGATATGTAGAAAGATATACAGATATGCAGAGAAAGATACGCACCCGAAGTTATTAAAATTAAAGTACCGATTTCCCAAAAACTATAAAACCTATTAACATGGGACTTGATTTGTATGAAAAAAGATACTTAGAGCTACTTCGGTGTAAGTTTTCAAGTAGCTATGGTTTGAAGTAGCTTCAGAATTAGAAAATGATTTTTATTTTAATCGAAAAGCAATAAAAATTACTTTGTAACTATTATCGGTAATAGAAAAAATAAAAATTATTTCATAACTATTAAAAATAAGAGAAAAGTTAAATTAAAACAATTTGTTGTAAATTAAAAATTTTTGATTAAGAATAATTATTATTTTTAATCTTTTTTATATAAATTTATGGATGTTTTGTGAGATCGATAAAAGACCTCTTACCGATCACATACATATACTTTATTCGATATTACGACAGCTCCTTATGAATTTCATTAAAAAATTTATCGATTTATAGTTATTTGCAGTCACTGGAAATAACACTTAATAAATTATTTGATAAAATTTAAAACAAATTTGAACAAATTCTTTCTTTTGAAACTTGTAAGTTTATAACATTTTTTTTCTATTATTAAAATTTTTAAACCTACATTATTTGACATTTTGATGTTTATTTTCCAGCTAATTGAATTGATGCCTTTTCAAATTATTTTTTTGAATCATGATTTCAAGTTGTAGTTGTTGGTATTTAGTTCGCTCCATATGTTTTCTTGATTTAAGATCAAGGATCATATACATATATGTATTTTCCTATCATCTGTTATCTGTCATCTTTCATCTGTCATATGTCATCTGTCATCTGTCATCTGTCATCTGTCATCTGTCATCTGTCATCTGTCATCTGTCATCTGTCATCTGTCATCTGTCATCTGTCATCTGTCATCTGTAATCTGTCATCTGTCATCTGTTATCTGTTATCTGTTATCTGTTATCAGTGATCTGTCAACTGTCATCTGACATCTGTCAACTGTCATATTCCGACTGTCATATGCCGAACTTCCAGATAAATCCAGAAAGTTATATGTATAATGACATTAAAATTCTTAAATAAAAAAAAATGTTTCGTATATTTATTACTTATATAAATGGCCCATTTGCTCAGTTGGTTAGAGCTCGTCATAACAACTAAAATCTCTAAGGTTCGATTTCTCAATGAGCCCTTTAATTTTTCTTATTTTTATTTTAAATTTATGTAAATACATATTATATAAACATGACATTAAAATTCTTTCACTAAAATAGAGAAAAAAAATAAAAAAAAATATTTCGTAGGTTTATTACTGGTTTCTGATCAAAAAATGAAAATGGCCCATTGGCTCAGTTGGTTAGAGCCTGTAATGACAACTAAAGTCACGTTGGTTCAATACTTTAATGGGCCATTTTTTTTTTTTTTTATTTATACCGGGTTTCCAGGAGAAGGAGCCGTTATTTTAAAATTTAAAAAAAAGTTTGTTAACTAAATCGAGGGTGCTCTATCGATTGGTGGTACTTTCAACTTCCAGAGAAGACCGAAAATCGTTTTTTGAAAACCAAAATACGCCGAAAATTTGTGGTCTTCTCCGGAAGTTGAAAGTACCACCAATCGATAGAGCACCCTCGATTTAGTTAACACACTTTTAAAATAACGGCTCGTTCTCCTCTTAAAAAGGTGATACACATGCTCTTGAACACCCGGTATAAATAGATATATAGGGTTTTCCAATAAGAGTGATATGATTTCTTTTTTAAAAAAAATACAATAATTGGAAATTCAAATGTTTTTTATTTAATGTGAAGTATAATCGATACAATTAACTTCTGAATAAAACATCATTCAAATCGCGTCCATGACTTCTTCTGCAGGAACGAATTCGATTAAGCCAATTTTCGTGAACTTTTGCACTAACTCCAGCCGTATGTCATGAATAACACGTTCAATATTGATTTGTAAAGCTTGAAGAGAGTCTGGTTTATTGCTAAAGACCAATGACTTCACATAACCCCACAAGAAATAGTCTAATGGTGTTAAGTCCCAACTTCTTGGAGGCCATACAATATCACAATTTCTTGAAATAATAGAATCTTCAAACTTTTCTCGCAATAATTCAATTGTTGCACTTGCTGTGTGGCACATAGCCCCGTCTGGTTGGGTTCCATAATATTGTCAAGATCAACTTCTTCCAATTTCGGCCATAAAAAGTTGGTTATCATCGATCTATACCGCTCTCCATTGACAGTAACGGTGTTACCAGCTTCATTTCGAAAGAAGTACGGACCGATTATTCCACCAGATCAAAAACCACACCAAACTATCAATTTAGGTGAATGTAATGGTTTTTCTTGACACCAGAATCGACAGTTTTGTTTATTTACAGCACCACTCAGGTGAAAGTGAGCCTCATCGGAGAAGATGATTTTCTTAAAAACATCGTTATCGTTTTCAAGTTATTCCAAGGCGAAATCAGAAAATTCACGACGTTTACGGTGGTCCAATGGCTTCAGTTCTTGAGTGAGAACAATTTTATACGGATGCAAACCCAAATCCTTTCTCAAAATCCGCCATGTTGTGGTTTGAGACAGTCCCAAATTTTTGAGAACAACTTGGAATCGACAAATTGCGGTCTTCAGCAATACTTGCCTCAGCGGCAGCAATATTTGCATTACTTCGAGCGGCTCTTTGTCTTATTGGCACTTGAACATTATGCAAAGAAAATGTACGCTCAAAATTTTCAACAACTCGACGAATAGCGAGCACTCTGGGACGATTATTACGACTATAAAATGGCAAAATCCCACGGAAAGTTGCGATTGGAGAACGATTATTTTGATAATAAGACTGAATAATTTGTAAACGTTGTTCTTGCGTATAAGAAGCGTTTCAAACGCCAACCTTGCTTCCACCCCTTATTTGAAACATTTATAAATATAGTTTATACGATTAAAAAAAAAAATTTCCGGATTGAAAAAATTTATAAAATAATTAATAAATAAATAAAAAGTATGAAAACATATCAAAATATTAGTCGTATAAAAAAATGTCAAATAGCGCCCAGTGTATATTTATACGTATATAACACATACTGGTGTGGTAAAATCGACCAAAAATATAAGAATATGGAAAATATGACTCTTTGACAAGAAAACCTCATCAATGTTTTTTTTGATTTAAAAATTTAAATTTGTTTTGTTTTCGTTTCCAAAAAATCGTTAAAATTAGGAGTTTTGTCACACCCCCACTATCTTGAGAGCGGGTGAGTCAATTTTAAATCTAGACCAAAGTTTATTGATGTATTAAGTTTTAGTTAAAAATATACAGCTATAAAAGAAAAAAACTTTAATAAAAATAGTTAATTTTACTGTTCGAAAAATCGAACAGCGGCCGAAAATGGATAAAATAAAATAAAGGAAACGACTCAATATTACTACTTAATAGATTTGCTTAAAATTAGCAACAAATAATTAATTTTATTCGACAATATAGATATCGTCGCTTAAAGGCGTAACTGCAAATTTCCACTTATTGAGATAAGATGTGCAATGAACGTGTCTTAACATGTTTTATCTTCTGACAAAACGACATAATTACTTTTCTAAATGCCATGATAGCAACGAAAACTCTGAAAATTTTCATAATAAAACACACAACGATTAAGTTATGGACACTTCTAATGAGAGAAAAATCAATGATAATGATTTTGATTCTGATGATACTGTCAAAGATCCGCATTGGGAATTAGAATATGAGACTAACAACATATTAGAACAAAATATACTTGAAAATGTTGTTGTGGAAGGCTGCTCCAGAGAAGTAACTATGTGAAACAAAGAGAATACGTAGCTCGGTACGTGTCATGTGAAAAAACGAAGAGGTGCACAGCTAAGGGTCCCTCATGGAGAAAAAATACATTACCAAATTTGGGGACGAAGGTTCCTGTCTGCAAATTATTTTTTTTAATAAGTTGTCCTTGCCTGAAAAATTTGTGAGTTTTTCAAAAATATAAAGATGATGGCAGTATTGAACATGACAGAACAAAGAACGAGATCTTCAATTACATGAATCCGTCAACTAACACATCAATCGGTTTCTTCGCATGGAATTGCATTACTGTAGAAACAACTCTTCTGCAGAATATATGCATCCAGACTTAACTTTAATTAAAATGCACTGCACATGTATCGGGTTATTTGCAAGTCCTCAGTTTTATTCAAAAATATTCCATAGTTAAAGTTTTGTCTATACATAACCCCAAAAAAGACCAATGCTCACTTTGCAATAAGTATCACAAAGCAACTGAAGAAGAAAACCAGAATTTAGAAGAACATTATCAATATCACATCCCGGAGAAAACACTTGTAAAACAAAAAAAGGAAAAATGTAATGCTGCTCCAGTAGTAATGTCAAAGTTATAAGTACAGTATTTAATTTACCACAGGTAATTCATTTACCTATTTCAACCGAGTCTTCATTTTTTATAAGAGACATTTTTCTGTTTTCAATTTCACAATTTATAATTTGTCAACAAAAAATTGCTTTTGCTACACATGGAATGGAATAAGTAAGCGACGATCATATGAAATTTCAAAGTGTGTGTATTTATAATTATGCGATTGTGATCGTCTAGGCGTCGAAGAAATTAATTCCGGCTTTTTGTTTTTTTATTACGGCTGTTATGGACAAAATAAAAATTCAATAATGGCATCAATGCTTTTGCAGACAATGCCGACCAGTAAATGTATAAAGAAAATAAATCTGAAGATAATAAAAAGATTGAAGATAATCACAGCCAAAACGAAGTTTATTTTGCTCATAGCTATATTTACACAGCGATATTAAATGTGGACGACATCTTTTTCCATATTAATCACTCTCAATTTTTGCTCTAGCTCGAAAAAAACAACCTTATATATTGAAAGAAATGACATTTTACAATATGTTAGATTTCAGACTATATTCACAAGTTAGAAGAGTTTTAAATTATATATATAATATATTGCTTTTATTATCTGTGCAGTGTTCTTTAGCATTTCATTTACAAGCCCCTGACGAACGTTGTTATTGCATTAATGTGAATTTGTGAAGTAGGCAATGTGTGTACCTGAAAATATTTATTTCCTATGCGAGTTGTGGAAAAAAGTTTTAATTGAGAAGTATATAGAAGGGTTCAGAATCTGCATCTATCTATGTTGGACTTGGCAATTTAAATATGTGTTAAATGAACGGTATATCCTGTGAAAAAATATGTATGTGTTATAACCTTGGATGTAGCTATCACACTGATTACCTGATTTAATCGGTTTTTGTAGAATTTGAAGAAAATCTTACACTTTAATAATCCTTTAGAACTGTCCCGATTCCATAATATAGTTAACCATTTTGTAAAAACTTCAGTTATAGAAAATATTTTTTGGTTATATCTTAAAATTTCATTTTTAAAACTTAAACTTTGTCGCAACAATCAAAACTGTGCTTTAACTCTTTTTTTAATATTCAATTAAATTACAAATACTTAAATGCTTAACTTGTTATAACAAATTCACAATTTCTATATTTTAATAAATATTAAAATCATTCCAAAATATTATCGTACATTTTTAATTTTCATAAAATCCAACCTACACACTAGTAGCCCTATCAAATAATATTTTAAAATCAATTATTATTTCCTGTAACGAAAATCCTCTTCTTAATATAATATTACCGTTTTGATGTTTTACTACAAAAAAAAACAATTAATTGTCCTTTTAAACTCATTCTAATATCCTTTATCTCACAAAAACAAAAAACCAGATCTACACTTTTAAATGCAAAAATGATCAAAAACTTATTACAAAACAATTTTACATAATGCTTAGGTAGCCCATCATGATCTATTCTATATTATACAACATATTATATAGTAAAAGTATACAATTAAGTATTATCCATTAGAATTTACTAATATTAAATAAACTGATGAAATTTAACCAAGTTTCACCATAAACATGTTATTTGTTATTAAAGATTTAAGCTCTTTTCTATCTCAAGCAATACCACAACAATCTACCAGAATCTACTTATCATATATAATATATAAAATTGTAGCCTAGAATGTTTATTTATGCAATATGTTGAAAGAAAAAAAAAAAACAAGAAGAAAAAAAAAACAACAACCGGTAACATTTTCAATTTACAATCTATTCATAAATTATTCATAATGCACATTCTACATAATAATATTACATTAGGGGAAGATTGAAATGAAATACCATTACGAATACGAATATATAAGATCAATGTTTATATACATATATCTATAATGTATTATAAAACTTATAGAATATAGAACATAGCTGAGAGCAGTCAATAATACCTTGGGAATTCATTAACGATTCCAATCTCGTAAACGAATTTACTTAATATAATTATTGATTCTTTTACAGACAGGTAATGTTTTCTACAAATGTATTTGTTTTATATTTAAAATTTACCATCTATCAAATCTATATAGATAGATATCTCTATGTAATAGAAATATATAGATTTATATATATATATATAATAACGAAAACACGATTAACTCTGAAATACAATATATATAGAAAAAGAATGATACAATGTAGAAATTTTCAAAATAATATCAGATTATACATAGCATGTGTGTGTGTGTGTGTGTGTATAACTATACTAGAATTTTGTTGTTAAATTGTTCCTTTTAATCTATTTTTATAATTATTTTAGTTGAGAAAGATTTTAAATTTTAAAATTACAAAATACCTTAATAATTTTAGTGTAAGTTTAGTATATTGTACTTTAAAATTTGTTCTTTTACAATTTTCAAGAGACCGACATTATAATTATTGTACCTACTATCAAATTTTCTGTATTTCATTTTTTTATTCAACAGAATTTATTTGACAGTTAAACAGAATTTACTTGAAAAATATTCTTGTATTCTAAATGCTAGATTTCAACTATATTTTTATATATGTATATCTAAATATATATGTATTATTGTCCTCATGTAATTTTATTCCTGAATTAATGTTATACCTTCAATTGATCAACCCATTCTGATCATATATATTAGGTTTGCAGTGAAATCATTATAGAAGAATGCATTGTTAATAATAGAATGGTGATGGGTGTAGTAATGTTACAGTGATAGCGTTTGATCAGTTAGCATGAAAATCGCATGACAATCGGATGGGATCAACTACCATTTGGGCTAGCGCTTCTATTACAGTCTCAAGCTACCTTTTCCGCGTTCAAAATCGCGCTATTTGTCTAAATGACGACCATAATGTAACTTAATCCCTAACTTCTCTTGGACATCGACTTGTAGTCGGACCACTTTTCCTGTTTTATAGATACTTCGTAGGTGTGAACCAGTCGCGTGCGGTCATAGAGTGCAAGGTGTGCACTGCACACCCTATAAATAATCAATTCATACTGTAAATAATCATATTTTATTAATAATAATTAAAAAAAAATCAAACCATAACTTAAAATCATCTTCCTCACTGAAAATTATTAGATTGAAATTTGAAATGTTTTTTACACCACTTTTTTTTTGCATATATTCAGGCAAACGTGAAAAAAAAAATTAAAATTAAAAAATATGATAGAATTAATGACTACGTGCAGTATATCCTTTTGCACGTTTATTCATTTTATTTTAGAACCACTTTTGTGCATATATTCAGGCGGAAAAAAAGGTGAATTCTAATATGACAACGTGCAGTATATTTTGTGCACTTTAATTCATATATTTAGATATCAATATGTCTCTATTATTTTATACTTAAATTTCAGGTTAAGTTAAAAAATTTATACTACTCGGGTGTGCAGGCTTTAAATTGCACGTGGTGAAATAGAATTAGCTAATGATATACAAAACAAAAACAAAAAATAAATGTGACAATGACAAGTGAATAAATAAGTAAGACGAGAAAATAAAGTTATAAAGAATAATAAATTAATATTCTAAAATTCTTGTTATACATTAATTTGTTTTCGCTTAAAAACAAGTGCCTATTAATTTTCAAGTTGGAAATTTTGATTAATATTAAGAGTTTATGGTATGTTTATTTTTTATATTCTGGCTTTTGACATTTTGTTGATACATAATATCTACAAAGCAAAGATTACATGCATTTGTATACATAGTAGTTTCATTTCATATTTAACAAACTGTTTTATTTATTTTATTAAAAAAAAGAAATGGAAGCAAAATCTATTATTCAAGATTTATTGAAAAATTCTTTTTCGAACCGGAATAATTAATTTAAAAAGAAAATAATGCAATCAAGACCTACACCAGATTTAAATATAACGCAAGCTATAAAAATAAAAGACAAACAATGTGAACGACATTTTCAGAAATCAATTTATGAAAAATTCAAGTGGATATGTGGTTGTTGTGAAGAAAATAGATTATATTGTTGGCCGTGTCTGCTGTTTGGGAAAGACAAAAATTTATGGACTGTACAAGGATATTTTGATTTAAATCATTTGCATGGAGCTGGAAAAAAACATGAGAAAACACAATCTCATATATTTTCAGTTGTGTCCTCAAAAACCTTCGGCACGCTGAGAATAGACTTAATGTTACATCATCATAAATCTTTAAATATTGTGAAACATAACGAAAAAGTAACTAGAAATCGAAATATTCTGAAAAGATTAATTGATGTTGTTTGTTATTTGGGAAAACAAGAAAATGCATTTCGTGGACATAATGAGAATTCTACTTCTTCAGAATCGACAGAAACGAAAGCTGTCATTCATAATATGAGAAATACTAATAATTTTGAAAATATATATATCAAGATATTGTGTCTTCTGTAGGTCCACCAATTAAAAAAAGATGTGACATGGTAACAAATGATCCAAAATTAATATATATAAGCAATTGTACAATGAAATAATAGACACAATTTACAACCAAATGGACATGCGGTTTGAAAAACTTAATGCCTTAAAATTTTTTGAACTATTAAATTCAAAAATTGTTTATAAATATCAAAAAGAATTTCCGGTTGAAGGTTTAAACTCATTGAAAGAAAATTATGAAAAATATTTTGATTTTGTACGTCTTAATAATGAACTTTGCGTGATATACCAGTCACAATCTATAAATAACATGATTGTAACTCAAATAATTCAGTACATTAAAGATCATGAGCTGACTGAAGCATTGAGTGAAGTCAATAAATTGGCTCATTTAATTGTTACAATTCCTTTTTCAACAGCATCGGTTGAAATATTTTTTTCAGCTTTGAAAAGAATAAAATCGTATTCTCGTAATACAATGGGTCAAAATAGATTAAGTAATTTATCTTTGATTGCGATTGAAAAAGAACTGCTAATTTATTTGCAGTCAAAGGTAGATTTTTATCAAAATGTAATTGATGATTTTGTTATTAAGACAGATAGACAGATGGATTTTATTTATAAGTAACTAAGTATATTTAATTATGTTATTTAATTATAGTATATAAGCTTTTTATGTTTTTATTTATGTTTTAGTTTTCAAGTTAATGTTTTTCTCGATTACATATGTGAATTACATTATATGTATATTTGTTTTCCGAATACATGTCTTCTAATTTTGTTGCACACCTTATGACAAAACCCACCGCACGCTACTGGTGTGAACACATGCTTAGCAGAAATCAAACACTGCTGTTTCTTCATAAAAAAATTCCTATGCGAAATTAGAGGAGCCGCAAATTGCTCACCGCTAAATTGTGAAAATCCCAATGGCATGAAATGGCATAAAATAGGTTATTGAAGTTCGCACTTTAAGAATCTGTAATCATATTCCATATTCCTGATATGTTTCCACGTTGAACATATAATTTGAAAAAGTTTAATGAAAATATTAATACTACCTTTATTCTTCAACTTCCTAATACTAATCTATCCCCATTTGTTCTTGCTAATTTATCCTATCATATGCTAATCTCAACCAAGCGGTACGTAAGTGTTAAAGGTATAAGCTTTGGCTGTTTATAAAAAAAAGATTGATTGAAGTTGAGAGGCCTGACTTTACCAACGTACGTGTTTGATAATGTAGGAAATATATTAAAAATCCCTATTCTATTTCCTACAGTTTTATTATGGTTTTGATAATGAAAACTTTACACATGAAATAGCCAATTACAGTTCTAGGGGGGCACCGCTACGGCGTCACATATCTTGTCATTTCCTTTTCGATTGATTATCTAACTAGAGTGCAGACACTAATTAATTTTCAATATATACAATATATTTGGTAACTTAATTAACTTGATTTAACATTTTAACTCCTTAATTTTATTAACAGCTCCATTCTGATGACACATTTTATACAATACAACATATTTGCACTGCAACATTAGCATAAAATATACATTTAAATAACAATTCTACAGATCTGTAGATCTACAGATTATCTATATCATCATCGATAAAATCATCGGCTGCTTCATATATAAATCCAAGTTCATTCTGTGGGATTCCCCTAGGCTGATCTAATCGATACTCAAAATGTAGCCGCAAAAAAAGTTCATCAGTACAATGCTTGTGTAAACATGACCGCTCAAGAAAACTAAAGTTCTCCTTTCAACTGTGAACAGATTCGTATAGCGGCAGGGATAATAAATGACTAAGTAACGAAACATCTATATAAAATAGGCCTAATCGAAAACAACTTGTGCAGAATATGTAAAGTAGAAGAGAAATCTATTGAGCATTTTCTCTATGAATACGAAAGCTGCATGAGAGCTACCTTCTCAAAATAAAATTTTATATTATATTAAAATTCTTAACTATACAATTTACAGCCTGTACAAAAGTATATATTTGATAACTTCCTAAAAAATGTTATTTATTATTCAAAAATGAAAACATTAGAGTCAAAAATTAATGGAAATGGAAAATTTGAATTTTAAATTAACTTAAAACTGAAAAACAGAAAGTCCTAGAGTTGTCACATAAAACTTAATTTGAAATTTTCATTTTAATTTCGCAATTAAAAATTCACTTTTCTAACAAAGTTTGTTTATTATTTTTTTTTTTTTTTTTGAATAGTAGTGATAATATGACTATAATTAAATTTTTGAATTCTACAGACTGTAAAGAGCATTTTGTATTTTAATTTTTTTTTTTTTTTTTTAATCTGATATAATCTATCCTCTTTGTATACCCATTAATATCATAAAACTCAAACAATATATGCATAAAAGGTAGGTTTGTTTTAAAACTGACCTCTCTCTTATACATTCATTCCGCTGTTATTTAAACTATAATCAGGTCGTTCACTTTTACAGTTTAGATAGATAGTAGGTATGTAGGTATTAAGATTAAAAATTGTTGCTATTTAGAAAACGATGACCCATTTTATTATCTAATGTCCTCTGTTATTACACAACTTTAAAATAAATGAATTTGATTAAATACGACTCTAATTTTAAGAATAGTAAACAGTAATGGTGTTTATTATAAAAATTAATTAAATTTACTTAATAAAAACAAATGAATGTAAATGGAAATGGAAATATTAAGTGGTAAATATTGTAAGAGAATAAAATATTTTTCTAAGAGGAATTTAATTTATTCTCTTCTAATGGGAAATATTTTTCTAAGAAGAAGATTAGTATAGGAGATAAATTTACAGATTAATTATTATTAGCTATTCCAAGCGTAAAATTCGGCGGTCCAGCATTAAAAAAATATTTTTTTCATCTTCATTAAAATATTTTAACTCAAAACAAAGTTTTATATTTCCGCAAAACAATTTTTCTTAGCATAACGTCACCAATGTACCGATGGACAACACTGTCCATTCTGGGCTCAAATTTTCTTTTGTATACAATAGAGATACTTTGTGGAGATAAAGAAGATGTTAGTTTTGTAATTTCAACACAAATTATTTAATCAATATTGCCCAATTACATTCTATCATATCTTTCTACTGGTGTTTTTCCTATAAGAAGGGTTTTTAGTAAATTTAGTCAAATTTTAGATGTGTCAAAGCAACATTTATCACCATGGCAGCAATAGGAATATTTTTTTCTGCTCGTTATTATTTTGTTTTACAAAATAAGCATTAATTTGAACTTGAAGATGTGCCTGCATTGGTCAATCACAAGCATTTCGAGATGTCTAAACACAGACCAGGGATTTTTAAAATTTTTTAGTAGGTTCGTACTTTAGTTTTTGGATAATTTTATTTTAACCTTCACACGGGCAGGATTGACGTATGTTAACATTTCCTTTTTTACTTTTACATAAAAACTTCATTATTTGGCCGATCTTAATGAAATCAGATATCAGTGTATAATTTTTTGAGTAGATATTGAATACATAAAAAAAAGTTCGGAAAAACGTGTCCCAACTTTTCGGCAATTTAATTTTTTTTCGACGTTGTTGGGCAAGATAAACATATGTTAATATTTTTTTTATTCATACAAAATGTATGGTATTTTATAAAATTTTTGTAATTATTTCCATAAGAGTAGAAAACTAAAATAAAAGGTTCTGAAATATTTTAAATTGAAATAGAAATATACTAAAATTAATATATTTTAACCTTCATGCGTCCCGAGAAAAAAAGTAACACTAAAGACCCTTAGGTCAAAATAGACCTATATATGGTTTTATACTAAAAAGCAATTTATTTTATATTTTTTTTGTTAATTTATTGCTAATAAGTTTAAATAAAAGAAAATAAAATATTCCACATAAGTTCAATCCGATTAACATACATAAATTGAAGAAAAAAACGTGCTATGCTACATAAATATATCTCATTTCATACACTGGTGACACACGGTATTGGTATGAGTTTAACAGTATTGGTATGAGTCAAATTTTTGGCAAAAATTGCAACGGCCTCTTTTCTTCTCAGTTTGCTTATTTGTAGGTGTCGTTGGTGAACAGTTTGTTGCGTTAGCTGTTGTAAAGTTAGCTATCAAATTTTGGCAGTTTAAAGATCGTGGGTTTCAAGCTCTTCTAGCCATATGTTCTTTGATCAAAGATTCCCCCAGTATTTCGATAAAGAGCCGTCGTCTATGATGTTTTCCGTTGTTCCAATCTGGAAAATCGCTAATGAAAAGCGCAAATGCATTGTTTACTGACACGTCTAATATCTTGGTGAAAATAACAATTGACCACCTGTTTGTTTTCCTTTTACAAGTATAACTAGCTACTTTTTTATCTACTGTGTCTACGCCGCCTTTGGTCCGATTATAGTCTAAAATTATCTGTGGTTTTTTTCCAGTGTCGTTTCAAACGTGTGCTGCGATCATCAAATCTTATGACTCTTTAAATAACTTTGAATCTCTTGAGGGACATAGTGGCAGGGAAAATATCTCGGCATTTTTTCTCGTCCCCCAAGTTTTCAAGTGCTTTATTGTGTGATTTGAACACACCAGCTAATATGAAAAGACCAATGAAGGCTTCCAGTTCTATGGTATCTAAAGGTTTCCAGTTTTTCTTGATATACTCGTTGTCCTTCAAAATTTGTATTGTCAATTATAATTTGTTCAATACTCTTTGTAATAAACAATTAAAAAGCTGAAATTTCATCAGATATACGATTAGCTGCGTATCTTGCAATCCCTGGAGTAAGATGTATTATATTTGAAAAGGAAGCTCGACCACCTTGAGTAAAGGACTCAGAAAACCATTGAATATTTTTATCCTTTGACAAGTATGATGCCATTGGTAGCGGCAGCGGTAGATCAGAATAAACATCATCGTCGGTATCATACGAATTTTCATCACATTCCACATGATGTGAAGTTTCTGAGCAGGTATTGTTTTCAGATAATAATGCAGCACATATGTAATCTTCGTTCCGCAACATCTTGCAAAGGTTTACAAATTTTTTATTTGTTGTAGCAAAAACCAAAATTATAAAAAAGCAATTATCCTTTCGTAAAATATACATTTTTATATTATTTTTCGTAAAACAATTTTCAAAAATAATATCGATACTTTAAAATTTACTGAACTCTAAACGTAGCTACATAAAACTTTCATAAGCAACACTGACCAGTTTTTCGTTAGAACTAAAATATATATGTATATTTACTTTATGATTACTACGATTATACGACGAATTGAAAACAAAAATTACAATTCGGGGATTTCCCTAATTAGATGCTTGTATACAAATATTTTACATTCACAATGCTATGAATAAATGCATACCTAGTACTAGGAATTACTATAGGTCATTTAAGACCCAAGGATCTTTAGTGTTACTTATTACAAAAAAGGTATAACGGTTAATTGTAATTTATTCAAATTTTGTGTAATATTTGTTTTCAACACATTAGATAAAGTCATTGAGTTATACATATATTTGTAACTATTATATTTAACCAAATATTTGAGAGTACATTTTCCTTTGGGTCGAAATAAACCCGATGGACGGCTGAAGGTTAAGACATAAAGCACATAAAGCACCAAAGATTTTTTGAAAAAAAATTTTGTTTTGAATTTTATTTTTGGTATGTTAGAAAAAAGAAAAATTCTGTTACGAAGTTAAAATAAAAAATTATGTCAACCATTGATGTATTGAAAATTGGGGCGAATGTTTCACAATCAGTTAAACTTTTTGTTGATGGATGCGGACCTATCGATTTTTGTCGGAAGTTTTTTGTTGTCTAGCCCTTTGATATGTTGATGGAACTGTATTCCACTTTGTGCCATCCTTTCCAATAAAATATTGATTTGAATCAACCATTGTGATTTTTTTCTTCTTTTACTTTTCATTCATCATCTAGTGACTCATTCTCAGAATCATGGTCATCACTTACGTCTAAGATGCATTTTTTAAGCATCTGATTCTTTATTTTCATTTTGCTAAATCTTCATTTTCATCATTGTCATCATTATCATCACTTTTGACTCTTGACGTACCGGCAACTGGTTCAAATACTATTTATTCCGGTGGTCCTACATCAATATGTTCATCTGGCATATGTTCCACTAATCTAGCCGGTTAAAATAAGAGTGTTATGTGACTTTTGTGTGCACTTTTTTTTTAAATTTTTTTTATTTTTTTATTTTTTGTGTTTCTCATAGTAAAACTCAATAAAAAAAAGTGTCATATACCTACAATGGCATTTTTATTTAAATTTCATACATTTTGAATAGTTTTGCTTGATTTCGAAGAAATTTATTAATATTTACACCAAAATATAGGAAATTTAAAAAATGGGTTTTTTGAAGAAATTTTTTGTATTTTCTACTAAAAATTAAAAATTTACTTACCTGCCTACCTGAACGACACATAAAATTTTAAACTCTTCCCTTTTATTGCAAATATTGAAAATTCAATAAATAATCCTTCCAAAATATATATATTTTATTTAATTTTTTTTATTTCACTGAAATAGATACACTGTTGTTGTCGGAACTACTAACTCTGTTATAAGTACCTTATAACAAACGGAAGTAGCACTTCCTTTTTCTAAAATACCGGTATTTCAAAAAACTATCTTAGAGGATGGATATTCGCTGGTAATAAAAGCAAACATAAAAGTAACAGTAGTGCAAAAACAAAAATAATCATAAAAACATAAAAATCACTTATTTTTATCTAAAAATTCTACATACAAAATACATGGAAAAACCAAAAATATTAACATATGTTAATCTTGCCCGCTTACATATATTTCATTTGCCGTCCAAGCGAAGGTTAATTGTGTACTTTAAAAAAATTTTTGATTTCAAAAAGCTTTACACTTTACTGATTTTATGGTGTATTGCTATTTGATTCTTGTATTAAATATATTATAGTTTTCCTCTATAGTGGGTTTAGAACTTGGATATGTTTTTCTGAAAAATTTGAAATATGGGCATAAAAATTAGTACGGTTTAAGTATTTTTATTTCTGAATTGGTAATTTTTTGCGGTAGTTTTTTGAAAAAGCTTTATATTTAAATTTTTAAGTTCTCGTAATCCTGTCACTGCTTTTAGATTTAATTCACCAAGGTGGAAGGTCGTAAAGACACTATTAGCGTATTATTATATTAGATAGTAAAGATAATACCAAGATCCATTGCAAAATTCTGAATTCACAATTTTTTTTTTTTAATTCCAATTTTGCACTATTCTAATTTACGAAAATCTGAATTTTCTAAAAAATATTTATGCTTTTCGCAGAAAATTGATAACAAGAATAATTGAAAATCGTATCTCAGTATTTTGTAACTCAAAAATTTTCTAATTTCAGAATTGTGTAAAACAGAATTTTTTATATTGTCCAATGAAATAATGTTAATAAGTCAAGGGTGCTCTCGCAATTGATGATATTTTCAATTACCGGGTAGGATTACAAAAGGGTTTTTAAGCTCAAATTTCCCCGAAATTGACCGAAATTGATATTTTCAAATGGGAAGACTTACTTTTTAATGCAATTTCGGATTCTACGTCAAAAAATAAGAGACTTGATAGTATTACTCTATTATTCCATAACTACCCTATGCATTAACCCTATAACAGCATGTTGAAAATACAGATTAGTTGAAAATACCTATTTAAAATTTTTTTTTTTTTTTTTTTTTTGCGTGGATTAGTGGGAATCTTCATAGACACAATGCTACGGGGCTTCCATTGTATGCCAGATTTTTACTGACTAAACCACACCCCTCTCATTAATACTAGTCCAACGGACTAACCATTAATTTATTGCTATTTTGATTTTCTTAAAGAAAAAGTTTACGAAATTCTATCGTATTAAATCTAGTGGCTTAGTTCTTTTAAGCCTTCTGACATCATTTTGATTATCTAGCAATTGAGTGGCCTCAACGTTAACATGTCCCTCCAGACGAGCTATATGCTTTGTTGCATATCTTTTTATTTCATTTTCTATGCAAGGAATTTTTAGATCTCTGTGCAAATCACTGTTGCGAACATACCAGGGGACATTTACCATGTTGCGCAAGACTTCATTTTGGAATTTTTATATACAAAGTACATGTGTTTGTTTGGCACATCCCCATATTTGTATGCCGTACAACCATATCGGTTTGAGTATCTGATTATATAACAAAATCTTGCTATGTATAGGTAATTTAGAATTACGACCTAAGAGCCAGTACATTTCTCTATATTTATTTTCAAGCTCAAATTTTTTCTTTTTAACGTGCTCTTTCCATCTAAGTTTGACATCTAATGTCATTCCTAGGTATTTAGCATTGTTTTCTTGGGGTATATTGACCCCATTCAGATTTACCAATGGTGGTTGATTTTCTAATTTTTTATTTGTAAAATTTACATGTACTGATTTTAACTCATTGAGTTTAATTTTCCATTTCTTTGTCCAGAGGTATAGCTTATCGCTTGCTCTTTGCAATTTAATTGTAGCCACGTCTATATTTGATCCTACTGCCATCAACGCAGTATCGTCAGCGAATGTTGCTACAGTTATATTTTCCATTTCTGGTAAATCATTGGTGTAGAGCAAATACAGTATGGGACCCAGAATACTACCTTGAGGCACACCCGTTTTAATATCTCTAATAGTAGAATACTCTTCATCTTGTTTTATTCTGAATAGTCTGTTTTCTAGATATGATGAGAGTATATCTACGTATTGTTTAGGTAACATATTGTTTAGTTTATTTATTAAGCCTCGATGCCATACTTTATCAAAAGCTTGGGCTACATCTAGAAATATGGTAGGACATATTTTCTTTTCCTCTAAAGCTTTTTCTATTATGTCTGTTATTCTATGAATTTGATCGATTGTCGAGTGCTTAGATCTAAAGCCAAATTGATAATTTGGAATCAGATTACTATTTTCTATGATCGGTCCCATTCGAATCAATAATAGTTTGGTAGTAATGATATTGTTGTGTAGGATTTGACCTCATTTATGGGCTTACCTGGCTTTGGTATCATAATTATCTCTGCTATTTTCCACATATTCGGCACATACCTTATTCTTATAGCAGCGTTTATAATGCGTGTTAGCATTGTTATAGCTTTTTTCGGAAGTTCTTTCAGGACTTCCGATGTAATTAGATCAAAACCTGGAGCTTTTTTATCTCTGAGTTTTTTAATTTGTTCAACTATTTCACTCTCTGAAAATGGTGATATAACATTTTCTTGCCAATTATTATTTTCTTCAGTGAGATCATCCGAATCTGTCTCGTCTGGACAAAAACTTTCTTCAAGATGATCTGCAAATGTTTCAGCTTTATTTTTATTATCTCTCGCCCATTCGCCGCTTTTCATTCTGATTGGCGGGATTTGAGAGATCGAGGTTTTTGTACTCTTTGTTGCTTTCCACAACGAGTAGCTATTTTCTCTTTTAGCTGATCAATTTTTTATATATTTTTCAAAATTTTCATTTTTAAGATCTTTAATTTTTCTTTTAAGATTCTGAGTTAACCTATTTAGCACAGTTTTGTCTGCCGGATCACGCGATTCTTTCCATCTGCGTCTAGCTCTTCTTTTTATTTTTATCATATTTAATATTTCTCTAGGGTAGTTGAATCCTACCGATTTATATTCACAATTTTTTGTATTATTCCATCCAGCATTTTGAATAATTTTAATAAAATTTTCTACTTCAGAATCTATATCACATTTGGATCTTAGTTTTGTTTTTATGTTTATTTTGTTTTCTATTTCTTGTTTAAAGCTAGCCCAGTCAGTTGTCTCGTTCGTTAGCAGAGGTTTCGACTGTTTCTTAATAACCTTTTCATATAGACTTAGTATGACTGCAGACTGATCTGAGTCCAAATCATGGTTATCTTCTAGCTTAATATAATTGGGTGAAATTTTTTTTGTTATATAAAAATCAAGCAGATCAGGAGTTTTATTTCTATCACTTGGCCAATAGGTAGGCTTACCGGTAGATTGGTAAATGCAGCCTTTTTCTTTTATAGCTTTTCTTAGCTCTCTTCCTCTCGTAGAGGTTACTCTAGACCCCCAATCTATGTGCTTGGCGTTGTAGTCACCTCCCAGGATAAATCTTTCGCCAAGTAGTTTAAGAATTTCTTCAAACATGTTATTCTTTATGTTGTATTTGGGTGGACAGTATAATGCACCGACACAAAGGCTTTGTTTAACAGACATAATTCGTAGCACGATTAGTTGGAATTCATCTATTTCTAGACTAAGTTCCTCGTGGTGCTTAATATCTTTCTTTATTAAAATTGAGCTACCACCTCTGGGTGTATTACTCGGATGGTTTGCGCTGTAGCATGTATAGTCATTTATTTTAAGCTATGACTTATCTGTCATATGTCTTTCTGTCAAGAGACATACATCAATATTTTGTGTTCTCAATAGAATTTCCAAATTATTTTTCTTGTTCAGAATACCATTGGCATTCTACGTGACTATACGAAGTGCGTTCTTAACCATGCCTTGCGGATTTATTTTTTGGTGTATACATATATATTTCATTATGTTTGTTTTCTAATGTGCATAGTCTTGTTCAGATTTCATTCATTGTTTTTATCATATTTTGCATCATCTGCATAATGGTATTTTCAGTCAACTTTTGTGTAGAAACTTTATTTTGTTCTTTCGGGTTTCTTTTTTGACTTAGGTTATTTTGTGTTACCTGTGAATATGATAAGCCTTCTACGACTTTTTTCGACGTAAAAGTTTTAGGTTTCTCTGAAGTTTCAATGCAATTCTGTTTCTGTGCACTAGGTTGCCTAGGTTTTGTCTTTTGTTTTTCTTGTCTATGTTGCATCTGTTTTGAGGCATTTTTTTGTAGCTTCTTTCTTTTTTGCAACTCTCTAGCCACCTGGCAACCACGATAACTCGCTGGGTGTGCCTCAAGGCAATTAGCACATTTAGGCTTAATATTTTTTTTTTCTTTACAAGAAATTGTTAAGTGGGGACCAGCACATTTAACACACTGAGCTAGACGCTGGCAAAACTTTTGTGTATGGCCAAATCTTTGGCATCTCTTACATTGAGGAATGGTAGTCGTTTTACGAATAGCCTCCATTTTAACCCTCATGTGCTGGATAAATTCAATTTTGAATATTTTTTGTTTATATCTTCGGAGTTTTCGAATGTTAGCATAAAGAGAGGAAGACGTACCGTAGATTCTTTGTTATTTTCCTTTTTCTTTATTATTTTATTTGTGACTTCTAGAATTTTGAAGCCTCTATCTTTCAATTCATTTTTTATATCTTCAGGTTGGCATGACGGATGTAAATATCTAACCATTACTTTAATAGGCCTGGTGCTCTTATTTTCATAAGTGTGCCATTCAATATTGGCTTCATTTATTGCCTTAGTCAACTCTCTATACTCTTTTTCTTCTTCAACATTAATTTTTAGTTGTTTATTGTTAAGCATATTAACTTTATATTTAATATTGCTTTCTTTTAATTTTTTGTTTATTTTAGGGTATTCCACTACATTACTAAGTATAACTGGAGGAGGTTTACCTTTTCTTTTACTTTTCGCAACTTCATTTATTTGCACATTTTTCTCTACTTTGTCCGCAACATTTTCTGGGCTTAAAGTAGGTGATTTTTCTGCTTTTCTTTTTTTACAGATTCTTTTTGTTGTAAAGATCCAGTCGGTTTCTCGAGCTAGTTCTTCATCATCTGTATGAAATTCTTCAGCAGTTTTTAGTACTACTCTTTTAGTAGACATGTTTTGTGAATTTTTTAGTTTCACATTTTCTTCTTTAATTATGCAGAGTTCATTTTTCAATTCCCTGCATAAGATTTCTAATTCTGTAACTCTGGCATTAAGTTGATTATTTTTTGCATCAAGTGCCTTTTCGTTATTATTACCCTCGTCGGGTTTTCTATAGCTGTCTTTTTGGGACATGTTTTCGTAGATATTTTGAGACCCTGCTGGAGGTGTTCTCTGGACCGCAGATTTTCTTCTGAATGGGTCAATTAAAGCAGCTCTGCTTTCGTGGTTTTGCAATAAGTGGTCTCCCCCAGAATCCGTGAGACCTGCCTCGAAAGAGGGTGGATTTTCCAGAAGATCAGGATTACCACCTGGGGTATACAATCTTTGAGTTTTATTCATTGCATACTTTTTTTTTGTTTTAATTCGTAGTTCCATCTCCTAGCCTAAGGATAATATTTCCCTTGTACAAGGCGGTACCTTTTATTCCTGCCGTCCCTCTGGGATCAGTCGTAGACCAGAAAGCCGCCCATTCTGGGTCAGTCGCTTCTGGATTTTTCTAGGATTTTAGTGGACTTTTACCACAAGTATGCCTTACTGCGGATATTTCGTACCCCAACCCGCCGGGGTAACCTATTTAAAATCACACATATTACATCGTGGTTTTTATTGACCCAACTAATAACTATTATAAAAATTTCTGGGAAAAATATAATTAAATTTTTGATATGAAATTTTATTAAACCCCATATTTTTTTATTAAATTTATATTTTTTACGAATACGCAATTAATCGTTTTTATACTTAAATGAATTCAAATAATAAAAAAAAAAATTAAATCATATTTACATACTTATTATACAGATGAGAACATTATGTTAATTTCATTAATTAAAAAAACAAATTTTAAAAATTAAAAATACTCATTTGTATTCACAGAATTATCAAATCATTTACACGTTCTGATTAAGTTGTAATATTTTTATTTTGCAATTACAGCACACCAAAACAAAAACAAAATAAAATGAAATAAACCATCACGAGTTTGGAAAAGGTCGTTAAACTGACAGTTAATTATTTTGACATTAATTCTGTAGATACATTTACCTAAATAAATAATAAATAAATAAATTTTTATTTAAACATTTATATAAATCACAAATTATAAAAAAAAAAACGATTGCAATTACTGAATTAACACTTTAAATATTAAAAAATAAAAAAAAAATATTATTTAAATGCAAATTTCAAAAATGGACGTGTTATATAGAATATGTGTATGTGTAGGTAGATATTTTGACAGGTGCTATAAAAAAGATGAATTGTTTCACTGAAAAATTTAAATTATTAAAATGTTGTCAACTGGCAACTGGCAACATTTAATTTTTGAGACATCATTTGTTATAAAGGTTATTAGTTTGAATTTAGATTTAGGTTTTATTTATTTATATTTAAAACGGTTAAGTGATTGTAATTTCGAATATAGAGTGTACAGAAACGTATAAAATGATGCGAATATTCTGTAATAATCGAATATCAAGATTCATAGTATTTTAGTAAAATGACTAAAAGCGACAATTTAGGAAATCAACACATTAACAAATAAACAGTTTAAATTTTATAACCAAAATAAAACAAACATACAACATGAAAACAAATAAAAATAATACGTTGTTAGAATAAAATTTGTAAAACTGTTGAAAATATTCAAATATACACCATGCATGCACCTAAAGAAACTATAACCAAACTTTCTTACCCGACCTTTTTAAAATACTCAAAAACTGTACAAAACATAGGTTGATGTTCAGTGTATTTTAAATCCAATATGAAGCTTTGCAATATTAAAATATGATGATTGCAACACTATTGTTAATTACACAGTGTCCTTTAAATGAACCCATAGTAAACCTCTGAAATCATATTTACTTTTTAACGAAATTTAAATAAATATAAAAAAACTGAAGCTGAGAAGTATGCGAATATTTCATTAGAAATAGAATTTCGTAGTAACATTACAAACCAGGATTTGATCTCCATCTAAAACAGTTTCTAAATATCTTTTAAAATAATAGAAGTATAGTACATATCTACTAATGGTATTACCGCTATTGTTACAGTTAAATTTAACTGGACCAATATTATTATTAAAAACAAAATCAAGAAATTTTTCAACAAAATTTTAAATACATTCTTAATACAAATTATCGAAAAAAAAATATTTTCTCCATTTAATGCAGCTTTAATGTTATTAAATAATAAAAAAGAATAATATATCGGCGTGTAACATTTGGCAAAATTCAGATGACAAACATTATATTTCGCCTAAGTCAACTTATCAAAACATTCACAGTACAAAAAATCAAATATAGATCCTGGCCGATTACGAATTTGAAAGAATCTTAGAGTTGGTTAAGAAAATCAGAATTATATTATGTCTTTTACAGAATGTTTATATAATATTATCTTATATATTAATACGCTTAAACGTCTGTTAAACTTTTCACAAAGCTTTTACAACACAAAGTTTTTTTCAACTAGATTAGACAACTTTATTAGAACTATTACGAATTACGATACTGTGCAAAATTTAATTTAAAGACATAAACCACAAAACAATAAAACCAAATAAAACCAAAAACAAATTAAAATTAACCTAAAAACAATTCACCTATTGAACAATAGCATTGATTATATCTGATTATATGAATTATTTAAAAAAAAAAAACAAAGTAGCAAAGACAAAAACCGAATTATCAGAATATAATTATTATATCGATAAAATAGCTTTGTTAAAATATTACGATATTACAGCAAAAAAACTTACCGGTAAAACAAGTGGTAAATTTAGAAAATATATTTTTTATCTCAACCATGTTTAGAAATTCCAATAGTTGAAATTTATTTATTTTATTAACAAATAATTCAAAAGTATAAATTCAAATGCGCAGCAGCATTGAGTAAATATTATATTGTGCATGGAGAATCATAAACCGAAATTTACGATCTGCTAAGAACAAGAAAAACAAAATAAGTTATGACATTATTATCAAGTTCCAATTCAATACACGGCAAATTTAGTACACCAAAAAATTAAAAAAACTTTAAAAAGAAAAATCACAGACTACCCTCAGACTACCCTCAAACATCAAAGACCCTAGCGGCATAACAATATAACAATAAAAATTGAAGAACAAGAGAAAAAGCATAATTATTGGCTTTACTCCTAAATATATAGTAAATGGCCTATAGATTCGATATGATTTAACAAAGGCATAACCATATCATAACCTTCACTATAATGGTCATATCTAATCATACCAAAACGTCAAAACCAAAATTTAAAAGAAGTGAAATAAAAATATAAATTCTATAAATAACTGTTTTTGCTTTTTTATTTTGAGTTTTGAAATAGTTAGGGCTATTATGATAATAAAAAAAAACACAAAATTCGTGTCTATGACGATTTTAATGTGTTTTTAATATTAGTGTGGTATCTATTTAGTTTAAATGCATTTAATTTCATATCTATACTGTCAGCGACATCTCTGCTCGCAACATTTTGTTGAAATGTACGTCTCTATTAATAGTATTTGTTAGGGAGCGTTTTGACATCAGATTTTATTTCATGAAAGTTTTGTTTAACTTATTTTAATTACATTTACAAATTTTACTGCAATTACATCAAATCTTATTTCAAAAGTTTTAATTACATATCTCAAAGATAAACAAAAATAGTTGCAAAGTATACTATATTTCTTCATGCAAAATTCACTTTCTAAACTTGCAAAATACGAAGATACGAATATGCGTGACGAGTACTAATAATAAATACTTATAAACAAATATAAATAGTGTAATAGTGTAATTTCAGAACATTTATGAAATATAAATATTTAAATAGTAAATCAATTATTCAAGTATTATTTGTATTGATGAATAATAATAATATTTAATACCTACACATTTTTTATATTTTTTAATGTATATCTTTCAATATATTGGCATAACACAATTAGAAGTTTATAAATACCTTTTCTAGCAAAATTCACTTTTTCAACTTGCGAAATACGAAAATGCGTGTCGAGCACTATTATTTAAAAAAAAAAATTTATGATGTTCTATAACAAAGTCGGATGTCAAACTTTAATGAACATCATTTATACGTTATAAACACAATTCAAAAACGTATAAACGCTGCCTTATATAAAAGTTTTCTTCAAAACTATTAGCGGTCAAAATTAATTTATAATAAATAAATAAATACCTAAATAAAAAATATAAAAAAAATAGTTATAGATAGATCAAACAATACTGTAAATTACTATTTATTCCCGGCGTAACATTCGCCGGTCTAGCATTAGCATTATAAATGAAACAATTTATTTTATTTGTTTATTTTTTTTATTTATTATGTAATAAAAAAATATGTAAAACATTGATTTTTTTTAAGAAAATAAAGAAAATAAATAAATAAAACGCATATGTTTTTTATTATATAAAAAACAAAAACAAACAAAAATATAAAAAAACAAAAACAAAAAAAATTCAGTTGAATTCTTCATATGATGGGCAATTTCATCTTTTCACAATAGAGTCAAAGTAGCTATCTATAACTATAATTGACAAGCATTTAAGGACCTGCGCAGTAGACACCTTTTCATTTTAACTCTCTTCTCCATAATGAACTCTTAATATATAATAAGTAAGTTGTAAATAAAACAATAATGCGCACACAGTTGAAATTTTTTTAATCATATGGCTTTAGTATTCACCAAATACATTAAGAAATAGGTAGAAACGAAACAGAAAACGAAAAGAAAGGTATTTATGTTTTTTAATGAAAACATACTAATTCCAAAGCTATTCATTAAAACATCAGTGTTTTCTGCTTTGCAATGAGAAGTCTATGTCAGTACGTAAATTACTGTTTTTTCGAAAACTTTAAATTTGATTTCAACTTGAAATATCAGGAGCCCCTAGTGATTATGTAATGAGATCAATTTTAAAATACATGAAGAACAAAGAATAAATATTTTTAAATATAAAAATAATTCTATTTTTTTTTTTTTTTTTTATTTATTTATTATGCTCCATAAATTGTACAATTAATTTTTTTAAAATTATTTACTTAGATACAGATATATATTTATCTTTACTACAGTTGATTTGTATTTTTTTATTTTAATTTAGAAATTCTCGAGTTTACTATTATAAATTTAAAGGAAAATTGGAGATGAAAAAACTTTTTGAATTTTTGTTTTGTAAAACTTGACGCAAACTTAAACAGTAAAACCTACCTACAGTAAAACATACCTACGAACTAAACTAGCCTAATTTTTATAACTTAATTTAAGTTTCTGATCAGAGCATTTTCTGACATGAACAGTTCCGAGTGGAACTTTACAGTTCAATAACTTATTTTTTCCAAAATTGTATTCATGCTGGCTTTATCATGCAGCTTTTTGGTTGAATACCATCTGGGAAGATTGAATACGAGTTTCAAAAGTTTATTTTGCGCAATTTGCAATTTTTTAATATGACTTGCTATTAAAGTTTTGCACTAAATCAAAATCTTCGCGTCAGTATTTTGGCAGGACGATGTTTGCCGGGTTGACTAACCAATGTTAATATAAATAAATAAACATATTTTATTTATATTATTTGATGTTATTTTAAAATTTTGCAAAATTATGAGAAAATAATTTTTTACAAAGTGATGTTTGCAATGTGAATTTAGGTCAACTGCTCCATATCCTAATATATCATCTATCTGTCTCTTTCACTTCCTTCAAAATTTCTTTTAAAAGTAATTCAGAAATCTCAGATTTTCTCATCCAAAATTAAAATGAAAATAAAATAAGTGAGTGATAAAAATGGATAAAAAAAAAAACAAAAACTTTTTTTTTATTATAGGGACTAGTGATTTTTTCTGAGGTAAAGGTAAATAATATCCAGGATATAGAAAAACTTATACGGGTATACACCGAAACTTTCATACATCTAAAATAATATAAAATGTATAGTTTTAGTTTTTATTTTTTTTTTTTTTTTGTTTTTGTTTTTTTTTTTACAAATTTTGTTCAGCATACATTAAAAGTTTCATTCTAATAAAAGCCTTCACAACTTTCTTCCTATTTTATTGTTGTTTTTTTTTTTTTTTTTTTTTTCTTTTAGTAAATTTTCTAAAGATATGTGATCAGGTTGAATCTCGGATTTCCCAAGTAACGTAAAGAGTTATAAAGTTTTTATTTTGTTTTTGATTTTGTTTTATTCTCGTACATTAAAAAAAAAAAAAACCATAAAACAAAATGAAAGCACTGAGATCTAAAAGTCAAATGGGAAAAGAAAATAAAAAAAAAAAAGAAAATAGTTTGAGATAAGAAACTTTATTTCTTCCCTAATTTAATTGATTTGCTTTAGTTTATAACTTACTTTTCTGTATCTAGCTATGTAGGTATATAGAAAATATTAATGAAAGGTTATATTTTTGTTGTCTTTCAATCTATCTGTCAATCAACTTGTTTATCCCTTGAAATAAATGTTTTTAAGACTGACGTAAACAAGATAAAATCTATTCCATGGCTTTATTATAGTTTCTGTAACTTAGTTTTTATTATTATTTTTTTTTTTGTTTAGGAAAAATTAATTTTAGTTTTTCCAGATTCATTTTGCACATTCACATTGGTGGAAATTCTAAACAAAAAAAAAAAAATAGAAAGAATTGAAGAAGTAATTATTTAACATAGTTCATGGTCAAGACATTACATAGACATACAAATAGCAATTGTTGTATTTAATATACACTTCCATACCTATTAAATAAATACAATATAGATAGGTAAGCCGGTCACATAAAGAAAGAGTTGCAAATCAATAAATAATACATATAACGGGTGTTTTTTTTAGAATGATAGAACTTTCGATAGGGATAACTGTTATTTGACAGAAGATAGAAGCCATGTAGTTTTGACATTTCTGTTCAGTAAGCATTGACAAGTTATCATGGAAAGACTCACGCCGCAACACTGTTTACAAATTGTTGAAATTTATTTTCAAAATCAGTGTTCTATTCGCCAAACTTATAGAGCACTTCGTGAAATTTATGGTTTACATAATCGTCCATCAGAGTAGATTATTCGTCGAACTATCGATAGATTTCGGACAACATTTTCTCTACTCCATGCAACAACAACAACAACAAGACAAAGAACTGTTCGTACAGAAGAAAATATCGGTGCTGTAAGAGCTAGTGTTGATGAAGATCCAAATTTTGTCTATTCGTCGACCTTCACAACAAGTTGGACTGTGTGCAACCACAGCATGGAAAATTTTACGTAAAAATCTTGGTCTACACCCACATCCCACATAAGATTCAAGTGGTTCAAGAACTAAAGCCACTTGACCATAATAAGCGTCGTTTGTTTGCTGATTAGGCCCTAGAACAGTTTCAAGTTGATCCACTTTTTTATCGAACAATTGTGTTTATTGATGAAGCTCATTTTTGGTTGACGGCTACGTAAACAAGCTACGTAAACAAGCTAAATTTCCGTATATGGAGCAAAAACAATCCTCAAGAAATTCTGCAGGTTTCATTGCATCCTGAAAAATACACCGTATGGTGTGGTTTACACGCTGGAGGTATCATCGGTCCATATTTCTTTAAAAACGATGCTGGAGCAAATGTTACAGTGAATGGTGCTCGTTACAGATCTATGATCAATGATTTTCTGTTTCGAAATTTGAATGGTATCGACCCGGAAGTGTTTAGGTTTCAACAAGATGGTGCTACACCTCATACTGCTACGGCAACAATTAATTTATTGAAAGAAAGATTTGGTGATAACATTATTTCGAGAAATGGTCCAATTAATTAGCCTCCAAGATTATGCGACATAACACCACTGGATTATTTTCTTTGGAGTTATGTGAAGTCATTGGTTTATGCTAATAAACCAGAAACAATAGATGCTTTGGAAGCCAACATAACCCGTGTTATTGATGAAATAAGGCCTGAATTACTCGAAAAAGTGGTCCAAAATTGGTCTAATCGAATGCGGTTCCTCAGAGCTAGTCGTGGTGGACATATGCCGGAAATTATTTTTAAAGCCTAAATGTCATAAAATTATCTTTCAAATAAAAAAAAATGTGTCTTCAATCGTAATTTAAATGTGTCTTATTTTTTAAATTTAAAGTTCTATCACTCTAAAAAAAAAACACCCTTTACATGAGTAAATAAGAAATATTTGGTGGGTGTAATTTTGTACAATTTAGAGATTTTATTCAATCAATACAACAAAAGAGGGGACTGTAATGACAACTTAAATTTTGCTCAACTCTAACACTGGGTGCGTTCAGTACAGTCTAGCGCAGCAAAATTACTGCAGCGCTCGAGCAAATTTTCTACTGAACGGTGATTTTATGTAGCGCTAGATTAAAGCGCTGCATATATTTTGCAGCGAAAAAAATCTATGCTACATTGAGCAGCGACATTTTAATGACGTTTATGTGTTAGTACTTTGATGTAAAAATTATTTGTTTACAAAATTTGTTGTGAGTGGTGTGTGAATTTAAACGAAATTTATAATAATAAAATATAAGCAAAAATAAATAATTTAGTAATTTATTAAGCTTTATAATAATATTAATATAATTAAATTTGAAAAATATGTTTTAATAAAAATTTTATATTTAATATTATTATATTTATATTTAATAAAAATTATTATGTCAAATGTCACATAAAACAAATGTCATTTTAAATTTCGCTGCAAAACGTTCAGTACAACAAAGCAGCGCTAATTATTACATCTAGATTTGACTGAACACACCCATTTTCTCTATTCCTACTATGGTATGCACTCAAATATTGGGTCTGTTTCCACCAATTAACATATTTACGACTTTACGTTTCATACCCTCTTGCCAACAAACACAAATTGTGGAGGGGATTTTCTGTATTCACAGAAAAGAGATTATTCAACAAAACAAAATTTTGCTGAATGAACACTCACACAAATGCATATATGATACCTACATGTTGAGTAGGAGTATAGAAAAATTTTATGTATTCGTTGTATTTATTCTTGTTTGAATAATTTGTATTTAGAAGCGAATAAAATTTTTACACACACACATAGATTAATAAAACATTGCAGTGATGACAAGTGGAAATGAAAAGTAATGACGTGCGTGATGCAACATCATGTTGAATCGTGACAACAGCCATGCTGGGTGGACACGAGATATAAGCTGATTTAAAAGATGAATTTTCTCTTAACGACCGAACGTTCGGACAACTTTTTAACCGATCAAAAAATTATATTTTACCAACACAAGTACACAATATAAGCTTTTCGAACATTTAATTCTTCATTCAATTTCCTAGTTAAAACATGTTTAACTTTTGATTGAAGGTTCTCGGTTTTTGTGTGAACGTATTTACATAATATACAATTTCATTCAAATTTCAAAATATTTTTCAGTAATCAAGCATTATATATATAAATAATTAAATAATATTTAATATATCATTTTTAATGTATATAAACAATATTTATATACATTAAAAATTATATATTAAATATTATTTAATTATTTTTTGCATTTGATTTTGAAATTTTATTTTAAATATAAAAAAATTAAGTACAGTGATGCGAATGTATAAATTGTTTTTATATACGTTATTTAAATTTAAATAACACAGTTTAAACATTTTCTTTGTCCCTTTCACACCCACTTTAAGATATTAAAACAAATGTATAAAAAATGGTTCTGTACTCCGTCAAAATTGATATTTTGATTTAAAATCCAAAAGCATGGATATATAGCTTTTATTAATGTAGATTATGTGGACAGATTGTAATGTGATACATAGATTATGTAGAGTTGTGTAGAACCAAATGAAGAAAAAATTTGTTGCTTGGATCTGAAAGGGTTATTTGTTTAATTAGAAATCTGTTTTGAAATAGATTTGCATTGAAACAAATTGATATGATATTACCTACCTATGTTGTCTAGGATTACTAGCTTCAGCTAAAATTTGTTCCAAAATCCAAATATAAATCACTTTGAATATTACAATGTTATTTATTTTATAATTATTATTTTTAGCAAAACTTTAAATTTTTTTAATAAAAATAAAATCCGCGGATGTAAACAATTTTTTGTGATTGACATAACAAATAATGTCAGCGACCTTCGCAGATTTTGAGGGAAAATCATAAAATTTTCTTTGATTGTATTTGTGTTTCAATTTTTAGTATAAAATAAAACTGGTCCGGACATTCGTCCATGAAGAAGGAATGTCTACCTTAAGTAAACTTCAAGACCTCAAATCCAAAGTCAATTCAAATTCTTATTTAATTGTTCAATTTTTACTTTAATCAATATTTTTTTAGATTTTAAGCTCTATTGAGACCAAATTTCAAGTTATTTACTTGGATTTAATTTTCACATTGACTCAATTTAAATGTTGAGTTTGTTCAAACTTGATTCCGTTCAACTTTTTATAACGTATTTTCACACTGAAAGAATCAACGGAATCAAGATTGTAAATGGATTCAGTATTTAAGTGTTTTCGAATTGAGTAAACAAATGATTTGACAAATGGGTACCCTTCTTCAAAACACTGATCCAATGTTTTTATTATATTTAATCGAAATTTTAGATCAAGTAAATGTGGCAGAGAAATAACTGTTCAATTTTTTGTAAAATAGAATGAATTCATTTCACTTTACGAATTGCAGATTGTATTGTAAAATTTGGTTATTAACTATATTAAATGGATGTGATTTAAAAATCCAGCTCAATCATTATTTTTTAAATATATTTATTTATTTATTTATTTTTTCTTTTTTTGTTATTCAATATTTTTATTTTCAGTCAGTATTTTCTTAATCTATGATATAATATAATTTGATATACTAGGTACCTATATACAAATAATAAATTTAATCTTATAGCTAAAAGTTATATTAATTCAAAATTATATCTGTACAATACAAATTCATTTAGTATTAATTAATAGAGAATATAAAAATAGTTATTCACCATTGTCTTTGCGAAAACCTCAATATCACCTTGCATAATTCTGGTGAGGCTGATATTGTTGCTTTAGATATCTCGAAAGCTTTTGATCGAGTATGGCATGCTGCTTTAATAGCCAAATGTCAAGCTATTGGTCTGTATTTTGTAAATGGATTGAAGGTTTCCTTTCGAATCGTTCGATTCACGTTTTAGTAGACGGCTTCACGTCTGAAAAACTTAATATAAATGCTGATGTTCCGCAAGGATCCGTTCTCTCACCCACTCTCTTTTTGATTTTTAACAACGATTTACTCCAAACAAACTTCAATCCAATCCACAGTTTTGCTGATGATAGTACTCTGGTGGCATCCTTCGATTTTCTTCGAAAATCTAATGCTACAACTACCGAAGTTGGCAATAGAAGACAGATAATGGTTAACATGATTAGCCACGATCTGACCAAAATTGCTGACTGGGGCAAAAAAAAACAGAGTTGAGTTTAACTCGTCTAAAACTCAAAACGGTCTTATTTCACGCAAACTTCCAGGATTTCAACCTAATCTCTCCTTTCAAGGTGTTACTTTACAAAACACTAATAGTCTAAATATTTTAGGCATGCGCGTGAATCAAAAAATTATTTGGAATGACCATATTTTTGATATCGCGAAAGGAGCTGCCAAGTGTTTAGGCTATCTAAGCAGATGTAAAGCTGTCATTTCACCTTTGGAACTCCTTAATATCTATAAATCATTTATACGTCCCAAGATGGAATATAACTCACATATTTGGGCTGGCGCTTCCATTACAGCCTTAGGCTACCTTGACCGCGTTCAAAATCGCGCCATTCGTCTAATTGGCGACCCAAATATAACTTCATCCCTAACTTCTCTTGGACATCGACGTGTAGTCAGAGCACTTTCTCTGTTTTATAGATACTTCGTAGGTGTGAACACATGCTCAGCAGAAATCAAAGCGCTGCTTCCTCCTCTTAAACAATTCCAACGCGAAACTAGAGGAGCTTCAATTGCTCACCCCTACACTATGGATATCCCAAAATGGCATAAAGTAGGTTATGGAGGTTCGTTCATAATTCGCACTTTAAGAATGTGGAACCATATTCCTCCCAACATGTTTCCACATCCAATTTACAATTTGCAAAATTTTAAAGAAAATATTAATACCTTCATTCTTCAACTTCCAATTACTAATCTATCCCCCTTTTTTTCTTCCTAATTTATTCTATTCCTACCCTATCCCAACCAAGCGTCACGTAAGTGTAAAGGCATTTTCATACCTAACGCTTTGGCTGTTTTTAAAAAAAAATAAAAAAAAATAAAGCAAGAATCGAATGATGCTTATTTCTTAAAAAAAAAATCAACAAATAACATTAGTGGGGAAAATGCAAAAGAGAAATTAAAATTAAAATACAAAGAGAACATAAAAAATACAAAATAATTTTCTGCAGTGATCATAAAATAATTTTATGCAGTGGAAAATTAATTAAATACGTTAAAAGTAGAAAACAATTTTACTTAAGCTAATCATGAAAATAGACACCATATATAAACCGCTTCAAAAATCTTACTCAGCTAAACAACTACTCTTAATAACTCCTCACTTCTATCAAAATTAATTTACAAAAGCCAAGCTTTCAATAATTTAAAAAAATTTAATAAAATTCTAATTTGCCTGATGTGGTTAGGAAGTTAATTAAAAATTCTAGGTGCTATTATAGAAACGACAAAAATGGCTTTCCCGACAATGTGGAACATAAACGTGGAACAAATTACGTGGAACAAATTACGGCAATAAACTCTAACATCTAAATATCCAGACTTCATACAAAACATTTTTAAAGTTTTATGTTAAAATAAATTTCTAATTGGAAGAAAATAAAGGAAAAGACGGACTAGTACGTCTTTTCCCGCAAATTATACGAATAGCATGTTTTTGTGACACTACTGATTAATCTTAGTAAAATATGCTGCTCCCCAACAAATAATACCATACTGAATTTTTGTATGAAAAAGCGCATAAAAACTGAGTATATAATTTTTTCGAACAGTATAGACTTAGATGACAAAAAGCTGTCTAATAATATTAAGGAGATAGTTGCTCAAATAGCACGCATCTGGATCAATCGAATCTGGAGTCAACCCATAAGCCAAGATATTTGAACGATTTTACAAATTCAACTAAAAAGCAGTTATTATCACATTGGATATAATACCATCAAAACAGTTAGAAATTAGAAATTTGGCGCAATCGGGAGCATTTTAATAAATATCAAAGAAATGATTAGTTTTGCAACTTATTACTAATTTATGTTTATTAAACCACTGCCTAATTAAATCCAGATCTTAGTTTAAGCCATGCAGCTTTCTCAAAATTATTCTTACAAGTATATGTAAACACAGTGTCATCTGCAAATGCGGTTACTGTCTCTCTAAAATGTTGCAAAAAAGCAAGTTAATAAAAATTAGGAAAAAGATAAGTCCAAATACAGAACCCTGAGGTCAACACCACAGGATGGATTAAGTAAGGCACTGTAAATATTCCCAATTCTGTAAATTATTTAGTAAATTTAATTTATTTTATTTTATTGGTTTTATTCTTTTTTTATTTAATTCATTGTTTTCCAATTTAAATTCGATAATTGAAAGTAGGTTACCACATATTTTATGTCCATTTTTTTAATATGCAAAATATATTACTGGTCCATTGTTTTAAATCATAAAAACCTCTATATAGCGTTATTTCATTTCTTTTAATTTTTTTTTTTTTTGCTTTACTTTTCTTTTCTTTTCCTTTTTTCTGTCATATTTTTAAATCTTAAAATTTTATAAGAACTTAAGACAAGGATTTAATTTTAACTTTCTTTGTGAATATTTTATATAAATAATAACTGGCGATATAGCACTACTACAACAGTAATAAAAAAAGAGATACTTTGGTTATAATATATAAAAATAAAATTTCATGCGTTTATAAAAAAAAAAAAAGAAATAACCAAAACGATAAAATAAAAATCAGTTTTTCTCTTTTTAATACCAATAAATCAATGGAATTATAGAAAAAATGTTAAAAAACAAAAAAATCTTTTAAAATTGATTTCGTTTTGTTTTTTTTTTTTAATTCTATTCAAAAGAGGATTTATTCCTGGATTGAATTTTAAAAAAGTTTTTAAGAAATAAAAATTAATGTTAAGATTAAATTTAGTAAAAATTGAAAATTATTTTAAAAATTTACAACTTCTTTTCACTTTAAAAGAAAAATAATTTTTTTTTTTATTTTTGTTTTTTTTTCTACAAAAAGTGTTTAATTTTTACGTAAATTTTTTTTTTTTTAAATATTGATAGAAAAAAAGAATTAATTTTTATATTTTTAATTTGTTTTTAATTTTTTAACTTTAAATTATAAGAAAAAAAAAAAAAATAAAAAAAAATAAATCAAAGTTAAAACTAATAAAAAAATAAGTTGTATCTAATTGAGTTTTAAAAACTATTTCCAAATTAAGAAAATTCTACCAAATCAGTATGTTGAACTGGTCACTCAAAGTTGTCCAACATTGAAGTGAAACATAAGAAAAATTATATTAATTTTACTTTCAACTGTTTCAATATCCGACATGTTATATTAAGTAATAAAATATATGTAATGAAATACGGATATATAAAAGCTATATTCGACCAATACTAACATAAATTATCAAAACCATTACATTACTGGATACATCTAAAATTAAGCAAAGACTACGTACAAAATAAATGTGAACATTAATACAATTCTGCGAATGCACGATAAAGGACAAAAAACGAAACAACAATATTAGTAAAATTAGTTTGGTATAGAATATAATGTTCACACAGGACCTGTAACAGGCAAACAAACTGAGAAGACAACGTGCACAGAATGTATGAAGATCAGTTTGTTTTTATACATATTAAATCTATTTTTAAAAAATGTTTATAAAATTTCACCCCAAGAGTGTACAAGTGAAAGCATAAAAGCTTTAAATCTATTTGTTCTGCTTCCACTGAAAGCAGGTAAAGTTGCTAAAACGTTTCCAGAAACTATTTAATCGAATTGGGGATATTGCTCTTTTATTATCAATTGCTTGAATATTAAATTACAGAAGCTGAAATTATATTTTTATTTAGAATTTATAAAGAGTGATTTTGAAATAACTGGAAAACATACTTGCTATTGATAAATTTAAGATTAAAGCGACATAGGTCGTAGCTCACTTTAAACAGTATATGCCAAAAAAAACACAATAAAAAGGAGTTATAAAGTTTAAATGTTATGTAACAAAAGAGCTATGCAGGGTGGTCCGGTATAGAGCAAATAGTTTTTAATTCCCCTTTCAAAAAAATTAACCTGAAAAACGGCAAGTCTGATATGAAAGTTGTGTATGAAAAAGTTGTAGGGGATGATGTAGCGCATCAACACAATAAAAAAAAAAAAAATTAGCGAATTTTTTCGAGATTATCAATGTTTTTTACAAAATGTTCAGTTTTTAAAAGCAAAATTTTAAGTTTATGAAGTTATTATTTAAAATTGGTAAGTCAAGTCTGCTACTCATTCAACCTACACCGTTAATTAGGTGTATTAATTCTAAAAAAAAGCTATGAAGAAGATGTTGCTCTAGTTTCAATTTCTTCTGAGCTGTAGTGGATATTCTTTAGACATAATTTTTCTAATCCGATTTTCTTTAACCCTCTGTAGCCCAAGTAAATTTAAGGATAGACCGCTCTTCTAGAACAATTTTTTTCCTAAAATACTCCAAGGAATCACTCCTTAAAAACTTTTTGCTTTAAACCGGACCACCCTGTATATATATATATATACAGGAAAGGAAAGGTACTGAAGTTTAGAAAAATCTGGGAGAAAATGTTCACCATTTGATGGAAAAAATCAATACAACTCATAATCTTATGATAATATACGGAAAGAAAAAAAAATACATGATTACGATACTGTTCAAGTAATAAGAAAGTTCTTACAATCACATTTGAAGGCTGATAATAAATTATTATCCTTCAGAAAATATGACTGCTGCACAAGCGATTCTGGGTTAATATTATCTGAAGTGGAAAAACAAAATAGCATTCACTGTATTGCCTAATTTTCATGAGTTCTGACGTGGAAAGTTGAGGAAGAGGTCACACGTCAGCAACTGTAAGTGATTAAAATTTTATAAATTCGATCAACTAAAAAAATTGTTAAAAACGGTCATCACAGACAATCGAATTGGATGCGCTGAAAAAGTTTGTTTAACATTCACCATCTTTATTTTGGCTGAGGTATGATTTTTATACCACATCCTTACACAGGACGTTTCAAGGATATGTGTATATCAGGCACGAAGCGTCCATATATTGAGTTGAGTGAGTGCTTCCCCAAATGAAATATTATTTATTATTTTTTACAGCTTAATATAAAAATTACAAAACTTAATTTAATATAAAAATTACAATAATAACTACAAAACTGCAAATCGAATGAAAAAAATAATTTCAAGCAAATATTATATGGATAGATATTAACTCAATTATGTATGTTTAGAAAATAATGCGTATTTAAATATCATTATTTTCTATTATTCTTTCAATCATACAAGCTAACAAGAGATATTCAACAACCACAAATTTAAAATATTTGAAAATAATGCCTAAAGTGGGAAATACATGTGCAGAATTCTCATGTATCGCTGCATGCAGATATGCATGCATATCTGCGTGCCAGACACATGCGCATATTTTTTCTGTCAAAAATTGTTTTGTTTTCAAATAATGTATAGATAATTACCGCCACTGATACACATACAATTTGTTTGTATAGTAATAAAATACAAAATAAAATAATTTTTGAAAAATTTTAAAGTTAAATGTTATTAAAAGTGTTTAATAAAAGTTTTAATTTAATAATTTTTGAAAAAATTTTAATCACATATTTTGTTATCTATCACTATCATGAATGTAACAAAATATAATTATATGAATAAATTAATGCTAGTTTGTTGTGCATATATTTTATTATATCTAAATATTTTAAAAATTTATGATGAATATTGCAACAAAAAAGAAAGAAAATCTAGACTATGGACTGGGGAAATTTTCGTTCATTTCAAATTAATTAGTTTTTCTTCAATTACTTAATTTAAAATAAATTTTTACAAAATTGATTATAACCTATTTTCCACAAAAAAACAATAATAAATATGTAAATATTAAACAAATTTTATGACGTTTGTCATTATTTTTTTATTAGTATGAGTAAAATGACAATTTTTACAAACTTTCGTGTTGGTACATGTAATTGGTTCCATATAAAACCATGTATTCTAATTTATTTTTGCTGCGATGCATGCATAGTTCTGCACATGTATTTCAGGCATAAATCATTTTTCTCTTACAATAAAGCTATAATCCTACAATAATTATACATTGCATAAAAATATAATGACAAATTAAAATTAAATATCATTTTCCTCAGTTCTCTTCTCATTTACAATATGCATACACTCAAACGCACTGTCTCTATTCAGTTTCCTAGCAACAACAACAAAATAATAAATGAAGCGACAATAAAATAAAATCTTAGAAGGAAAAAAAATTGAATGAGTAGCTGATATTAATTCCAAATCTATGTGATATAATTAGAAAATATCTGACAGAAAATAGATTATCTAGGGAAACAACAACAAAATATCGCATGACACAAAATGAATTTACAAATAAAAAAAGTAGCAAGGAATGAATTAATTTTGTGCATTATTGTGGTTGCTGACTTACATGAAATTTAATATTTATATAAATAATGTATGTAGTGTTGGGTTTTTTTTAGAGAGCAGTGTTGATTTGTGTTAAGTAATTCTGTAGTTTTTTCTTATTGAATGCTACATTGTTTATTTTCAGCCATAATTTTGTTTTATGCAGTTTTGAAACAATTTGTTAACAAATGTAAAAATTTAAAACATTTTTGTTTTTATTATTTATTTATTGAAAGCTTAAGAAAAAATCATTTTCAGTTAGAAGTTTTGAGGAAAAATTATTAATTGTTAAAAATGGTAAACCAGTGCTTGCTCTACTAAAAACAACAACAACAATAAAACAATGTAATCAGCATTTTTCAGTAAAATCTTTTAATTCGTATACGTGGTATTTTTCAACATAAATACAGAAAACTCATATTCACACTTTTTTTAATATAGCTTTCTTAAAGTCAGAGCTTAAATTAAAGTTATTACCGAAAATAAAGAAATATTAACATTTTTAATTGAAACTGAATTAAAGAATTCTTTTAATAAATATTCCCAACTTTGTAAATTTATAATAACATTTGATAATAACTACTTCAGTTGAGCGATCGTTTTTCTGCCTAAACAGAATTAAAACTACTTTGAGAAGTAAATGTGAACAATTTTGACTGTTGAAATTAGCAAAAATCTCAATAGAAAAAGAAAAGCCAAAGCAAACTGATGCTTCCTTTTATAGTGCTATAACCCAGTTGAAAATTCCACGCCCCGTCACTGGTGTATATATTTTTTATTTTTACAAAAGGATGAATAAAAAAAAATATAACCAAAAAATGTTTAATATCCACTTTATTTATGTCCCTTGCCCCTAAAAGAGTTAAGTAAGCTATTCATGATTTTTTAAATGAATGCGCTAACTATACATAACGCTGTCATGACATTGATATTCCGTGTATGAAAAATACATGTAAATGCCTACAATCGACATAATATGCTGCAATTAAGTTGAATCTGACAATTCGTTAAATGTTCGTTAAACAGAATTCTTATGATGAATTCCATCCAAACCGAATTCGACATATATAATTTCTTTTTGTTGTTGTTTTTCTGAGAAATGTTTTCTTGTGTTACCATATGCAATTACGGGTTGACATATGCTTTTACAATAATATCTATGTCAGCTTCATTAGGCAATTTGAAATTTACATCTTTAGTTCCATATCATTATAGTTAGGGCATAATGTTCGCTTTGCTTAAAAAAGCTGCTGTATAGGTGAACAAATGAGAACAATAAAATTTGACTAATTTAGAGGAAGAATTCTCTACGTATACGTTATGATAGCTTGAATACTTGACTTGAATTCTTCCTGAAATTTCAAGCTGTGTTTTCGATTAATCAGCTTGATTGGCTGTCAGTAATCCAAATCTGAAAGCTGTACGAGATCAGAATAATAAATGGAAACTTGTAATTTCTATTGAGACTTATGCCATCACTCTTCTATGTTCCCAAAAAACAAAACTTCGTTGTTAAATCTGTAAAAGAACATATGATAATAAAATATTATAATTCAACAAAGGGTGGAATTAAGACTTTAGACCAAATGGCACATGCCATTTCGGTACCACTTAAGACTAATAGATGGCATGTTTCAATATTTTATAAATTAATTGATATATGTTGTATAGCTCCGAATATTATTTTGTTGAATATAATTATTTTATATATATTAATTAATTATATAATTAATTTTCTACTATTAACAGGCTTCTTTGTCATAATTTTACAAGATATTTTATATGTGTACCTCAAAGGCACTTCGTAGTACTTGATATTCGTTTATACTGCACGCAGGTTGATTAGGGTTATACATTAAACAACACTTCGTACATTCTTGACATTAAATTTCAACCCAAGCTCTCAAGCTTTCAAGCTGCGTATTTGGTATAACATTTTTAAGCCAATTAAGTAAATTCTTGTGATTGATTTGAGCGAAGCTGGTGTCCACAAATTAAACGTATACATGGTGTTTAGGCGTACTTGAAGCCTTCTTAAAGCTATCATGTATATACGTAGCATTAAACGGTTATTATGGATAAACAAAACAGATATAAAATAAATACCCATTATTCTTTTTTCAATCTCATAAAAAAAATAACTAATAACAATTTCTCAATGGATAACAAAAATAATTTTAACTTTTAAGAGCATTTTTTTTCTCTCTCTCTCTCCCTTTTTATACATTTTTTTTAATAATATTAAAATATAAATATAAAATTTGTCCCAATTTTTAAAAAAAAAACTTCCAGATAAAACCAATAAATAAAGATAATAATAATAAGTTATAAATTAAAGAATTCCATAGAATTCTCAAAAATACTTTGAACAAAACTTATTTTTTAAAAATTAGTACAAAATAATGGAATAATATGAAAGTAGAAGAGTAGTAAAATATTGAAGAAGTTATCAGAAAAAAATATCAAATACCACTTAGATAATTTTCAATCTTAAGTAATTATTGCTGCGAATTATTAATGAGATAAATTTTTTTTTTTTCCTATAGAAATAAAAATAGCTTTTTTTTTTGTCATCATCGAAAAATATTAAAAAAGTTTTAAGATTTCAATTTTTTAATTAACAAATAAGGAAAATTATAACAATAATTGGAAATCAATAAAAAATATTTAAAAGTTTTTTTTTTATCTTCTTTGTTAATTCAAAATCAAACAAAACAAAATATAATTCTATCTCGATCTTAGCCAAAGCTAGCTATGTCTTGTCAATTAGTTGCCATTGATATTTTAGGTTCGGTAACCAAATTATTGTTGTTGTTTTTTATAGAAAGATTTTAATAAATAAAGACAAAAACGTGAACTGTAAGCGAGTTAGCAGTAAGTAGAATAAGATCAATAATGTTATCTTATTATATTTGCATTAATTAACTTGCCTTGGACTTTATATGTTTGCTTCAATTTGCTTCAATTCAACAAAATACCCATTTCAATAACCATTTAACCAAAGTATATCCATAAAAAGAGTAAGAACTCATGTATGTATTCATTTGTTTGCACACAAATTTATATGCAAATTTGATAAACATTGTCAGAAATAGACGATAATAAGAATTTTACGTGTAAGAAAAAGAAAAAATATAGTAAACAAAAGAGAGTAACAAAAAAAGTTGGCTGAAATTAAATAAATAAAGTTTATAATTTTGAAAAAAATTTTCGACAAAAATTTCGTTGAAATATTTAACAATATTATTTTCTAAATTGTATCAACTATGCATAAGATTTTTAGGAGACCTAACTAAAACAGCGTTATCACATTCTTTAAATTCTGTGATTTGTAAATAGATGTTGTCCTCAGTATTATTTTATAATCGTATACCAATATAATAAATATTTAGGTTTACTAATATAATTAATAAAAAATAATAATGTTTGTAACTCCAAATTATTACTGACAAAAATGTTAACAATATTTTATATTATTGTAATGTAATTATAATTTAATATTTTTAATATAAGTATATAAGAAAATAATAATGTTTAAAACGAAAATATTAAAATAATAAAAGATCAGAATTAATCATCGTATAAGGGAACAAACTAAATTAGAACTAACATTTTTTGCCACCCTGCCTCATATAAATAATGGGAGGAAACGTAAACAAATCCAAAGGAGAATAATGAGAACGCAAAATTATTTTACAGTATAAAGCAAAAGGCAAACATCTGTTTTGTACCTTTTCTCTCTCATAATAAATTTGGTATACGATAAGTAAATGTAAATTTTACCTCTTTTAACTAATGATATTTTGCTCGGTTTGATATTTCTTATAAATTAGGTTGTCGTAAAATGGGAGTGCGTATTCTTTTTAATATAGATTTAGATATTCTTTGCATTCAACTAAGGTGAAATTTACATATGTGTGTGTACTAATAATGGAATATGGATATTTGATAAAGTTAAAATTTGGTTTCTCTTTAAATTCACTATATTTATTGACATTTCTATGGTGTAAAGAAGCAAAAAAAAAAAACAAAAAAGGAATACAAAATAAATGTGTGCAATACAAATCATTATCATTATATTTCAATCATTTTCTATTATTATTCAATTTCAATTATTTTCAATCATCATTTTCATTATATTTTTTTTGTGTTTTTAATTTGGTTTCTTTTATTAATCTCTTTCTTTTATTATTTCGCTTTCTCTGACTAAGTATATGTAAATGTACATACATGTGTCATAAAGGGCTTGCATTTGTTACATACATAATCATATGGCTTAGTTTAATTGAAAATAAAATGCAAACATTATTTATGGAAGAAAACAAAATTTGAACCAATCAAGTATCAGTTATCTATCCCTCAGTTAGAAATGACTCTTCTCGAATGTAAAAAAAGTTTAATTTCGATTTATGCATGTATATATTATACTTTTTATGCCAATTTATGCTTAGGCAGCGTTTACACGTCGGACAAAATCGAATTTTATCGTAGATAAAGTCGGATGAGTGTTTACATTTCAGACTTTTTCTCAGATTTAATCTACGATTTTACGTCAAATATTTTTTGTATTTAACAGGGTTTCTTTTTATAAAGTGCGTAATTTTTTAATACGTAAATTAAAAAATTCAAAGCTATCTAATCAAAAATCTCCAAAAAATTTTTAAAAATACAGATATTTTCATAAAATTTGTTACAGTAATATAAAATATAATTACAAATTTTAAGTATGAGCAATAATAACCAAATTGCGTTAGAGTGAATTTTAGTGCCATTTGATTATATGTGTTGTTCTTTGAAAATATATTATTTTTCATTAAAAAAATATTTTCACTAAAAGGTCGAAAATAAAATAAGGAAAAAAAAAATTTTTTTTTTTAGAAATATTTGCCTTCAATTTAAGCGTACTAAAACTACAAAAATAAACTTTAGAATCGCAGCTTGATATAATGTTTTCATAGCAAGTCATGATTTTAATTACGGAAAAAGCAAATTAGCTGAACTTTTTACCAAATCTCTTAATCTCATCTCAAGACTTCCTAGAATTTCGGCTAATTTGCTTTTTCCGTAATTACAATCATAACTTGCTATGAAAACATTATATCAAGCTGCGATTCTAAAGTTTATTTTTGTAGTTTTAGTACGCTTAAATTGAAGGCAAATATTTCTAAAAAAAAAAATTTTTTTTCCTTATTTTATTTTACTTATTATAATGATATGAAAGATATGTGCACAAAATTATTTTGCACATTCAATGTCCATTCATGTAGAATTTGATTTATAAAGTATAATAACACTTGATTGACAGCAGACTGTTAATGTTTGGTTATTTTAGGAAAAAATAAATTAAAGTACCTCAAGAAATGGTTTTTTTTTTTTTGTAATAGAGAAAGAGAATAAAATTTCAATAAATAAAGGTTTCCAATATTGTAAGAAATAGATACTATTGTCAGTTATGAAAATTTACATATGCGTTACACTTAAAAATAATCAATAAAAAAACGCGTTAAAAGTCTACCTCATGGCTAATGTGGAAATGGCTTGTAAAAATCACTTTTTAGATGGGGGCTCAATTTTTCTGAAATATACAGGGCGCCAAATTTGATAGGACATGGCCTGAACTGAAATTATATTTATTTACGTTATATGATAAAATTGAATTCAAAACAAAACTCTATTTAAAAAGCAAAGCTCTATTTAATTGTTATTGAAAATTTGTGAATTGTGGAATAAGTTTTGGTGAAATAATTTGTAATAAAATATATTTTAAACGTTTAAAAAATTTGAACAAAACAAAAATATATTTAACAACAATAATTAAATTTTCGCAATTTGTGATTTTTAAAATGTATATAAAAATAATGAATTTAGTGGAAAATTTGTATGCAATATGGCAAATATTGTATACAATATGTTTAATTATATTCTTTTTATTAATAAAATATTTTTTTAAGCTTATGAATTTTGTGATTTTTAAAATGTACATAAAAATAATGAGTTTATTGTCCATTTTGTATACAATATGGAAAATATTGTATACAATATGTATAATTAGATGTTTTTTATTAACAACACATTTTTTTAAATTTGTGTATTTTGTCATTTGTAATAATCGTAATGATATTATTTCTATGATTTTGAATATTCATCTGTGGATGAATGAAACCCAAAATGATTATTGCATGGAATTTATATTGTGGAATGAATATTGTAATGAAAATAATTAAAATTATATATAAAAAAAAAACAATGTATTTTTTTAAATTTCAATCTATATATTTGTATTATTTAGTTAATAATTATATATAAAATATATATATACTAGCAAAGTTACCCGACGTTGTCCGGGTCGACTACAAAATGAATCGAATTTATTTCAATGAAGTTTAATTTATGAATCGAATTGAAAAAAATTGGTTTATCAAAAATATTCTAATATTTTTTTTCACTACGATAAAAAAATATCAACAATACTCCAACTTAAGCTATACTTATATTAAAATTATTTCTTTGTAAACAATATTTTAGTGATCTTTTCTGATGAAGTATAAGCAAATACGTTCCTTGCTGTTCAGGTATTCTTGAAAAAGATATGTTCGCCTTTTCCACAATCAATTGGAATTTGTGCTTAAATGAAATTAGGATGCCAAGTTCTTATTCTTAATCTAGTACCGTAGTTTTGGCTTCTTCAAGTTTCGTAGAAGCAATATTGAAGCTACTACTTTTAATTCCAATTGATGAGGAACAACAACTTCATTTTCATCGATAACTGTATCTATCGATTTGTACACATGGAGCCCGTGGAACACTCTGCAGTATTTTCTGATTAATAAAACGAATCGTCACATTTTTGTGGCTAATTTACATAGCCACTTCATATAGTCATGTAAAAATTTTATACTGATTCCTAAATTCGAAAATACTTTTTCAGGACAATACATGTTTTTTTATTTTTCATAGAACACCTATGAATAAATTTTCAAGTCTGTAACACAATTTTTTTTTTGAAACATTTCTGATAGAGTATGTAAGTGTAAATTTTCATGCCTGTAACACAATTGGTTTTTGAAATATTCCTGAAACGTACGTGCTAGGAGTTGTACGGCAGCAACCCGAACCAGTCCAAATTTTTGAAATCGGTAACAGTCGAATTTCTGTATTTGTGAAAGAGTATCTAAGTGCAAGTTTTTATGCCTATAACACAATTGGTTTTTGAAATAGTCCCGGGACATACGTGCTAGGAGTTGTACGGCAGCAACCCGAACCAGTCCAAATTTTTGAAATCGGTAACAGTCGAATTTCTTTATTTGTGAAAGAGAATCTAAATGTAAATTTTCAGATCTGTCTCACACATGGTTTTTAAAATATTCCTGAGTCTTGGTAAGAGTTGTACGGCAGCAACCCGAACCTGTCATCTAGTACCGCGTTATTTGCATACCGGTACCATGAATAACTGTGCAAAAATCAGAACTCTATCTTTAAAACTGTGGGCGTGTATAGCGAACAAACAAACAAACAAATAAACAAACAAACAAACAAACAAACTTTCCCTTTTATAAGTATAGATATATATATATATAATATTTTAATTTCTTCATACTTTATTTAATCTAAATTTCTATTTTCTTTTAGAAATAATTAATAATTATGTTATAAATTCTAGTATTTAATAAAATATAAAAAATAAAAAAAAAAAAATGAATTTGTTTAATTAATAAAAAATAAAATGACGTGGATTAGGCCTATTGGGGATACCACTTAAAAAAAGACGCGCCTATTTCTTTACCTCAATGGTGGCGTGGAAAAAAGAAAATTTAATTTTCACAAATATATTAATAAGTGTTTGGTCAAATTGTAATTATTCATATAGTCATATATTTGAATATATTTATAAGTATTTCTTACATTTTTATATATTTGTATATAGTAAATAATCATCATTATATGGAGAAATGTGAATTATCCAATAACGAATACACAAGTATTCTATTGTGTTCATAAAATTGCCATAATTCATAATATTTTTATTTTTCATTTATTATTATTATATTTTATTAAATATTAGAATTCATTACAATTATAGTAAATTAATTAAAACTAAAATTCAAAACTTAAAAATAGAAAATAAAAAATATAATAACAGTACAAATATAAAAGCATTTACAGAATTCAAAATATAAATAAAATAAGATGGTTAGGAAACATTCTATTGCAAAAGCAAGTTTCGAATGGTCCATCACAAGAAATAAACAATTTAAATTATTCAATATTTGTGGAGTCAAAATTTTACATTTAAAACACATTTAAATGTAAATATTTATTTGGAAAACTAAAATCTACAATATCTAAAGAAAAATAGAATATACTAAATTTAATGTGGTTAAATATTTATGTATAAAAAAATAATTAAATTTAAGAAGTAATTAACATTAAAATTAAAAGTAGAATATAGAAATGTAAATTAAATTTATAGTAAAAACTTAAAAAAAAATAAGTTATAAAATTAAAAAAATTATAAACTAAACTATATACATATATGTATTGAAATGAATATAAAGGAAAAGAAATGAAAGAAAGCAAAAATGAAGCAATAACGAAATTCTCGTAAGAACAGAATAAACAAAACTACATAATAATAATATAGATAAATATCAGCAACAGTATACTATAATATATATTTACCAGTAATAATATTATCTAATAACTCTTATTAGCTCTTCGACTTCATGCCAACTAATATTCCTAAGACAGTTCTTAGTTTTAGTTAAAAATATACTAATGTTTTTTTTTTTTTTTTTTATTTTCTCTAGGAAATGTGGATAAAAAAGAGAGCGGAGAATGTAGAGATAGTCATCGTATCGGATAAAACTCTAATATTTCTGATATCAATAGGTAGCTTATTAAAAATTGTCGGTGCAATAATTTTAAAGAAATGACAAATATGAAACTTATTAAAGCGGAGTACATCAATTAAATGCCTGCTATTAATTCATAGATTATAGATAACGGTATGTCTGACATCAAGATATCCTGATTTAATAAAAAATACTTTCAGGGTTTTATAGAGGTACATATAAATTCCTGATGGGAAGAATACCTAAACTAGTAAATATAATAAGTTTGTAGTGTGTGTTAGCCGCTCAACATTAATCTAATAGCATGCTTTTGAAATATTAAAAGTGGTTGTAGCTTGTTAAAGTGAGTACCACCCCAACAAACTATACCATACTGAAGTTTAGAATGAAAAATCGCAAAGTACACCATTGAACAAACTTTAGTAGAGCTATATAGAGGTAAAAGGTGTGTCCGCTCCAATCAAGCTTAGAATCAATCAATAATTCTAAATATTTAAAAGTAGAGACAGGTTCAATTGAAAAACAATTTGAGCCAAATTGATGATTATTAAAACAGTGAGAATCATTGACACTAGAAAAAGAATTAAGACATAGAGGGTACCTATTTTTTACAATTAGGTGAATGATAGTACAAATTATAGTTATCGTTATTAGCGTTACGGATATTAAAATTCATATACTTTGTTTTAGAGCTAATAATCAGTTCGTGTTTACAAAACCAGTTAAGGAGTTCAAAATATCAAAGTTATTATTATTTTTTATTGGATATAATTTAAATTATATACAATAGTAATTTATAAGCACTAGCTACCATGGCTATCGGCTTTTTGTTTTTTTGCTTTTTTTTTTCTTTTTATTTTTATTTTTATATTTCAATTTTTAAAATACTAAAATTAATAACATTTCATTAAAAATATCAAAGTTAATTTTACAAGAATATGTAAAAGCTGTGTCGTCTGCAAATGCGGTATGACTTGCAGACATGTAGATTTTTATGTTTTGATTTACTAATAATGAAACAATGTAATAAAAACATTATTGGACATAAATTTTACAAACTAATTTAACATTTCGCATTAAATAAAATAAAAATTATTACTTATTTATTTTATTATATTTTTATTTTATTATATCAATTGATATTTTAAAATCGACTGATAGTGATAATATTGCGTCATCTTTCATCAAGTTTTTTTTAACCAGAAAATTGATAAAAACAAAAAAAAAAAAAAAAATAATTTTATAAATTTTAACAAAGTTAAGCGAAGTTGTTTGCTTCGGAAGCGCTTCGTGAAAAGGTATTCATTTTTTTTTTGCTTTCATTGCTTCTAAAAAGCTTCCAAAGAAGGCCTTCTTTTTTTTCCGTTGGGATGTAACTGAAACCAACTAAAACAGAATCACTAGACTAATTGGAACAAATATCTACATTTGAAAAAATAAATGGAGGCGATTTTTAGTAATTTTATCCATTAAATGCCACTGACTATAAGGAATGTATCGGCAACGAATCAGTATATGAGGGAGGTGTATTTATGTGTCCAAAATAAAATTTATAAACTTCAAAACTTTTTATTAAGCATGAGTGATTTGTGCTTTATCGTGAGAAGTCTGTGTCAGTACGTAAATTACTGTTCTTTTCAAAACTTTAAATTTGGCTTCAACTTGAATTATAATTACTCAACAGGGTCACCTAGTCTATTTATCTTTCTCTAGTTTAAACGATAACAATAATTTTTAAAACTATGTACTCACATTAATTTCAAAATATTTGTATGTCCATGTAATTTCGCAATACGAAAACGCATACACACTATTTTATTTCAACAGAACATTATTACAACAGAAGCAACTATGGGAAAACGAATGAAATTTCAAGAGGATCAAAATACAGAAATTGCAACAGAAAATTGCAAGTAAGTTTTTTTTTTTTTTTTCCAGATAGTAGTAAATCATCGAAAGAGGCTTCCAGGGACTACCTATTACCAGAGAAGGCAGTTTGAAGGACTGTGGGACTTTAACCCACTAAAAACTTCTATCATTATTGCAACATTAAAACTAGTTTTATAGACTAACCATTAATTTACATTTAACTCAAAGAAACTAAGATACCTTTGATCTACCAAAATCCAATAAGGTTTTAATAGATAAAAGGTTTTAACCTAACTCAAGTGGTCTTGTTCGTTTAAGTCGCTTCACAAAGTTTTGATTGTCAATTAAGCTAGAAGCTTCGGTATTGACATGTAGACGAGTTTTATTCCGTGCAGCGCATTTCATTATTTCGTCTTTTATAGATGAGATCTTCAGATCTCGATGAATATCGGCATTGAGAACATACCATGGAGCATTGACTATGTTGCGCAGTACCTTATTTTGGAACGTTTGGATAGTTTGAATATGGATTTGTTTAGCACATCTCCATATTTGAATACCGTATGCCCAGACTGGCTTCAATATTTGATTATACATCAAAACTTTGTTATAGGTCGAGACCGTAGAATTCCGCCCAATCAGCCAGTATATTTCTCTATATTTGAACTGGAGTTCTTGTTTTTTGATTTTCACATGCTCTTTCCATTTCATTTTTGCATCCAAGGCTAAATAAGCTTTATTCTCGTATGGAATCACGACATCATTAATTTTAACTGAGAGAGGAGTTACTATGTTTTTATAGGTGAAGTTTACATGACTAGATTTGGCTTCATTTAATTTAATTTTCCACTTTTTGCACCAGTTGGAAATTTCGTCATTAGCTTTTTGCAGTTTGTTTGTAGCTTCTTCTATAGTAGAACCAACTGCCATCAACGCTGTGTCATCTGCAAAGGTTGCTATTTTTATATTTTCTACATCGGGTATATGACAGGTGTATAACAAATATAAAATTGGACCCAGTATACTACCTTGCGGTACTCCAGCTTTTATATCTCTTAGAGAGGAGTATTCATTCTCATTTTTAACTCGAAAAACTCTATTTGAGAGATATGATGAAAATAATTGAACATAATTTTTAGGGAGCAAACAACTTAACTTTTTGATGAGTCCTTCATGCCAAACTTTATCAAAAGTTTTGGCTACATCTAGAAATACTGAAGAACAAATTTGTTTATTTTCCAGTGCCCTTTCTATAATGTCTGTTATTCGATGTACTTGATCTATTGTTAAGTGTTTTTGCCTTAACCCAAATTGGTGATTAGGTATTATATTCCTGTTTTCTATGAGGGGTTGAATCCTTCTCAATAGTAACTTTTCAAACAACTTCGATATTGTAGGGAGCAAAGATATCGGCCTGTAGGATTTGGTGTCGTTAGCAGGCTTTCCTGGTTTTGGATCATTATTATCTCGGCAACTTTCCATATACTAGGAACGTGTTTAAGCTTAATACAGGCATTCATTATATATACCAAGAGTGTGTGAACTTTTTTGGGTATATTTTTTAACACATTTGAAGTTATTAAATCAAAACCTGGGGCTTTATTTATTTTAGGTTTTTTATTTCCTTAATTACTTCTTTTCGACTTATTAAGGGAATATTTATATCTTCATGGTTATATATTTCAGTTAGATCAATAACAGTGTTCATTTCATTGGGCTTAAAAATTTCAGCGAGATGATCTGCAAAAGTGTCAGCTTTTTCTTTATCGCTCCTTGCCCATGAGCCATCATTTTTCCTCAGTGGTGCAGAATGCACAATAGACTTCTTCATTTTACTCGTAGCTTTCCATAAAGAATAATTTGTTTCTTTAGTAGCTGTTAAATTTTGTAGGTAATAATTCAGAGATCTATCATTTAATTTCTTTATTTCTCTCTTTAGCTCCTGACTTTTATTATTGAGATCCGTTTTGCTGGATGGGTCACGCGTTTGTTGCCACCTCCTTCTCGCTTTTCGTTTCTCTTTTACCATGTTAAGGATATACACCGGATATCTAGGGCTGATTTTTTTTGATTTTTTTGTCTTAGTACTACTCCAAGCTGCAAACTGGACAGCTTGCATAAGTTTTTCAGTAGCAGTTTCTAGTTGTTCCTCATTGTCTAATGTTACTCTTAAGCTAATTTTTTCTAGCAGAATCTTTTTGAAGCTTAACCAATCTGTAGATGAGTTGGTTAAAAATGGTTTACAAGATTTTTTCACTATTGTTGTATTTAATTTTAGGATGACAGCAGAATGGTCGGAATTGAGGTCATAGTTATCTTCTATAGATGTGAAATTAGTTGATTCTTTATTCATTATAAAAAAGTCTAACACATCAGGAGTTTTGTTTATATCTGCAGGCCAATATGTTGGTTTTCCTGTTGAAAGAAATAAACAACCTGTTTCTCTCAGCGCCTCTCTCAGTTCTTTACTTCGAGTAAGGGTCATTTTGAAGCCCCATTCTAGATGTTTAGCATTGTAGTCACCTCCAAGAATAAATCTTTCACCTAATTTCATTAATAAGCTTTTGAACATATGTTTTTTAATAGCGTGATTGGGCGGGCAGTACAGCGCTCCTACGTTGATATTTTGCTTTGTGCACCTTATTTGTACGGCTGTGAGTTGCATTTCTGTACTTTGTATGTTACAATGTTCATGATGGGTAATAAGATCATTTACTATGACCGCACTACCTCCTTTTGGTAGATTGTCAGGGTGCGTTGTATGATATACTTTGTATCCACGAATTACTAAATTGTGCCCCTTTGTTAGATGGGTTTCTGACACGAGACAGACATCTATGTTTCGTAAGTTTAGGAACATTTTCAATTCTTGTTTTTTGTTGTTAATGCCATTCGCATTCCAAGTACATATAGTGATTTTGTCCTTATTCATTATCTAATTGAGTTACGTGGCATATCAGGATACTTAACAGTATACCTACTTTCCAAGTTATCTAATCTTAGTGACATTCTATCTACCAGACTCATTAGTTTTTCCATTGTTTTTAATATAGTTCCGTGCTGTTCTTTTTCTGCAATCAATTTCGTATTTGTTGAACGAGCTCTTCTCTGCATTTGATTGTTTGACGAACGAGTTCTTCTCGGCGTTTGATTATTTGCATTTGATGAATAAGCTATTCTAGGTGTTTCATCAGCAGTGAAATCTCGATTTTTTTTCATATTTTTATTGCTTTGGTAGACATCCTCATTGAGTTTGCCTTTTGCTATGGCAGAATAAGTTACTCCCTTTATTACTTTCTTTGATATAAATTTTCTTGGTTGTTGCCTTTGAACTAATTTTGGGTAAACAGAGTTTCTCCTTTTCTGAAGTTCTTTGGCAATAAGACATCCTCTGTAATTTGCTGGATGAGACTCTTGGCAGTTGGAGCATTTTGGCTTTGAAGTTTTCAGCTTATCGCATTCTGCTGTTAAATGTTTACTAGCACATTTCATACATATTGGCTCCCTATTACAAAATTTTTGCGTATGATTATAACGCTGACATCTTTTGCACTTTTTTACTTTAATAAAATAACTATTTTGATTTAATTCACTAACTACACTACTATAATATTAAAATAATTTATTTTTAATATTTTTTTACTTATTTAACTGTTTTTAATTTTAAATTTTTAATTGTGTAACTCTTCAATTTTACAAAGTAAACTTTAATTGACGACCAACGATTTATAAATGACTAATTTTTTCTAAAATCGTTTATAAGTATTGACATTTTTTTATGAAAATTTGATGCATATTAAACTCTAATAATAAGATCAAATCTTATATAAATAATAAAATGTCAAATTGAATTTATAATTGCATTATAACATTAATAACATATCTGTTAGAATTAATAAGATGTCATATTCGTATTAAGTTTATTGTGAAAATAACTGTAAATTTTATTTTTTCAATTTTTAGTTTTTATCTGAGCAAACTTTATTGATGGGCAATTCGACAGAGTTTAAAATCGATGGTATGGTAACCATAAAATATTCGTATAAAAATAATCAGATTTCTTATAATATTAATACCATACTTTTTAAGAAAACTAATACTTTTAAAATTTTTGGATTAATACGACACATTTCAACAAATCGTATTAACTTTGTTCTAGAGGCATACCTCATTAAATTAAAGGTTGTCTTATTAAAAATTTTATAGGATGTTTTTCTCTCAGTGTATATGTATTTTGTTTTAGTTGATCATCTAAATAAAATATTGATCAGATAAAATATAAGTTTAACCATGGAATCGATTAAATATTTTCTAGATTATATTTATTGCAATAATTTAAATACATACATAAAATACATAATAATTTAGGTTTTGTATTTCATTTTTTAATTAAATATTATCGATATAAGTTTATTTTCAATCACTTTAGCTTCAGTGATCTGACAGTCATCTGTTTCAAATTAATTTGTTCCAAATGAAAATCCGAGGGGGCAAATTAACATTTTTTTTTTGTTTTATTACTTCTAGTTTTATTTACAATCTATCTTAATATTTTTTTGAAAAAAAATTTTGACAAAAACTTTTAATATATATTCGGTAAATTTTTGACATATGGCTACCTAATGTATTTAAAATTTACAATTATTAATTTTACTTATCATCGTTTAAGATTGTACAAACAACTGAACTTGTATTAAAGATGAATTCATTCACCACCACAAATTTAAACAATTTTATTATACCTACTACAACTTAAAAAAAAATAAATTTTGAAATTAAATTTTAATATTGAAATTACGAATTAAATCACCCGTACTCAACAATAATTTTTTTGGTTATATTAAATTATTAATTTGGTTTTGGTTGGAATTAAATCACCCGTACTCAACAATAATTTTTTTGATTATCTACCACCACCCACCTCATCTACAAAATCAACAACTCTAAAATAAAAATAAAAAATAAAAAAAAATGTTTACAGGTACTTAAATCAACGAAATTCATAGAAAAATATTTCAACATTAAAAATTTTAAATATATTTTTTTAGTATAGTCAGTATCCTTTGGTGATTTCACGAAAGCAAACAGTAATATTCTTTGCATAATTAAATTTTCTAAAGTTGTAAAAAAAAAAAAATAATAATAATTTAAACTAGATATATATAAGTCAACAGCACTTTAAAATGCAATAAAGAGATAACTTCATAATATCTTCACCAAAAAACGTAAAAACAACAAAAGTAGAAAAAATAATATGTCCTTTTATAACAAACACTTTGAATGCAAAGTTGCAATTCCGCATAAGAAGTATGTGTACCGTAAATTCAAATCGCATCTTAAAACGTATTTTTTTTTTTTTAATTTTTTGTTTGTTTGAAAATTTGTTTTACAGTTTTAACGATCCACTCTTCTTCGTTTGAATTTCTCTCTGCGTTTATTTTTTGTTTTTGTTTTTTGTATTTTCTCTTTACTTTTCGGTCTTTTATTTAAAAATTCTTAAAAGCTTTTTACCGTCCACAATAAACCAATATTATACATAAAATGTTTCTTAAAAGTTTGTGTTTACAAACCGATGTTAAGTTAACTATATGTAGAATATAATATATATATATATATATGTAAATGTAGTATATATACATCATATATATCAAAAATGTAAATTCACAAAGAATTCATATGAAAATATTATTTATAAGAGTCCAACAAACAATATTAAAAATTCGTTCCAATTAACATTTCAGTTATTTCAACATGTTCCTTTGATTTGAGATATGATGTGCAGCCATTAACAGAATAACCACTATTTTTTTTTTTTAAATGTTTTTATAAAAAATATTTTATTTTTTCCCTAATGAAATATAAAATAAATTCATATATTAATAAATTGAATTCATTCACAAATTAGTATAAATGAACTGTAACGTGCTGAGCAGAAGCAATGGAATTCAACATTCTGAAGTTATTTAAGAAGCTCCCAATGTGCCTAAGCTATAGTTAATACAGCAAAACAACACACTAAATTTAATAATCATACCTTTACAAATTTTAAATTTAATTAATTAAATAATTGCCAAAAATTTATAATATAAAAAATAAGTAATGAGTGAAAAAAAGTTGAACTCAACAATGTAAGTTTTCCACCTAATAAAAATTTGGCGCTTCAAAATAAGTTCGATTGAAACAAACTCGATATTAAAAGTGCAATCATTTTGATTAAAAATTCACAATATTTTATCGAAGTTAATTCACTTTTGGTTTTAATAATGATAAAAATGAAAATAATGACGAAAAATTATTATTAGTTATTTCAATCGAACTTTTTACGCCAAAATATTTTTACAGAATTTCTATGATACATTTGCCGCCCTAATAATAGTATTAAGAGTAATTTTCAAATTCTGAATTGGACACAGAAAGAATATAAAACAAAAAAGGAATCTTGAACGAAATAACTGTAAAATTAATACTGTCAGATATTGCTTAGATCAATTATATCAGACGTCTATTATAGGCGAAAGCTTGCATCATATTGCTAAGCGGTGTAATTATCATCCAGTGGGTTAGTATCCATCACCGTTACTAATCAATGTTAGTAAGAGATAAAAATAAATAGCTAAAGTTTGGTAAATTAAATTGTTTATATATTTTTTAATATTGTGTAATAATCATACTGAACTAATTTTATTTTAAGTAACTTGAAGGTAAATAGATTTAAGGCTTTAAAATAGTATTAATTACTAATAAATGAATTAAAATCTTACTAAAATGTTAAAAAGATAAATTCAAAAACAAAAAAGAAAATAGAAAAAGACCAAATCTCAATTACAACAACTATTTATCGATTATACAGCTTTAATTTTAACCTTCTTTTAAGGTTAGTATAAAAACAAGCTGCTATCAAGTTAGATTCACGTAAAATTCTATACACAGGCTCAAATTTGTTACTGCAACACAAATTTATTACTACAACAAAAAATATGACTACAACAATATTAATTATTGGAAAATAATAGATTCCTAGCATTCTGTTTCTATACAAAAATATCGCTTAAGTCTAGATAAGAAAAAAATACTGTGTAAAGGGACCATTGTGACGTAAGAATATTCTTCAAAAACGGTTACATACTCCTCTCTAAGAGATATAAAAGCTGGAGTACTGCAAGGCAGTATACTGAGTCCAATTTTATATTTGTTATACACGTGCGACCCGAAGTAGAAAATATGAAAATTGCAACCTTTGCAGATGACACAGCGTTGATGGCAGTTGGTTCTACTATAGAAGAAGCTACAAACAAACTGCAAAAAGCTAATAACAAAATTTCCAACTGGTGCAAAAAATGGAAAATTAAATTAAATGAAGCCAAATCTAGTCATTTAAACAACTTCACCTATAAAAACATAGTAACTTCTCTCTCAGTTTTCAAAATTAATGATGTCGTGATTCCATACGAGAATAAAGCTAAATATCTTGGCATGACCGGGGATGCAAAACTTAAATGGAAAGAGCATGAAAATCAAAAAACAAGAACTCCAGTTCAAATATAGAGAAATATACTGACTTTGTAGATGAATAAATAAATAAATAAAAAGTAAAAGTGATTGGGCGGAATTCTACGGTCTCGACCTATAACAAAGTTTTGATGTATTATCGAATATTGAAGCCAGTCTGTGCATACGGTATTCAAATATGGGGATATGCTAAACAAATCCATATTCAAACTATCCAAACGTTCCAAAATAAGGTACTGCACAATATATTCAATGCTGCATGGTATGTTCGCAATGCCGATATTCATCGAGATCTGAAGATCTCATGTATAAAAGGCGAAATAATTAAATGCGCTGCACGGCATAAAACTCGTCTGATCCAAGATGTCAATATCGAAGCTTCTAGCTTAATTTACAATCAAAACTTTGTTAAGCGACTAAAACGAACAAGACCTAACTTGAGTTAGGCTAAAACCTTTTATCTATTAAAACCTTATTGGATTTTGGTAGATCAAAGGTATCTTAGTTTCTTTGAGTTAAATGTAAATTAATGGTTAGTCTATAAGACTAGTTTTAATGTTGCAACAATGATAGGAGTTTTTAGTGGGTTAAAGTCCCACAATCCTTCAAACTTCTTTATTACTATCTGGAAAAAAAAAACAATAAACAATGTAAAGATAAAAAATATAAAGATAAGGTGCAGTATCTATGTGAGTGCAGAAGTAGTACATCAACAAATTTTTATGTTTTATGATTGGCAAGAACCAAAAATCCGTTAGTTCAGGAAAGTAAAGTTGTTTATTATTATTACAAACAAAGCGGGAGGTTTTTTTTTACTTTATTTATTTATTTATTTATTGACATGATACATATTCATAATTTTTTGGAGCTTATGCTATTGTATTGCTATTGTTATGACACTATTCTTAATTATTATTTAGGCTAACTGACTAATTTATTTATTATTTAACTAGCTTAAAAGGAGCTTTCAAACGTTTCACAAAAACAAATTAAATGTTTTTCTTTAAAATTCCAAACGTGAATAGAAAAATTTATTATAAATTTTCAAAGTGTATATTTCGAAATATTATTTTTTGACCTGAAGGTGTTGCACATTTTTTCTACAGCATTTTGATTCGAATGAAAATGTGCAAATACACTAAAAATGCCATCTTAATATTGTAATGAGTTCCTTTTACTAAATTAAAACGCGCGTCTTAAGCCGACTGTCGATCACCAACAACTGTCGGATTCAACTTTTATTAACATAATACATAAAAATACAGAAATGATATTATCATATTATCGTTAGTATTGTATACACATAATTCTTATTCTATTGTGTGCGTGTTTGTTACAATATAAATTTAGTAGAGAGCCACACTTTCAAATTACTACAATATCTAATATTTTAATAAATTTAAAAATATGAAATACACTAGCTGTAGATGAAAATATATAAATCAATAATAACAGAACTATACAACCTGTAACAGCTACAGCTCAAGAGTGTTAATAAAGTTGATAGCAAAAGTAAGTTAATACAGAAAGATGGAGAGAAGGAAAAAGAGAAAATTAAATTAAAATTAATTCAGTCAGAATATATACAAGAATCACGATAGATTATCTTCATAGAAAAGTGAGTTAAAATATATTTGAGAACTTTCTTTGGCAAGCATAACATTCAGAAACGTGCTGCCATAGTTAATTATTTTTTTTATATCAATAAATTAAATTTTTTTTAAACACAAAAATATTTCTGAGGTAAAAAACTAAATTAAAATTATAATTTTTAACCGTTATCGTACTTAAATAATATGCTGTCACTATTTTACTATTATATATAGTACCCTAATGTTGTCAGTTAATAAAAAAATTTTACAATTCGTCATTTTTATACCTTGTTTTTACAATTTTTTTTTTTACCATTTTTTATATAAAATTTTTTAAAACCACAACTAAGTAAGTAACTATAGTAAAAGTAAAAAATTAATGTTTTAAAAGTGAAATGTTAAAAGTTAAATTCACTCCAAAATTGACCACAAAATGCATAAAAAGTTTTGTTGATAAGAACAGTTTTCGTAGTAATGTAAAGAAAAAAATTGCGTACAAAAACAGCAAACTTTGAACAAACTTTAAATTTTATTTAGAAAGTAACTATGTAGTAACAACAACAACAAAAAAATTAATAATGATATATGAGTAGCTATATAATATTTTAAAGGATTTTAAGTGGTGCACCTAGCTACCATTCTAGTAGAGTACTCATAAAAACAAATAAAATTACCGTATTCAGCAGACAATTTTATTTTACTGCTAAGATTAAAAAAAAAACATAATGTAGATCAAATGAAACATTCGTATAGTATCGCTACTAATGTAGAATTAAGCAAAACTTTTTTATCTACGTGAGGGATTCTGAGGGAGATGTTGTATCGGCGTATGACCTATTGACCATACCCAATGATAGCTGGAATTGCTAGCTTTCCAAAAATATATATATTTAGTGGCGCATCTTGTCCTTTAAGGACGAAAAGGACATTTGAAAGTATCCATGTTGTCTTGATGTTTTTGTATAAAAACCGTTATCTCTGTTGATCTATTAGATATATACATATTCAGTTATATATTATAGAAAGATAACGGTCTTACGCCAATACAACATCTCCCTCAGAAGAGCCTCTTCGTGTCATAAAAAAATTTTGAACTTCATTTTAAAAAAAGTGAAAACAAAAAAATTGGATATGTTTTTTTTAGTGATATACTAATAAAATTGTTCTTAATTTCACTATCTTTCATATTCACAACTTTTATCACTAGTGTTTTTCGCTCGTTTTAGGATAATGCTTCTACATTGCTGAGATATAGTGTAGTTCTGAGACTGTACTCCAATTTCAGTAATCATTATTTTCTCGACGTAGTCTGCATCCATTTAGCTTCGTTTGTGTCACTTATCGTCAAAACAAAAGACATATTCTATTTCCTAGGGGGTTTAAACCTATATGCTTGCTATATCGTTAAACTGTTTCTGTTTCATACTACGGATTAGACTATAAACAGGTATTCAACAAATTTTCCCTTTTAAACTAGGTCTTTCATAATGTAGTGAAATTTTAGACAAGCTCTGAACATTTTATTTATTTATTTTAATATACGTTATGATAACACAAAAAATAATTCGGTAATCAAATGGGTAATTCTGAGTGAAGGTATCATTCGAAGCAGAAATCTGATCTTCAGAAAAAATAATTGGAAAAATAATATTTTTTTTTTGGGCAATTGCACCACTTAAGTATTAAGCAAATTCATATATGAATGTTTTCACTTTTGTTTATTTTTACTTTAAGCTACGTATGCTGTTAGTATGCTGTGCAAAAATTTAACAATATGTTGTTGTAGAAAAATGATAGCAAAAATTTTGCTTCAAATTTTGCTTTGTAGTAAAAATGAAATTCTTGTTTTGACCGCCAGGTACTAAGGTTCAAAATTTTTGCTCGTCATTTATATACCCGAGTAGATAAAATTTTGTTTTGCTCGGCAAAATTTTGGCTTTAGACAATAAGAAATGTTTGAGCTAATAAAATAAACTTAATAATCGAAGTATACATAATAAAATAAAATAAATCTAAGTCAAATAAAGTAAATCTTTAAAAATATTATTTAAAACAACTAGAGAAATATGTTGAAACAAACAATATTATCGCAATGGAGCAGTCATGCTTTCGAAAAGGATATTCATGCGAAACTACATTAAACTGGGTTACATTAAAAACTGGCTGATGCAGAAGATTCCGTCGTAGCAGTATTTTTAGACCTAAAGCGTGCATTTGAGACACTAGATACAAATTTATTACTGTCAAAACTCAAACAATATGGGATCAAAAACAACGAGCTAAATTGATTTAAAACATATTTAGTAGGAAGAAAGTAGGTTACCAAAGTTAACAATGTTTTATCTAGTCATAGAGATATTAAATTAGGTGTTCGACAGGGATCAGTGTTGGGAGTTATAATGTTCCTGTTATATATTAATGATATTGGGAATATTCTTAAATTTTACCCTATAGTCATGTTGGCCGATGATTGTCTGGTATATATTAGTGGCAGAAATTTTGCAGACTTAGTTCGAAATCTAAACACAGATCTGCAAAATATACATAACTGGCTTTGTATGAACAAATTAAAGCTCAATGTCACAAAAACAAAGTGTATGCATATCAATATTAGATCTGCAGCCTCTACTGTTCCTGCTGTTTATATTAATAATGAGATTATTTAACCTTTTACGAGTATTAAGTATTTAGGTGTTATAATAGATAATAAACTAAATTTTGGTGAACACTTAGACTACGTATGCGGAAAAATTAACAAAAAAAATGGCTTTCTACGTCGAATTCGAAGCAGCCTTTCTTTTGCAACAGTGAAAATGGTGTATCATGCGATTATTTTACCTCATTTTGATTATTGTGCAACAGTCATGTTTTCCGGGTCATCAGAACACCTGAACAGGATGCAAAAGCTGCAAAACAAAGGGATCAGAATATTGCTAAAATGTAGTAATAGATCAAGAATTGAATCTATGCTTCAAACACTAAATTGAATGAGCATAAATCAAAGAATACATTTTAAGGTTTTAATTTTTGTTTTTAAGTTGAAGTTTACTCAACTTACTGCCACAATATCTCACAAGGAACTTACAGCTCGTTAGTGAATGCCAGCCATATAATCTGAGAGGATGAGAAAGATTTAGAGTCGCACGATTCAACAGAACAGCAGGTCAAAACCAATTACTGTATAAAGGATTGCAGTTGTTTAACTCACTGCCAAATGAGATAAAGTGTATCAGGAACATCAATCTATTCAAAAATACTTCTTCAAAGTAGGTTATAGTAAATTTTTGGAATATTAATTTTAAAGTTATTTTGTTTTTATTTTGCTGATAAAATTTAATTGATATTATTTGATTATTAGATTTTTGATGTATTGAATTAATTGAATTGAATTTACTTAAATTAGTATTAAATTATTGTTAATGTTAATTATATAAAGTTTTATACAAAACTAATAAATAAAAAAAAAAAAAATATTACATTAAAGGTTCCATTAATAGGAATCCAATAATTAGGATCTAAATAGTTTATTTAAGATAATAGATAGATGAGGAACAGATAGATTAATTTAATACTAATAGGTTTATTTAAGATAAAAAGTTAGATTTTATTTTCAAACGTTGTTGATTATCAAATGAACAAATAATGCCACCTGTTATTGATTAAAGGAAATTTCTGATAAAATTTTGCTACCGATTTCGCAGTAGTTTTTGTATTCATTTTAACAGCATACTTAGCTTTAGAATATAGATGAGCAACACGCGGCTCGAGCCGCGATTTTTGATGGCCCGCCGAACAATTTAACAAAATAGTTTTTATGCATATACTTGGCGCCAAAGAGACGCATTTAAATTTTTTTAGTTTGTAAAGTAGATATAACATATTGTATGATTCGCACTTTCGCAGAATTTATATTTTTTACATAACATTCTTCCTGAGCAAAACAAATGAGAGCGAGAGAAAAATTTCAAGAACTGATTTGTTATAATTTAGTTTTAGTACTTTTCCTAAATTTGTGTGGTTATAATTAACCGGTAAATTTTGTATGAAAGTGAACTGAATAAAAACTTAATATATTTATTTGTCGGTGGTAAAAATTAAGTTCCATAGTACTCAAATAAGCGAAAAAATTATTAGCCTTTTCGAAAATGTCTTCAGCTAAAATGCTTAAAAAGCGTAAAATAACAGAGGATATTAAAATCGTGTATTTCAAGCCAAGTAGAATGAAGACTATTTTTTTTCATATATTCAAACAACAACGCAATTTGTTTGGTGCGTTCTGAAAAAATTGCTGTTCTTAAGGAAAATATAACATAAAAAGACACTACGAAACTAAACATTCTACAAAATTCTGTCACCTTAAAGGACAGCTACGCAAAGATAAATTAGCAGAACTACAGAAAAATCTTAGTCAGCAGCAATCCTTTTTTAAAGCCACTACTACAAAATCGGTTACGACAGTTCGTGCAACCTACATAGTCTCGTAAATTTTAGGTAAAAAAATGAAGCCCGTTGTCGATGGTGAGCTTATTAAAAAATGTTTGGAAGCCGTTGCTGATGTGGCATTTCCCGATAAAAAAGATATAATTTCTAAAATTAGCTTTTCACGGTTTAACATTGCTTCCAGAATTGACGATCTTGCGGATGACATTAAAAAATCTTTAGAGGCAAGAATTCCTAGTTTACAATGAATTTCTTTGGCTTTGGATGAAAGCACTGATGTTAGCGACACTGCCCAATTGGCTCAGAGGTGTATGACACTGCCCAATACCTCAGAGGTGTTGATGCAAAATTCAACCTTACCGAAGAATTGGCTTATTTAATGCCAATGAAAGGAACTACCACGGGAGCAGATATCTATGAAGAATTAAAAAAAGTCTTAACTCGTTTAAATATACCGCATGAAAAAATTTCAGGCATATCAATAGATGAAGCTTCTGCTATGGTTGGTCCAAATATAGGTCTTTCTTCGTTAATTGCTAGTGACATAAAAAATTCAACGAGAAATGATTTGATTGTGTGTCATTGCATAATTCACCAAGAAAATTTTTGTGCTAAAACACTAAAAATGTCTCATGTTATGCCAAAAGTTATAAAAGTTGTTAATTTTATAAGATCGAGAGGATTAAATCACAGGCAGTTCAAAGAATTTTTAAAAGATCTGGAATCGCAATAAGGAGATGTTCTTTTTTATACGGAAGTTCGATAGCTAAGTCATGGAAAAATGCTGTAAACTTAAGATTTGGAAACAACAACTCGATAATAACTATACGATTAACTTTCCAACATTAAAGAAGGAAACAACAGGCAATACCACAAAATATGCCAAAGAAATACAGTACCTTCAGAAAGAATTTGATGGTCGCTTTACTGATTTTCGAAAGCATGGAGATTCTTTCGCTATATTCGCTTCACCTTTTGATATAAATGTAGAAAGCTCACATGATGAATTGCAAATGGAAATTATCGAGTTACGGTGCAATAGCGATCTTAAAAATAAGTTTCGGACTGTTTGTCTCGTAGATTTTTATAAAATGTACTTCCCCCGTTGTGGAGTATCCAAAATTGTCTGATCATGCAAGGAAAATGCTCAGTCTTTTCGGAAGTGCTTATCTTTGCGAAAAATCATCAAGAACTTTTCTCGAAATAGCCTCAACGATGAAAGATTGGAGAATTGCTTGCGAGTATCTGTTAGCAATACACCAGCAAATATTGCAAAATTGGTGGCAAATAAGTCATGTCAAATTTCGCATTAAAATGTTTTATTTCTTTTTGTTAATACCTATGTGCCTATTTTTCAACATTTTGGGTGGATTATATTCTAATAAAAAAATTTTTTTCGTTTTTATTTATTAATAAGGATGCAAAAATTTGTTATTTATTTTATTTCTTGAAAATTTGAATTGTTATTGTATTATTTGGTTTGAAAAATAAATGAAATTAAAAAAATTAATATAATATGTATACTCCAAGATTTATTTTTTAAATATTAGCTTAAGTTACTATTATCAAGTTATTATTATCTTAACTATTGTTATCTATATGAAATCCACATTGCGGCACGATCAAAACTTATATTTTCATTTTTGGCCCATTTGCGAAAGCCAGTTACTGATCACTGCTTTAGAAGATAATTTTTTAATAAAAGTTTATAGTTTGTAATTTAATCAGGTAAAGTGTCGTTATAATAATTCGATGGATAATTTTCTTAACTACAACATAAAGAAAAGGGTCGTAAATTACTTAATATCAAGAAAAAAAAATAATTAATATGTTTACTTCGATTGATTTTGCAGAACTAAAATCCGAAACTGGTGAATTAACATATTTTTTTTTTTTACTAAACAAAATCTGTGCTGCCTTTTAGACTTACATCGAAATATTAATTATTACACTGGACAGAAGCATTTTATCACATCATCTGAAAGCGACATTTTTATTTCTACAGTCCTCAATTAGTCTAAGTTGTGTATTTGTGTATAAAACTATAGCTTGAAACATAATGTTTGGCTTAACTTTACAGAAAAATTTCACTATCTCTTAAAGTGAGTCAGAAAGGGTTAAATTTATTTTTTGTTAGTTCTATCTTGATAGGGCTTGAAATATTTTTTAATTTAACTATCCCATTTCTATCTAAACTTCTGTTTTTCAACTTTAACAGAATATTCTTAAAGCTTAAACCTAACTTTCAATACAAAAAATTTTTTTTTTTTCTTCCCATTTTTATTTACATCTGTCTTAATATAAGACACCTAGTAATTTTCCTTACATTTTGGGTAGAGTATAACTATACAATCATTTTATATAGTAATTTTTTTCTAACATTATATTTTTGCTTATTTTTTTTTTTTTTTTTTTTTTTTACCTTAAAATCTATTTATTAAATCATGTGGTCTGTATTTTTTCAGGCGTCTATTTCTTATTCTTTCTTGTTCTGGTAGAGTGCTAATTTTTTTGTTGGAATGGGTTGATATTTTTTGTTGATATTTTAAACTTATCTTTTTAATTTCTTCATTTATTGTTAGTATTTTTAAATCACGGTGTAGATCATCATTTCTCACATACCATTCGGCTCTCGCTATCGTTCTAATTATTTTTGATTGTGCTCTTTGTATTAATTAATGTATTGCTTGAGGTACCCCAGATATCTGCACCATATGTCCATATCGGTTTTATGATTGTTTTGGAAAGTAGCAGCTTATTGTTCATTGTCAATTTAGATTTATTTCCCAAAAGCCATTGTAGTTGTCCGGATTTTAGCCTTATTTGATTACGTTTGTGGATTATGTGGTTCTTCCATGTCAATTTATTGTTAATGTGCATCCCTAGGTATTTAGCTTGATTTTCGATTTTTATTTGTTTATTATTTATCATTATTGGTTCAGGATCGTATCGAGTTCTTGTTGTATATATAACTTGAGTAGTTTTGTCTTCATTAATTTGGATATTCCAAGTTTTGAACCAAGTCATTGTTTTATTCATAATTTTTTGTACCTGTTTAGGAGCTGTTTTTAAGCAGTCATGTGAAGCAAGTAGAACAGTATCATCTGCAAATGTTGCTAATAGTGTATTCTGTTTTCTTGGTATTGGAATATCAGCTGTATACAGGAGATATAAAACTGGACCCAAAACACTGCCTTGTGATACTCCTGCTTCTATTTTACTTATATTTGAACATTCAGACTTGTATTTAACAAAGAAATAACGATCACTTAAATAGCTTTTTATAATTAGGTAATATCCCTTTGTCAAGACGTTTCTCAGTTTATGTAGTAGGCCTTCGTGCCAGACTTTGTCGAATGCTTTTACCACATCTAAGAAGATACCAACACAGAACTTTTTATAATCCAGGTCCATAGCTATTTTATTTATCACTCTATGGACTTGTTGTATTGTTGAATGTTGTCGTCGGAATCCAAATTGGTGATTCGGTATAAGATTTTTTTGTACTAACATTGGTTCTAGTCGATCAAAAAATAGTTTTTCAAGAGACTAATTGGTCGTTACGATGTTGCTAATGTAGCATCTTTTCCAGGTTTAAGTATTGGTATGACTTGGGCTACCTTCCAGACTTTAGGAAATTCTTTCAACCTAAATATAGCATTGAATATATTTCTTAGATATTCAATTGCTTTTTCAGGCAGCTCCTTCATTATTTTACCTGTCAGTAAATCATAACCGAGAGATTTTTTATGTTTTTTTCTTTTTTTGTGATGCATAATTTTATTACAAAATATTTAATACAAAAATGATAAAAAAAAAAAATAATAATTTTCTTGAAAACTCAAAAAATTTAAATTATTATTTTCTATTTAAAATTAAATTTTCCTTCTTCATAAAAATAAAACATAGACCATTGTTAGGTTCAATCATTTTCTTGTATCTTTTTTTCTCTAATTTTTATTTTTGAAAATCAAAAGTCATTTTTGAAAAAATTTAAATTTTGATTTTTGTTTTTTTTTTTTTTTATTATTTAGGATTAAACAAATTCCAAAACTTCACCCCAACCAGGAAATTAGGTCAAGCAAAAAAAAAAAAAAAAACAAAAATCAAAACAAAATTCTAAAACCATAATACTTGACGTTTGATTTGACGTTAAATGACAGTTGAATTTAAGATTGACATTTTATTTAATAAATTATATCACATGATATACATACATACACATATTATGTACATAGCTAAATATTTTTCTATTTAGAATTTCTGATATTATAACTGAATGCGAATTTTTGATTTTTATAAATAAAATTTCAAGGATAAATTTAATCAAAATTAAACTAAAATTGGTTAATTTTGTTTTTTTTGCTTTAAATTAAATCTGTTGAATATGAAGTGTTTGAGTGTGAAATTTTATTTTATATATGTAGGTATAAATGTAAAGTGAATCTATAATTCTTAAAATAGAAATTAAAATTAAACTAATTAATCTCCAAAATATTCAAGTAAGAAAAATTTAAATGAAACTTCAAAGTAAATTGGTTCAAATAGATTAACAGATATTGAATATTTGAAGGTCATTTTATGTCATACAGACCTGCTAAAGAAAAGTAAACAAAATTAACAAATTTTTATATATATTATATAAAATATAAAATTATGAATGACATATATAATAAGATTATTACACATCAAAACTTTTATCATTTGAGCTGTCAATTACTGGACCATTTTGGACCAAATTGATGAGCTATTACATATCCATGTTCAGCTATTAATTTCGTATCCAATTTAAAACAAAAAAACTATTTCTTAAACTCAGCTGATTTTGACACTATATTGCTTAGCAGTAAAACTACTGTAAAATATAACTATAATTAGATCTCACTGTGAATTTATTGAACTTTGTTGGGAGCATTTCAGGCAAAAATCGTAGTTATTCAATTAATTATATTTTTATTTTTATTTTATTATTTATATAATTTAATTATTTATCGGATTTTATTTATTTAAGTTTATAAATTTTTGTTTTAGCACAAAGAGAATTAATACTTTTTGAGAGAGAATTGTAATTTACATTCTTGATTTCTAAATTTATGTATATATATTTTTTTTTCTATTCTTTTAAGTTTTGTTAATTTTAAATTTGAATTTTGAATTAATATTTTAATTTTAATTTTTTTTTTTGAATATTGAAACAATCTGTGTGTTAATTGTGTACATCTTAAACATATGCTTGTATTTGTATATACAATATTGTAGAGACTAATCGTCTCATTTATATTGAAATTTAATAAATTGAAATTGAAATTGAAATTTCTCATCCTTCTTTCATCAATTAATAGTCCAGTAACTGACCAGTATTAATAAAATCATTGATGTGTAATAGGCTACTAACATAGAACTCAAAGATTTCAGATTGTTCTATTATTAATTTTAATTATGGAATTTTGTCTTCTATTTGTATGTAGGTGCCCAAATTATTTTGTGAGCAGTTTCTTTATTTAGTCTTCGAAACGTAGAATACTGAAATTTTGAGCACAGTATATTTTTTGAATATTGAATACAACACATTACTGATGCTCATACTATTAACTCATTATTTCTTAAAAATACGTAAAATTATCATACGGATTAAATACGGATTAGGCATATGATGAAACCCCCAGATGTATGCAATTCAAATTCAAAAATTCAATTTCTAACAAACCTTGTTTTCATAAATGCAAACCTGCAATCAATCTGCATATTCTGAATTTATGAACACACTTGTCAGATTTTCTGAATTCTGTTCATAAATGCAGATTCAAAGTCTGCTGGGCAACAACTTGGCAGAATAAATTTTTAGTATGCATAAAAAATTTTTAAAGTAGTTTTCTTTGTTGTTTTAAGTATTTTAGCTTTTGTTTTGTTATTTGAAAAAAAATTGTTATTTTCAAAATGTCAGTATTAATGAACAGAAACTTTGCAGAATTGTCAAGTAAATGTAGAATATAGGTAGAGTTTGTGTTCATTATTACAAAGTACGCCAACTGGTGGCAAAATTGTTATCAGTTTACAGCTTTTATGAATACACCCATATCTAAATGAAATGCACGTAGACAAAGCATAAAATCCTTCAGGGCTTCTAAAAAATTATTTTTGAATAAAGCCGTAAATAATAAAAAAAAATGATCAGGGCCTTATTACACCAACTATTTCAGGACCTTATTACGCCAATAATTTCATATGCTGGACCAATTTGGTTGAATATCAGTGCAAGCCAAATAGAAAACATCAGGAAATTTAAAAGCAAATGCATAAGAGCCTGTGTATTTCTACATAGAAAATTAGAAACGAGCTACAAGCATTTTTACTCTAATATATGCTTGTACCGAAAAGCAAATATTATAAGATTCGATAATTTTTTAATAAAAACTATTCGCAATTACTTTGAGAGATCTCTTAAGACACATTAGAAAATGGTTTAATATCCAAGATTATTACCATAATGAGGAGTACATTAAAAATACTTTGAAAACAGTGTTCATTGCGCCCTAACATTTTATTAATCTTGACTCTAAAGGGTAAGTTCAAAATCACGAGCATGTCCCTCTATTATTACACTATACTAGATGAGCTACATGCAAGTGTATAGAATATATATAAACCTCAGAATATTTAAACTAATCTACCAAAATATGTCACCTTTATTCCTGAAAAGGATAAACAATTATCAACAAACTATTGGTGGTTGACAAAAAAATAGTATAATATATAATTAAATATTCATTGTTCTTCAAATATTATTCTCAATATAAAATGTATAACATCTGAAATGTCAGATACCTTAGGTATTATTCATCTCCACAAAAAAATATTTATTACAAATCTTTAAAATGTTTAAAAATCATTGGATGCGTTCAGTAGAATTTAGCGCTACAATAAATAACAGTGATGTAGAACACTACATTGTTGTACTGAATGTTTTGCAGCAAAATTTAAAATGACATTTTTGCTATTCATTAAAGCTTTACTTTAATTACTTCAATAAATTTATTCGTGTATATATATAGGTAGTACACTAATAGCTCGATATACGGCACTTACTCGTTCCAAAGAAATTGTGCACAAAGCGTAACGACGCCGTATAATGAATATTACCATATAAATTCATGTAATTGAAAATAACTCGTTCTAGTAAAAGTTTTTATGCAGTTTTGACAGTTTATTTGATATTAATTTCTATATATAGGGTGTTTTTTTTAGAATGATAGAACTTTCGATAAGGATAACTGTGATTTGACAGAAGATAGAAGCCATGTAGTTTTGACATTTCTGTTCAGTAAGCATTGACAAATTATCATGGAAAGACTCACACCGCAACAACGTTTATAAATTGTTGAAATTTATTTTCAAAATCAGTGTTCTATTCGCCAAACTTATAGAGCACTTCGTGAAATTTATGGTTTACATAATCGTCCATCAGAGCATATTATTCGTCGAACTATCGATAGATTTCAGACATTTTCTCTACTCCATGCAACAACAACAACAAGACAAAGAACTGTTCGTACAGAAGAAAATATCGGTGCTGTAAGAGCTAGGGTTGATGAAGATCCAAAATTGTCTATTCTTCAACGTTCACAACAAGTTGGACTATGTACAACCACCACATGGAAAATTTTACGTAAAGATCTTGGTCTACACCCATATCAGATTCAACTGGTTCAAGAACTAAAGCCACTTGACCATAATAAGCGTCGTTTGTTTGCTGATTGGGCCCTAGAACAGTTTCAAGTTGATCGACTTTTTTATCGAACAATTGTGTTTAGTGATGAAGCTCATTTTTGGTTGAACGGCTACGTAAACAAGCTAAATTGCCGTATATGGAGCAAAAACAATCCTCAAGAAATTCTGCAGGTTTCATTGCATTCTGAAAAATGCACCGTATGGTGTGGTTTACACGCTGGAAGTATTATCGGTCCATATTTCTTTAGAAACGATGCTGGAGCAAATGTTACAGTGAATGGTGCTCGTTACAGATCTATGATCAATGATTTTCTGTTTCGAAATTTGAATGGTATCGACCCGGAAGTGTTTAGGTTTCAACAAGATGGTGCTACACCTCATACTGCTACGGCAACAATTAATTTATTGAAAGAAAGATTTGGTGATAACATTATTTCGAGAAATGGTCCAATTAATTAGCCTCCAAGATCATGCGACATAACACCACTGGATTATTTTCTTTGGAGTTATGTGAAGTCATTGGTTTATGCTGATAAACCAGAAACAATAGATGCTTTGGAAGCCAAAATAACCCGTTTTATTGATTAAATAAGGCCTGAATTACTCGAAAAAAAGGTCCAAAATTGGTCTGATCGAATGCGGTTCCTCAGAGCTAGTCGTGGTGGATATATGCCGGAAATTATTTTCAAAACATAAATGTCATAAAATTATCTTTCAAATAAAAAAAAATGTGTCTTCAATTTTAATTTAAATGTGTTTTATTTCAATTTAAAGTTCTATCACTCTAAAAAAAACACCCTTTACAATACCTCGATATGCGGCTAAAAAAAAATAATTAGATTTTAAAGAAAGATGTTTTATATCTATGCAGTACATGTACATACGTACTCCCACGTTTATTTGAATACATGGGAAATTCCAGAAAAACGCTTTAAAATTCGAATTTATAATTTTTTACTTTTCAATTTGTCAGAATTTTTCAAATTTACCTCGCTTTATATTAATCAGCTAATATTTAAAGCTGTAGAAAGAAACAGAGGAACAATTGCAAAAAGCCGTAACTGCGAAACAGCCGCTTACTGAGGTGCCGTATATCGAGGTATTAGTGTACCTAAAATATTTATGATAAAAATTTTAAATAAAAAATATTTTTCGAATTTAATTTTAATAAAAATTAATTATTTTAATTAAATTAAATTTTTATTCTCATGATTATTGTATATATTTTTATTATATTTATATTTTGTTCTTTAATAATATTTTTCTTTTTATTTTTTCTATTTTATATAATCACTATTTATTTTATTTAATCACTAAATAATTTATCTATGTTTATTTATTATTATAATTTTTTTTTAAGTCCACTGACAACAAATTTAATGTAAACAAATAATTTTTACATCAAAATATGAACACATTAAAATTCAAACGTAATTAAAATTCACTGCTCAATAAAGCATAGATTTTTTTCACTGCAAAATTGATGCATAAAATCACCGTTCATTAAAAAATTTGCTCGAGCGCTACAATAATTTTGCAGCGATAGACTTCTACTGAACACACCCATTGGTTCGAGTCAAAAACCACGAATTGAAAGACTTAGATAGATTAAATGTACATGAACGTAGATGTAACTCTCTACTTTTACGTATTTTTCTATATTTAAAAATACGTTTAAATATTAATGTAAATTTCCCAATTTCTTTAATATTTTAATTTTATAATGTGTTAAAAATAAAACTATTAAAGTGTTGTAAATCTTGTTCCATTTTTTATCTAACATTTTTCTCAGAAATACAAACTTAACTTTCACTGAAATATGAAATGACCAAATAATTTCCATTTTGAAAATTTTTCGTAATTATTTTCGTACAACGGTAGAGAAAAAAACAAAAACAACAAAAAAATTTCTACCTTTTCGTAAATTGTGATCACAAATTATCACAATTTAACTTAACAACATTAACATTAATCAAATTATAACAGAACGCAATATGTCCTCGAAAATTTGTCTTATTATTTTAATATCCTTTCATATAAAACAATTTTCATATTCAAATGTTTTTTGTATTTTCTCAGAAGAAATTTTCTTTTATATTTTGATTTTTTGTTCTTACCAAACTTTACAATTACTCAAAAAATTAAATAACAGAAAAACAAAAAAAAAAAAAATCCCAAATGAAATGTTTCAGAAAAATTTCAGTTTTTCATTTTTATATAAAAAATTTTTACAAAATGAAATCTTTATGGCAAAAACCAAAAACGAACAAAATATTTTGTAACAAAAAAAAAAAAAATGTGCAGAAAGAAAAAACACAAGAAAACCTCAGTAAATTTTAAAATGGCACTACTGTTACAGTTATAGTCAACCGTAAATTTATGCACATAAAATACAATTCTTGATGTGCTCAATTTATTTAAAATCTTTTTCTCCCATTTTTCTGTTTATCTCTTTCTTTCTATATACTGTTTTTTATATTGTAAAAAATTTTGCCAGTTATTTTCTTCGATTTTTAAAACCATCACCGCTCTCCTGAATTCGCAGCATAAATATCTTATCTATTTCATACAATTTACTAAAATTGTTTTTATTTTTTTATGCATTTCTTTCGTTCAATTTTTCATTTTGAAATGTTCATAGTTGAAGAAAACTTATCTGTATCTACATTGTGCCAGTCCGATGGTGCTATTTATAATTTTTAAGTAACGCAAAATTGTGTTTAAGAAGCTCAACATAAATACTAGATAATATTCTATCAGTTTGAGACTATAACCAAATGTAATTGATGTTCAGTTAATAAAATTTCGACAACATTCTGGTTTCATATTTCAAATAAACCTGGTGCCTTAGGGACAATAATTTTAAATTTCTTTATTTAAATATGAAGAAATGTTAAGCTATAGAAAAATCTTTATGTAGGCCTGACTAGTCGTACTTAAGTTAGTTTAATACTTTTTGTTAAATTTATGTTAAAGTAGCTTAAAATTAACTAGCCAACTTAAGTTAAGCCTGATAAAAATTCATTTGATTTGACACTTTGAAAGAAGAAACACCATTGTGAATTTTATTTATATTGATTTTTATCCACAAATCGAATGCAATTTTATTCAAACGTCATTTTACTTAAATAACCTACAAACTGAATCGTACAAGCTTTAGTTGAACGAAAAGTAAATTTTTTAACGAAGCTGAAAGTTAAATTTACTTAAGTACGGTTAGCTAATTATATGCAAATCAACATAATGCGCTAACTATAATGACATAGAACTACATGACAGAACTACTTTGACATAGATATTTATCCATAATGACATAAGGCGTGTTCGTAGTAGTCGCGCCTGCGCAATAAAACGGATGTTTTGTTCGTAGTTGCATATCATCAAAAATTCTTCGCAGATAAAAAGCAGGTGCTTGTGTTTATAGTAATCAGTGTCGCGTCGGCGTCGAGCAAATTGTGCAGATATTTTAGTGCGCCTGCTTTATGGTGATTTTTAAAGTGCATGTCATTTAACATGTAATAAATAAGAGTATCGTGAGAAAATATTTAAGTAAAAAATAAAAATTAATTATTAAAATAAAATAAATGTGTTACAATATAATATAATAATATAATATATAAATATAAACATAACAAAATAAATATATTGAAATAAATATATAATAATTATAATATATTTCAATATATAAATAATATATATATTAAAATATATTAAATATTAAAAAAAATTATGTTTAAAAATAATATTTATAAAATATATTTAAAAAATATATATAAAATATATTAAATATATATCAAAATATATAATAATATAATTATAAATAATATAATATTACTATATGAATTGTGCATGTGCTGCTTCTATGAACAAGAACGACTGCTAAACAATTTTCTGCGCGCCTGCACAAGATTTTTTGTTCGTAGTGACAGAGAAAAAAATGTGCAAGAGACCTACGCATGTTTTACTGCAACTACGAACACGCCTATAGTAACATAAGAAAATATTTCTAAGAAAAACAACAACAACAAAAAATTACATATTATATCTAAATCGGTTTGGATGGAATTTAACATAAGAATTCTATGTTTAACGAAAATTTAACGAATTGTCAGATTTAACTTAATTTCCGCATATGTCGATTATCGGCGTTTACATGTAAGTTCCATGTACGGAATATAACATATGTCATGACATATGTAGTTCTACGATGTCATTATAGTTAGCGCATAAGAGTGTACATGAGTTAGACATTTAGTTAAGTTCACTTAAGTACGGTTAATTAGGCCTTGTAACTCAAGTCATAGTTTTCGTTAAATGAAATTCGATTTAGCAATAACTAGAAAATTTTTGAGTATAGCCAACTACTCTCGTACCACATACCGGAGCAAAACTGATAATTTTTTTGTTATTTACAAATCGTTAAGTAATTTCCAACAGAGAGCTTTTTAGATAATTTTAGAACTTAAAATATTTTTTTATACAATAAGTTTCATTAAGTAATTTTAGAATCTTGGCTGCAATTATCAAAAACTGTTTATCTAACAACTTATTATTATTTGTTTTTGTAACTGTTAGTAAAAAAAATTAAAAAAAACTAGAACAATTTCCAAGTTGAGTTGAGTTATTTACCGTTGAGTTATAACAGTAATTTTTTTTCTGAAGTAAACATTTTTTCATATAGGTGTGAAAGGGTTAATTTTTTTTTTAATGTGGATTTTATGTAAATGTGACCTCTTACGATCTATTGTACCTCCGCGTTTGCTATCTTACAATTGCAGGCGTATGTGATGAATACTATTATTGATTTGATGTGAATTTCAGAATTAGGCGATGTGTATTGTGTTATAACAGTAACCAATTATAGAGGTATTATTTTTATTCTATTACACTTTTAGTGTAAAAATAATTAAGACTATGAATTAGGTTCGTTAAATGGTATCTAATATGATCAGTGCTCAATCTATAGTGTAAAAACTAAACCTTAAAAGGGGCAGACATGAATAAGATTCAAGCATTCTAAATATTGCATCACATTTAGATTCGATTCTCAACTTTTTTTTGTTGACAGATAGAGTTTGAAACCACGAAGTTTTGAAAAGACTAAATAATGATCCTGATAAACTATTAACTATCAACATAAATTCAACGAAGAAGAAAAACGTGATTAGAAAGCATGTTGAGAAATAAAAACAATATGAAATGTTTCAATTAATGCGAAACAAAAAATTTTAAGGTAAATGAGCTATCCATCAGGAAATGAATTTCATCGTTTTGGAGTATTCGCAATAGATTAGAAAAAACTGTATTACCGCGCTAATCAAAGTATAGCACAGAAAAAGGGTTCATTCAATGACAATTATTATTGATGTAATACTCGGAAATCAAATCGCAGTAGTACAATAATTGGGACATAAGACGAAAAAATTTGTCTTCGATTATTGTTGTTAGCGCATACAATTTTGTTTCTGGCAAAAAATGTAAAATAATTTCCAAATTTTTTAGAATTTTATAAGCTATGGACATTCTCCACAATTGTCTCTCATATAAGGACAATTTTTTTTTTTTTATTATATTTCAAATATTATTACATTTTTATCGAAACTCGGTCTTATCATTTTATTTTTGATTCATTTTTTATCTTAAAAAGTTTGAACCACTATGTAGGACTTAGTGATACATTCAAAATAACAGTATAGATATAAATAAAAAAAACTTTAACTTTCCATCTACATGAAATTAAAATTAAATTAAAATAAAATTAAATTGATTTAAATTTAATCTAATCTACATTAAATTAAATTTAAATTAATTTAATTTGATTTGTACATACAAACAAAATGTGGTAGCTGTAATATATATCGCATGTTCGTTTTTTTAATATGCCAGATCCTTTCCATCGGGTTTCCTCTATGGCAGTAATGTCTGCTTTATACTGCGAGAGAGTATTTTCAATTTTATTAGATGCAGCTGGATGCAGCTAGAGTGTTCTTACAGGTCCTTTAAACGTTTGCCGGATCTGTTTTCTATAATTTCGATCATATCCGAGGCTTCAATTGCGTTTCTCAAAACTATGTCATTTTTATGGGTAAGAGAGTCAGCCTTACACCAACCTCAAATTTTAAGGATATTGGCGCACTTACAATCTTAGCCTGATTACCAGCGGATGCTATGCAAGAAAGTTCACAGGGGTCATCAAGTGGAGGTAATGATGTAACCACTTGAATATAGGAATTCGACAGTTATGCATCTGGGTCAGCGACTGATCATATGTTTCCCGGTCGATCCCAAGCCAGACAACCGTAAACAAAATGTATGACCCTTTTTTCCCACTACATTATGTAAGCCAGCATGTATAGATTAAGGAAAATGGATCGAAAATAAATTAGCAGAAAAATAATTATTGTCATCCAAATTCGTAACCAGATTTCTATGTAACCCACCATCAGTAGTATGTAATGATGAATTTGATACCTAGCTAGTCGAATTAATCTAAAAATTTGCTCTATAGTCGAGTCTATTGTGGTTAGACTATATACTTTTATACTTCATACAATATAAATTATACTTTTATATTTTCCAAGTAAAAATGCGATAGCTATGTTCATTGTTCACAGGTGATTTATATAACTCTAGCTATTTATTTTCATATTATAACATAATGTTCTGGTCGTTTAACTTAGACTATTTCCTTATATTTGTCTTCATATTCTTTTATTATAGTTATTCTACTTACAACACTATAAGTCAAATTATTTACTTACATTTAGGGACTTACTGTTACTTTTAGAGTTTGCTTTTAGAATTACTATTAAAATTTGTTAAATAAATATAATAGTACTGAAGTCTGATGTTGTTTTTTGTATGAAGTCACCACAAATCTAACAATTTCTAAGATTTCAACAAAATTTAAATTTGATTGACAGGAAAACAAATAATACCGATTCTCATGATTAACTGATTATGGGTTATGGCATCTGATTACTAAAACCAAGTTCGGATGTTTGTATTCTACTGCAGACATATCATTTGTAAAGGTTTTTTTTATTATTACCATTATTCATTTAAAATAATATGGAACTATGGTACCACGAAGGCGTAGTTATTCTGCAATGAATGCAGTTTTCCATATTTAAATTAGTTAATATGCTAACATTTTTAGTGAAAGTAGAAAGGAGTTACTATAGATAGAAAATATTATAATTATTGCTATTCCAAACCCCTACCAATAGCAGCTACAATATTTTTACCTTACAAAACCCACAACAACAATAAAACTCTATATAGCCAATTCTTTCAACGAAATTATCATTCATTCCAAATTGTCCTGATGAGTCTTCATTCTCAAAAAAATCTGAAAAAAATGTAAAAACGCACAAGAAAAAAAAAATTTATAAATGTAATAAATTTATTTGCAGGAGCACCTAAAGTAAAAAAAAATACTAAAAACAACAAAAACGACAACATAAAAATGTATACAAAAACATTATGAAAAATAAAAGAGTATAAAATAAGCATCAAAAGTAAAAATAAAGAATAATATAAAGCGATAAAATACAGGATTTAAAACAATTCTAATAATATGCTATGTATATACAATGAAATACATACAAAAACCAAAAAAGAAAGAGAAAGAAAGAGTACATCCTTGAAAATTTTGTATCTGTCAGATGTAGGAGGTTCACAATGAAATGATTTGAAAAATTTCAAACATTTTAAATGTGACAATCTTATGAATGTCATGGATATGCACATTTTTCAAAAAAATATGAGGCAATAATTTTCTTTTTTTTTTTTGTATATTTGTTGTTGTTTTTTTTTTTTTTAAATTTTCGCAATATCATTACTTTCTCAGCTGCTCTATCTTCTTCTTTAAAAAATTACAAAAACAAAAAAAAAAATTTACTTTTTAAATCTTTAAGTCATACCTAGATATTAAAACAAAAAATGCAATTTTTAAAGGAATGAAGCTAAAAAAAAGGAAACCGAAGAAGAATACAAGGAAACAAAAAAGCCGTTAAGATGTTACTTAATTATTTTAATTTATTTTATGATGACATGTTTAATCAATCACAAATGAGAAATTTGAATGCGAGTTTAGTAAGTTGTGAAAAGTATAAAAATGTCTTGGTTTTAGTTTTATTCATGTTTAATTTTTTTTTCGGTTAATAATAGTATACTTGAGATATAAATATTTCGGACGACAAAGTATAGTAAACTTGTCATTAACAAATGTTAATTATTTATTTTTAACTTTTAACTGTTATTGGTATGCTATAATAGTTTAAATTCTATTTACTTATTCTAAAAAATTGTAAGTTCTAATTTAAATGTTTAATATTTTTTTTTGTTTCTTCATATACCGGGCCCGAATTTTAAAAAAATTAATTCAACTCATTCTCATATACATAAAATTTCTACCTAAATTATTTAATGGCAATTTAAAACAATTAGCGACTTTTGGGGACGACACAACTATTTTGGCATCTCCAAACAATGAGAATACTGCGTCGAATTTAGTATAAAACCACTTAGATGAAATACCGGGATGGCTAAATAAATGGATATTATGGATATTATGGATATTATGGATATATATATATATATATATATAGTTATATCATCTCCACAAAATGATATCATCTCATTAAAAGATTACCCTCTTCAAATCCCATAAATTAAAACAACATTGAAAGATAACATTTTTCAATATCACTTTCTATTTTCATACACAAAAATTCAATTCTCAAATTTCATTTTTTGTTTTGTTTTTTTTTTACTAATTAAACAAAGCAATGACCGACCTATTTAAAAATATTACTAATTAAACAAAGCAATGGCCGACCCACTTAGAAATTTGTTATCGTTGCACTATTTTTGATATGCATTATTTTGGTTCTTTGTTGAATATAATTATTTTCTTTTTATTATTGTTATTATGCATAAATTTGGAAATTTTGTAATAACTTATTAAATTTATGCATTTAAAGATAAGTAAAATATTTTGTAATAATTAATAAACCTTTTTTTTAATATTATCTTGTAACAACTTTTCCAGAAAGTAAATTTCTGTAAAATAAATTTTTAGTTCATTTTTGAAATCAAAAGAGTCTAGAACTCTTAAAATTAAAACAAGAAAAATAAATTAAATTAATAATTATTCTTCTGTGTTTTATTAACGATAAAAACTTCTAACTTCCCTCGAAACCATTACTATATATATATATATACATATATATATATTATATATGGATATAATTGGATGAAAAATCAGAGCAAAGTCGCAACACATAACGTTCACCTTGAAACGAAGGACTTGTCTTCCTGTTTTCCTAAACAACAACATCGTATACCACAATCCAATGATGTCAACTATCTGGGTATGCACCTGGATCGACACCTAACCTGGCAAAAAACACTTATTTACAAAAAAAAATACTTTTTTTTTTTATTTTTTAATCGGATTTTTTAAAACAGTTAGTCACAAACACTGATGAAGGAAGTATGTTACTTTCGAAATATCGATATTTGCAATCAAATATTAAAAAAATATTAGTGAAAGGAAACCTGACAACAATTAAATTATTTAATTTAAATAAAAAGAATACATTTAAACATGGTGCTCAGGAAAATTTACTAGCTAATTGGTAGGATATTCCAGATGCATCTAGATAACAAAATATTACTTTATAAGGCCATACTTAAGCCTGTTTGGATATAAGGAATCCAACTTGGGGGAACAGCGAAAAAGTCCTATATTGAAATCATTCATCGATTCCAGAATAAAGCAGTAAAATGAGTATAGTTGATGCGCCTTGGTATCTGACAATTAATTTAATTCAGAGAGATTTAAAAATTGAGATGGTTCAAGAAGTAATTCAGCACTATATTAGGAATTATGAAGACAGACTGGATAATCACCCAAATATAATGACAAATACTCATAACAAGAGATATAACATATACTAGACTGCAGCGTAAAACGCCAGCCAACCTATAATAAAAAAAAAATTATATTCACTAAAAAGATTAATTTCACACGTTCATTCTACCAATAATTATTCTAACAACTCATTCAATATATTCGAAACAGACTGCGAATAAAATAAAAATTTTACAAAAACAAAAATAATTCAAAACAATATAAAATTTTATGAATATTAGATTGTTTAAAAAAAAACTGCTCCAACTTAATTTTTTTTTTTTTTGTATTCTAAAGCAGTTAAATTTCTAGTATTTCATATGCATTTATCTAACCTGGATTAGGTCAAGCACATGATGGTCAAAGAAACACAAACTGATGGGTCAAAAATATTTGATTATAGAATATATACAATATACCCAATGAAAGAATATACCCAAAATATTAGGTAATAACACATCCCCTGGCCCAGGTGGTATTCCAAAGGTTATCTTGAAAAAATTTTTAAAGTCGTTGGCCCCAACGCTCTCAAGAATTTTGAATTTATACATTTATACTGGATCATTCCCTTCTACCTGCAAAAAAACTTTTATTAGACCAGTGCATATGAAGAACTCTAAAAAATATATTAACAATTATTATGGTCCAATTGCCAAACTTTCCTCCATAATCTAATATCCATAATCCTCATAATCTCTTCTCCATAATCGTGTCCAAAATGTTTGAATTAATCATTTTTAATTCAATTTACGTTTACTGCAACTGCTTTTTAATACCAAACCAACACGGATTCGTTAAAAACAAATATACAGTTAAAAGCTCGGTTGAGTGTACCTCTGAGCTTATTTTCAATATGGAGACAGGATTTCAAACTGATGTCATATACACTGACTATAGTAAAGAATTTAATCTTCTACCTCATTACATTATACTATTAAAATTACCTAAACTTGAATGATCCATCTTATAATAATAAACTCAACGTTATTCACCTAACTAACCACTTTAAAAAGTAGACGTGAGATTACGAATATGCTCTTTATTACGCAGGTAGTTAACGGGACTATCACATTCTGATTTATATTTGAGTTTGCTAAGATTAACACTTGTACACGATTACGTTCGTCCAATATTTTCACCCTATTGTTTCATCGTACTAATTATGGTATTAATTAACCTATCCCTCGAATGATGATAATTGCCAATAAGTATAAGGATGTAATTGATTTAACCCTCTCAAAAAATACGCTAAGGAAGCATTTGTATTTATGTTGCCATACTAATAATTATTTTTAGTAATCAATTTATTTTTCATAACTCATCCAATTTACTAAAACTCTAACCATGATATTAATTCATACCTATTTATACTAATATCTACATAAAATGAATTTCTATACATTTTTTTAATATTGTTAATGTTCTTATTATAATTTACAAATTTTAAATGTTAATTGACTCATTGTTTTTCTTTGTTTTTTTATTTTTTTATTTTTTTTTTTTTTATTAATTACTTTATTTAGTTAACTTAAAGTTAAATTTTTAAAAATAACTTGCAATTTGTTTATAGATAAGTAAATAAATAAAACTTGTAAATGCAATTTTCAACATTTCTATTTTGAAAATCAATTGAAAAACTTCAAATTGTGTTCCAATATATTTATTCCAAAACGTTTAGTTCTCAATTAAAAATGCTCATCTGATTTAGGTTAAGCAAAGCTATTTATTAAGAAAAGTTCATGGCTTATAGTACGTTTTTCGTCATTTGCTGAAAATCATAAACCACTAGCTAGGTGTTTATATCATAATCATCTTCAAAAACATGTAACCCATCCATGAAATTTCGATTGTTTTGTCGATTTTAAAATTTTTTTTACATAACCCTTGATTTTTTTGTCATAAATTCGTTTTGTCATTTGTCAAAAAAAGACGAAAAGAAAAAGAAATCAAAACGGGAAAATTCAAGAAAAATCAAGAAAGACCTTTTTCAAAAAAAACACTTGTTCTACTCTATTCTACTCTAATTTTAGAATTAAATCAATTAAATATTTCAAGAATTTACATTTTTTCAAGTCGTCTTATCTTGGGTAAAGTCTACAACAAGTCTATTGACTAACACTACTATATGATTCGCTATTATTAATTGTAATAATTTTAATTTTTTTAATAATAGCTTAAGTTCTCTACTCAAAGATGTTAAATTTGTTTCTCCGGTACAAGCTGATATTATTATTTTTTTTTAAATCCTCCATATTTTTTTATATTTTGTTTGTTGATCGTATGACCAATTATAATAGCTTAAGTTCTACTTAAAAAATATTTATGTGAAGTTAACAGCTGGTTGTTTTCCAAAAAAGCTTCTGAACATTTGACATTTGACCGGTTTATGAGCTTGTTATTAGCCATAAACATGAGCTTGAAAACGTACTATTATAGTAAATGTCCCTAGTATATAACGCCTTTGCCTGCAAAAATGTGAATTATTCATATAAAATACACAAAAATAATTTTTATAAAAGCTTGTTTTCCAGCGTTAGAGTAAAATTTTGGTATAACAGTTTATTATCCAATGAAATAGCAAAGGTTTTGACGCAAAATCCCTTTTTCTCAGTATCCCAGTCAAAGAGGCTATTTATCTCGTAGAAGAATGGTTACTGCAACAAGAAACTGGACCACAGTGGAGGACAAAAGTAAAACAGTAAATAAAGCTGATCCGGCTTTGCATGGAAGAAAATTATTTCAGCTTTAGAAGAGGTTTCTACAAGCAATTGAAGGGGGCTCCAATGGGAAACCCCCTTTCTCCATTCATCAGTGAAATTTTCATGGCTAAACTGGAGTCAGATTTAGCGCAGAAGAACGGTTACCAAGATTTTGGAATAGATACGTAGATGATATTTTTGCTGTAATAAGGGAAAGGGACTTAGAATCAACCTTAACTACTCTTAACGGACTTCACAGGAATATACAGTTTACTGTCGAAGTAGAAAAAGAAGAACAACTACCATTCTTAGATCTACTGTTAAGTAAAACAGGAACGTCTCGAGAACTAGAGATTTACAGGAAACCTACGGATACTGACAGAGTCATTTCGAATACCTCCAACCACTCCTATCAACATAAGATGGCATCGTTCAACCACATGATCCATCGAATTGTAACACTTCCCATCTCCCAAAACGGTTTAGTAAAAGAAACTAAACACATATTTGAAATTGCGAGAATAAACGGATATCCTGAAAAAAAACCATCACGGCCTTACTTAGTAAACGGAAAAGATGTTTACAACGGAATTCCCTCACTAATCTACTCACTGATCAACAACCTATAAGAAGAGTAGCATTGAAGTTTAGCAAGATTTTTCTCCCACTCAGAGCGAAATTAAGAAAGCACGGGTTAGATATCGTATATAGCAGCAGAACTAACCGACTCAAGTCTGTTCTAGGTTCAACTAAAGACCCAATTGAACAAATGGAAAAATCAGGTGTATATAAGGTAACTTGCAGTCATTGCAACAAAGTTTATATTGGGCAAACTAGGAGAAACATGCAAACACGACTCAATGAACACCTGAAAGAAGCAGAACGGGCTAAAAAGAAGAACTCAACAGAGTTCCGATCCAAAGTAGCAGAGCACATCATGCAGAAGAATCATAGCATTTCGAAAGAAGACATTGTAATGGTAAATTACATTAGAGATTCTAGGAAACTAGATTCAGCTGAAAGCATCGAAATCTACAAAACTAAAAATGACTCACTCCTAAATAAAGACCAAGGCAACGGATATTCTTCTTTATTTAAATTTTTAGTGAAATACAATAAAACGAATAGCACCACTCCTACCTGTCACTCTAACGTCGGAAAAACTATTTCAAATACCAACAATAAAATAAATAAAAATATTTTTATTCAACCCCCTACCTGTGCTATTTCATTGAATAAAAAACAACCATGCAGCTGCGAGAAACATCAAATTGTTACCTGTACGAATAAAATAAATAAGAAAATTTTAGACATCTTTCCTCAGTCGATTACAAAACACTGAAGAAGTCTGCAAGTAGTAGACGAAATACGCGTATCTGTATGATAAGCATTTCAGTAAAATTAAAAGAAAAATATTTGACTATTTTCACGTTACACAAAAATAATATTTTTTTGAACCACCTAAACAATTGCATAGAAGTGTGCATTTACAAATCTTCCAAAAAGTTCTTAATAAATTTGTAAAACTTAAAAAAAAAATAATAAAGAAAACTATTTTAATAAATCATATTTATACTAAGAAGTGCAATCGCAAGCCCACCACAAAAAAATACTAAAATTAACCTTAGAAATATACAGCGTAGACATATTTAAAAGATTTTCATTTTACTGTACTTTTTGTTGTTGTTGTTTTTTTTTTTATTTAATTCTTATCTCACTCCTTATACACTCTATTTAATTTTTACTATTCAAAAACATTCCTTTATCAACGTTAGAAAAAACAAAAATAAAAATAAAAAAATTATTTCTAATTTTCGTCCTTGCTACACACGTTCCTGTAAACATCATGAAAGATTTTTCTTCTTCTTTTTTTTGTTTTTCTAAAAAAAAAGTTTATTTATACATGCTCGTTCTTTCATTTAAAAAACATTTCAACATTCTGTGGCATTATAATAAAAATAACAAATAGTAAACGCGTGATGATGACACAAATATGTCATTAAATTGGAAAGAAAGAATGTCGAGCTTTTTAGAAACGTATCAAAAGAATGTTAATGAGTTCAGTAATGATGTTTTCATTTAGAAAAATTCAAAGTGAAACAAAAGAATTTCAAATTAAAATTTCACATTTTATTAAACTTCATTCTTTTTTAGATTCACTTTGTGTTATATATATATATATATATATATATAGCAAATATATAATATGCATATATATATATTATATATCTATACCTACAGGAATTTGTAGGAATATTCAAAGTAGACTAGATGTACAAAATAAGAAGTGGTCTAACCTGAATGTCTGCAATTTTAATTAAAACGATTGCCACATTTTAAAATAAGGAAATAAATTTTCTTTTGCTGTTTTTTTTTTTTCTAATTAAGTAATTTAATTATTGTTTCAGTACCGTAAATTAATTCAAATTTTTAAAAAATAAAATAAGATAAAAATTAATTTGAATTAGTTTTTTTGTATGATGTATTCATTCCCATTATACAAAAAAAAACTAAAAATATAAATTTGGGTTTGTGTCTTTGTTTTCTTGATTTGGTAAATTTAAAATAGTTATAATTATAATCCTGAAGATTCTGATTATGGAATATAATGAGACTGCAAACGCTAGAGAACAAAAAGTTGTAAAATATGTTGGGGTTGGCATTTACATTGAAACATTAAACTTCATTGAGAAGGTAAAACATGCAATAGATGATGGTAATAAATCTTTTATGATAGCAAAACCTCTTCTACAATAAAAATATTAGTACGAGAGTTAAAATAATATGTTACCTAACAGTAATAAGGCCAACGGTTATCTATACTGTACCTATCTGGTACAACATTAGCGTGAGTTTAATGGAAAAATTGCAGAACTTCGAAAGAAAATGCACTAGATTTTGCATCACCAAGCATATAGAAAGCTTGAATCTGAATACAAAGAGATTTTTATTCTAAAAAATATTTTCTATAAGAAAGCAAAAATCATAAGAATCGATAATCTATATAATATGCCGTACCGGTAAATTCGATCGAATAAAAATCGAGTACTCGTTCGTAAATTTTCAACCGGCGAATTCGATTTAAAAAAAAATTCGAATATTTTTGATCAAAAATGTTCTCGTTCAAAATTTTATAAACGAATAACCATTTTTGTTTTTCTGTTTGAAAGGTTTTTGTTTAGAAATAAGAAAAATATTTACAAAAAATGTAAGTTAAAATTATTTATATATAAATATTGTTTATTTTATTATTTAAATAATTATTTATTATTGATTTGGGCCAAAATTTACTACAGATAAGCAATTTGAATTGCTTATATACCTGCTAAAAACAATGAAAATCTAGCAAAATGTTTTAAAAAAGAATAAGCAATAAAACATAATAAAATGGTGATCAACGAAAAATTGCTGGAAAAAGAGTGTCACGCTTTTTACTCGTCAAAAACGAGCTATATAAGCTCATAATTCTAATTGTAACTGATAGATTTTGTTTAATAAATTTGAAACCCTATTCACTCTAACAAAAATCATATTATTGCGATTATAATAATATACCTTTGTACATATTTATTTTATCTGCCCTATATAAAATACTATACTTATATTATGTATTTTAATAATTTATTTCTAAAACAGCAATCTAAATTTATTTTTTAAATTTGAAATTTGAACTTATTTGGCATAAAAGTCATTAAATTTCGTAATCTATAATTATAATTGACAAGCATTTAAGGTCCTGCGCAGTAGACACTTTATTTCGATTCTCCTACTCCTTAATGAATTTCTAATATATGTAATATATAAGTTGTATATAAAACAAAAATGCGCACACAGTTGAAAATTTTTTACTTATATGATTTTATTATTCAGCAAATACATTGTGCATATGGGAGATCTTATTAAAATAATAAACAAAAGCAAACAAATCAGTTATTATAATTTACATTATGTACTTGCAAATGAATCTATGTACATATGCCAAAAAAAAAAACAAAAAAACCAATTCATCTAAAATAAAAAATATAAAAACAACAAAAAAACAAATCACTTGAATTCTTCACTTTTATCTTTTTAATAGTGTCTAAATTTTGATTATTTGTAGTAATAATATAGTTTTAATTAAAATTATGTATTATGTAGGTATATATATATACATACCTCTTTAAAGACAAAACTTTTTATTTTTAGTAATTTTATCACTAAATGCCCCTTACTTTAGGGAATATATCGGAAACGAAGTAGTACATGAGGGACGTGTATTTATGTGTCCTAAATAAAACTTACTAATCACAAAACTTTTTACTCAACACGAGTGGTTTCTGCTATATCGTGCGAAGTCTATGTCCGTACGTAAGTTACTGTTTTTAAAAACTTTAAAATTGACTTCAATTTGAAATATAATTACTCAACAGGGGCCCCTAGTATTGTTTATTTGATTACATTTTTTGAAATGAGTACAAAATTAGTCTTTCAATCGAATTCACCGTTAAGAAATTCTTATCGAAACGAATCGAGTAATTCAAATAATTTTATATCGAATCGAATTCACCGGTACGGCTGAATATAAAATTCTAAGCACTTTTCTTTGTGACCGTGTAACTATTAAGCCACTAGACATGTCATAAATATATTTACATCATAGGATGGATTGAACCAAGCGGAGCGGTTTATGTGTATTTTTGGGAGCGGTATTCTGAGCACTTATCACGAATATTTCAAAACCCAAAGGTCCTACAGACCTGAAAATTGGTACTAAGATATTCTCTCAAAAAGACTGAACATAGCTATTGCCGTTATCTAAAATTCTGAGCGGATAGCTGTCATACAACTCCCAGCATCCATCAGGAATATTTCAAAAACCAAAGGCGTTACGGACCCTGAAATTGGTATTCAGATACTCTCTCAAAAATAACAAAACCCTCCTGTTACCGTTTTCCAAAATTCTGAGTGGTTTGGGTAGTTGCTGGTAGTTATTGGGAATGGAAAAATTGCTTTCCAAGGAAATACACAATTGATAAAATAGCCAGCGAATTTCTGAAACATTGTTAGAAAGCCTATGTCCCAATATAAGCGCTAATTATCGTAACCTAGAATGGCTCAGAGCGAACGAGCGATTTTGGCTGCTAAAAATGTTAATGAGATCGATTTTAAAATACAGAAAGCAGTGCCTGGCAAATTAATTTCGTTTAAGTCAATTGACACAGTGGTAGAAAAATAAATAGTCGTAAAATATCCCATCCCAATTCTTGAATTCACTCGGTTTATCAGGATTTCCACCACATAATTTACCGCTGAAAATTGATTAACCAATTATTTTGCTTCAAAATCTAAACGCACTAAGACCTTGCAATGGAACGAGATTACTTATTAAAAAAATTATGGGAAATCTCATTATTGAAGCTACAATATTGAACTTAGGGGACTCAAATATTTAATTCCAAGAAAACTGTAGGAATAAAGATTTTTTAATTTTATTTCCACATATAGTGAAAATCTTAGTAACTTTTATATTTATTAGTAAGCATCTTATCGATTGGTTCATATGTTGGGTAATTTATCCAATGATAAATTATATTGGAAATGTTCTCTGAGTGAAACTGAGTGTATTAGTATTAGTATTGGCCTTCGCAATACTTTTAATATACAATAAATAGATTTCGCCTTTCATAACTTGTAATATTAAGAAAATATCTGAAATTTCTCGATTCCAAAGATATTAAATTAAATAGCCTTAAGCGATCTTTATATGGAGATAGCATAAGAATGTTAGTCCAGTTCAGATTATGCAAACCACAGCTCAAAATAGCTTTTTTCTGAATTGACTCAATTCTATCAATATGAATATTGTAGTGTATTGACCACACTTGACTAAATTATTCAAGATTGGGATGAACTGGTCTCGTATACAATGATCTGGTAACATATGGATCATCGAATTCCCTAGTTCATCTCTTAATGAAATCCATTATAGAATTCACTTTATTAATATTATTATTATTATTATTTTATTATGTCTTAATTTCATTTTACAATTTTTCTTATTTCTAATTTTAATAATTAAGAGCTTTTACTAATATATTTACACCTATGACTTTTAATTTACTTAGACTAACCTGAACTTTTCTATTAATAGTAATATATATTTTTTAAGGAAAAATGGCAAGTAAAAACCTTTTTGATCAATTTATTTTTATCCTAAAACTTAAAAACTAACTTAATTATAAAAAAAAAAACCTAATTGCTAAAAGCTTAATCTACAATCGCTCTTATTAGCGGATTTACTGAGTTTAGACAGCTCTCTAGAAAGGCAGGCGATATCTTTGCTATTTGTTCGGAAATAGTATTGATATTTGCTATGCTATGCAATCTGTTGGTGGAAAAATAAAAAGGTTTAGCCAAGATTAATTTTAGGATTGCATTTTGTTTTCTTTGTAGCACATTTAAGTTAGTTCTCGCAGCACTCTTCCATATAGGGAACCCGTATAAAAGAATACTGCGAAAAATGGCTTTAAATATTATTAGTTTGTTTTTACAGTTAGCCTGGATTTTTTATTTATCATTGGATACAACATTTTTACATATAGATCTATTTTATTGACTGTCTTAGTTATATGTGCTTTAAACAGTAATTTTTTGTCCAAATGTATACCAAGATATTTAATATCATCTGTGAATCATCGAATTTCCTAGTTCATCTCTGAATCAAATCCATTATAGAATTCACTTTAATCATAATTTCGTTATATGATAAATAATAATCAAATAAATTAAATTAAAATAAAACAATAAAAATGGGAAAATTATCTTATACACTCAAAAGCTAAAACTATTCAAACAAATCTACTGATCTCTCTTGAGATTGAGACATCAGATAGAATAAATAAAAATTAAAATTAAAAAATTAAAGTTTCAATGCAATTATTTAACAATAATTATTTAAAGGAAAGAAGCACGCATAATTCCTTTTATTTTACTAAATTCTTTATTTGTCTACTTTACAAATATCGATATTTCGGCAATAATATGTTGCCTTCTTCAGTGTATTGGCGTAATTAAATTTGATTAAGAGCTATATTAGTTATATATATATTTTTTTTTTTTTTATGGGCAATAAAAATTACAAAATTAATTAATTTTTAAATTTACTTAATTCTACCTGATAAAGAAAGGATTTATATTTTTATTTTCTTATTAATTTAAATAGCCACGTGTACCCATTACCGTGATCACTATTTAGAAGGGTACCTGGCGGTTGTTTTATGATTTCCAGACTTTCGCAAACATCTAGTTTTCTGGTGTCGTTGATTTCTTTGATTACCTCTAGGTCATCTATATTGATGTCATGTTCCTCGATTGCGATGTGTTCTGCTACAGTTGATTTGAAATTGGATATTTTACCTGCCTTCTTAGCAATTTTTGCTTCGTTTAGATGTTCTTGAAATCTTACTGTTGCTAATCTCTTTGTCTGTCCAATATATATTTTCTCACATTTGTTGCATGATATTTTGTAGATTTCGCTTTTCTCTGTTTTTATTTTTTTATCTTTCGCAGAGCCTAGTAATGTTTTCAATTGATGCCGTCTACTAGTACTTATGACGTCTATGTTGTGTTTTTTTAATTTTTTCCCTAATGACTTCGTTATTTCATCATCATATGTGATGGAAATTCTTTTGGTGTCTTCTTTCCTGTTGGTGCAATGTGGTCATATCATCCCTTTTCAAATACCTCCTTTTCTTGTTGATAATTCTTGTAATTGTTGTGCTCGATTATCCATTTTTTGTAGCTGTGTCGATAATATAATTTTTTACCTCACTATATTTATCCTTTTCCATTGGAACTGTCACTAGTCTATGGATCATTGAATGAAATGGAGCCATCTTTTGTTGAAAGCTATGATTTGATGTACTTGGGGTTACTCTTTGGGTGTTCGTCGGCTTCCTGTAGATTGCGAATTTTATTTCAGTATCTCTCTTAGATACTAAAATATCTAAGAAAGGTAGTTGATGATTCTCTTCAATTTCTGCTGTGAATTTTATGTTCTCGTGAATATTGTTAAGGTTGTTCAGAATCTTGTCTAATTCATTCCGGTTGATGATAGAGAACACGTCGTCTACATACCTTATCCAATATTTTGGTAAGTTTCCTTCTTTATGTAGTTTATCTTCTATTTTTTGCATGAATATTTCACTTATAAATGGAGACAGTGGATTCCCCACTTTGCGACTCAGGTTTTACCTTTATAAAACTTTCCTCTGAAAGTGAAATAATCTTCTGTCATGCACAATCTTGTTAGTTTCATATATTGTTTTACTTTTTGACTCCATTGTTGACTTGATTCTTGTTTAGACAGCCAAATTTCTAAGTCGATAAGTGCCTCATCAACTGGAATACTGGGGAATAAGGCTTTGACGTCGAATGAGACTAATACATCTGTTTCTTTGAAGTTTTTAAAACTTTGTATTCTTTTCATGAATTCCATGGAATTTTTGACTGATCTAGTATTCTCGTTTTCGCTCATTGTCTTGAATTCATTAAGAAGCCATTTAGCTAATTTATAGGTAGGGGAGGTGTTTGCAGCGACTATTTCGCGCATCTCGTTACCCGTTTTGTGTATTTTAGGTAAACATTTAATCTTTGGGATAGACGGATTAGGCATGCGCAGCCCTCTAATTATTTTTCCTAACAACGAAGCACGTATATGTTTTTTCAACTCTTCGAATTGATTCTTGCAGAGGATCCTTGCTAAGCTCCTGATATTTGTCGCTGGTTATTTTCTTTAAAACCTGTGTGTCGTAGTCTGTTTTGTCCATTATAACCAACGAATTTCCTTTGTCTGCTTTCATCTAGTACACCGGTTTCTCTTTTAATTCTTTTAGGATTGAAGGCTCCTTAGATTGGGTCTTATTGGGCCTTCTGTTTTTTACTTCTTGCGATGTCATCCTTCTTATTTCTTCTTTCTGCTGTTCCGGAAGATATTTTATTGATGCTTCTATGTCTATTAATTTAATTTTGTAATTATTAATAATTAGGGGAAATTTATTATTGCCCATGAAAAAAAAAAAAGTATATATTCTAACTAATATAGCTCTTAATCAAATTTAATTACGCCAATACACTGAAGAAGGCAACATATTATTGCCGAAATATCGATATTTGTAAAGTAGACAAATAAAGAATTTAGTAAAATAAAAGGAATTATGCGTTTTTCTTTCCTTTTAATTTAAGAATTTTACTACAAACAAAAAACTAAATTTAAATAAATAATTATTTACTATTCATTTATTTATTCAGTGGGTCTACATATAAATCTGCAAGCCAACTTCAAGTCCGTTTCCCTTTCAAAGTGTAGGCCTATATTTATATTTACCATTAATTTACAATATTAATAAAAATTAAATGATTAATTAAGAAATTAACTATCATGCTATCTTACTTATTTTTTAACGTCAACTATCAAGTTGCAAAGTTTATTCACTTTTAATTTAATATAAATTTCCCCTCAAATTATTATAAACTTTCAAATTCCACAATCACAAGTTTTATATAACCATTACCACCAATTATTACTATTACCAATATTTGTATAATTTTAATAGAAACAAAATAATATTACTAATAAAATAAAATTGTTTCCTTTTAATATATATATATATATATATATACACTATACTTTACATACATAAAAGTAAAAATCTCTAGAGAAAACTTATATACAAAAAAAAAAAAAACAAAAACAAAAAATAGGAAAAAATGTTAATCACTGTTTTAAAATTGTCACAATCCTCTTTTGAAAAACAACACATTTAAACAACAAGCGGATAAATTCGAATGACAGTAACAAAGACACAAAAGACAACAACACAGTATAACAATTAAAGAAAACCCATAACATATTCCAGAACTTGTCGAGATTCAAACATAACATAAACCTATATCATAAGCATATATACATGCTATTTTTTTTTTATCTTTTTGTTTTTACAACAGGATTTTTACAGGATTTTCACAATTATTATTGTGAAATATTTTTTTTGTTATTATTTTTTTTTTTTTTATTGTACTATTTCTGGTTTTTATTTAACGTTAACATATTTTTATAGGTGTACCAAAAATACTATTCAGTTATAATAATCTTATATGAATGGTTGGGTGGAGGGGGATGGGAAGAATAAGAGCAAAGTAACTGAAATGGAAAGAAAATTGCAGTAGACAAGTTGTTCGTTTCAAATCTGTAAGAGTGTAAGGAAGGTTTTTGTTTTTTTATTTAGGTTTTCTATTTTTTCGTTTTAATAAGAAAGAAATAAAAAATCTAGAAGAGAAAAAAGAATGTATTTTGTAATATTATGAAAAAGAGAAACAAAAGCAGAATATTCAGTAGAATCATCAAATGTAACCATGATGTTCAGAACATATACACAACATTTTATATCGTTTGGTTGATATGTCGTGAAAAACGAAATCATAAAGAGTATTTATTTTTGTTATGGGAACACATTAAGAAACGAAACAAAAGATTTTTTTTTTTTTTTTTTTTGTTTTTGAATACTAGAAAAATAAAAAGTCTTCTTATTTTCCTGCACGTTCATATGTTTTTGGTTACCAACCAAACTTCCCTTCTGCCACAACTATACTGTGTTAAGTTATGTTATAAGTATTTTCACTATCTCCATCTCTTTGTTAAAAAAATTTTTATTTTCTATCTATGAAATTTATTCCTATTTTTTATTTCAATTTTTTTTTTCACCAGGTTCTGTTTAATTTGACTTTAGGGATTTCTCTTTTTGTAACACAGTAAAAAAAAAAAAAAAAAAAGTATAACAAAAATATATATATATATTTTTTTTTTGATACTGAAAGAAAAAGACTTTTATAAAAGGATGCAAAAGTTTGAAAAACAAATTAAAGAAATTGTTTTGTTGCAATTTACAATAGCACCAAACAAGACAATGAGCATTGATATGACAACGCGATTGTATATAGAATGTAAAAAAAAAAAACAAAAAAATAAGTAGAAATATAGAGTGTAGGTAGCAGTCGCGTGCGGTCATAGAGTGCAAGGTGTGCACTGCACACCCTATAAATAATCAATTCATACTGTAAATAATCATATTTTATTAATAATAATTTAAAAAAATCAAACCATAACTTAAAATCATCTTCCTCACTGAAAATTATTAGGTTGAAATTTGAAATGTTTTCTACACCACTTTTTTTTGCATATATTCAGGCAAACGCGAAAAAAAAATTAAAACTAAAAAATATGGTGGAATTAATGACTAGGTGCAGTATATTCTTTTGCACGTTTATTCATTTTGTTTTAGAACCACTTTTGTGCATATATTCAGGCGGAAGAAAAGATGAACTCTAATATGCGTGCAGTATATTTTGTGCACGTTAATTAATATATTTAGATATCAATCTGTCTCTATTATTTTATACTTAAATTTCAGGTTAAGTTAAAAAAATTATACTACTCGGGTGTGCAGGCTCTAAATTGCACGTGGTGAAATAGAATTAGCTAATGATATACAAGACAAAAACAAAAAATAAATGTGACAATGAAAAGTGAATAAATAAGTAAGACGAGAAAATAAAGTTAGAATAATAAATTAATATTCTAAAATTCTTGTTACACATTAATTTGTTTTCGCTTAAAAACAAGCGCCTATTAATTTTCAAGTAAGACATTTTGATTAATATTAACAGTTTATGGTAAATTTATTTTTTATATTCTGACTTTTGACATTTTGATACATAATATCTACAAAGCAAAGATTACATGCATTTGCATACATAAGTAGTTTCATTTCATATTTAATAAACTGTTTTATTTATTTTATTAAAAAAAAGAAATGGAAGCAAAATCTATTATTCAAGATTTATTGAAAAATCCTTTTTCGAACCGGGATATTGAATTTAAAAAGAAAATAATGCAATCAAGACTTATACCAGATTTAAATATAACGCAAGCTATAAAAATAAAAGACAAACAATGTGAACAACATTTTCAGAAATCAATTTATGAAAAATTCAAGCGGATATGTGTCTGCTGTTTGGGAAAGACAAAAATATATGGACTGTACAAGGATATTTTGATTTAAATCATTTGCATGGAGCTGAAAAAAAACATGAGAAAACACAATCTCATATATTTTCAGTTGTGTACTCAAAAACCTTCAGCACGGTGAGAATAGACTTAATGTTAGATCAACAAAAATCTTTAAATATTGTGAAACATAACGAAAAAGTAACTAGAAATCGAAATATTCTGAAAAGATTAATTGATGTTGTTTGTTATTTGGGAAAACAAGAAAATGCATTTCGTGGACATAATGAGAATTCTACTTCTTTAAACCGTGGAAACTACATAGAATTATTAAATTTAATCAGCAAATATGATGAACTTTTGTCAACCCACCTTAATGATTACACTGTTTTTGCAGGAACTAGCAATAGAATACAAAACGATATTATTGAATCTATATCAAATATTATGTTATTAGAAATTAAAAAAGAAGTCGTTAACACTCCATTTGTTGCCATCATGTTAGATGAAACTTCATATATTTCACATAAATCACAATTATCAGTTGTTTTAAGACACCTTAATTTTGCTGGAGTACCTGTAGAGCGCTTTTTATATTTTAGGGATGTAAGTGCCGATCGATCGGCGAATGGTCTATTTAATCTTGTAAAGGATACAGCGATCACCTTGAAATGTGAAAATAAATTAATTGCACAAACTTATGACGGAGCAGCAGTTATGGCAGGTGAAATGAATGGAACACAGAAAAAAATTAAAGATGCTTATCCAACAGCTCTTTTCGTTCATTGTTGCGCGCATGTGCTTAATTTAGTGTTGTCACAGTCTGTATCATATATACAAAAATGTAAGTTATTTTTCGCAACAGTTTCTACAATTTCATCATTTTCCTCCGTATCAACAAAAAGGAACTACATATTAAATTAAAGTATTAAAAACAAATTTTCAAAGTTGGCTACAACTAGATGAAATTATTCTTCTCGATTGATAAATAAAATCAGTTCCGAAAAAGAACTCTTAGTTCAATTATTTGAAAATATTCTTGATGATCCTAACTATTGGGACAATGAAACTATCAATATGGCCAAAGATTTCTGTATTTTTTTTTAACAATTTCAAAATCAATTTCTTCTGGCTATATATAGTAAAATATTTAGCTATACTGACGTTTTGTTTGATATATTGCAAAAATCAAGTTTAGATATTACTTATTCTTTAGAAAAAGTTAATGAAACGAAAGCTGTCATTCATAATATGAGAAATACTAATTAATAATTTTGAAAATATATATCAAGATATTGTGTCTTCTGTAGGACCACCAATTAAAAAAACACGTGACATGGTAACAAATGATCCCAAAATAAATATATAAGTAATTATACAATGAAATAATAGACACAATTTACAACCAAATGGACATGCGGTTTGAAAAACTTAATGCCTTAAAATTTTTCGAACTATTAAATTCAAATTTTTTTTATAAATATCAAAAAGAATTTCCGGTTGAAGGTTTAAGCTCATTGAAGGAAAATTATGAAAAATATTTTGATTTTGTACGTCTTAATAATGAACTTTGCGCGATATACCAGTCACAATCTATAAATAACATGACTGTAACACAAATAATTCAGTACATTAAAGATCATGAGCTGACTGAAGCATTGAGTGAAGTCAATAAATTGGCTCATTTAATTGTTACAATTCCTTTTTCAACAGCATCGGTTGAAAGATCTTTTTCAGCTTTGAAAAGAATAAAAACGTATTCTCGTAATACAATGGCGCAAAATAGATTAAGTAATTTATCTTTGATTGCGATTGAAAAAGAACTGCTAATTTATTTGCAGTCAAAGGTAGATTTTTATGAAAATGTAATTGATGATTTTGTTATTAAGATAGATAGACGGAGGGATTTTATTTATAAGTAATTAAGTATATTTAATTATGTTATTATATTATAGTATATAAGCTTTTCATGTTTTTATTTATGTTTTAGTTTTCAAGTTAATGTTTTTCTCGATTCCATATGTGAATTAAATTATATGTATATTTGTTTTCCGAATACATGTCTTTTAATTTTGTTGCACATCTTATGACAAAACCCACCGCACGCTACTGGTAGGTAGGTATGTAATACATATATAAAATTTATTAAAGAAAATTCAATTATTATTAAAATTTAATAAATGAGTTTTTATTAATAAAATTAATTGTGTGTGTGCGTGTGTGTAGGTTCTAACAATAAAATATTTTTTTCGTTGTAAATATACGCTCTTGCAGTAACTTGGGTAAAAGTTATAATTTTCATAAAGGAAGTAGAACAGCCCCCACCGTGTATAAAATTCGGTTCGACGATTATCCGAAAAAGTTGATAGAGAAATAGACCGTAACAATATTGATCTAAATCATATAATTATTTCCTTTGATCTATAGTCTGTATTTAGTTTACCAAATGGATTTGCGTCTACCTTTGATTACACAAGAAAACTCAATACATATAATTTAACTGCTTTTTTTCTGAAAATTTCTATAATTGCACTAAAACTGTGTATTATCGTGTTTTATGGGCTGTAATAAGAAGTTTAAGATAAGGTAATAATCTTGCAAATTCATTAATAGTAAAATTTTTTTTTTTTTTTTATGATCTTGACAGTAACTTAGGTAGAATCACCTTTTCGTGCTTAATTAAGTACGGTACTGCAATTTTACACTACAATATCTACAATTAATTTGAGTATTTATTTTAACAAATTACTGGCTTATCTACTCATTAAATGTGGCAAACTACTACTATTGCCAGGAACTAAGCCTTCTTAAATAGAATAGTTTCATTTTTATTTAATTTGTTACCAGATTAACTCTCAATTATTTTTTGTCATTTATTATATCCCAATGACAAAGGGTACTAGACCAGCTCGAAAAACCAATGAAGCATTTTTTTTTTTTTTTGGCTTCATCGGGAATCGAACCCGGAAACTTTCGATTGAAAGGCAGGCGCTCCGCCTGCTGCGCCACCCAGCGTGAATATGAATTTCAAATAAGTTATTTGCAAAAAGAAAAAAAGGAGATTACAAGAATCACTTTTTGTTGGAGTTATTCTTAAACTCCACAAAATAAAAATTCTATAATGAGCACCGATCTCGAAAAAAAATGTATTATTCCAAGTTCAATATCAATAATGCAAACTATTTTCTAAACCTGGACATTCTCAGATTCAGGAAATTGATTGTGTCCACAGTAATATAAACACAAAAACGTATTGAAATTTTTACTTTACGTTCCGTAATAGTAAAACAAATTAAAATAAAAGAACAAAATTTTAATATATATTATTCTGCATTTATCTGGATCTTTGTAAGTCCGACGGAATACTCCTACACATATACAAATTGCAATATGTATACAAATTGCTTTGGTACTCATTTTTTAACCCCAGTCTACCATGCAGAACCTTTGCAGGAAAAAATACCATAGCATGAAATATATTTTTTTAATTTAATGTTAGTCTTCTTCGCTAATAATTAGGAAAAATAAAAAATATTAATAATAATATAAATAAAACAAACAATTTTTTTGATTTATAATAAGAAGGACTAATAGAAACTTTATCAATAGTTTAATATGCTATAATAACCAAAAGGCAAACAGCACTTAAAACAAGAAAAACATAATGCACTTAAAGGTTAATCTAATTACTTAAAATTATACACAATATGCATATGTGTCTACATATTTTATTTATTTTTTTTTTATTTTTTGTTGTTGTTATGATAATGATCATAGCATCATAGTTTTGCTGCCGTATGCATTGCCTGTACTATAGTACCATAGGTATATATAAACACAAAAACGTATTGAAATTTTTACTTTAATTGAAATTTTTAGTAATAGTAAAACAAATTAAAATAAAAGAACAAAATTTTAATAAAAATGAGATGACGAGTTAAAATTGTTATTTATTTTTATTTTTTTTTGTTTTTTGTTGTTGTTATGACAATGATCATAGCATCATAGTTTTGCCATATCGTACGCATAGCATGTATAGTACTATAGGTATATATATATACTCTAGCCAGAAATGTGATGCGATGATGAGTTAAAATTGTTATTTATTTTTATTTTTTTTGTTTATTGTTTTTTTTTTAAATATATATATATATATATATCTATATGATATATAAATTTATGATCGTATATAATATTTAGTATATATTATGGGGCTAGGTTTTAGTTCTGCTGATTTGCATATAAAAACAATAATAACCTATACATTTTTAAAGAAATTAAATGAAATTTTGTACTGTTATTTTTTATTTCTTATCTTTGTAAATTTATAATTTTTAGGTATATTTGTTTTCTTCAAGTGTGTAGAAATGAATGTTGTAGAGACTTAGAGAGTGATGATTTTTTTTAATATAATATAGTAAGTATGTATATACAGGGTGGTACGGTTTAGAGCAAAAAGTTTTTAAGGGGTGATTAACCAATTATTTTGCTTAAAAATTTGACATGAAAAAGTTGTAGGGGATGATGCAGCGCCTCAACACAATAAAAAAAAAAAAAAAAAATTAGCGAATTTTTTCGAGATGATCAACGTTTTTTACAATATTTTCAGTTTTTAAAAGCAAAATTTTAAGTTTATGCAGTTATTATTCAAAAACGGTAAGTCTGATACTCATTACAACGGTAAGTCTGACAACATTCAAGATGTTGCTCTTGTTTCAATTTCTTCTGAGCTGTAGTTGATAGTCTTCAGACATAATTTTTCTAATCCGATTTTCTTTAACTCTCTGTAGCCCAGGTAAATTTAAAGATAGAACAATTTTTTTCCTAAAATACTCCAAGGAATCACCCCTTAAAAACTTTTTGCTTTAAACCGGACCACCCTGTATATAGGTATCGATTAAAACATATTGATTGTTGTTCTTCTTATTAATGTATGTTATAAATAATAATTATGTACGAAATTTAACATGAACAGTTCGATAATGAATTTTTTGAAATGAAATGAAATTTTAAATAACCGATCAATGGTTCACAAGTTACGAACAGTTTTGTAAATACCTATTTATTTGCAGTAAATTTTTTTATTTTAATTTTTTCTCCAAAACGAATTTTTATTTTATTCATCAAAATAAATATTATGTGTACTTACAATATTATTGTTTTTTTATATTTACAATGTTATTTATTTTTGTTTTCGTTCAAAGTTGTGGCTCATTACAAAATATTATTTGTTCGCTGTATAAACTTTGACGCTAAGCTTACGCAACGAATGTTATTGAATGTTAACAGGATTAACTTAATTCAGTCATCTTAGGATGTTGCTAAAATGATCGAGTAAATGACCCTTAGAGAATACAAAATTTTGCACCTTACTACAAATATTCTGTTTATATGGAACTTAAAAGCGTTATAATACAAAAATAAAGGTATGATAAATTAGTAAGCAAATACGTATTTTTCTTAAACTTGAAATGAAAACTCTAATGAAGGAAAGAAATGCTAGAATTTATTTTGCTTCCGTCATTTATGACGGGTTACCAAGCTAGTTTAATAATAATTTAAATCAAAAATGACGATTCTTTATTACATTTCGTTCCAGCATCAGGGGTAAAATTATAAAAATGTTTCGTATACAAAAGAAAAACTACCTAAAATACATTCCAAATGACTCATTCGTCGTTATTTTTAGATTTTAAATCAATTGATATTTCAATCAAAACTTCTAGAAATCCCTTTAGAAAGAGTAATTTCTTTTCTGGACCTTTAAACGAAGTCGGTAAACAAAAGCTTTCAAATGAAAAACGGGAAGATATAAAAAAAATAGTCACTATCTGGCCGAATATTCGTCAATTTTTTACGAAATTTTTGTTCCACCAACTATAATTTAGGACCAGGGTTTAAAAGTAGAAAGTTACATTTATATAATATACAAAAATAAAAAAAAATATAGAACCGGTTTTGAGTAATATAAGCTCAAACTTCAATTACGTTTTACTCAAAATTACAATTGGTATGGCAAACCAATCGTCGTGCGACGATAAGTTAAAAAAGTCATCTGAATTATTTTAAATACTAAATTTTTTATATGAATTAATTAATAATTAGATTAAGAAAAAAAAACATGTAGGCTGTAATTTATTCAAAACTTGTTCCTAGCTTTGTAAATCTATTGAAATAAGGACTGTTTTATTATTATTATTAAAACCTTCTTAAATAACTTTGTACTAGTTTATTTAAGCTTTATACCAGATTATACTCTCAATTATTTTTATCATTTATTTAATTTCAATAACACAAATGGTACTGGAACAGCTCGAAAAACATATAAAGCATTTTTGTTTTCATTGAGAATCGAAACTGTAACCTTAATTAAGTTGAAAAGCAAGGAGCCTACTTACTGTGAAACCCAGCGTGTATTGTTGTTGCAATCAAAGTCATTTTTTGAAATTTATTTAATTTTATTTCAATTTCGACCATGCATTTTCATCCTTTTTTATATTTTTAACTTTGCCATAAGGTTTATATGAACTAATTATTCGAACAAAGACTTTCCAGGCATCCAGAAATTTTTACGATGTTTTTGATTTCACTCTAATTTTTATGTTTGCAGTCTTGATTTTTTGGTATTTCAAATTCGACGTGATATTCATCGATGCATTGTCTTATTATCCCATTATTAGCGTATAATCTGGAATTTTATTGTCATTTAATTTAATTTTTTATTTTTATTTAATTTAATACAAGATTCGATTGCAAACCGACGTAACAATTTTATTGCTATAAGACTCTTGCGCACTCTTATAACACTATTATAAACACTGCCATAAGAGTGTAAAGTATTAGTGTTAATTTGAGTGCTCCGCAATCGCTGCGAAACGCTATAAATACGTTATAGCACTAAAATGGAGAATCCTATAAGGCACCGGAGCAAGTTATGTAATATTGTTATAGGATTAGTATACATGTGTATATGTTTTTATTTTGAAAAGATATTCATTTGAAATAATTTATGTCATGCGAGAGTGAGAAAGGTATTATTTGTTATTGTCAAATAATAATTTTATGGAGTTTATATTTATTTCCTGAGAAAGGGAGATAATGATTAATAACATATTTTTATATTTGTGTGTAAATGATTAATAATATAAAAATGTCTTACTAATAAATAATATTTTGCGGTTAAGAATAATTGTATTAATATTTATAATTATTGTGACCAAAATTTGGCTGGGAATGAAATTTCATTGACATTTATTATAAAAATAATTCGAAGAAATACAATGCCCTACAAAAATAACCAATTTTTAAATAAATAAAAGAAAATATATTTTTAAATAACATCTTTAAAATATTTAATAATGTATGTTAATTAATGCATAACATCATATTTGATATTTGAATAATTATTCTTTTAAGTAAAAATGATATTTTTGCGAAAAGAATGCAAAATAAAACTTTTCAGTTTTTGTTTATTTAAAAAAAATTTACCTCGTTTGTAGAAAATAATGGCCGTCGCAAAATATTTATCTAAAAGCTACAGTAAGTTTATTAGTAACATTATAGGAATACAGTAAAATACTAACACCACTACTGCTATACCAGCAATTCTTTTCTTATAACAACACTTTAACTCTTAATATAGGATTACGCACTTTTAGATTTATAAAAACATTGCTGTATCACTTGCGGAAAATCCCATTATAACAACTCCCGCAATTGCTATAATAGCATCCTTATATCAATATTAATCACATTATTCCCATAAAAACATCATTATAACACCTTTAGTGCATATCGGGAGTCATATAGAAGTGTTGTAGCAATAATTTTGTTTTTATAACAATAAAATTTTACGTGGGAACGTATCCAATTTGGCATGTTTCTATACAATTCTCTCTGAATAAAATACTGTTCTTTGAAACAAACAATATTACTCGATTAACAGGTTATATGCATGAAGCAGGTTATATTATTTATTTATTCTATAAAATTTTCAAAATAAGATTTAAGCCCAGTCCAATGTATTCACCTGAATCTCTAAAAAAACTCGTTATACTTATTTTCAGTAATTTTTTTGTATAAAATTATTTTGAGAAAATCAAACACGCCTACATCGTTATCGAATATAGTAAACCGGAACGTAACATTATTTTGTCTCTTAAAATAGCGGTTTTCCAAAACTTTGTTTTTCCAAAATCTGGCTTTTTGAAAATCTTGCTTTTATAAAATATTATTTTGATTCCAAATATGCTAGACCTTAATTATTTTTACGCGTAGCAACCACTGTTGGATCAAAAATGGCGTATTTGCATTTTCCAAAAATTTGATAAAATTAAAACAAAAAGTAAAAATTTTGAAAATCGATATGGTGAAGAGCGAAATTTTCAAACAATTTGAAAAGCGAGATTTTTAACCAGACCAATAATAATAATGTTATCGAACTAAATTCAACAATAATTACAAAATATATTTCAAATTTCCAATTTATCAAAATTGATCAAAGTTTTAATTACTAAATACCCAAACATTTCAATTTTTATAACTCACTTATGTTTTTTCACATTTTGTTAGGTGTGAAATAATTTTCATTTTACTAGAATTTTCTCAAATACTTCCAAACACAAATCCTACAGCAAAATTTAATTAATGTCCTTGAAATTTCAATAGATAAAAAATATATTTTTTTTTCTTATTTTTTTTTATTTTTTCTTCCCTTCAAATTATGCTACATTTAATTTAATTTACATAATATAAAATTAATAGGTCACACGAAGGCAACTCCAAAGAAAATGACCATGACACATTCAATTTAATTTTAAAAATTTATAATTGAATATCAATTTGTAATAATAGGTTACAACTTCTTATAAAAATTGATGGTCCTGATCCTGTTGTGATTTTACAATAAAATGTGTGTATATAAGTATGTGTGTATACGTTTAAAAAAACAAAAAAAAAACAAAATGTTCAAAGTTAAATTTAAAAAAAAAAAATTATACCGAACCCAATTATCCTGTTTATATAAATTAAATATGTCTCAATATATTTAAAATATGCACACATCCATACATTTGTACATATGTATTAAAAAAAAGGACTTTCAAATTAAAAGGAAACTAAATTTAATAGAATTTCATTTTTAAATTATTACTGAAGAAAAAATTCAATTCTTCAATAGCAATCTAACCTACTTGTCTCATTTTCAATTTTAAGACCTCCTTGACCTTCTGAATTCCAAAATAACAAATACAAAAAAACAAAAACAAAAAAAACACTGATAATTTAAGAAGTAAAAAAATATAAAAATGATTGTTGTTGTCTTCGTCTATATTTATTGAACTTAAAGAGAATCGTATCCTCAATTAAGTCAATTTTAAGAGCACATACTCGTATACATAATATCAATGTATCGAATAAAGAAGGTCCTGAATAGTCTTGCCGATAAATTTTTTGTATAAAATACATTTTTACATTATTTTTTGTTTGTTTTGTTATTTTCTATTATATGATTGACAAGAAAGTTTTCTTTCTCACTCTCATTATTTACAATTTTTCTTAGGTCCCTTTTTTATCTTATATTCTTTTTATTTTTTTTTTTTTTGCTTGTAATACAAACGTTATTTACAGAGAAAAAAAAGTCCATTCACTGAAAAAAAAATCAAAATAAAAAAAAGGAGATTGGTACAGATGGTGTAATGAAATCAAATATCCTGGGAAATTTCCTTATCTGTCTGTTTTTGATGTGATAAAGAAATAAAGAAGAAAAGTTATAAAGTATATATATATTATGTTATTATGTATAACTATATACATATATTATATACACTTTAGTGATTATAATAGTATGGGTAATATTGATATAATTGAAAGAGCTCTACTTAGAAGCATTTTTGGTATTAGAACCATTTGAACAATTCGTTATTAAATAGTAGAGAAGATTTTTAGTACCGCTTTAACGTGCTATTTATTACATTTACACCAAAATATAAACAAAATCAATAATAATCGTTTGGAAAGGGTAATATTATGCAACTAGCTAATAAATTGAAAATAAGCTCGCGATAAGACTCTGGATGTATGTGTAATTAACTTCACTTTAGATAATATTTGAGTCAAGCAATATAGAACAACCCTAAACATAGCTAAATAAAATCAATAAATAGACACAAAATTGGAAAATCAATTTGAACAAAGAAAAATCGGTTCACATTACACAAAAAGCGTAATACACATTAACTTTGCGTGATTCCAACATACAAGTTGCAAAAGAAGAAACAGCTTGAATTACACCTTGATTCGCTTCTAAACTGAAAGAATTACGATTAACAAAAAACAAGAAATAGATGAATAGGTAGTGTAGTGTAAACTAAGTATATTACAGTCTAAGATCCAAATATATGACAGTAGAAGATAGATTAGCCGTCGTTACTTAAAAAAATGGAAGTTCTTAGAATTATTTTATCGTTTTTGATTTGAAGAAAATTATTATTTAATATTTGTGTTTTTAAGTAATTTAAATTATATTCGCCTAGACTTGATTGGTAAATTAAACTGTAAATAACATATTCAGAACATTAAAGATATAGTAGTATACAAAATCATTACTTCAAGTTTGTAAAAACGTCTCAAATCTACTTAATAAGCTATCCTTTTGACTTTTAGATGATGATATAAGTGGGATAAAAACTATTCCACTCTGTCTCTTTAAAATAGTCACTTTAAATACCCAACAACAGTCTCTTAACACAAAACATCGTGCCGGATCAAGTGAGTTTAAATACTCTGTTGGAAAATTTATGAACTCATTATGGCATTTACTATATTACAAAACAAAACAACTTTGGCGTAGCACTAAGAAGTCTAACTTACTATTTATACAGCACTGCCAAAACTGTATGATACAAATGCGAACATCTAAAGAGATTTCAAAGACTTATTTCAATAAAATTATGCTATTAAACATGAAAACAGACTGATTTAACACAGTAATTGCGATAGACCTCTTAAACAGATTATATGTCTTATAAAGACTGAAAAAACTAAAACCACACACGATTTAATGGGATAAACTGGGGAATATAAATGCTGATTACACATAATTTATTCAAATATGTATTAAGATTGTACTTCCAATTCCCAAAATAGGCAACAAAAACGATCCCACCAACTACAGGTCTATAGCTATATAATATCGATCATCTCCAAAGTAAATAATCAAGACAAAACAAAAAGCTGACCAAATACCTAAACGGCTAAGGTAGTGTTCACGATAGACAATATGGATAGGCAATATGGTCCACAGGGCGGTGCTTTAATGTCGTACCTTAACGGAAAGCTAAATATATGTTTGCACAAATCAGATGAAGCAAATAATGTGGCTGGGTGCGCTAAAGTTTTCAATCGAGTATAGTGCATTATTAGCAAAATGTCAAGCTATAGGTTTGAGTTACTCTTCTTTCAAATGGGTTGAAAGTTTCCTTCCTAATCGTACGATTCAAGCCTTAGTTGATGCGGACTTAAGTCCGATCAATTCCAAATAAATACTGGTGTTATCAAAGTTCTCTCACCTACCCTATTCTTTATATTTATAAATGATTTGCTCCAAATCACTTTCAATACAATACACAGTTTTGCAGAAGACAGCACTCTAGTAGGCTCCTACGATTTTCATAAAAAATCTGAAGCTACATCTATCGCTGTATCAACCATAAGAGATATCATGGCCAGTTCCCTCAGCCATGCCTTGGTTGCAATACCTAATTGAGCTTAAAAAACAGAGTCGAGTTTAACACTTCTAAAAATCAGAGTTGTACAATCTCAGTATTATAAAACTTAGCGCCTTGAAAACTTAAGCACATTAGGTATGCAGAATCGAAAATTGATCTGGAACGATAATTATATTTGATGTCACAAAAACGCAGCTAAATGTTTAGATTTTCTTAGCCCCTATAAACGCTTGTTTTTACTCCTGTGACCTCTTGAAAATTTATAAAGCTTTCATACGACACAAAATAAAGGATAATTCTATGATAAAAAAAATAAACTTAAAGAGGAAAAAAAAATTAATATGAAATTAAAATACAAAAAAAAAAGAAACAAAAAACGTAAATCAAAAATCTAAATTTAAAACAACATTATGTTAAAAAATAATAATGAAATAAACTTAAGATAATTATGTAAAAAACTTTAAAGAATGAGGGCTTGACAAAACCCACGTGGTTGATAAGCTCATAATAAAGATCTTATAAATAAATAAATATATAAAGTACAATTCTCACATATGAGCTGGCGCTTCTAGTATTGCGTTGAAACATTTGGATAAAGTACAAAAACGGGCTATTCGTCTAATCAGTGACCCAAATGTCACGGCTCATCTTGGTACTCTTGGATATCGTCGTATAGTCGGAAGTTTCTTCCTTTTTTATAGATATCTCGTAGGCACCGGCACATGCCTAGTGGAAATTAAATCTATATTACTTCCACTTAAGCGCTTCCCTTGTGAAACACAACAAGTTATTTAAATTCGTTTATAACCTCAACATCCCGAATGTTGAACCAAATTCCATCTTATGTGTTCCCAAAAGGTGATAAATTTTATATTTATGACCTAAATAAATTCAAGACGAACATTAACACCTTCGTTCGTAATTGTTCTTCTTCCCTTCTACCTTCATTCTTTCCTAGTTTTTCTTTCCCACCCTAACCAAATGTACCAATCGGTATAAAAGGTCCCCACAAAAAAAAAAAATAAATAATGTAAAGATTGTCAAAAAGAATAGATAATTGTACGTCTTACAAAACCAAAGCTGAAAAGGGTGTTTTAAGACCAAAATTAATAACTTTTAATATAATGGGACATAATTTTATAAGTATAACAGTATAATATTCACATTAAATGAAAAAGTGCACATAGTGCACAAGTGTTAGACAATTTGACAATAAAAAATGTACGCTTGTCTTAATTAAACCTGTTACTAAAATTAATCAGCCAATCAAAACTGTAAGCTATAGCTTTATTGTCTTTATGTTATTATTATTCAATGTTTCCAAAATTCTGTCGTTATCAATTCATTGTTACACATTTGTAGTTGTTATAACTACTTAAAATATGTAACATGCCTTCAAATTCAGTATGTTAAAATACGATTGTTTCAAACACCATTAATTACAAAAATTTTAAATTTTATTTCTTCCCACTGACCTTCTCATCAATATTATCAAATCTTTATTTTTAGTTTTAGAAACCCGTTCAGCGGTGCTTATACATTTTTGAAGTGATTTCAATTAATTTGTAAAAAAGTAATTCACAGTCTGATATAATATTTCAAGGTTATTCTAAACAGTGAATGTCGATATTTACAAAAAAAAAAAACTTTTAATTGACCCTTGTGAGCACCCAGTTATGGCCAGACCATATCGAATTTGGAACTGAATTTTATGTGCTTAATTTTTATTGTTTCCAGCTTATATTTCATGAATTCCTAAACCGAACAATTCTACGCGCAGTAAAAAAAAAAGTATATATTATATATATATATCGTCGGCTGCATTCCCATATATCTAATCGACCAAAATCAAAATGTACAGAAAAATGGTTTTTTAAGTTTAACGGAAATTTGAATTTTATTAAAATTTGAGTAATTTTTTAACATCAACTGCACAGTTTTATAATTTTAATATTTTGAAATATCAAAATAATATATTTAAAATAATGATAGTATATATAGTGTAAAGCTTCATATGTGTTTGGACATTTGGGAATAAAAATGGTCTATTAGATACTTAAGAATACAAATTTGTATGACTTCTCAGTACATAAACTGTAGTTTGGATAAATAGGCAAAACTAAAAGGCCTAAAAAGCAGCAAAATATAGGTTGTTTGGATAAATCAGAAAAAAATATTTCGAAAACTATAAGAGATACGTTTATTTTGACTGTAAATTCGGATAGAGCATAGTCGAAAATGGTATTTTGTAAATTGAAAAGTCAATTTCGGAAAAAATGGTCTGTTGGATACATAGGAATGCAGCCGACGATATATATGTAAAAGAACGAAAATCTATAATTATAATTGACAAGCATTTAAGGTCCTGCGCAGTAGACACCTTTTCATTTCGATTCTCCTACTCCTAAATGAACTTCTGATATAATATATAAGATGTATATATAAAACAAAAATGCGCACACAGTTGAAAATTTTGTACTCATATGATTTTATTATTCAGCAAATACATTATGCATAAGTGAGATCTTATTAAAATATGAATAAAAGCAAACAAATCAGTTATTATAATTTACATTATGTACTTGCAAATGAATCTATGTACATATGCCAAAAAAAAACAAATTGATCTAAAATAAAAAATATAAAAACAACATAAAAACAAATCACTTGAATTCTTCATTTTTATCTTTTTAAGTAACTGTTTCTAAATTTTGGTTATTTGTAGTAATAACATAGTTTTTATTAAAATTATGTATTATGTAGGTATATATTTACATACCTCTTTAATGACCAAATTTTTTAATTTTAGTAATTTTATCACTAAATTCCCTTTACTATAGGGAATATATCGGAAACAAAGCAATATATGAGGGACTAAATTTAAAAATATATTTAAGTGTCCTAAAGAAAACTTACTAACCACGAGTGTAGTAAGTTCTTTTTATTAAACACGAGTGGTTTCTACTATATCGTGCGAAGTCTATGTCAGTACGTAAATTACTGTTTTTTTTTAAACTTTAAATTTCACTTCAACTTGAAATATAATTACTCAACAGGGGCCCCTAGTAATTATATAATATACAAAATTCATGATTTTTTGAATTTTTTTTTTTTTATCTTTTTTGTATATTTTATTGACATTTAACAATTTAAAATAAATGCTGATCAGTTAGTTAGTAAACTGTCTATCATCATAGATAAAAGGTGTCTTATTTATTTCAATCTAATTCAATTCGTAAAGTATAGGTTTTACAATTTTACAAAAAAACTTCTTATTATTTAGATATTTCATACTTTGCTTTATATTTTATATTTACTCACACTTTCACACACACACACACATACATTTATATACACCACAAAAAACCATTGATCACCAACTGAACATATGTTACCTTCGTTTAAACATTTTTTATATAATTTTTTTCAATAAATTGCATGAAATTGTATGAAAATACACTATGGTCTGGCAAGACCATGGATGTACTCAATATGATGTTGTAAGGTAGTGCTCACACAAGGGTTAACTAAGTTAAATTTAACTGCTTATGCTAAGTCCTATATACTTAATATTTTCACCTAATTCATTTCATAGACTTGCGTTAATGAGGTCGCTTCACATTTATTTTTTATATATAATTACAGTGTAAATATGGTAACACTGTTAAGTTTTAAGGTAAATAAATATGATGAATTTAATAAAAAATAAATAAAAAAAAAACAATTTTGAAATTTTTGTTTAATTAAAAAAATCCGAAATCGCTATCTAATCTGTCACAACATATTGCTTGGCTTAACATAAAAATTTTAATAGAAATTAATTTTGTTTACAAACGAAATTGCTTTTATCTCAATATCATTACTTGTATTTTCCAAAATTTTAAAACTACATTATCTAATATTTGTACGATGACCTTTTGAAACAATGCTTGTTTAAAATTTAAATGTCTGGAAAAATACTTAAGATTATGAGACTATCAAAAATGTTTTGATTTTAATTTATAATACATTTGAATTCCTTAAAGTGTGAAATTGAAATTGGATTTTTTCACTTCATAGAATATTTTTATATTTTGACTTTATCGATACTATCAAAATAACAGGGCAGAAATATGTTAATAAAATACTGATGCAAATTTTATATAATACACAAATTTTCACCAATTCTAGTACACCTCTAGAAAACTCATTATACATATTCAAAATATTCTAAAAAAAAAACAAAAATAAATCTATAATTATTTGTCAATTACAAAACGTGTAAGTACATCTGTTATCATATTAAACACAATATGTCCGGATTGCGTGTAACATGACCTAAATTTTTATTTTCCTTCGAATTAGTATTCAAAAGAAAATTTGCCTCAACCCAAAAAACCAATTATTAAACTAAATTAAATATTTTACACTCACATACATAAATACATACATTACAATTACCATATTTTTTTCTCTATTTTTAAAACAATATTTTTTTTCAATTTTTAATTTTACATACATGTACATTTATATATATATTGTATATATATTTTTAGGATATTTTGTGAGTGGGTGAATAATAAATTCAAAGCCATTCAAATTGAATTATTCCAATATTACGGTTAATTAAAAGTATTGAAATAAAATAAATTTAAATAAGAAATTATTTTTGTTTTATTTACTATTTTTAATTCCTGTAAAATTCAATAGTATTGGGGTATATTATGTAAACACATTTTCTGAAAAGGACAATTGAATTTTCTTTTTAAATTATTCGTCATTTTAATTAATTTTAATTGAATTCAAAAATTTAATATAAATAAATAACAATTTGTTTAATTGAAAAAAAAAAAAATTAAAACTAAAATAAATGTTAGCTTAAAATGCCAAAATTAAATATTAAAATTTTTAATAAATTATAAAAATTATTATTATTTGAATTATTAAAAATTTTACAAAAACATCTTAAAGATACAAATACGAAATTTAATTTGATTTATTTTGTTATTTTAAAAATATTCAATAATATTAATAGAGAAATTATTAAGTTTGAATCAAAATGTTATTGTTGAAAGCAATGTAAAGCAATGCAATGCATTTCAGTCTAATGTTGAGCTTTCTTTAACCTTCGCTTGGGCGGCAAATGAAATATACGTAAACGGGCAAGATTAACATATGTTAATATTTTTGGTTTTTCCATAAATTTTGTATGCAGAATTTTTTGACAAAAATAAGTGATTTTTATACTTTTATGATTATTTTTGTATGTGCATTACTGTTACTTTTATGTTTACTTTTATTACCAGCGAATATCTATCCTCTAAGATATTTTTTTTGAAATACCGGTATTTTAGAAAAAGGAAGTGCTACTGGGGACTTCCGTTTGTTACAAGGTACTTATAACAGAGTTAGTAGTTGCAACAATAAGAGTGTATCTATTTTCGGGAAATAAAAAAAAATTAAATAAAATATATATATTTTGGAAGGATTATTTATTGAATTTTCAATATTTGCAATAATATGGAAGAATTTAAAATTTTATGTGCCGTTCAGGTAGGCAGGTAAGTAAATTTTGTAATTTTTAGTAAAATGGCAAAAAACACGCAAAATTAGTGTTTTTCTACAAAAAACCCATTTCTTAAATTTCCTATATTTTGGTGTAAATATTAATAAATTTCTTCGAAATCAAGCAAAACTATTCAAAATATATGAAATTTAAATAAAAATGCCATTGTAGGTATATGACACTTTTTTTTATTGAGTTTTACTATAAGAAACACAAAAAATCAAAAAAAAATACACACAAAATATACAAAGAATCAGATGCTTATAAAATGCATCTTAGACGTAAGTGATGATCACGATTCTGAAGGTGAGTCACTAGATGATGAATCCAAAGTACAAAAAGAAAAAAATCTCATTGTTGATTCAAATCAATATTTTATTGGACAGGATGGCGCAAAGTGGAATAAAATTCCATCAACATATCAAAGGGCTAGACAACACAAAACTTCCGACAAAAATCGATAGGTCCGCATCCATCAACAAAAAGTTTAACTGATTGTGAAACATTCGCCCCAATTTTCAATACATCAATGGTTGACACAAATTTTAATTTAACTTCGTAAAAGAATTTTTCTTTTTTCTAACATACCAAAAATAAAATTCAAAACAAAATTTTTTTTCAAAAAACCTTTGGTGCTTTATTTACTTTATGTTTTAAAATATATTAATTTTATTATATTTCTATTTCAATTTAAAATATTTCAGAACCTTTTATCTTATTTTTCAACTTTTATCGAAATATTTACAAAATTTTTATAGAATACCATACATTTTGTATGAATAAAAAAAATATTAACATATATTCATCTTGCCCAACAACGAAGAAAAAAATTAAATTGCCGAAAAATGGGTCATAGACACGTTTTTCTGAACTATATTCAATATCTACACAAAAAATTAGGCACTGATCTCTGATTTCATTAAGATCGGCCAAATAATGAAATTTTTATACAAAAGTAAATAAGTAAATATTAACATACGTTAATCCTGCCCGTGTGAAGGTTAATATATTTCTTCAATTGTGCCAATATGATGCAACTGTTCTTATATTTTCAACTTCCAAAGTTCTTATATGCTCTATTTACCTATTGAAGACTTAATGTTATAATAACAAACTTTTTCTGACCTCCAACTTCATGAAACATCTTTATGTTACATATATAAGGTATAGTCTAGGCCATACCAACCACACGATTGAAAATTTAGGTATAAAAATTAATAGGTTTTTTCGTATAAACGTTATGTATATATATTTTCATATAAAATTGATATATTATGCTCTAATTATAAATCACTTTGATCTGATTACTCTTATATATCTAATATGAAACTGCTATGCAATATAAAGTAATAACCAAGTTTATATAAAATTAATAAATAATATTACTATATTTATATTTGAAATATATTAATTTTGATAAGTAAAATTTATAAATTCTATGCATAATATAGAAATAGTATTATAATATGACAAAGTTATAAAATACTATATTTTATTATTATTTTTTATAAATTTTATAAAGTAAGTTTATAAAAAAATGTTCCAAAATTAATTTATTAAATAATCTTATAAATTTAATAGTATTTCTTTATTACATTTATATTTTATTCAGTATTAATTTTATAAGTTGCTCACATTAAATAGTTAATTTAAAAGCAATACATTCTGAATTCTGACGGAAAGCGAAGAGCTAATACAATTTTCTTATTAGAATGATACAATTTTTTATTTGTTTTATAAACTTATAATATTAAATTAATATTATTTACTTATTAATATTGTTCGATTCATACGTTTCTCCTATCAATTTAATAATCATGTACATTATTATAAAGTTTATACAAGTTTATATAATGTAAAACAAATTAGATGATGCAGTTTTCGAAAAGAAGTTGAAGCTGAAGCACTGTTCTTGTGAAGTATTTTAAAAAAATTAAAGTAATTTATTTACAATAAATTAAAATTAAAATGTCTGGAGTATTGTTAATAATAAATACTGGCAATAATTTTAAATTCGTAGAAGTACAAAAATTTAATGACGATTTTAATCAATTATGAAGTTAGCCCGTTTAAAAACGGGTCCCGAGTAAAAAGATATCGAACTTTTTTGCGAACATAACCACTCAGTGGCCCCAAGAAATTTTTTTTCTAGAAACACTTTTTTGTTATAACTTAAAACAAATTAATAATTTATTTTCCATCCATTTTATTTTTTATCCACTTTTCTTTCTTTTTTTTTGAATTGCATAATCAAAAAATCATATAAAAATAATTGAAAGGAAAAATATTTTTCTTTTAGTAAAAACAAAAACTGTCAAAAAGCGTCGTTTACAAACATACAACTCTGGTCTTTTATATAAATAATGACTTTGTTGTAATTAATAGGCTTTAAAAATTAATTGAGGAACATTTATTTAAGTGGGGGAAATATGTACATGTGTAGAATTCTCATGCATCGCTGCATTCAGATATTCATGCATATTTGTGTGCCAGACAGACATGTGCATATTTTATCTGTCAAAAATTGTTTTGTTTTCAAATAATGTATAGATAATTGCCGCCATTGATACACATACAATTTGTTTGTATAGTAATAAAATACAAAATAAAATATTTTTTGAAAAACTTTAAAGTTAAATGTTATTAAAAGTGTTTAATAAAAGTTTTAATTTAATAATTTTTGAAAAAATTTTAATCACATATTTTTTTATCTATCACTATCATGAATGTAACAAAATATAATTATATGAATAAATTAATGCTAGTTTGTTGTGTATATATTTTGTTATATCTAAATATTTTAAAAATTTATGATGAATATTGCAAGAAATAAGACAGAAAATCTAGACTATGGACTGGGGAAATTTTCGTTCATTTCAAATTAATTAGTTTTTCTTCAATTACTTAATTTAAAATAGATTTTTACAAAATTGATTATAACCTATTTTCCACAAAAAACAATAATAAATATGTAAATATAAACAAATTTTATGACGTTTGTCATTATTTTTTTATTAGTATGAGTAAAATGACAATTTTTACAATCTTTCGTGTTGGTAGCTCTAGAAATAGAGATATCTTGCATCAAATTCTCTGCGTGCAGAATTACATGTAATTGGTTCCATATAAAACCATATATTCTAATTTATTTTTGTTGCGATGCATGCATAGTTCTGCACATTTATTTCAGGCATTAATCTTATAAATACTTTTAATATTAAACTCATCCCTAAACACCATATTCTTATTCATTATCCGAATGTTATGGCAAAAATGGGCTCATTAAGTCAATACTCTACAATGAGGAATGAATCGAAGCATCAATATTTTAAGCAATTATCCAGAAATTTAAAAAATTATATAATCATATAGATTTAATCTATATAATAAAATTGTATTGCAAAATATTATAATATATAATGTAAAAATACATAATATAAATAAGTTTTGGTAAATTGTTACTTGGAAGAAATTTAAAAAAAATACATAAATTTAAATACACACAATAATTTTTTACTTATTTTTATGAGGTTCATCTTGGACAATGTTTTTCGTAAGTATCATAATGATCCCATCTGAGGCACTTTGTATGTCATAAGGGGTATATATACTTTTATAAATTGTAATATGAAAAATAAGACATTTTTCTTATTATTTTAATATAATTTTGGTATAAAATCCAATAAATTCTTAATTATTATTTTAACAAGTTATTCTTATAAATATTAATACGAAATTAACTTATTAAATTAATAAAGATTGGTATATCCAATTCTAATAACTACAGTCATATAAATTTAATATGAAATGACTATAAACTTGATTCATACCTATAAGAATATTAAATTAATATATTCCAAGATATAAAAACATCTAATATGTATAATATATTAAATTAATATATTGCTAAATATTAAATAATTTTATCTTTATAAGTTATTAAATTAATCTAGAATACTTATTGATTTTAATACGTTCTCTATTTATTAGTTTAATATGATTTTAGTCAGGATTTATATGAATAGGAAAAATTTATCAGTTTTATACCTAAATTTTCAACCGTGCAAGTATGATCCCCACAATACTTAACTGGCATTAATCGAATTAAATTAGCGAACATTTTTACGTTTAGCTTTAATTTATTCAAAATGTCACTACTGATCAAAAAGGGACATTTTTCTTCTCCAATCCTTAATTAGTCCAAGCTGTGCATTCGTGTTCAAAAGTATAGTGTCAAACCCAATGTTTGGCTTTACTTAAAATACTAACAAAAGTTTTAATGAAATTGCTATGAGTGCATAAAAATGTCAACTACTTAAAATTTACAAATTTTTGTAATATGAAACCAGAGTTTTCTCGTTCATTTTTCTCATAAATGAGAAAGGTGAATTGAATTGTCTCACGATAAAATTATCAAATTACAGTTAAGCGCTTAAGAAAGCTTTACTGCACAAATTTTCAATTCAAATACGAAAACGAAGTACATTGAGCATACATTGAGCTAAATATGCATTGAGTTACAAAATTAATAAAATATCGAAAGTAAATAGAGAATCAAGAATCTTCAATGCATGTAGCGTGGTGTAATTAAACTACGTAAGTAGCATTAAAAATTTAAAAATAAAAAAATAAAATGAAATTATGCTATTATGAAGGCGAAGTACTCTACAATAGATATAATTTTCCACATCTAAATTAGTTTAAAAACCACAAAAATTCTACAGAAAAAGCTATTGTATGTGATTGTGTATTCCAAATCTCTGTGTAAAAGCAGTTAGGGTGTTCATCCCATAGACTTGGAATTATATAAAAAAAAAAAAAATTAATACTACATAAAAATTACTTAAGCCTATTCGTATTTTAAAATAATAATTCATTTTTTTAATTTATTTTCCCCCTTATAATTTTTACATTTTCAATTTCCAATACAATATTCTACAGATAATATTTATTTTTATAAAGTCCTATATACTAAAAAACACAACTCTCGAAAAATTTTCTATAACTTTCTAGTATTTCACTTTTGCATTTTTATTAAGTGGAGAAAAATAAGAAAATTTCGATGAGTACATTACTTTTTTCAATGGTGTTAAGTGCTACGTGTATTGAATATTTTTTTATTTTTTATTCAAAAAAACACACACACATACAGACATTTACAGGAAAAAAATTTTTTATATTTATATACTATGTACCTACATATTTTAAGGATATTATAATGTTAAGAAATATTTTTGCCAAAATAAAAGTTAACAACATGGAAAACCAGTAACATGAGCAACAAAATTCAAAATATAGTTTCTTCTATTTTAATTTTTTTTTTTTTTTGTTCTTATTTTTTAAATATTGCAGAAAATCCAAAAAAAAAATATTATTTGGTTTTTAGTGCAAATTTGGCTTCATTCCAAAGGTTAAAAAATAATAATGATAATGTGAACAAAATAGAATTTTCTTTAAAAGTCTCTTCTTCCGCCCCAGGTTCAAGTGTTAAAATTTGTGTTTTTTTATTTTTTTTTTTGGTTTTGTTGTTTTGTTTTTTAGTTTTTGTTTTTTCTTTAATTATATTGTTATTTGTATAGAATTTTGTGCTGTTTATATTTTGTTTTTGTTCTTGTTTTGGTACTATGGTATTTTCTTATGTGGTATATACTTATATGAATAATTTATAACAATATCTCACATTTTAAATTGAATGTTGATAACTGTAGGGTATTTAATAAACAAAAAAAAAAAAAAAAAAAAAATAAGTAAAAAAAAATAATATATTTAATTTTTTGTAAACTTAAAATTCCAAAAGTATTAAATTTGAAATTTAATTATATAATTAAATGAGGTATAAATTGATAAATAAATTTATTAAAAATTATATTTTTATTTTAAAACAAAAAAAATTTAGATAAAATTTTAGTAGGTATCAATGTGATAAGAATTTAATGAAATTTATTAATGTAGAATATATATTTTTTTTATATTAGTTAAATAAAAATATGATTAGTAGTGTGCCATATGAAACGGACCTGCTAAGTAATGTTGATTTTTAAAATGATTGATTCTTGAAATTTCGACATGGACAAAATGTCGACTCCTAAAACGTTGACTTAAACAAACGATCGATTATTAAAACATTAACTTGGACAAAATGACGGCTTGGGATATATCCCCCTTTAAAAAACAAAGATCAGATAATCAATATCCACATAGTTTCGTTTTTTATATAATTAAAATAGTAATTTTATAGTCGACTGTTACCGTCCTGAGCTCCTGCTATTTTTTTTATTGAAATCCTCTTTTTGTAACCATTACCAAAATACCACCCACAGAAAACTGGAAATAACCAACCACATGGTTAAATCAGGAATACAATTTTTAAGGGCTCTGGGCTCAAATGTAAAAACTAAAAACACCCTATACTGAGCTCATTTGAGCAAATAAATGAATGAATAAATAAATAAATAAAAGTAGTAGCCTACAACCATTCAGATCCTGCGAGGGCTTTTCTGTTATATTTAACTAACCAAATCACGAGTTTTAAGGGCTCTGGGCTTGAAGGGATCTGGAATCTAAATTTTGTCCAAGTCAACATTTTGTTCAGTCGACATTTTATCCAAGTCGATATTTTGTCCGTCGACATTTTGGGAAGTCAACATTTGGTATAATCGAATTAATAATTTGAGGTAGATATGTAGATAAGGGTTAACTATCATTTCCCTTATCGTCATACATACTACATTTACCGGAAATAACTACTATATTTACCGGAAATACTGTAAATGTTGAGATAGTCGTACTGGTGGGTTTTGAAAGTAAGAAATTAACTATAACATTTGTAATTTTTTTTTTCCTCACTCCTCTTAGGAGGGTTTCCACTTGACATTTCCATCGTACTCGATTTCCAGCTGCTATTCTATGGTATCATCATTTCTATTTCCGAGGCCATGTCTAATTTGATTTTTAATCTATTTATACTGTGTAAGTAGTGGATTGGCCTACTGTAGAAGACCACTTTTGATAGCTCTATCTGCGCCTACGTGGTAAGACGACGTCATATTTTCCGCAAGTTGTCGCTGCAATTTTATCCATCTTTGACGGTTGGATGCCTAACGTTACTATGTTTTACTGCGTACGTCATGTCACATACTTTTGTCAGTTGCTGACAATAATTGTGTAATTATTATTAAGTAGTGTTTGTTCAATATTTATTTATTGTGTTATTTTTATTGTGTTGTATGTTGTATGAGATATATAAGTATTGATCTAAATATTGATATAGGTAATATTGTTAGTTATAAAGAATTAATTATTTTTAATTGATTATAAATTTTTTATATATAATATTTTGCTATTTTTTTTTTATTTATATTTGATACACAGGAATCGAACCTGTGACTACCACATCACAATTGAAACACATTATATATAATTCATTTCAATTAATTCATTTCAATTAAATTTTTTCAAATTTAAATATAAAACGATTAGTTTAGAAATGTATATACAAGCATTTGGATGTAGATAATTTATTCGACAATTTTCAAAAAGTCTAACTTAAAAAATCATCATAATTCTAAATTTAAGAAAATTTAAAAAATTTTGTAATAAGCATATTTATGGCAAATTGAAGAAAATGTAATAAATTTTCTCTCCCAAAAAACATTTTGTTTTTTTGTGTTAAAAAATAAAATTTATAAAACAAAATAAATAAAATAAATAAATTAATAAAATATCAATATTCAAAAATATTTAATTGCATAACTAAGATTTATGTCTGAAATGATCTCAACAAAGTTCAATAAATTTACAATGCGAAATTACAAACCTAATGACATTCAGCAACATATTCCAAAGTACTGAAACTTTAACAAAGAAAGAAAATTCACGAGTGTAACATTATGAAATGGGATTACTAAATTCATTCATACTTGGCTATTTGACTTTATCCTAATCGTTATTTTGTCATGCAAATATGAAAGTGCAGTTTTATAGATCATTTTGTTCATATTATCTTAAGTCTGGAAAATTAGTTAAGGTTCAGCTTAGTATTGTTTTTAACAACATTAGTTCCTAGCAACATCACTGATCCTATTAAATTTACGATCACTAACAAAACGAGTACATGCATTGAATATAATATTAATTATGTCAAGTTTATATGCACTCTTCTCTGCAAAAACTATGTCATAACACAATACATAAAGATTGTAACAACACAAAAACAGTCCAAGCTTTTACATATTCATTAATATAGAAAGAGAATTTTCATAATAATTAACGAAATACAAAATAGATAGAACTGCTATAAATAAAAGTTAATGTAAAAATAATGCAAAGCAAATATTGTTTTGAAAACAATATCCAAGCTTTTTTCATATTCGACTGTAAAGTAGTTAAGTTTAACTTTATGCAAAATAATATTGTCTATATTTCTTAAGTAAATAGTTACAGATTGACATTTAGAAGAATTTATTTATTTATTTAATTATTATTTATTATTTATTTAACAAAAGAGCAATTCTACTATAGTACAGAGTGTACCGGGTGTTCCAGAGCATGCGTATCAGCTTTTTAAAAGGGAAATGAAAGGAAAGGGTTAACTAAATCGGGGGTGCTCTATCGATTGGTAATATTTTCAACTTTCGGAAAGGACCGTTAATCGGTTTTTTCAGATCAAAAATCGCCGAAATTTGCCGAAATCGAGATTTTCAAAGGGGAATATTCAGAGGGGGTATTTTTTAATGCAAATTAAGATTCTACGACAAAAAATAAGAAAATTATGTTAAATGATTTTTTTTTTTGTTTTCTTAGTATTTTTCTTCAAAATTAATAACAATAAAACAAAAATGCTCAATATTTTCCTTTGGTAAACTAAAATTAATGATAATCATTTTTATAAATTAATTTGATTTTCATGTTATCATATTTTTTATCTCAGTTTTGGGTTCCTACAAAGTTTAAACAAAAAAAAAAAAAAAAAAAAAAAAAACCAAAAAAAAAAATTTACTTTACAAAAGTTTCTTATTTTTTGATGTAGAATTCGAATTTGCATTAAAAAGTACCCCTTTCCATTTGAAAATCTCGAGTTCGGCCAATTTCGGCAATTTTTGATCTTAAAAAACCGATTAGCGGTCCTTTCCGAAAGTTGAAAATATTACCAATCGATAGAACACCCTCGATTTAGTTAACAAATTTTTTTCTTAATCTAAACGGCTCCTTCCCCTCTTAAAAAGCTGATACGCATGCTATGGAACACCCGGTATATTATTTATAAATAAATGTTAATGTGCTGTCTTTAGTCCATGTTTGCGATATTATTCTGGACATTAACAATTAAACCACTAATGTAAAATTGAGCATCTTCGGATATGAAGTTGGAAAGATCATTAAATAAACAAACAAACTATGAAAAGCAATTGGGCCAAAATTGATCCTTATGATACACCACATAATACTAGTAGACAATTTAGCACACATACATTTGGACAAATAACTATATAAAAAAAATAATTATATATTTTTTTATAACTATATATAAAAAAAAATTTTGTTTGTTAATTCAAAATATAATAATAATATTTATAGATACAATGGTGACATAAAACGTCTATATACGTCACAATATCAATTAATAAATCGAACTTGTTCTCTTTATTAAAAGTAAAATGATGTAAAAAAAGGTTTTACAAAATTTAGATTTATATAAATTTATTTTTCAAAAAAAAAATACATTTTACAATGAAATTTTGGTCGATCTTTATAACTCACAGATGTTCTATTGACATCTTCTAATAAGTTATAAAATCAATCAAAACGAAAATAGGAGTTGTATAGGTAGTCTAACACTAAAAATATCTACTGATGAGTTCTAATAGTGTTATGATGAACGAAACAATTTCCTAAACATATTTTGTTTGTTAACTATATAAATTAATTTAATGGTAAAATTTAATGAAAGTTTGAATTTACTACATAGAAGATTATAATGTCACAACACAATAGAAGACTTTGGGTGGGTGAAATCTAGCAGCAAAAACAAAATATCTATAAAAGTGTCAACCATGATATATAAAACATAACCAAAATGATTTGATAACAAACGCAACCATAAAGAAACTGACAGTTGAACGGGAGATAGAAGAAATTCTGCATTCGATCATTGATTATAATTGTGATTGGTTCATTTTGCATTTTTCCTAATTAATAAGAAATATATTTTAACTAATAAAAGAATGTAAAATAAAGAAGTATTACTTTTATGTTTAATAATTGTTTTTCAATCATTTTACAATTCAGAAGTGGGATAAATAAATCCAAGCAAAAGCGAAAATCATAACTAAAAGGTTGAGGTTATGAAAAATTGAAGCACATGGTGGTAGTATTAAAGTGTACGTATAATTGGGAATTGCTAAACGAGATAACCTAAATTTATCGAGAACGTAAAAGACAGAAATATTATTGATACCTTAAAAAAAATGGAACGTGAGGAATTAAATAAACGAACGGTTAAAGAATTAAAAAATCTACTAAAAAATTTAAAGTTATCACAAAATGGAAATAAGTCATCATTAATTAATCGGTTATTAAATATTGATGATAATAATAGTAGAAATGAATCAGTTACGTCAATAAGAAGTGAAGCACGAACGATCGTAGAGAATGTTGGAAGTGATTCGGCACGTAATGTCACCTTCAACTCACCAGTAATAAATACATCAACGCCTGTAATGAATTGGAACGGACAAGGAAATTTTTTAACCTTCGGACCAAGAGAATTAATGGAAATTCTCCCTGAGTTCAATCCGGAGGATAAAAAAAGTTTAACGGCAGAAGAATGGTTAAAGCGAGTAGAAAAACTTAAAACATTTTATAGTTGGGAAGATCCATTAGTCCTAATTTCAATTGGACCAAAGTTCAAAGGATTAGCTAGAGCGTGGTATGATCGTACAGATGATTTTTGTACATCATGGAGTGATTTTGTAAAGCAGTTTAAAGATAAATATATGCCAATTGTAAACGATGCCGACATACATATGGGTATGCTAGGAAGAAAACGTAAAAATGACGAAACGCTAATGGAATATGTCGCGGAGATGTCACGACTCGGAAATAAGGGTAATTTAAAGGAGAATGCCATTGTTAAATATTTTATTTTAGGCATGCGTGATGAGCAATTATATGCAGCTTTTCAAGGACAACGTATTGACACGATAGCAGAATTGCGTGATAGAATCTCTTGGTGTGAAAGTTTTAGAACCACAAATATAAGGGAAGTAAAACAAAAACAGAATACATTTCAGCAAAAGCCGACTTTCAAATCGATTACATCTGAAAATGCCAACAACGAACAAAGAACACTGAAGGAAGAAAAATTTAAAACGTCAACGCAGTGTTTTAATTGTTACCAGTCAGGTCATTTCGCCAGAAATTGTCCTGCACCACAACGTCGATCTCGTTGCACCAAATGTAATCGAGTGCATAAACGAGGTGAACCCAGTGAATGTCCAGATGTTTCACGAGTAGGAGTTATCGAATATTCAAAATCAACACCCTATCATAAGATTGTAATGGTTAATAATAACGAAATGGTAGGACAAATAGATTGTGGCAGTCCTCTTACGCTGATTGCAAAAGAATATGCTGATAAATGTTTAACTGATCGAAAAAACTGTAAAGTCAACTTCGCTGGATTCCTAGGAGGAGAATATTGCTCAACTGAAAAGTCAAATGTCGAACTAATCATCAATAACGTAAAATTAAGAATAGATGTCTATGTAGTAAACAGTAAATATATGCCCGTACCATTGTTAATAGGACGCGATGTGCTAGATCGCCCAGATGTAAAATTCTATAAAGAGAACGGAGAAATAATTATAGAAAATAAATGTTCTGAAAAAGAAGTTAACTGTGAAGTCAAACGTGTAGTGAAAGAGGATGAAATAAATCAAGGAACGTCGAACGCAAAAAAACGAGAATCGTTAATCAAACTATTAAACAATTTTAATGAATTGTTCCCTAAAAATATGAAACAACTAGGATTAACTAAAGAAATCGAGATGAGTATCCAATTAACTGATCAGAGACCAGTACAACAAAAACCATTCCGAGTGCCATATGCAAAAAAAGAAATTATCGATGATAAGGTAAACGAATTAATGGAGAACAACATAGTAACCCATTCAACTTCAAATTATTCGAGTCCTGTATTATTAGTAAAGAAAAAAAATGGAGAAGAACGTCTATGTATCGACTATCGACAATTAAATTTAAAAATTGAAAAAGAAATTTGCCCCACACCAAATATCGAGGAAGAATTACAAGTGGCCAGTTCTTATAACTATTTCACCAGTCTTGACTTAAATAGTGGGTATTACCAAATACCAATAGAAGAAGAATCTCGTAAGTACACAGCCTTTATAACATCAAAGGGTTTGTTTGAATTTAAACGAATGCCGTTTGGGCTCAAAAATGCCCCAACTGTCTTTCAAACACTTATGTATAAATTAAAAAAGGAAATAGATATAGATATCCAAATTTATATGGATGATATTTTAATCGGAAGTACAACAGTGGAAGAAGGGTTACAAAAATTAAAAATAGTATTAAATAAAATTAGAGAATTTAAATTAACATTAAATTTAACGAAATGCAGTTTCTTACAACAAACAATAGAGTACTTGGGTCATCATATTTCACCTAGCGGAATATCACCTGGCTCGATAAAAGTAAAAGCAGTACAAGAATTTAAACAACCAACGAATGTCAAAGAAGTACGTCAATTTCTAGGACTATGCAGTTATTTTAGAAAATTTGTACAAAATTTTGCTAAAATTTCAAAACCAATTAACGAATTATTAAAAAAAGATAGCCAGTTTATTTGGTCTCAACAACAAGAGATAGCTTTCAATACGTTGAAACAAATTCTGTGTAGTAAACCATTATTAACCTCATATGATGTAAGAATGATTCATGAAGTTCACACCGATGCAAGTTCAGACGGTCTTGCTGGAATTTTATTACAACAAGACGGGAAATACTTAAAACCAGTCGCATACTTTAGTCAAACAACAAGCGAATGTGAAAATAAATTTCATAGCTACGAACTGGAGGCTCTAGCGATAGTTGAATCGTTGGAGCGTTTTAAATACTATTTATTAGGAAAACGTTTTACTGTAGTCACCGATTGCGCATCTTTGAGAACAACTATGTCAAAAAAAGAATTAATCCCAAGGATTGCACGGTGGTGGCTAAGACTTCAGGAGTTTGATTTCAATTTGGAGCATCGTAGTGGCAGCCGCATGATTCATGTTGATGCCTTGAGCCGTGCACCTAACGAAAAAGTGGTTAATGAACCTGAAACCGCTTCTCTGAAAATAATGGGAGTCGAAGTTACCCGACTCGACTAGCTGTTAACTATGCAAATACAAGATCCTGATTTGAAAACTATAATTGACAATCTACGTTCAGATAAAGTAGATAAACATCTTGCTAACGAGTATTGTATTGACAATGAACGTTTATTTAAAAAAATCAATCAAAATAAAAGGTGGGTGGTGCCAAAAATGGTACGTTGGAGAATAGTTCGTGAATGTCATGATCTCGTCGGACACCTTGCTTTAGAAAAAACACTTGAACGTATTCAACGATGGTATTGGTTTCCACGCATGAGGAATTATGTGTCAAAATACTTAAGGGCTTGCGTCGAATGCTGTTATAATAAGAAGCCGGGTGGAAAAACGGAAGGGGAGATGCATTTCGATGAAATTGAACCAATACCTTTTCATACTATACACTTGGATCACTTGGGACCGTTCCCTAAAAGTAGTAAGGGGAATATGCACGTGTTGGGAATTTCAGACCCATTTAGTAAATTTGTAATATTGCGAGCTGTTAAGTCTACAAATACGGCTTCAGTATTAAAGGTGTTAGACGAAGTAACAGAATATTTCGGTACACCAGCACGGATCATCACTGACCGAGGAACGGCATTCACTGCAAAATCGTTTGAAACATATTGTAAAGAGCATTCCATGAAACATATTAAGACCGCCATACGAACACCTAGGGCCAATGGCCAAATTGAACGAGTCAACCGAACGATCTCGACAGCTATAGCTTCTTCAACAATTAATGAACGTAAATGGGATCAAGAACTACGAAATATCCAATGGTCTCTGAATTCTATGATATCTTCCACAACAGGTCGTACCCCACAGGAAATAATATTCGATTTTAAACCCCGCGACATCTTGAAAAATAAAATTAAATTGGCGTTACATGATGAAATAACCGACGAAGATCGTCAACCATTAGTAGTTGTCAGGCAGCAGGCCGCTGAAAAGATCATGGCCGCACGACAAATGTGGAAAGAACGATTTGATAAGAAACATAGGCAACCAACAAAATACGAAGTGGACGATTTAATAGTAGTGGAGAATGAACCAAATAGTACGGGACAGCCACGGAAAATACAACCGAAGTTTAAAGGACCATATGTAATAACAAAGGTTCTGGAAAATGATCGTTATTTAGTTGAAGATATTCCCGGAGCTCCAAGGAAAATACGTCGATATGCTGGAGTTTATTCTCCAGACAAAATCAAGAGGTGGTGCATCCCGGAACCAGACGATGAAATCGAGGACGATTCCAATTTTCAGGATGGCCGAGTTGTCAACCATGATATATAAAACATAACCAAAATGATTTGATAACAAACGCAACCATAAAGAAACTGACAGTTGAACGGGAGATAGAAGAAATTCTGCATTCGATCATTGATTATAATTGTGATTGGTTCATTTTGCATTTTTCCTAATTAATAAGAAATATATTTTAACTAATAAAAGAATGTAAAATAAAGAAGTATTACTTTTATGTTTAATAATTGTTTTTCAATCATTTTACAAAAGATTTATTTATTTCACAATAAATTTTATCACTTATATTTCCAAAAGTGTAGAATATAATAGATGAAATACTGTATTGCCTCCCCAAAACGAGATTGAAATTTAAATAAGAGACCATTAAGATTTTTGTCAAATAAATGAAAAAAACATTTAAAGTAAATAACATTTTTTCACAATAAATCAAACTAAAAAAATATTTATTTAAAAATAAAATTTAATTCATTTACAAAATCAAAGTAAAGAAATTACAAATATTATCATAAATGCAGTTTGTTAATATCAAAACATGAAATATAAAAGTCACTCTATTAGTATTTTACAAGTTTTTTTGTATATTTACAGTGTTTGTCTTTGATGTGCTTAAAAATTTTAGTAAGTACAAAACTCAATACATGTCTGGTTCAATGTAATTGACAAGTCTGCTTATCGATTACAAAACATGTCTGGTTGGATGTACAAAACTCAATACATGTCTGTTGACCGCCTTCAGCTTGTGAAATCTTAAAAACTATGTCCATTTACGTAAGGGTACACTTTTGACTTTCCTGCACTAGAAAATAATATAATTGCGACGTTTGCAGATGATACAGCGGTTCTGGCTGTTGGAGAAAATAATAAAAAATCTACAAAAAAGCTGCAGAGAGCTATAACAAAAATCCAAGATTATACAAAAAAATGAAGGCTAAAATTAAATGAAGCAAAGTCAGTACATGTGAATTTCACAAATAAAAAAATTTACCATAAACCAGTATATTTAAATGGTCAAGAAATACCCCATTCAAATACTGCCAAATATCTTGGTATGACGTTTGATGGAAACTAGGCTGGAAAGCTCACATCAAAAACAAGAAAGAAGAATTACAAATCCGCTATAGAAAAATGTACTGGCTCATAGATAAGAATTCTACCTTAACAATACAAAACAAACTTCTGCTCTATAAACAAATACTGAAACCAGTATGGTCATATGGCATCCAGCTATGGGGATACAGCAAAAAAAGTAATAGAGACATTATTCAGAGGTTCCAGAATGAGTTCCTAAAAAACATTGTGAACACGCCCTGGTTCATCAGAAATTATAATCTACATAGAGATTTGCAAATAGAATCTATCGATAAAGAAATACAGAAATTTGCAAGAAGTCACGAAAAAAGGCTTCAGCACCATGTAAATGTCGGCGTAGTTCAGCTCCTGGACAATAGAAATATAGCCAGATGACTTAAAAGAGTAAAACCTTTTGAGTTAGTGCAGCAATAATCACCCACATTTTTGGGGACTCGTCGCGTAAGTGATCGGGGGTATCGTAAAATTAAATCTTTCGAAACCGCTACCACGTTTAGAAAGATTTGTTTTTACGGGATTTGTGAAGAATTTCGTTATGTTGACTACAAACGAAATAAGGGTTTTCACAAGTCTTCCATAATTACAAATTTGTTTGGAGAGCTGGTTGGTTTTTCGTCGCTATGGATAAATACGTCAAAGGAAAAATTAGATAGACATCGCTGTATGTAGCCTACGTTGAAAAATAAAATAAAGCCAAGAAAAAAATTATGCTCATTAGTCCTTGATCGCAATATAGGAAGGGTGTGGCTTAGTGAGTAAGAATCCTACACACAATGTCAAGCTACGAGGCTTATTGTGCCTTTTAAAGATTCTCGGCAGCCTGCGTATAAACAAAAAAAAAATGTACGTAAGGAGCAATCTGTTGCTAACAACTGATTAACACCGTACGCGCATATGCTTTCATTTTAGAAAATTTTCAACTATCCGCAATTATCTCTTATATGTTTCTTCCTTTACAGATTTTGGCATTGTCCATTAACAAAAAATTTATTAAATTTATTAAATTTGTATGAAATTTAATTTTTTAGTTTCATTTACTTTAAAAAATGTTTCATTTATTTTAAAAATAGTTTTATCTAACTAAAAAAAGATTTCATTTATTCGAAAAATCCTATATTAAAAATTAGATAGACACGAAAGAATGCTGATAGGTCTCTAGAACCAACTGGTGGGATAATCATAATAATCGTATATTTAAATGAAATTTTAAACAAAATTAACTCAATAAATTTTACGTTTAAGTTCATATGACAAAAATGTGAGTTTTATTGACTGAATACCTCCAACAATATCAACATTTTTTATTAAATATAGTATTTTTCTTCTTTATACTAATTCGGACACAATTTAGATAAATTTTTTTTAAGTTAAACAAACAAACTTATTTGAAATATCACAGTTTATACACATAGCTAGCTATGTTTTGTTTTCAAATGACAAAAATCTAATGACGACAACATCATCTTATCGGTACTTTACAACAAAATATCTTTTAATTCATCATAAAAATATAAAAATGGCGAATATTCATAAAAAAAAAAAAATTATTACTATGTATTTAAAAAAAAAGAAAATCGAAAGTTTAAATTATATTTTTAGTCGTTTACAGAACGTGAAATGTGAGAGAACGATCTATTCTACTTAAGTTAGAATAAAATTGTTTTTTTTTTTTTATTGCTGTTATTGTTGTTAATAAATATTTTGATTTTTTATGAGACGCGTGAGTTTCATTTTGTTCTAATTTAAGTAATTTATGTACTAATGTGCTTGTGCTCATAGTACTAAAAAATATATTTATATATATTCCACCTTAATTCAGTATTATAAAAAAAATTAGTGAAAATCAAGTGAAAAAATTATAATTTAATTATTATTTAATTATGGATCAAACCGCAATAGAAACAAAATGGGTTAAAGAATTTTTAATACCTGAACTGATTGAGAACGGCTCATTAAAAGGAAAACCAAATAAAGAAGATTTTTTATTAAATGAAATATCATTGAAATTTATTGGAACAGCAGAAGCTTTTATGCTAACAACATGCTTTAGAATCCATATGATTTATAATTGTAAAAATGAGAGTTTTACTGAAAATATGGTTGTAAAAGTAAGTAAAATATATAATTACGTAGTTGTGAATGTGTTTGTTTTTGTTTACTTTATTATTGATAACAGAATAATATTATGTGATAACAGTAATTTCGATAATTTTTATATAGTGTATGATATGTAATATTTGTAGGGCGGAACACTTTTAAATAATTAAAATATATTAACCGAACTATGTTGCCTCTATCACTATTGGTACAAATTAATTCTAATTAATTTTAATTAATTCTAATAAATTGTACATACTATAATAAATAAAAATAAAATTTTAATAAATTTAAATAAAAAAGTAATTTATTAAAAATATTAAAATATTTAGGTCACGAACGTAAAAATATGTATATATATATATATATATATATATATATTTATTACTTAAAGTCATTTTAATATTACACAATTAGTTAAAAACTACAAATCATTTAGAATTAAAATTTATATGTTAAATAATTAAAGAAATCAAATGATCATAGTAATTTTAAAATGATTAGATAAAAGCTTTTTTAAATTCGAATTTAAATTGTTTTTTGAATTACAAAAACAAATTTATAATAGTTATCTATAATAGGTTATGCAATCAAGTAATAAAAATTAATTAAAAAAAATAATAAAATTAACTATAGTATAAAAATATAAGTAAGTTACGATGATGCAGTTAATTTTAAATTGTTTAAGACAACTAAAACAATAGTTTTGAAATCAATGTGAAATAACATGGATATTTGTTATCTAATAATGAATATTAAAAATGTTTTAATGAATTAATGTATATTATAATTTTATATAACAACAATATGACATCCGACCAATAAAAATGTTTCTATATATTCTTACATTCCATAAAAATTTTCCTACAATTTTAAATTTTATGTTCGATCTGTATTAAATTTTATGTACGAAAAATATTTTTAATTTGAATTTCTTACCAATTTACAATATTTTGATTTATTCTAATTAACACAAAATGAAGCTTGATTTTACAACCATCAAAATGACGACGTAATGGTTTAACAATGAATCGTTCATTTCTAGTGACTACATTTATTTTGATTCTGAGCCATTAAAAAATATAAAATTACGGTTATTATTAAATATTTAAATTTCCAAATTGTAAAGTATAATATAAAAAAGTAAAAAATTTGAAATTTCATCACTTTTTTTTTCTTATACTCATGTTCTTCATGCTATAAGTATAGTCAAATACCATTTTTAGTGTAAATCATTTTTTTTTTTTTTGGGTGACAATTAATGTGTACTTATATTGAAATTGATCGATCTTATTATAGATTAATGTACATTTAATAATTTATTATTATTAAAAGCAAAATCAAATTGAAAATCTGAAATCGTCTGTTCCAGTGATTTTCCAAACAAAATTGAAACAAATTCCAATCGCATACATTTGATTCAATATAGAAATAATTTCAATATTTCATAAGCAAATCTAACAATAATTGTAAAACATTTAAATTCTAAAAATATCTAACAATTATAATAGTTAGTTGTTATCACTAATAAAGGAATAATATGTTATTTCTGAATTATCGATATTTGCCATTAAATATATAAATTATTTGTTAAAGGAAACCCGACATTAAATAAAATATAATCTAAATATAGATTTTCCTAACCCACATACCAGTTTTTTTTATTAAATATAATAAGCTATATATTACATATATAAATACATATATATACATTATTTTCTGGTTATAATTTTCCAATTACAATCGCAAAAAAAAATAATTAAACGAGTTATATAATACCAAAACTATTTGTGTTATTAGTATATTGTGTAATGACTATGAATTTTAAATCTAATCAGTTCATGATCAAGTCAATGATCGCTTTGGTGGGGTAATTCCTACTTCAACATTTGATTAAAATTTAATGAAAAAATATTTCTACTATCTAAAATATTTTTCTGTTGAATGTTTTAGAGTTAATTACATCACATATAATTAAATTTTATTCACTTTTAAACTTGTATTAACTGTAGAATAAATTAATTGTAGCTTGTATTAATTGCTTGTTAATTGTAGAACTAGTGAATATTAGATCAGTTTCTTTATTCATACATTGTTACTACTTATAATGAATTTTTTTTTTTATTGTATTCAATATTTTGAGTTAACTAATATACTCAAATTTCAATCTGTTCCCAACTAATATACAAGAGGTGAGTGAGGTGATTAATACGTTAAAAGCATCTGCTGCAGCAGGATATGACGGAATTTCCACAAAATTTGTGAAAGTATTCACCAAAGAATTGAGTCCTATTCTGACGAAATTCATTAATCAATCATTTATGACAAATAATTTTCCGAGTTGCTTAAAAAAAGCAATAATTACTCCTATCTTTAAAACTGAAGATAAAACTAACCCATCCAGTTATAGACCTATTTCAGTGCTCCCAGCATTTTCAAAAGTTTTTGAAACCATTACTAAGAAAAGACTAATCTGTTTTTTCAACTCTAATCCGATTCTACATCCGGATCAATGTGGATGGAATTCTTGGTCCTGATCTGTTTAAATTATATATCGATGACTTAGCACGTCTTCCATTAATTGACAGCATTCAACTCTATGCAGACGATGCTGTCATTAAGTTCTCGAATGATAATGAAGATGAATTCTTTGATACAATTAAAAATGATCTTGAGATGATAAATGAATGGTTATTCCACCATAAATTACTTATGAATATTGATAAAACGAAAATACTGCTTTTCAACAACAAAAATTTTCAAGTGAATTCTTTCACTCATAACAATTTTAGTTTTGAAATATTTCAAAAATATAATTATCTTGGTCTTTTGTTGGATAGTAGGATGAGATGGAATGAGCATATAAACCAGGTTATAAAAAAAATATCACCTTATATATTCTTATTGAAGAGGTTAAGAAAGTTTCTAAATAATAAGGGGCTTTTCAGTATCTACTCTTCTTATATTTTATCCCAAGTTACCTACGTTAATCCAATCTGGAACGGTGCTGCTCAGAAATATCTTATCAGAATTGAAACCATGTTAAACAAAGCTATCAAAATCATTCATAATTATAGTATATTACATCCTACCCATTTGCTGTATAATAATACATATATAAGCTTTCAAAATATCTGTAAACGAGAGTTGTACATAGTTGCTTTTAAAATTATTAATAATAAAATTAAACATAATTTCATTTTAAACAGAAACATGGATATTATTCATAGCCATAATACTCGTAATAAAGCTAACTTCTATTTGCACATATTCAGAACAAACAACCAAAAGAATAATTGTGTTTATAATTGCCTAAAATTTTTTAATGAATTACCGATTGATATTAAAGATACAGAAAATATTTGTGTTTAAAAAAAAAATTTTGGAATTCTTATTTAAATAACTATACACTTTTTTATTATAATTTTTATTTTCACTTTATTTCTATTGTATATTTTAATTTAATTTTTGATTTTGATTTATTTTATATTTTGTTTTATATAATATATTATATGTTTTATTTTTTTTTATTTTACTATACGTCCTCATAGAAAACAAACTTTTTTTGATTAACTTAGTTAAGTTTAACTGATAAGACCATACAGCTTATGCTAAGGCCTATATCCTTCACATTTTCACCTATTTGGTTTCATATACTTATGTTAATGAGGTCAATATTTATTTTTTTATAAATCTGATTGTAAAATTAATGTTATGTTATAAGGTAAATAAATATGAATTCAATAAAGAAAAAAAAAAAAAAAACTTATCATACTTCAATTAACTGTAAATCAAGTTTATTCAAATATAGACCTATTTTTTTTTTGGCTTCCTAAAATGCATAATATTTTTTAACAACAATTAATAATTGCTACTTTTCTTCGAAGTTTAAATTTTGTATAAATGTCTTTCCAATTACTTTAGCAATTTAGCCCACCATTATTAGGCTACTAAATCTACTAATACTCCCCATACCAAAGACAAAAAAAGAATAAAAATAAAAGTAAAAACAACGAATGAAATTAATTACAAACTAGTATCGTATTACTAACTCATTCTTCTTTTCAAAATGGTACTACATCAGGTATGGTATACAAAGCACTTTATCCAATAACTACTTTCCATATCTAACTACTACCTTTCGTATTATACATTAAGCTTTTTATTGTGATAAATTCATTGTTACAGCATCAAAACTACTTAAACAAAATCGTGCAAATATTCAACTGCCATACATTTTTCCATAAAGAACTTTGCGGTGAATTCTAAAACGCTCACTTTAAATTTGCTCATATACTTTTTTCTATTTTATCTATAGTTTTGATTCCTTGTATGTTACGTGCAATTGGTTCAATTCGTGGTTACACGTTATTCTTCAGCCTATGTACTGTATATAAAAAATGTGAACTTAATGAATAGAAAATGCATTGTACAAAAACTAATATTAAAAAAGCACTGCATAATTTACAGTTAATTGTAAATACCCCTTGAATATTTTTTCTCTCTATCAAATGAACTAAATTTTCATTTACCATCAAAATATAAGTAAAAGACTCCTATTTGAAGTCTGATTAGTTTCACAAATCGTATAACGATTCAAAATAAATACATATGTGAGTTATAAGAACTAAACAAAATTCTCACATGGTAAATCTTCTTTGTATAAAATAAATTCAATAGCTTAGACGGAATCTATTATACGTCGATACAAGTATTTAATAAATTGCACATAGACCTAAAAATATCTAATATAGCATTAATAAAGTCAAAAATAAAAAATATATTTTTAGAATTAATAAAATAAAAGTGTATCGTTCCAATTTTAGTATATATTCTGCCGAAGCAAGAAAAGGTAAAAGGTCCTATAGTTGGTCTGCAGATTAATCTGTAGGTCCACTGTTAAATAAATAAATAAATAAATAAAATAAAACTAAACACATATTTGAAATTGCGAGAATAAACGGATATCCGGAAAAAACCATCACGGCCTTACTTAGTAAACGGAAAAGAAGTTTACAACGGAATTCCCTCACTATCCTACTCACTGGTCAACAACCCATAAGAAGAGTAGCATTGGAGTTTAGCAAGATTTCTCTAAAATCTTCAGAGAATAAAGAATAAAGTTTCAGCAGAACTAACCAACTCAAATCTGTTCTAGGTTCAACTAAAGACCCAATTGAACAAATGCAAACACGACTCAATGAACACCTGAAAGAAGCAGAACTGGCTAAAAAGAAGAACTCAACAGAGTACCGATCCAATGTAGCAGAACACAACATGCAGGAGAATCATAGCATTTCGAAAGAAGACATTGTAATGGTAAATTACATTAGAGATTCTAGGAAACTAGATTCAGCTGAAAGCATCGAAATCTACAAAACTAAAAATGACTCACTCCTAAATAAAAACCCAGGCAACGGATATTCTTCTTTATTTAAATTTTTAGTGAAATACAATAAAACGAATAACACCACCCCTACCTGTCACACTAACGTCGGAAAAACTATTTCAAATACCAACAATAAAATAAATAAAAATATTTTTATTCAACCCCCTACCTGTGCTATTTCATTGAATAAAAAACAACCATGCAGCTGCGAGAAACATCAAATTGTTACCTGTACGAATAAAATAAATAAGACAATTTTAGATTTCTTTCCTCAGTCGAGTACAAAACACTGAAGAAGTCTGCAAGTAGTAGACGAAATACGCATATCTGTATGATAAGCATTTCAGTAAAATTAAAAGGAAAATATTCGACTATTTTCACTGTTATTAAAAAATAAATAAAAGTGCCCTCGATGGCCGAGTGGTAAAGCACTCGAGTGTAGTAATGTAACGACCAAAGGAGCACACGTTCAAACCCCGTGAGAAGTGAAAAAATGGTGAAAATTATTGAAAATGTAATTTTCTACCACATCGGTTCAAATATAATTTAATAATTAATAAAGTTATAATATAACTAATAAAAAAAAATATTATCTATAATTATAATTGACAAGCATTTAAGGTCCTGCGCAGTAGACACCTTTTTATTTTATTTTGATTCTCCTACTCCTTAATGAACTTCTAATTTATGTAATATATAAGATTGTATATAAAACAAAAATGCGCACACAGTTGAAAATTTTGTACTCATATGATTTTATTATTCAGCAAATACATTGTACATAAGTGAGATCTTATGAAAATAATAAACAAAAGCAAACAAATCAGTTATTATATTTTACATTATGTACTTGCAAATGAATCTATGTACATATGCCAAAAAAAAAAACAAAGAAGCAAATTCATCTCAAATAAAAAATATAAAAACAACAAAAAAACAAATCACTTGAATTCTTCCTTTTTATCTTTTTAAGTAACTGTCTCTAAATTTTGGATATTTGTAGTAATAATATAGTTTTTATTAAAATTATGTATTATGTAGGTATATATTTACATACCTCTTTAATGACAAAATTTCTTATTTTTAGTAATTTTATCCAATAAATGCCACTTACTATAGGGAATATATCGGAAACGAAGCAGTATATGAGGGACGTGTATTTATGTGTCCTAAATAAAACTTACTAACCACAAAACTTTTTATTAAACACGAGTGGTTTCTGCTATATCGTGCGAAGTCTATGTCAATTCGTAAATTACTGTTTTTTTAAAAACTTTAAATTTGACTTCAACTTGAAATATAATTACTCAACAGGGGCCCCTAGTAAATATATAATATACTAAAATATATACCAAATAATTAATATAATGTAATAAAAAAAAAAAATAAGGCCCACATTTCGAAAGAGAAAAGGACCTATAAAGTTGGCCTACAGATTTATTTGTAGGATCAACTGTTAAAATCAATAATAAATAAATAAACAAACAATAAATTGCTACCAACAATAATGCAACTGATATTTTGATAATCTATAGTCTACCATAAATCTTAACTACTTTTATAAAATGTAAGTGTAGAATTTTAAGTAGGATTTTTGTTATTTTTGTTTTATATCTGTAGCACAGTTGTATACTTAATACTTTGAATTTTTATTTACATTTAAAATTAACTGATATATTATTACTTTAACAATTTGAATTTAGTTTGTTATTGAAAATATTTTACAATATACTCTGTATGCGCTTCAAGCTTTAGAGAGAATTAGAATAAATGAAAAATAAAATAAAATTTGAGAAAGTTTGATAAAAATTTGTACTGAATATTTCATTATGAATATTGATTTATTTTAAACAAAAACTTCATACGTAATAATTTATTTAAAAAAACAAATTAAATTTAAATCAGGGGTGATGTTGCAACAATTCTATAAATTAAAATTTTGATATGTTAAAATAACTTTTACATAAATTTAAAATTGAAATTCCTAATTGAAAATTAAAAAATTTTTAAAAAATATTTGATTTCGCCACGTTTCCTTTGAAATATCATTGGTTTAAAAGAATATTAATAAAAAACGGTTGTGAAATTGTTCAAATATTTGTACCGTACTTTTTTTAATTTATTCTTAAATACAATTTAAATTAAATACAGATTAAATACAATGATTTCTCACTTTTTAGTATATTTTACACAAATTTTTAACTAAAAATCACTCTTACAATACTATACGTGAATTAATATTACAAAATTCGATATAAGTTATTTATCAATTTTAAAAAAAAAAAAAATTAAAACTAAAATTGTAAAAGTAAATAATATAAAACAAAATACTATGAGAAATGCCCGATCTAGAAGAGCCATCACCTGCAATATATTTTTCTCAATCATTAGTAAATTGTTTAAACACGTGTTGAAAATTAAAATTAATAAATTTAAGTTCTAAAATTATAAACAAATGTTCCACTCGAATGAATTCATTAATATATATTTAGAAAAAATAAATTCATATCTTTGTGATATCTGAGGATAACTCAACACCACTTCCCATTTAAAAGAACAAAATATAAATTGTAAATTTTATTAACACGATATTTATTTAACATGTCCATTCAAATCAAATTAAGACAACATTTTCAAATATGCTATCTATACTATTCTTAAAAAATTCTAAATATTGTAAACAACATTAAAAAATAAATAAAAACAAAAGAAAAAATAAATATTCAATAATAAAAAAGAGAGCAACAGCCACCACTAAATTAAATATTTATTTAAGTAGATTTAAAAAAAAAAACAAAAAACAACAATATCGAAGCATGTGACCAATTTAGATTTCCAGCATTATGAATGAATTTGTCTTTGAAAAAAAAAATTTTGTTATCGCTTTTCTTTTCTTTTTTCTATTTTTATTCTTTTGGCTAACAATTTTATTTAATGCTGTGTCATGATTATAGACATAATTCGATTAAATAATAAAGTTCGGTTTTGTTACGTTTTTGTTTTTTTTTTTTTTCATTATAAACTAAAAAGTTTGTTTTTAATTTTTTATTATTTTTTATTTTTGTTTTATTTTTGTTTTTTATTTGATTTTACTATATTTTATACAATAAATGGACAAAATTGTTAATCATCACTCAAAATAAAATCGAAAATTCAAAATTCAAAAATTAATATTTTCAGACTAGCTACTATCTATTATGGAAAGCTTTTAATAGTGATAATGATAATAAAAAAAAAATAAAAAGCTTTTAAAATAAATTGACCAAACAATTACACTAAACAATTGAATAAAAGTAAGCTGTTATGTTATATGTTATGTTAAATCGTGAAAAGAAAGAAAAATTTTAATTTAATCCCAATGTTAGGCAATAAAACTAGAATTACAGAGTTAAATTACTTTTTTGAGAATATTATTGTAGAATTTATTTATTTATTAATTATTAATTATTTATTATGTTTATATATTATAGAATTGTTTAAGTTCGATAAATGAGTCCTCAGTAGATAATTTATATGATCAGTGGATTGTAAGGTGAGATCCAGTTCATAGTAGAGTATCGAAAAAATAATTCAGAAATTATCTGAAAATAAAATGAAATCAAATCAATTAAATACATTTTAGAGGAACGTTAATTTTATGTAATATAGCTATACTAGTGAATCCCCTGTACAATTGCACAGAAGTAGTTCTTTCAGACACAATTTTATATAAAATAAAATATTTGTTTTGGTATAATTGTAGTTGTTTTCTGAATCGCTTCATTCTTGAATATTTATACTTTATAATGAAATCAAAGTATAATACATATTCTTTATAACGAAATTAATATTAATTTCAATATAACTTAAGGCAATAAAATCCCATTACTCTCAACGTAGTAGAGTGTTTTCGCATAAAACATCAAAGTGGGTCTTAGGATTTATATTGTAGAATATATTCTGAAACGTATTTAAACAATTAATTCATCAGATTAGGTTGTTTATATTATTAAAACAATATTCGTCATTAAAGAGAGCCATTAATTTAAGCGGACTAAGATAGTGTACTGCTGTACCAAAAATTAGAAAAAAAATTTATAAGAAGTAGACAATGTTATTGTCTATGCCAACTTGTAGATATTATTGTAAATACGAATCCCTTGAAGCAGTTCGGAATACAATTAGCTATGTCTGAAAATTATAAAAATAAATAATATAATCATTTTAATATTCTTGTATTTTATTTATCGCATTTTTTTTTATTTTTTATTTAGTGTGCATATTTTTTGCACTTTTTGCAAATATGTACCACAGAGCATTAACAATTCATTTTTAAATATTTGACAACCCCATGATTCAATGCCGTAAAATATACAATATTGTATATGATTTATTACTTCTATTTTTATTTTTGGTTTATTGGTATTTAATTTTAAAGGTGGATTCCCTCTTAATGGACGAACGTCCAGACAAAATTTTTAACCAATCAAAAAATTGTATTTTACCAACATATACACAAAAAATCCTATCCGTTCAATTTTTTTCATCCAATTTCTTAGTTAAAATATTTTTAACTTTTGGCTGAAGAATGAAGTAAAAGAAAAGGATAGATATATAATTATTTGATAAATATTAATTGTTATCTCGATTTATAAATGAACGCATTCACATGTAGAATTTCAAATGTTTTTTAAGAAAAAGATATGAAGTTTATTTTTTTTGTTTTTTAGTGTAAGTTTATTTTGTTTCTAACATTATTTTGTTGCTATACTTTATTTTTTTCTAATATTACAATGTTATTATCCATTATTACTCTTAACAAAATTTTACATTTATTGAATAAAAATAATATCAACGCATGTAAACATATTTTCAAACGTCAACCTTTTTTGACTACATAACAAATGTCAGTCCTCCGCGCATTGAGAGGAAATCATAAAATTTTCTTTAATGGTATTTGTGTTTCATTTATAGTGTAAAATAAAATTGTCCGGAGGTTCGTCCATGAAGAGGAAATCCACCATAAATGTTCCAGTATTCGCTACCGTTTTGTATACTTTTTATTTTTGGTTTGTGGAATGTGTAACTATTTTAAATGTTACCTGTTTTAAGTATTCACCACAGTTTTGCATTTTTGTATTTTTGGCTTAAGAACTTACTAAAATTTTAATATTTTTTGTGGAGTAATTTACTATTCAACTATTGTTGCTTTTTTACTCTCGACGTCGTGGATCTTGTGTGATGGAAAGAATTTATTTCCGCCCTATGCCCCATGGATGGCGTTGCAGGACAATGATGTATTATATATAAGATTTTTAAATCGTTTTATAGTCAAAAACGTTTGTAGTCACAATTCTGTTATAGCAATAGACTTCATAAGTTCATACAATTGATGTATTGATGAATAAAACAAAAAAATAAGTCAAAAGTGAATTATTTGATTAAAAAACTGATTTATGTATGGTCTTTTTCTGTTCTTTATTACAAATATGTATTTTTTGTGAAAACATATAACAAAATAATTGCTATTTATGAATAAAATAAAGTTTAAAATAGGTTTTATTGAATTTGACTTTGTTTGTAAAGATGCAATTTTTTTTTTACTACGCCTATAGTCTCAAAACGGTTATTGTCAGCAATATTACTGAACTTTAGCGACTGACTATAACCGTGTTTTACTGTATATAGTTTTTTTAATAATAGCAGAAACAAATAAACTAATATTTAATATATCATTTTTGAAGAGTATGATATGATTTAATTTTTGTTTTTCTGTTTTGTTTTCAATTCTTGTTTGTGTTTGTGTTTTCGTTTTTGTACTTTTTCTTCTAAGTTTAAATAAGATTTAAATTTATTTTAGAGTATAGATGTCGCTCAAATGGGATGTAACTGTCTCTTTTTGATATAACTATTTAAAATGTTTTAAGTATTCAGCACCAAGAACTTACTAAAATTTTAATATTTTTGTGGTGTAATTAATTTACTATCTTAACAATTATTTTTGTCTTTTTAATCGCCACATCGTTCATTTTGTGTATTATATATAGGATATAGCATAGTGCTATATATAGGATAGTGCTATGTTAAAGAAATATTATCACTTATGTTTCTACACTACATTGGGGCTGATTAGAGTTTCCATCCCGAGATATCCCGGAATGAAATTTCCGGGAAATATATAATTTTTCATTTCCCGAAATCCCGGGTGTTTGTTTTCATTTCCCAGGAAATTTAAGTTCATTGATTTCCAATAAATCTCATATTTAAAGCTAATAAATTGTCATGTGAAATTGTTATTTCAATAGTTTTCAAGTCTAAAATTGCGATTTTGTAATATGTATACTTCAAATATCTTATATATAATACACAAGATGAACGACATGGTGAGTAAAAAAGCAAGAATTATTGAATAGTAAATTACACCACAAAAATATTAAAATTTTAGCAAGTTCTTGGTGCTGTATACTTAAAACATTTTAAATGTTTACACAAAATAAATTACGGTTATTTCCAAGTTGAGCGGCATCTATACTCTAAAATAAGTGTCAATCTTATTTAAACTTATAAGACAAAGTACGAAACATAAACAAAAATTTGAAAGAAAACATAAAAACAAAAAGTCATATCTGCGTCAAAAACTTTTGGCACCACATGTCACTGTCCTGAAAGATCAACTTTTTGGATTCGTTAAAGTTAGGTTTTTATTAATTAATTATTACACACATTTATTATTTATGTTTGTTTAAAAAACATTCAATGCAAAGGAGCTTCTACAAGTGGTCTTATTAGACATTTATATATTAGTCATAATTCTAATAATATTCAAAAAGAAATAAAAAAAAACAGGTGAACTGACAGAAAATTTAAAAATTTATTCAATGGTTTAAAAACAATAAGGCCTACATCAACAGAAAGCGAGATAGTATTTTCAGTAGCTGCCTTATTTTCTACCAAAAAAAAATCCTTATTAAGTGTACATTCACTTAATGTACTGTGCTTCTTGAAAAGTTATTTGATTAAATATAAAAAGTTAAATATCATAGCACTTAGTAGTTTAATAATATTTTTATTATCAATTCAATATTTTAAATCCAAATATATTGTTTTTGTTTTAAAAGGTTGTTATTTGTACTTTCCTTTAAACCTTTTCAGATTTCCCGGAATCCCGGGTAATTTAAAAGTGCCGGGAAATGGAAACTCTAGAGCTGATGAGTCAGCTATCATATATTAGGAATAGTTTTGCTTTTATTTATGTTCGTGACATTAAATACCATACCACAACTTTTAAATTACATGTGGGGGAGTGTGCTATGATATTATTCGAATCTTTATTTGTTAATTTTTCTATGATATTAATTAAATAAATGTTGAAAACTATTTACTATTATCAGGAAATAAACATTTTTATAAAGCGTAGTGTAATTTTATTTAAGTTATTACCAAATTATACTCTGTATCACTGTTATAATTTATTTTATCCCAATAACAAAGGGTACCTACTGGATAACGTCAAAAACCAATAAAGCATATTTTGGAACCGAACGTTGAACATTTCGGTCAAAGGACAGGTGATCTATACCTACGGCGCTAATCTAATCTAATCTATTATCATAAATAGATTTATAAAAATAGAATAATAGAAATAAAATAGATGCGAAATTTTCTTGGTTGAAAATTTTAAGCAATTTAAAAATAGAATATATACTAGCTATTCCCAGCGTAACATTCGCCGGTCTAGCATTAGCATTATAAATGAAACAATTTATTTTATTTGTTTATTTTCTTTATTTTCTTTAAAAAAAAATCAAAACTCCTAATTGTGTTATGCTAAAAATAAGCAAAATAAAACTTTCATGAAATAAAATCTGATGTCTAAACGCTCCGTAACAAATGCTATTAAAGGAGACGTACATTTCAACAAAATGTGGCGAACAGAGATGTCACTGGCAGTATAGATTTAAAGTTAAATGCATTTAAACTAAATACATACCACACCCACATTAAAAACACATTAAAATAGTCATAAATACGTTTTTTGTGTTTTTTTTATTATCATAATTGCCGTAACTATTTCAAAACTCAAAATAAAAAAACAAAACATTTATTTATAGAATTTATATTTTTATTTCACTTCTTTTAAATTTTGGTTTTGACGTTTTGGTATGATTAGGTATGACCATTATAGTAAAGGTTATGATTGGTTATGACTTTGTTAAATCATTACGAATCATATAGGACATTTAACAAAGTATCATATGACATCCATATGACGCCTTATGACTATTATAGTTAGGGGTAAAGCCAATAATTATGCTTTTTCTCTTATTGTTCAGTTTTTATTGACGCCTTATGACTATTATAGTTACGGGTTAAGCCAATAATTATGCTTTTTCTCTTATTGTTCAGTTTTTATTGGTATATTGTTTTTAAAGTTTTTTTAATTTTTATGTGTACTAAATTTGCCGTGTATTGAATTGGAACTTGATAATAATGTCATAACATATTTTGTTTTTCTCGTTCTTAGCAGATCGTAAATTTCGGTTTATGATTCTCCATGTACAATATAATATTTACTCAATGCTACTGCGCATTTGAATTTATACTTTTGAATTATTTGTTAATAAAATAAATAAATTTCAATTTTTGGAATTTGTGAACATGGTCTGGGCGAGGTAAAAAATATATTTTCTAAATTTACTATTTGTTTTACCGGTAAGTTTTTTTGCTGTAATATCGTAATATCATAATATTTTAACAAAGCTATTTTAATTGCTTATAAATCGATATAATAATAATATTCTGATAAATTGGTTCTTGTCTTTGCTACTTTGTTTTTTTTTTTAAATATAATTCATATAATCAGATAGTCAATGCTATTGCTCAATAGATGAATTGTTTCTAGGTTAATTTTAATTTGTTTTTTGGTTTTATTTGGTTTTATCGTTTTGTGGTTTATGTCTTTAAATTAAATTTTTCACACTATCGTAATTCTTAATAGTTCTAATAAAATTGTCTAATCTAGTTGAAAAAAACTTTGTGTTGTAAAAGCTTTGTGAAAAGTTTAACAGACGTTTAAGCGTATTAATATATAAGATACCATATATGATAACAAAATATGATGTCCTATAATTTACATATATTACTTTAACAATTGATTTTATAAACTTAAACTTTTTTTTAATAATGTATCAAATATTTTTGTATAATCTTTGTTTTTTTTTTTTTGTTTTTTTTTTTTTTGCTAGAAAACACCAAACATTGCTAAAGAAGACTATGAGTCTATTAATTTTGAAACATTATTTAGAAATGAAATTATTGCATATACAAAAATTTTACCAGAATTAGGAGCACCAACAGCCACATCAACAGCATGGACAGATTATCCAAAATATTATTATTCACATTTAAAAGAGAATGAAGCCTGCATAGTATTAGGAGATTTTGCAATTCAAGGTTGGAGTTTATCAAAAAAACCATGTGATTTATCAGTAGAACATTTGCTGATAGGTGGTGAGTATTTAAAAAAATAATAATAGATTTTTTGAAAAATATTAATATCTCTATTAGATAAATTAAATGGACTTTTCAAAACTGCCAATATTCTCTAGATTGAATACAACTAAACAAAATTTTCATTTTAAAATTATCCTTCCTATTAATAGAGTTGTTTTATTTAAAACTTTTAAGTCATAACAAAAAACAAAATAATAGCCTCTAATTTACTTAAAATGAATTAAGTATAGTTGATTTCTTGAATTTTTACACACATAAGCATATACCCGTTATACATAAATTTTTTTTTATTTTATGAATTTAATGTTCAAAGTAAAATTTTTTACTGAAAATAAGGACAAAATTTTCACAGAAAATCACATTTATTTTTCTTTCTTATTGTTTTTTTTGTTTTTTTTTTTTTGTATTCTAATAGAATATGGTATGGCTCTTATCAAAATGAAAACACTTGGGACTTCATTTTTTGGTTTTTTTCTTTTTTTTATATTTCCTATATAAATATATAGATATATGTACCTTATGTATACATATATATATACGTAAAATATTTTATAAAATATCGTTCATTATATTTGCTTCAATGAAGAGATTCAAAAGTATTGATTGTTGTTGAAAAGAAAAAAAGTTGTTATTTTCCTCGAGCACTACACAATGAAAAACTTGTATTACCTATTTATATACCTAAAGGAAAAAAACATGGAAATTACATAAATATCAATATATGCTCCCACATATCTCTATATTATATATACTGTATACTAGTAACAAGAAAAAAAAACAAAAAATAAAGGATTCAATATCATGCATATATAAAGTATATAAGTAAAATGTAATCTTTTTATTAAAGACCATTTAAGTAAATTGGTCATTTACAAAAAAAAAACAAAATAATAATAACAAAAATAGAAAACAAAAACAAGAAAACATCCTGACTTTTAAATTTAATTAAGGTCAATGTTGTTTGGTTATTTGTGATCAAACGAAACAATAGAATAAAGGAGTTGAACAGAAAAAACAAAAACAAAAAAAAAAATAAACAAGCAAACATTTTTTTAAGGGATTTAGTTTTTTTTTTTCTTGTTTTTCTTTTTTAGTATAATTTTATTTGTACATAAAAGTCGTAGCTAACCAATATTATAAATATACAGGGTGATTAATACACATGTATAGATATAGTTATAAATTAATTAATTATTATTGATAAATTCAAATTATTGTTGTGTGGTATTATGTTTAATCGATGGGAGATCAACAAAAAGTAGTGAACCCATAAATATGAAGCAAATTCAGTTTGAAATACATGTATTAGTATAAATGGTTACGGTAACCGATATAAAGGTAAATCAAACGAATTACCTTGTTGGCGTAATAATACTACGATTTGGCTACAACAACTAATTTCATAAAATAAAATTTATGTGATAATAAATTTCTTTAAATGTAAAATATTAAAATTTCCATGTCATTTTACTTTTAATAAAAAGAACAAGTTCGATTTATTAATTAATACTGATACATAGACATTTTATGTCACCATTGTATCTATAAATATTATTATTATTATTTGTGTTAACAAACAAAATATTTTTAGGAAATTGTTTCGTTCATCATAACACTATTAGAACTCATCAGTAGATAGTTTTAGTGTTAGACTACCTATACAACTCCTATTTTCATTTTGATTCATTTTATAACTTATAAGAAGATGCCAATAGTTCATCTGTGAGTTATAATACTAATTTCATTCGGTTGGGGTGACCGATGAATTTTTATTATAGCATTTAAGATTAATATTAACAAATATACTTATTACTTTGCATTTTTAAATTTGTTTACTTGTAAGGTCAAATTGTAAATATTTTATAACATATACTCTGTATGAGCTTCAAGCTCAGTTAGAGAGAATTATAATAATAAATAAATAAATAAATATAGAGGTACATATACAAACAAATAATTTTTTTTGTTGATGTAACAATTGTTCGATTGTGATAAACAGCCAATCAGTTATTGCAACGCAAAGAAAAAGAGTTTGCTGCAAAGGTTACTGAAAAAAGTAATGGCAAGCGAATCATTCGGCTGGACAATTCATTCGATTGCCGCAAATGAGTTCGTTCTCTGGGAATAAAACACAATCGAAATAGTTGAGAATAATTAACAATAATAAAGATTAAAAATTTTAGGTATATTTCACTAATATTATTTAACATCCTGATCGATTTTTGTTATTATACCAATATCAGAAGACTAGAATTTTTAATCTTTATTTTTAAAAATGTTATACACCTATGGTCTACACCATATTAAAATATAGCAATTAACTATGTACTTTATAGAAAAACTATTAATTATTTTAATAGTTTTTTTATAAAGTAAATTAAAAATAAAATTATTATTATAAACTGAACAGCATCGAAATCATAATAGATCCGAGGTATGATGAAAACGCTATGCTTCCAAAGGGAGTAAAATAGATTATTAATTTTCTAATAAATTCATATATTTTGTAAGTTGGTCAGGATCCTCAAAATGGTTTATATTAATAATTATAATATAATTAAGTTAAAAAATCAAATCTTAATCAAGACTTAATTTCCATTTAGAATTAAAATAGCTACTTAACTTAATTTTTTTTTATTAAGTCTTATTACAAGGGCTGTCACTATGATCGTACTAACTAAACTACTATTTTATCATTTAAAAACGCACTATACAAAATCTGCACAATTTTACTCAAATTTAAAAATATACTGCCATTTTAAATTTAATTCAATTAAAACGATAGCAAAATTAATAATTTTAATAACAATTTTTTTATCGATTTTATACCAAAAGGCCAAACAAAAATACAAATCCTTTATTTAAATTTGCAACCCCTTTTTGTTATGTGAAATTATCAAGTTGAAATGTAGTGTGTCAATGGCAATGCATGTGTACTATGTATTTAATATTGGGTTGAGAAATTGTTTTTGTTTTAATTATAAAATTACTATATTTAAATTTAAAACAGTACCTAATAACAAATAATAAAAAGGAAGAGCATAGAGAGCGTGCTTTTTGCAGGGTATGTTTCAAATCATTGTCTCACAATATAGCACATCCAAAAAGACTTGGGATGAAAATAATCAAGTACATAAAAATAATACCTATTAATTCAATGAACGACAACGAAGTAAATGTAATACAAATATGAATATAAAGCGTTCTATATGAATATAAAGCGTTTTTATGTTAAAAAAGTTCACTTTTTCTATATCGTTATTCTTTAGTAAAATATACTCTGAAAAAACCAAAACTACTCCGTATTTGGTACTCCGTATAATGTAGGTCTCCTCAACAAACATTCGGTCATAGTAACTTCGATTTGGCTACAACAACTAACTTCATTCGGTTGGGGGGACCGATATAGAGGTACATCAAAGCAATAGTAGCCAATTCTACCACGCTTTTATGGTCAGAAGGTTGCAGTCCTGCTTATACCTGCTTATTACATTAGTTTAAACTTCGTAACTTTAAAGATTTTTTAAGATTTAAAATTCATTTATTTCCGCAAATATAAAATTTTTTACAAACTACATCAAATTAAAATTGAATATTATCAAAACATAAAGCTCTTAAATCTAATAAACTAATATAATAAATTCAATAAAATTAATAAAAGTAAAAAACACTATAAATAGTTTATTAGAATAAATAATAGGAACAAAAATAATAATATAAAATTCAATAAGAAATAATTTAGTAAAAATAACAAAACTTTATATATGTAAGAAAATAAGTAGGATCATTCGAATATATTCAAAAGAATACGTGTTATATAGAATGAAACAAACATGAATGAAGAAAAAAAAATATAAATATAAATGTTTTAGCAAGGTACTAAAATCATAAGTAATTAGAAATTAAGATTAGACAAGATAATTTAAAAAAAAAAATAGAATTAAAAATAAAATTATTCTGCATTTATCTGGATGTTTGTAAGTTCGACGGAACGCTCCAACACATATACAAATTGCATATGTATACAAATGCATATATATACAAATTGCTTTGATGCTTTCTTTTAACCCCTGTCTACCATGCTGAACCTTTGCAGAAAAAATTGATTGCATGAACTATATTTTTTTAATTTAATGTTAGTCTTCTTCGCAAATAATAAGGAAAAATAAAAAATAATAATAATAATATAAATAAAACAAACAATTTTTTTGATTTATAATAATAAGGACTAATAGAAATTTAATCAATAGTTTAATATGGTATAATAACCAAAAGGCAAATAGCATTTAACACACAAAAAAACATAATTCACTCAAAGGTTATTCTTATTACTTAAAATTATACACAATAATATACATGTGTATCAGCATATTTGTATTGTATAATATTATACATTATACTACTTTATTGCTTCTACCTTTTTTTTTTGTCATTATTGTGTGCGTAACTCACTTCACTCAAAAAAAATTATTTTTGTTTTTTTTTATTATTTGCTGTATCTGTATTCTGTATGTTCTGCATGCTCCATTCCAAAAATATTATTTTATTTTCAGTGTTAAGTGTTCACTGTTCACTTCACTGTACAGGTTCACTGTTCAATCAATAGAACTTGATAGAAGTAGAGTAGGATAATAAACTCTACTTCTACGTCGGATAATAAAACATTGTTTTTTTTAAATTGAAAATTATTGATGAAAATGTTTTTGTATTTTTTGTAAATTTTACCAATTTAGATACAAAATTTTGGAAATTTTTTTTAAAAATAACACAATACCATAATAACAGTTTATTCATATAGCAAAATAAGATCCCTATACATTATACAAAAGACAAAATTTAAATGAAAATAAGATCCCATTTTTAAATTTGCTCTCCCAGAGGCCACAATAACGCTAATACGCTATAATTTATACTAAATGGAACCCAACTAACGCTTTATAACTAAATGGAAGTGAGTACGAGTATACCATACAAAAATACAAACATTTTATACAAATTTGTTGGGATGGTACTTTTTTTTCTGTTATATAAAAAAAAAAAAGATTAGTGTTAGGCCAATATAAACATAAATAAAAATAAATAAAAAGTGATATAAACATAAGTACTGTAATTTCGGAATAAAGAATCTAATGAAAGAAAAAAAGAAACTAGGATTTATTTGGCTTCCGTCATTTATGACGGGTTACAAAGCTAGTTAAAAATAAAATTAAAAAGAGTGTAAACAATGTATCAAAAAATGTAAAGCTTAATATTGAAGTAAAAAATTTACAAGTATACTATAGTAAGTTCAAGGAAAATTAAAGAATATAATATAATTGAAGTATGAAGAGAAAACCACATTTAATTATAATACATACACAAAACACTTATTTAATACAAATTTCCACCATCAAATAGTGATTCAATTTGAGAGTGATCGAACTGAAATAACCAGACTTTCAACTGTCTAAGAAATGAGGAGAGATTACGTTCACTTCTGATGTGAATTGGTAGTCTATATTAAAAATTCGTGGTGCCATATTAACAAAGCAATGCGTAAATTGTGTTGTTCTGGCCATTGAAACAGCAACATAATTCAAATAATTAATACGTAGGTTGTAAGTTGGCGTTAACCTTTGATCGAGGTAATCAGATCTAATGAAAAAAAATTTCATAGTTTTGTAGATATAGAGATGTCTGAGTGGCAAAATACAGACTCTTTTGAAAAGTGGGAAACTAGATGACAGACAATTAACATTAAGCATGGTTCTTAAGTAATGTTTTTGGGTTAGGAGAAGTGGGCAAATTCTATTATTGTAAGAACCACCCCAGCAAGCTAAACCATAATTTAACTTGGAATTGAAAAAGGCGTAGTAAAATATATTTAAAATTTCCAACGTACTACATTTTCTCAAATGGTAGCCATAACGAACAATTTTATTTAAATATTTTTTTAAATTATGAGTATGTTCAGACCAATTAAATTTATTATCCAATATAATTCCCAGGTATTTGAAAGAGCGAACATTTTCAATATAAAAACAGCCATTATCGCAGAGGACAGAATCAAAGTATGAGATGTTTGAGGTTTGAGAAACAAATAAAGGAAAACGTTTACAAACCGGCGAGTGATAAGATAAATCGCTAATTTCATTACTGTCACAAGAAGTTTTGAAAAACATTAACTTAGTCTTAGGGCTTATAGTTAAATGATGAACAAAAAACCAGTTCCTAATAAGCTGCAAATCGTAGTTAATTTTAATTACAACATCCATCAAATTAGAGCCACTATAAGAAAAAGCAGTGTCATCTGCAAAAGCAGTCGACAGCCCATTATAATTTTGATTTAAGAGAGAGTTAATATAAATAAGAAATAATATCGACCACAACACTGAACCTTGGGGAACACCTTTGTTAATGAAAATCATTTCACTAACTTTAGATTCAACTTTTTGCTTTCTATCTCTTAGATACGAACCATTTGTGAATAAACCCTCGGAAACCAGCATTATACATTTTCTTCAATAGTAAATTGTGAGATACTGTATCAAATGTGATATCAATGAAAAGAGCAGCACAACTACTATTCTTATTCAGACTGTTATAAATTTCATTAGTAAATTTTAGCAAGGCATCTTCTGTGCTCCTATTCTTCAAAAAGCCAAATTGACTAGTACTAAAAAAAATTGTTTTAAATAAAAAATTAACTAATCTAAATTTAGCAGCCTTTTCGAAAATTTTTTAAAAAGGTGATACAAGTGAAATAGGATGGATTGAGTTCAAACGGACTACCTTTCTTAAAAAGAGGAATTACTTCTGCTAGTTTGAGGTCCTCAGGAAAAACTCCTTTTTGTTTTTATATTTATTGTGTGTGCCAAAATAGAAAAAACTGTCAACCATTTTCGGGGATTTTTCAAGTCTAATAATTTGTTTCATATAATTATCATTGTCTTAGTCCTTCAGTCTACAATAAATTTTAATTTATTTTGATCGATCAGCTTGGCACAACCTACACTTTTACATTTAAATTAATTTTAGTTTTTCATCAATTCCAGTATACCAAAAAAAATCAAAGAGAATATTTATTGATGCATGTTAGCGTAAGCAGCTAACATATTCATTTCACAAATTAAATCAAGTTCAAATAACAAATTTGTCAATTAACAAAACAAAAATAAAATGTTTAATTTCTGTCAAAATCACTATAAATATTTATCTCCTACTTTTTAATCAACAATTTTGTTACTTTTTCGAATAAGTTTTTCTGATGAAAATATTTACAATCGGTATTTTATAACTCACCCTATATAATTTACAAGATTTTCACATTGCCATAATACTTAAGTTACTTATTAACAAAAAAAAAAAAAACACAAAAAAAAAAACCAAAAAAACAAGAAAAAATATAATTTACTTCATTTTCATTATGATGTTTTTTTATCATTATAATTTTTGAGCTCGTGTGAGTTGAGTGACAAAAAATAATTTTTCCAAATGTATTTATTTTACAACAAAGTTAATTTTCTACATTATTGTAGTGTAACAAATGAATTTCAATTTTTACGATTTACTAAAGTTAGTAAATTATAAAATATTTTTTAATTTAAAATTTTTCCAAACTAGAATAGAAAAATTATTAACCTCTTACTTCGTCATCGTAAAAATTTAAGTGCAAGTTCTATGGCGATCAAAATTGTTTAGTGTTAAATAATTTCGGTCAAATTTAACTACGTCCTCTCATAAAATATTTGACATAACAGTTTCTTTAGAATTCACTTAAACAGTGATCTGCTTAATTTGTTAGTAATGTCAAATAATATAAATTTTATTATCTCATCACATATTTTCAACATTGTAATTTGACAAAATCATTTGTAAATTCTCCCATCCTAAATTTATATTTATGTCTTCTGCTTAACGATTGTGTTGTTAAATTTACTTCTAATAATTTGTTCTTTCATTCATTAGGTCCCAAATCAATATAGGAAACAGTCATTACCATTACAATTTTTTCATCTATATTAATTGTCTCTTATTAGTGACCTTTGAACTATAGTTGAAATATCTCTTATTTCTGTTATTTAACTTTAATTTTATTATTTTGCTACTGTGAGGTTACCAACTGTTTGATATATTACACAAAAATCTAATTTATTGATGGTTATATACATATAAATTACCAAACTATGTTTATTTAAAATTTCATTTTTGACATTTTTGTTTTGTTTTATTTATGTTATTAATTATATTTCAAATTATTTATTAATAAAGAGCCGTAGTCACACCTACAGAGATTACATCAGCTTAAGCTTAAATTAATGTCTGAAGTCTATGTATAACAATTTCAATTGTAACTATTTTACTACGCTATAGTAAGGTTTAGTACATGACTGAGAGAATAGTTAATCAAGACCAAATAGAAATGGGGTATTGTTATTTAGAATTTTCTGTGAGACCTAAACGGTATTTGATTTTTTTTAACAAATTTAAGGTATGTACCAGCAAAAATCATCATTGCATTTTTAAAGTTTTTTAATCTATCTATCTATTTTTAATCAATAATCTATGACTGGGTATATAATAAATGGTTTTGTTTTTTTTTTTTATCAAAACGGAGGTGGCCTCAATATGACAGGCCCGACATGTACGATTTTAGCCACTCCTCCACCCTCAACTTAGTCGACCCTTTTGATAAAGGTCAATAGGTTTGTGGGTTCTATCCAATAGGTTTGTGGGGTAGTGCGTTTCTAACAACATGAGTCTCAGCCTTGAAAGAGCTAGGCACTCTTCTACAACATGTGTAGAGCAGTGAAAATAGTCGAATATTTTCCTTTTAATTTTACTGATATGCTTATCATACAGAGTCGAGTACAAAACACTGAAGAAGTCTGCAAGTAGTACACGAAATACGCGTATCTGTATGATAAGCATATCAGTAAAATTAAAAAGAAAATATTCGACTATTTTCACTGTTATACCAAAATTTTACTCTAACTCTGGAAAACCTTCCTCTCCCTAACAGTGTCTGCAGGTTGGGTCGTCACTTAGTGCTAGTTTAAGCATGTGCTTATTTTATACTAGTTTAAACATGTGGTTATGACCAGTAAATATACCCACCATCTTCCTACAGTCTACTCTATGGAGAGTTAGCAGGAAGTTTGTTATTTTGGTGTTCGTTCTTGGTACATATATTTTGGAGACTCTGTGGACTTCTTTACGCTCCCAAAGAATGTTTGTTTCCCTCTTCAGGGTGTTTTCTATCGATAATTTAATATTACTAACAGATATACCAACTGCCGGTTCTGGGCTATAAATGTTTCCCGCCGATGATCTGACCAGTTCGTCAGCCTTTTCATTTCGAGTCAAGCCACTATGACCTGGTATCCAGATCAGTTGTACCTTTTTTCGGAGCCTTATGAGGTTTATCACCAATCTAAATTTGATGAGGTTACTTTTAAGAGCTTTTAAGGCAGCCTGACTGTCACTAAAGATTCTAATGACCTTGTCATTATACAATAAATGGTTAATTTAGTAGATACCAGTGCCAGTATGGTCTAAAGAATTAAAAAAAAACTTTGTGCCAAAACATTTAAGGTACAAACGGTTCCATTTTGCACTCCAGGAAAAACAATTGAAGCTAAAGCAAGAGTCAAAATATTATTGGGAAATTTTATAAAATTTCTATTGATAATGAAACATACGTTTTGACTCATTTCGACCAATTAATCGGCCAAAAATTTTATGTTACAGATCAACGTGGGAATGTTACTGATAGGTTTAAGTACAAACCAAAGTTAAAATTTTCCAAAAAAAATCTTTGTTTGGCAAAGAATTTGTTCTTGTGGAGAAAAGACACCTCTACATTCATCACACAGGATCAATCAATCAACAAATTTATGTGAGAGAGTGCTTAGAAATTAGGTTAAAACCTTTGATAGTCAAACATACGGTATCTTGTTCTTTTTTAACCTGATTTGGTGACATACCAGTATGAAAAAGACGCAGAGAAATGGTATGAAGAAAATAGTATTGCAGCTATACCCAAATAAGCGAATCCACCTAGCTGACCAGTACTTCGTCCGATTGAGCGATACTGGGCAATTATAAAAACGGAATTGAAGTACACACGTTAAATTGCCAAAATAATCACTGATTTTAATATCAAGTAAACGGCAGCTATACCAAAATAATTGATCTCGTAAAAAGTATAATGGAAAAGGTTCCATCAGAAAATTTGGCACAACTCACTAAAAATTAAGATATCTAAAAAATAAAACTTATTTGTATTGAAATAAACTTTTTTTTTTGTTATTTTGACGTTGTTTATGCTCTATGATTATTTTTTCAATGTCGATTTTTTTCTGGAAGTCTGCAAGTAGTGGACGAAATACGATTTGCAAAATACGATGATGAGCAAATTTAGTAAAATAAAAGAAAAATTTTAAACTATTTTCAACAAAAATAAATGCCACATTACAATTGCAATTTTCTGTACTGCTAACAAAGTATGCAATTTATCCAACAAAATTATTTATATATAAATTTTAATCCACTAATTTTGCGCTCTTAGTAAGAAACATTTAAAATACAAAATACACATACAAAATGTTTTTTTTCTAATTTTGCTCTAACACAAAACAATATTCGATTTTTAAGTATAAATTTTCGTTTCATAGAGGTTAAAAAAGTTATACGTTGGCAACCTTTTCAATTCATTTGATTTTGTTTTTCTTTTCTGAAAACATTAAAACATCAAAGTTATTATGTTAAATATAATTTAATTGAAAAGCATAGAAATTAGAACCAAAGTCATCTTTTATTCTAAATGAATAATAGTTCATGGACATCGCATGGACCTTATATACATAAAATAATATAATACTAGGTATATAATACAAATTTCATAAGAAATACATACAAAATAAAAGGTCATGAAAATTCATAATTTTATTAAAAACCTTCTTATCTATAATATACACAATATTATTGTAATGGTAAGAGTCCAGACAATTAAAGTGCAAATTTCTATGTCAGAATATCAAAAATTCATTAATTTTGCTTTGCTTTGTTCTTTTATGATTAAAAACACCTACACACTTTGTAAAAATTGAAAAAATTCAAAGTCACGCTTAAGAAAAATACTAAAATTCAATTCAATCACTAACCATTCCAAAAATTATTTTCAAAAATGGGAGGAAAAATTAATTCTTATAAAAAAAAAAAATTAAATGATGTCCGATCATCTTTCAAAACTATTGTGCGTTCCAGAGCATGCGTATAAATTTTTTAAGAAATGAGGGAACCGTTATTTTTAGATTAAAACAAAAAATATTAATTACAATATCGATGGTGCTCTATCGATTTGTGATATTTTCAACTTCCGAGAAGGACCGGAAATAAGTTGTTTAAATAGGAAAATCATCGGAGTCGAGATTTTCAAATGGGAAGATTTACTTTTTGATGCAAATTCGGAATCTACGTCAAAAAATAACGAAAATCAAATATTTGAATTCTTAGAAAAAAATTGACTGATTGTTGTCTTGTCCTTTAAAATCACAAACCAACAAAACAATTTAGATCCTGAGTCTGACTCATAAGGCTTTTCTATTTTTTCCGGCCGCGGGACAGTTGAATATATGAAATTGATTTATATCTGTTAATATTTCATCTCTCGAACGAAGGTTTGGTTTGAACGACGTCTTGTACCTTCGGGTCTGGATTCGAAAATCCTATTGGCTGGCACAGGCAACACATAGACCATATAGCTTGCCATATACCACTATAGTGTCTTTCCTTTAATGCCTTGACCACATCCACTTCATTACTCACCTCATAGAACTCGGTATTATTTATATGTCTTTTGCTTCAGGCTCCATCTTCATTTTCATGATAATATATTTGGTCTTCAATACGCGTAAATAAACACCTAGCTAATACTAAGCAAATTGTAAATAAATAAATGTAGTTTAATTGCATTATTAGTACAGATTAGCACTGTACTCTGACCTAATTTTATATAATATTTAAGAACATAATAAGAACATCCCGAAACTACAAGTTGACACATTTATACAGCAAAACTATTAAAAAAAATAAATAAATATCAAAATCAAAATAAGTCATCATTTGAGAAGATTCAAAAACTGCTAAAAAAATGCTAAATTTAATTTTAAACAGCTTCTATAAAGAATTGATTAAATAGATAGAGTGTAGAGCAATAATTCACTTTTTTAAGGCATCTGATCTTAATTACAATATTGATGTTTCTAATTGTATTTTGGTATTTGAGAGCAAATTAATAAAAATTATAACCCAATTTGAGGTCTAGATTTAATTTGTACAGTCCAACGAATATAGCTAATTATTTTATTATATAATATTTTAATGTAAGAAAATGAAAACCACTGCTGTTGTTTAATGCTACTGCTGTTGCTACTACTATTGAAAGGAAATAATTTCGATTCCATTATAAAATTGAAAATGGTAAGAATGAAAATTCTAATCTTACCGTCTTTAATAAAAATAATCAAATGAACTTAAATAATATGTACATTATCTGTATAGTAACAGAATGTTATGAAAATAGTTGAACATAATATTTTTTTTTTTTGTTTTTTTATATTTATTTATTAAATATATATAAAAAAGAGAAGTATAGTATATGTAGGTAGCTGGTACAAACTTTATAATTTTTAAATTAATTTAGTTTTACCAAAATCAAATAAAGCAAAGAAAATAACAATTAATTTCGGTGTAAGATGAATTATAATTTAATAAAATTTAAATTAAATTTAAAAAATACAAATAACAAGAAATTTCAGTACGGATAGCTTCCTTTGATAATACATGCATTTGTAGTCTCTGTCGCATCATAATTTAAAAACAATTTTATTTTATTATAATTTTATATTAACTCCCCAATATCTATTTATTTATTTATTTTCTAATCTTATTAATTGTTTAGTTTTTTTTTCTTTTAATATATTTTAGATAATTTTTCTCTTCGTGAATAATTTATACATTTAAGAAAAGCTTAATGGAGTAAATGCAAGAGCATGCAAGAGCAATTAATACAATACTCCTACGAGTATTTTTTTTTCCTGCTTCACTCCATTTGGGACCATGGGGCTTCAACAAAGCTCTTGCATGTGACTTTGTTCTTCGCTAGGTATTTAATTTGACACCATGTTCTATTGTTATCATCTATTTGTTTCCGGACTGATTTGCGCCATATTTACCGCGGTCTACCTCTTCTGCTTTTACCTTGCGGATTCCAATATCCAATGCTTACTTTTGCTATATTTTTTTTTTTTTTTTTTTTACCCTCTACAGTAACTTAGTTAGAATCACCTTTCCGTGCTTAATTAAGTACGGTATTGCAATTTTATACTACAATCTACAATATTTCGAGTATTTATTTAACAAATTACTGGCTTATCAACTCATTAAATGTGGAAAACTACTGCAGAAACTATGCCTTCTTAAATAGAACAGTTTCATTTTTATTTAATTTGTTACCAGATTATACTCTCAATTATTTTTTGCTATTTATATCCCAATGACAAAGGGTACTGGACCAGGTCGAAAAATCCATAAAGCATTTTTTTTTTTTTTTGCTTTATCGGGAATCAAACCTGGGACCTTTCGGTTGAAAATCAGGCGCTCTACCTACTGCGCCACCCAGCGTGTTAATTCGTAATTCTTCTAAGGGTGTGGCCTGTCCACCTTCATTTTCTCTGCCTTACTTGTATGCTTGTTGGTTCTTGTTTGACCATTTTCTAAAGTTCATTGTTTCTAATTGTTCTGAGCCAGGATATTTTGTATATTATGCGCAAGCATTTGTTAGTGAAGACCTGTATTTTTCTTGTATAATTCTGGTGTATCAACCATGTCTCACCATTACACAATAGAGTTGATTTCACGCAGGCATCATACATTCTAAGTTTCGTGCCCTCGGAATACAGACAATTCAGACCACAGTTTTCCGAAATTCATTATGTCTAATTTTAATTCGATTTTCAATGCCTACTACCGAGAGAACAGAATTCGGTGACATTTTCTATTATTTTGTTGTTGATTAAATTAAGTTGAAAACGCTACCGGAAAACAGAAAACCCTTTCAGTGCCATTTTTGCACGTATGAGGAAATTACATTTGCATTTGCATCCTTGCAAATAAGAAAAAAATTAAAAAAATGAGTTTACAAAAACGCTAATTTGTAAGTAAAGTATTAGATCACATTTCTTGTAAAAACTGGCTCTGGTACATTAATTTTAAATTAAGGAATATGAAAAATAAACGAAAACATCCCCTTAAAAAATGCAAAAACAAAAAAACAACAGCAAAGTTTGATACGTAAGTGCTTACAATTCGAAATTTCACTTGCAAAAATTTATGCGAGAGAATTTATTTGACGTAAGAAATTTTTGTGTCTTTTTTCTACATATCGACCCTCATTTATACTCCGTACTCGAACGGAGTTTTTGTAAAAACTTGCATAAATTGTCACAAGTTTTTAAAAACATATCGTATCCTATTGAATGGACCTATTGTTTTTGCTATTTTATTCTCTTATGATAATTTAGAAATGTCATTATTATTATTAGTATTATTAACCTGACAACAATTTATTGAACAAGTTAAGTTATAAAACAAATTTGTTTGTTTTTAACAATTTTGTTAGTAATGTTAGTATCAAACAGGTCGCAGATACACAACCGTCAATAACGATTTGGATCATGTCTCAAACTATTTTTGTGATATATTTCGTAGACATTTTAAAGCATACACGAACATTGTATTTAACTTTGTTTTAAGACATTTACAATGTCAAAGAAACGTTAACAAATTTATGCCCAAAGGGTGGCCAAGCCAATTTCCATATACATACTATGTTTAAAGAGTCGAAAACGATCTAAGGACCCTATTACACATCAATCATTGGTCAATCATTGGTCAATATATTGTCAATCATTGACCGTTGATTGACCGTAGATTGATGAGAAATGATTGATGGCGGTTTTATTTTCATCAATCATGCTGTCGAAATTACCATCAATCATTATAAAAATGGCTTTTTTGGGAATGTTCAGATAAGGTTATAATATTAGTTTGTAATTTAATTCTAAAAAGAATAATTTTTATATTAATTTTAATAATTATAGCAATTATTGTAAAAAAAAAACAATTGATATATTATTCAAATGTGCAAAAAAATAATTTGTTGCTTTTTATACACAACATTCACTTTAAAAATTCAATTTAAACCGGAGTCAAAAAAATTCCTCCTAATTTCCAATATTCATAAATGTTTCGAAATTATCAATATATTCAGAACACTTCCACAGTATGTCCTTGCAAAATATCAAAATTTGGATAAAATGATTGATGAGTGCATGATTGATGTGTAATCGGTTATCATTCTTTTGATCAATATATTGTCAATATATTGACGAAAAGATTGATGAAAAGAATGATGTGTAATAGACACCTAACACAATTTTACATGTTAATTCCAATTAAAAAAATCATTTATTTACCCTGATTCAGTATACACAAGCAACTAGAATTTTAATTACCAGAGCTCTACAGTACATGTATATTATTTTATTAATAAAGTATATGCACACACTTATTTCTAGAATAAAATGATTAATACACACAACGTGCAAATGTTAAAATTAACAAAATTATTCAAAAAGTACATACTGATCTCACCCCAATTCTAAATTAGTTCAAGCTATGCATTTTTTTATAAAAGTTATCGTTTTAAACCTAATGTTTGGGTTAACTTAAAAAAAAAAAATTAAAAAAAATAATTTTTCTAACATTCTGTACATACATGGGTGGGTTTGTATATACTCAAAATATAAATAACACTTATTTAAAATTCAATTTTGAAAAATTCGAAATTCTTAAATTTTTATTTTATTTTTTTTGTTGTTGTTCTTATTTCTTAATTTTCTTTTATTTGTTTGTTTTTTTTTTTTTTTTCATTTTTTGTCCGTTATCAGCAAAACACATTGGAAAATTCCATGGAATTTGTTACGATTTAAAATATAATAATCCAGAATTTTTTAACAGTATTATTGAATTGTTGGGTGAATCAAGATATGCTAAAGAACCACCAGCAGATTGGAGTTTAATTTTAAAAGTATCTGGTCAACGTTCAATAAATTCAGCTAAAAAATATTACAGTAATGTGATTCCAGTAGATTTTCTTGAAAAATTAAATGAAGAATTAAATCATATATATAATCAAGGTAAAGAACGCTTAAAACCAATTGAACCACAAGCAATACTTTGTCATGGTGATTATCTAAGGAATAATATAGCTTTTCGTTATGATAATTCCAAGGTAAGTTTTAAATTAAAAATAAAAAAATAATAATAATAATAACAAAAAAAAAATATTTTTACTTTGTTCTTCTGAACATTGAATTGAAATGGCCACTAAAATATCAACAAAAAAAAAATTCTTTTGATTAAATTTTGATTTGGTTTTTTTTTTTTTTTTGTAAGGACAAAGATTTACCAACTGCTGCTATGATGTTTGATTATCAAACATTACGATATTCATCACCAATGTGTGATTTAACAACATTTATATCATTGTCCAGTGGTAAAGATGTACGTCAAAAGAATTTCGAAAGAATTTTCAAATGTTATTGTGATGAATTGAAGAATGCTTATGAGGATAGAACATCAAATAAAATACCAGATTATTTGAGGTAAGATAAGGCCTCTTATAAATAATAAATATAAAATATAATTTCTAATTTAAAGAACTAAACAACTTTAATAGAATAAAATATAATACAAAAAATACTTTTTCATAATATAACTGAAAAATTATAGGTTATAATAATAATTGTGATTAGTGTTTTTTTTTTTTAATTTTGTAACAAAATTATGATAGCCGTAAAAATTGATACTGATTTTAGTTTAGTCTAAGATTAAATTATTCGAAAAAAATATATAGAATAGTTTAGTGTTTCGATGTTTGATGTCTTGATTCATTGTAATTTGCAAATCATTTTATTACTATCGCCTGATCATTATTTAGATCGAAATATTGCCATTATTTATATATACTACATTTACAGGAGCATTGATTATATTATATTTCTTAGAATATATAATGACATATTATTATGATAGAAATAATGAACAAAATAAATTATATAAACTATGGGGGCTATTCCCATTCATAACAGTATTTAGTTGATTTAACTCTAAGGTGCCTATTACACATCATTCTTTTCATCAATCATTCATCCATATATTGTCAATATATTGATGAAAAGAATGATGACCGATTACACATCAATCATGCACTCATCAATCTTTTTACCCATATTTTGACATTTTGCAAAGACAACCTGTGGCAGTGTTCTGAATATATTGATAATTTCGAAACATATATGAATATTAAAAATATAATTTTTAGGGGAATGTTTTTAACTTCAATTTAAATTGAATTTTTAAAGTAAAGTAAAGGGTATAAAAAACAATAAATTATTTTTTTGCACATTTGAATAATATATCAATCGTTTTTTTACAATAATTACTATAATTATTCAAATTAATATAAAAATTATTCTTTTTGAATTACATCACAAATTAATATTATAACCTTATCTGAACATTCCCCAAAAAGCAATTTTTTTTGCCTCAGCTGAACTTGTCAAAATTGATTGATGACATGATTGATGAGAATTTTGCTTGCATGATTGATGAGAATAGAACCGCCATCAATCATTTCTCATCAATCAACGGTCAATAGATTGACAATATATGGATGAATGATTGACGAATGATTGATGTGTAATAGGGCCCTAACACAACTCAACACAATAGGCAACCGAATTTTTCTATTCTGAATAACAACTTTTAGCTGACTGTTGTAAAGAGATTGTATATCATAACAGTAATGCCATTTGACAAGACAGTGGCATTTTTAATAGTAAAATAAGTTTAAAACAAAAATTAATAAATAAAAAGTAAAAATTAAAAACAATAATAGAAATTTTTAAATTAAAAATGTTGCAAGTGTAGGATTTTTTATAAAGGAAAATAATGATGGAGAGATCGTAAATTTTTTTTTTTTTTAAATAATAAAATATTTTTACACACTTCTCTTTTTTCATATCTTCAAAATTCTTTTATAAAATATTTTTAATTTTTATAAAAACACCACATTTTTACTCAAAAAAAACCAATAGTGTAAAAATCTACTTCGTAGTATATAAACACATCTGATCTTAACCAGTTGTAACATTTCAGTTAACTCAGCAAACTTAAACATAAGTCAATCAGAATAGTTACACAAAGTGGACAACTCAACTTAAAAAATAGATTGTGTTATTTTGACAGATAACTAGATTGTGATGTGAATCAGAGTAGAGTCAATTACAACCTTTTTTTAGGTAGCTTTGTTAATGGTAATAGCACATTAAATTTATTTTATGTTTTTTGATTAAAAATTTTCATTTTATTAACTTGAAAGAAAATATTTTAATTAATTAATTGCTATTTTTTCGAACATCAAATGTGAAATCAAATTTACATTCACAATACAATTTGAAATTTAATGTAGAAAAATGTAAATTTTACTTATCGGTAAAAATGTTCTTTTACATTTAAATATTTTTTTTTACCTTTATTACATTTGATTTTTCTTAACCAACATTTTATTTGAGATTTGATAAAAACTTATTTTCTAAGGTTATAGTAAACATTTTTTTTTATTTTATTTGAATTGTTCTTGACTTTTAATCATTTAAAGCTTACCCAAAAAAGGTCTTAAAAACAATAATATTAATTGGTCATCTTACAATAAGTGATCTCATTTGGATTTACTTTTCTCTATTTTCAAAAACTTCGTGATTCGTGTTTAGCGTTAATAATTCATTGTTGATTTTCTTCTATAGTTTTGTTTTTACTGAAAACCGTAAACGATAACAGTTTACACGTTCTTTATATTGTTGTAAAGAAATAATTTTGTAATTATGGTACCATGCGTTCAATATGTTACCAAAAAATATTTTCAAGGGCTTAAGTGATTCTTTGAACACCGGACATGCATTCTTTGTAGCATTTATAAACGTCATTGTATCAAATCAAAGTAGATACACCGAAAATCTGTTTTAGAGAAGGCTGCTCAATTTTTTTAATTTAGCACTTTGCAAAATCTAAAATATCTAATGAAATCTAATGAGATTCAATGCTGTAATTTTTTAAGTTCTACATCTCTCATACGACTATTTAAAATAATTTAGTTTAACTTTTCTAATTTTGAATAAATTTTTATACTTCAAGTAACTGTTTTGTAACGGAAACAAATTTTGAATTTACCGTTAAAGCCATAATAAAAATACTACATTTACAGACAATTTGTGTACTAGGCATAAAATTTAATCGAGAAAAAAAAATTTATTGAAAAACACATTGTACACCACACCATATTCCGAAAGGAAAAAGAACTAGAAGTTGGCTTGCAGATTTATCTGCAAATCCAAATTTTTTTTGAATTCATATTTTGCTTTAATTTCCCTTAAAAATCAGTTTATATGTGTAATCAATTCGTATAATATAATAATATAAATTTAATAATCAAATAGCTTCAGTCAAAAATTTTCCTTTGCCAAAACAGTTGCCAAATAAAGACTCTCCAACAAATTTCTAAAACAATTATATATGCAGGTTAGGTATATATCTTACTTTTATAAAAAAAAATTCCACTTAACTAATATATTTAATAATATGTGATGTACATATTATTTCTAATAAATAGAGCTTTTTCCCATTTTCCTCTTACAATCTCAATATTATAAGCAAAAAAGCATAAAACTTAGAAGCAAAAAAAATTATATTTCAGTTGTGTTGATTAATTAGTATAAGATCTGATCTATGTAAAATTATAATATACTTGCATACAAATGTGAATATTTGGGTAAATAAATGAATTCAATTGAATTAAATTTCTAATAGATATTTATATGAGTATATATCGTCACCTTACCTTTAGGACCACTGTTATTTATTATTGCTATCAATGATGTGGCTTCTATAATTTGTAATAGCGATTTGAAAATTTACGCTGATGATATGAAGATTTTCAAAAAAATAACGTCGATGCAAGACGTTTATATGCTTCAAGATGATCTAGATAAATTTTATACTTGGTGCATTAATAACAATCTTTTACTAAACATTAGTAAATGTGCACTCATGTGTTACACACGTCGAACCCAACCATTTACCTTTAGATATACTCTAAACAACGAAACCTTAGAAAAGGTTCATTCAATTAAGGACCTAGGAGTTTACTTCAATGATAAACTATCATTTAAACTCCACTACGAGAATATCGTTAATAAAGCTAGTTCAATATTGGGCTTCATAAGAGGTTGGTCAAAGGAGTTTAACGATCCTTACATTTTTAAATCATTGTATACATGCCTCGTTAGACCCCATCTTGAATATGCATGTCAGGTCTGGTCTCCATTTTATAATTCACATATACAAGGAATAGAAGCTGTTCAAAAAAAATGTTTAAGGTTTGCACTACGTAGTTTGCCTTGGGATGATCATATAAGACTCCCTCCATATGAGCATAGGCTAAACCTTCTCCATCTTAAGTCTAATCTAAAACGCGGGAAGTAGCTGATGTTTTATTTATTTTCGAAATTATTAAAGGCGGTATTATTTCCCCTTCCACTTTAAATAAAATTATCATTAACACAAATACTCGTTTACGCCAATCAAATCTCTTTACATTAACATTACACAGAACAAATTATGGTAAATATGAACCTATTAATAAAATATTAATATTTAGTAATAAATATAAGAATAGTATAAATTTTCCAGTATCTAAAGATACTTTAAGACGAAAATTATATGAAATTAATTGAATATTTTGTTAACTTGAATTTTTAATTTATATTAAAAAAATAATATTACTATTTTTGTATATTGAATTTTGTTAGTTTTGAATGTATACCAAGTAAATTTAATTGTATTTTTAATTAATATATGAAATGTAATACTAAATTGTAAACTGTTTGAGCTAAATTTTTTTTCTCCTATTACTCCGCGTGGTAGCATAGCGCTTCGATAGTGAACCTCCATTCCTCTCTGTTGAGTACTACTTCCTTAATATCGTCCCAGGTATAATTGTTGACTGTTAATTCTTGATCGATTGTGCGTCTCCATGTGTTGTATGGTCTGCCGGGTCTCCTTCGTCCTTGTGGATTCCACTCTAGAGCTCTTCTTGCTATATCACTTTCTGATTTCCTTAGTGTATGACCTATCCATTTCCATTTTTTCCTATTTATCTGTCTGTTGATAGGTTCTTCTCCAGTAATCTCTCCTCGTTGCTAATTCTTACCGGCCAGAATATTCTACATATAATTCTCAAGCACTTGTTGATGAATACTTGTAGCTTCTGTTTGATTCTGACCGAAGTGAGCCATGTTTCACTGCCATATATTAATGTTGACTTAACACATGCTCTGAATATTGTTAGCTTTGTTGTTCTCGATATTTGGTTGCTCCGCCATATCTTCATTAGGCTCCCAAATGTTCTTCTTGCCTTATTTATACGGCTGTTGACATCTTCTGTTGCACCTCCTCGTGATGTTATAATGCTCTCCAGGTAGTTGAATTCTTCTACGTATTCTATCTGTTGTCCACTCACTGTTATTGGCTCACTATAACTGTTGTTTGTCCTCATTGCCTTGGTTTTCTCGATATTTAATTCCAGTCCCGATTTCTTTGCTTCTTCCTGTAATCTGTTGACTTTGTTCTGTAGGTCCCTTTGATTTCTTGATATGAGGCATACATCATCTGCGTAATCTAAGTCTTCTAAGTTTCCGAAGAGATCCCATTCTATTCCGTTTATTCCAGTGCAAACTTCTCTTAGAATGTCGTCTAGTATTGTGTTGAAGAGAAGTGGAGATAGTGGACATCCTTGTCTAACTCCTATATTGGTGTAGAATGGATCACTGATCTTACTTCTGTGTTGAACTGTTGTCTCTGCATCTTTATACGTCGCTTTGATGATGTTGATGATTTTTTCAGGAACTCCCTTCTTTGTAAGTGTTCTCCATATTGCGCATCTCTTGACTGTGTCGAATGCTTTCTTAAAATCTATGAATAGTAGATATAGTGGGGCATTCCATTCCACTGATTGTTCAACTATGACCCGTAAAGTATTTGCCTGGTCAACACAGCTTCGGTTTGGTCTGAAACCTTTGAGCTAAATAGTATAAAATAAATAAAAATAACAAAATAACCTTATATAGTATTTGACTGTCGTTCCTACACTTTCTGACTTAAGACTTGATTCATACTAAACAAAACACGGTCTTTCGAATGGTCTAGTCAGAATTTCGCTACCTATACTCATTCCTAAATACCAGTCGCGAGTTTGTCGTATATTCAAAATTGCAACTACTTGTTTAAACCTTATTTGTCGTATAAATGCCATAACATTTATTTTTGCTCTATTTCACATAATAAGGAAAGAATCATTTCCTAGTAAATAGCTATTTATTATAATACAATATACTAGTTGTGGTTGTTCAGTGTTATGTTATTATATAAGCAAATGTTAAAGCAAATGTTAAAAATGAATTATTAGAAAGTTAATGTAGTAATAATGCAAAGCATAAATTTCTTTAATTATAATATTGTCTCGACAAACTATAACTGGTTGCCATTAACTAAAGTAAAAAGTATATTGTATGAGAGGCAAAATTTATTGAAGTTAAAATATAAAACTTCTTTTGTTGATGCACTTTTCCAGACTTTTGACATTAAAAACAGAGCTTTTAGAATTTTAAAAAGATCGGACCAGAAATTTTATCCAAAACTAATAACGTAGTGGAAGATGGCTAAAGACTAAATTAGTCTGTACAAAAAAATAATATTCGATTTTTAATTCAATATTTTTTGTTTTTGGGACGTATAAATAAATAATGTAGTCACACCATAATGTAAAGAAAAGTGTTCGTGAACACACCCCATTTAAACAATGTCAATATATTGGTATTATTGGCACTACATTACGTATTTTAACTTTAAACTTAATTTGCCAAAAATGACAAATATGCGTATACGACACTCAAGTACTAGGGCGACGATATATATATATAATATTATTTTAGAAAACAAAAAATTTCAACCACTCTCATCTGAATTTCGAGCTTTTATAGTTATACCAGCGAATATTTTGTCTGTACTAGGTCTACGATTATTCTCATTGAATTTTTGATTTGATTCATTAGTCACAACCAATTCATTAGTATTATCAGTAACATTGTCAGTCAATTTCAACCATTCAATTAGTTACGATCTATTTACTTTCCAACAATCAAAGCTAACTCTTTCTGTAACAAAATAAAAAAAATTATTTCTATATGCCATTTTGTATATAAAAAATTAATCAAATTCTAAATTTTATTATTAAATTTAAAAAAAAAAAATGAATTAAACGGTTTTATACCGTTATTTGGCAATATACGTTAAACACAATAAATTATGATAAAAAAAAAACTCATATTGACAAAGAAAAACAATAATTTCCAAAAAATCTATTCATTCACCTTTTTTTTTTTTGATTCAAAATTTAAGCTTTGGATTTTCCGCGAAACAAAACAAGACATAAAAACAAACAAAAAATAGAATTTAAAATTAAAATAAACTTTGAATAATAATAATAATAATAATAAAATAAATTTTCATTATAATTCAAACAAAATATGTAAATATTAGAAAATTCTTATGAATAAACAAAATTTTATTCGAAATTAATTTCGAATATGAATAAATAAATTTTTTAAAATAATTACATTAAATGAATAGAATTTATATAAAAAAAAAGTACAAAAGAAGTATGAGATTGCTTTTTTATTTCTTTTTTTATATAAATCTTATGGGAATTTATTTTCATCCAAATCAAATTATATTTTTTTATTGTAAATTTTTTTTTTTTTTTAAGTCCGAAATTTCCAAGAACAAAAAATTTGTACCAATCAATTTTCTTAGAATTAATTTGTTATATTTTGTATGTTCTCAAACAATAAGAACATTACATCCTTAATTTCTTTTAATGATGAAAGAGTAAAAATAAAAATTATTTTCTATCTCTTTCTGTTTTTGTTTTTTTTTGTTTCATGATATTTTTAAAACTATTTAACTTCAATTGATGGGATTTGTTTTTTTGTTTTTCTTTTAAATACTCATGTCCGTCAAGTTCAAAGTAATTGACATGATCTTGTAAAAGCCTTTTGAATCGAAAAATATTATTATTTATTATTGATGAAAAATTTCACTTTGTCTCTTACTAATGGGGTTGCAAGACTATGATGATTGAAAAATTACATCAAATATCATTTTTTTTAATGTCAACAACCTGCGTGGGGTTGTCAGATTATTTCGATGTAAAAAGTGAAAACTTTGCAATTGAAAATGGTTGAAAATTGTTTACTTCCTAATACCACAAATTAGCAATAAGTAAAGCAATATCTGTTCAATGTCGTACTTATTTTTTAAATTTCTATATTCTAAATAGTTTTTGGTGTAAAATTTAAAATGAAAATTTTATTGAACACTTGTCCAATTTTTGGCAAGCATTTTTTGATACCAAAAAGGGAATAAATTTTCAATTTTCTGGACACGTCAAATTAAATGTAAATAGTTCTTAATCTAGTTAAATTATTACTAACTTAAAAGAAAACTTCCTTCTAACCAATTATCATCATCATCTTGTTTTTTCTTTTTGTTTTTTTTTTTAACAAGTGCAATGATCATAAATCGGGTCAAATACAATTAGTTAAAAAAGTTACGGTATTGAAAAAAGTTTGACAATTGGACTGTCCTAATTAGACCGATTTTGTAAGCTGGCCTAATTAGGGCAGTTTTCCAAATAGAAAGGAAGATATCAGAAGGTAAAGATGAATTAAATAGTAAAGAGAGAGGACCAGATAATGAAGATTAATATTTTTTTTTAGAATAAGTTAGGGATGCCCCAGAACTAGGATTATTATGAAGCTTTAACAAATAATTATAAATATAAAATTAAAGCCGATGTGGCTATTACACAATATTAGTTTTAGGAAAATTTGCTAAATGGTCAAAATTTTAGAAAGCAGGAAAACAATAACTAATAGACAAGAAATCACTGAAATATTTAGAAATGACATTACAATCACTACTACTAAAGTTTTTATAATTCATACACATATGGGATATTGATCATTTTTTTCTTTTAGAGTTGATGAATTTCCAAAAAAGTTTATGATTAGTTTTGATGTTATGAGACAAATAATATTAATATAATATAAATTATCCGATTTTATATTAAAATCATTAAATAAATTCAAGAAAACATTAAAGTTAAAATTATTATTGTTTTTAATAAATGCCAAGCTTTATTATTTATTTTTTTTTATTATTAATATTTTTCGGATTAGATTTGTAACTACTATCAATAACTAACAGAACATTTATATTGTGAAATAATAAATTGAATAGTTTTGTAGAAATGATTAACTGTGATATTTAAATTAGAAAAAGTCAAAAAGAAAAATCATAAGAGGTTTGATAGTTATTAATACCGTCAAAATTAGCTTTTAGAAAATTGAAACAATAAAAAAGTGCTGAATCGACATTGGGGGGATATAAGAAATAAAAAAAAAACAAATATAGCGCTATAGCTCTGCATGAGCTTTGGTTTTCATCCATTTACTCCTCCAAAATAGTTGATCTTGCGTCGCTTGTTTCAAATTTGGGCTTTGTAGGGTTTGAAAATCACTTTTAGCATTGTGTACTCATTTGCTACTTGGTATTCCTCTATCACAATTATCTACTTTCGGGTTTTCTATTTAATACCCCTTTTTGTTTTCAACTTTCGTTCATTTGAATTACGTAGTCAACCAATCTTATTCCACATACTACATATTCTTATTCCACATACTAGATCCACCTTTGAAATCCCTACAATGTCAGCATTCTTAATCATAATTATTGAGCTTGTCAGTCACTATGGGTCGCATAATGATATTTTTAATTTGATTTTTTTTTCATACTAGCTTTGATTGTAGCAATTTTGCTCTTTGCATAACACTATTTATTTCCAACCCGTTATTTTATTATTGAATTAATTACAAATTCTATTTTGGCATTTTGCAAGGTTTTTGTCACTGTGATAGTGGCAATTTTTGCCATACGAAATATTATTTTTTCTCTTCATATATAACTATCCGTGACATCGAAAATGCAGTGGAAACGCCAAATTGACAATGTACTATGATCAAAAATGTTTTTAAAAAATACATGTACAATATTTTAAGATCAAAAATGTTTTATATCGGTTTTAATACCGCAATGAAACAGCAGGGTGCAACGAAAATTTTGAGTATAAATTTTTTAAAATTTACTGGCGTTTCCAAATATACCAAAATTAAAAAAAATCTCAAAATTTATATTTGAGCAGAATTATTTAAAAAAATCCCAAAAATTATATTTGAGCAGTATTTTTTAGTTAAAATTTTGGGGAAAAATTAGTTTTTATTATGTTGGTAACATTTTTAACGTGTCAATATAATTCAGAAGGAATCCATGAAAACATGTCAATAAAATTCTGAAGTGATTAAAAAATAAATCATCAAGATAGGTGTTGATTATTTTCAAATAATGTTGAAATTTAGGTATGTTTCTCATTCTTTTAACATTGTTAGTATTTTTCAATGACAAACTGCAATTCCAACTAGCTTTTTTTGCAATATACTCATAATATACTTTTTATACAATTAGATTTATACTAGGGGCCTCTGTTTTGTAATTATAATTTATGTTAAAGCCAAATTAAAAGTTTTTAACAAAACATAATTATAACATTACACAGAATAGTATAAAAATAATACGATGTTGAATGACACAAAATGGCTCTAATTTACTTAAAAGTTTGAATATTATAAAACCAAATAGAAATTTGTTTAGCCCGTATGCTCATTTCGGCCATATATACAACTTATTTATATATTAAGAGTTCATTAAGAAGAAGCGAGATAAAATGAGAAAGTGCTTACTGCGCATGTCCTTAAATGCTTGGCTATTATAATTATAGATACTCTATTTTTGTTTTTGTTGTTTTTATATTTTTTTATTTTAGATGAACTTGTTTTTTTTGTTTTTATTTGACGTATCATTTAAATATTGCAAGCAAAGAATTTCTGAACAATAAAAAAAGAAGTCAAACCCGGTATTTTGCTAACACACCCATGCATTTAAAAAACAAATTGTTAGAAATAGACGGTAATAAGAATTGTATGTTCACGAATGAAGTGGAATATAGGAAACAAAAAGGTGTAGCGAAATTAATAAGATAAAATTCAAATAGAATGTGGGTAAATAATAATTTTTTTCATATTAAAATGAAACTATTTATCGTGGTATCTATTAAAAGTTAAATTTTAACATAAAAAAAATTTACTTTTTGTTGTCTGTGGGAATTTACTTTTTGTTACTTTGTTTAAAATTTCAATATAAATTTTTTAATTATTGCCCGAACTTTTTTTCTCACTATGTACTTAATAAATAAAATCGCATATAAAAATTTCATAAGAGTTTTCAGATCTTTTGTCAGCCCAATAAAAATTTGTATATAAAAATTTAGGCAAGCATATACTGTGTTCTCTTTCTTTCTCATTTATACGGCAATGCTAAAGTAGGTATAGTATGGTAGTTTTTACTTTTTTCAACTAATGGAAATATTTTGTTGTGGTTTATGTAAAAAATTGCATTAGGTCTACGTAAATGAAGAGTTTCCCTTCTAATATGAGTTGAGTTCATTAAGGAAAATCGAGATAAAATGAAAAGGTGTCTACTGCGCAGGTCCTTAAATGCTTGTTAATTATAATTATAGATTTATAATATTTGAATTCATTTCTTAATTCACACAACCTTTTTAAACAGAAAAATTATAAATTAGTCGTTTTAAACATAAAAACGTTAATGCAGTTAAAATTATGATCAAAAATGTCAAAATTGTATTATCTTTTTTTTTACACTGCAGTGGCTATGTATTAAAGACACAGTAATAAAACCGCAGCGAAACTTTTTTCACTGCATTTTCGATGTCACGGTATATAATTAGGATTATATCGGATTATATTATCATATAGGTAATATTTGTCATAAAATATTTGTGTTTTTGTTTTTTTTTTTTTTTTTTTGTTATAACATTTAGATGTTTTGGTTAAATTTTAATATACATTTTTAATTGTTGCTTAATGTTGCTGGTTTTAAAAATTATCACTACACAAAATACCGAAAATGTTCAATAACATTTCTGATCGCTCTTATTTTTTGTCACAGTCACTAACAAATATCACTTTACAAAATTCCATTCCCGGGCTCCGTTATAAATACAGCACTGCATATAATATATACTAAATAAAGAAACGGATTTTGAAAAATATTCTAGAAGTTGCATAACAGATATTTGAACACGTCATATTGGATTCAATTCAATTTGTTTAAATTTGTGGTTCAGTAACATAAAAGTGTAATAGTTTTATTACCGATATTAAGATTTGTAACACCTTTCCATTTTCAAATATTCCTGATTTATGCTAGGAGTTTTATATCAGCCACCTGGATCTATAATTTGACAACTTTCAATAGTATTAGTTCTCTTTTTTAATCGTGAATAAATGTGCAAAATTTCAAAACTATCTATCTTTAAAGCTGTGGTCATGCATATCGAACGAAACAAACAAACAAACAAACTAACAAACTTTTATTTTTATTTAGTACCTACTTATATTATTGACAACTAATATAACGATTTAATTGTTTTTATTATTGTTTTTTTTTCTTTAATTTATTTTTTAGTTATAACAACATGCTGAAAGAATATGTACGTTATTTACCATATAGTTTAGGAATTGCTTCAAGTTTTGTGGGAACATTATATGAACCATATATTACTGAGTCTACAGAGGAATTTCTAAACAATCCCAGAACTAATGAAGAAATCATTATTGATACAAATACACGTGGTGGTGAAATTGTTGATAAAGAATTGGCTGCTTTAGTTTATGAATTATATGATTTTTCACAAAAACTCAATGTGGACATATTTTAATGGATTCTGTTTAAAAAAAGAAAAAAAATTATTTTGAAATAGAAAACAACAGCAAAAACAAAAAAATAAAAAAAATATTGCAAAGTTTTTCTTTAATAAATAAAAATATAAAAAAAAAAGTATATCATATGTACATATGTTTTTAATAAAATTTGTATTCACATACATATATCTATATGTATGTTTTGTAAGCATATTATTTATATATGTATATTAAATGCATACTTAAAAATAAAAATAAAAAAAAAACCAAAAATAAAAAATAAACTACAAAAACTTCTGGTATCCTTAATAATGATGTTGATGATGTATTTTGTTTTAATTTTGTTGTTGTTATTTTTTTTTTTTGTTCTTTTTGTATTTTTTTATTAATTCTTTAGTAAATAAAATTGATATGAAAAAAAATATAAACCCTAAAAACATGTTTTCTTATTAAATCAAAATTAAGTACAATTGGGAATAAAATTATTAACGACAATATTGTGATTTTATAAAAAAAATACTGTATTTTTTATTTCTTGACTAAAAAATTTTTTTTCAAATCAGTCCATTTGTCTGTCGACTTTATTTTACCTGTTTTTATTTATATCAAGTAGAAAAAATATTTTATAATTTACTTAATTTATATTTATTGAAAAAATTGGACTCATTAAGTAAAATTCGAAAAATGTTCAAATACAGAAAAGTTTTCAAATTAAGGTTTGAAATCACATTAGAGTAAGTCGAAAATCTGTATGTCCTTCTAAAACGAATGTCCTTGTAAATCTGAATATAGAAAATAATGGTGGTAGAATAAGTTGGAAATGGCTGTAAACTGAAATGTAATCTCATCAAATCACAAATAGTTTTGGATTTCAAACTAAACCAAATTTACTCAGTATTATTAAAAATTGAAAACTGTGGTGAATTTCTGGTGAATCTGGTGAGTAATTAAATGAAAAATGGTGAGTAGGAAATTAAGTGTTTGAAAGTAAAGCCAATCAAACATGGCTTTATTTTTGATCAAATGTTTTGTTTGATTTGACATTCGTTTTTTTTTGCTTTTGAATTTTTGGAAAGGTAGCAGATCAAGGTATCCTTGGGATTTAATTATTATGCCCTACGCGGGTAAAACATCTCCTTCAGAGTCCCAAAAAAAAAATATATATTTTATGCACAATAGTAATTTTTTTTTTTTTTTTTTATATTATTAGCCAAAACTTAGGTCAGAAAAACCTTTCGTACCGTTGGCTTTTGGAAGAGAACAGAAAAGGGATAGTTCGAGAGAAGAAAAGGAGAACGAAGTAGGAGAAAGGTTCGGCGGGGAGTTGTGAACTATGTTATTGATGTTCACTTTTGTAAATTAAACAAATAAAAACTACCCCTTCTCGGGAATGCTTGTAGTGGAATACGATTCCACATTCTAGAAGTTCTGACGATAAACGAATTTCTATTCCAAACAGTATTGAACAATCTTGGTATTTCCACGGTGTAGGGGTGGCCATTTGCAGCCTCTCGCGTTCCTCGACGGAATTACTTAAGAGGCAGAAGTAGTGATTTTAGTTCTTCCGAGCATAAGCCTACTACCACGAAATATCCATAAAATAGGGTTAGTGTTAGTGGAGCAAGTGTGGATGAAACATTTACATCATCAATGAGTCGAATAGCGCGTTGTTGTACTTTGTTAAGAAAGCTTAAAGCAATCTTTGTGGCGCCCGCCCATAGATGCGAGTTGTACTCCATCTTGGGTCGTATGTAGGCTTTATAGATAGTAAGCAGATCTTTAGGTGCAAAATATGCCTTACATCGATTTATAAAACCCAAACATTTTGCGGCGCTTTTCGCAATATCGAAAATATGGTCATTCCAGAGCATATTTTGATTTACTTGCATTTCGAGAATGTTTAAGTTTTCTAGTTGCTGTAAGCTATCACCTTGAAATTTTAGAATAGGTTCGAATGGCATTAGTTTTTGCGTAACTAAGCAGCTTTGAGTTTTGGAGGTGTTAAACTCAACTCTGTTTGCTTTACCCCAGTCGGAAATTATTACTAAGTCATGGTTTACCATGCCGCTCATTATTGTTCTTTTGGCGTAGACTGAGGTAGCTGTAACATTGGATTTTTTAAGGAAATCGTAGGACGCTACAAGTGTGCTGTCATCTGGATGAAACTACGAGTATGGATGAATTTTTCATTTTGTCTGAAAATTATTCAAACTCCTAAACATTTTTAATAAAACTAACAAATTTTTTATTTTTATACATAATAAAAGGAAATTAAATTTCCAATAAAAAAGTTATCCACCTTAGAACACTAAGTTATTTAGCACCACAGCTGCAGATTACTGTACATTACCACACTTTACTACCCTCTAAGCTTCAGGCTCTTGGTATTCGTGGTACCTTCCTTCTATGGGTTCAATCTTATTTGATTGGTCGTAAACTCTGCGTTAAAATACAAAATTGCACGTCATATAACTTCGAGGCTACGTCTGGTTTCTCATATGGGGCTACTATTATTTTTATTGTTTATGAACGATATCGACTTCGATATTAAGTCTTTGATCTTATCATTTGCTGACGATACTAAACTTTTTGCGGTTATTAAGTCGGACGAAGATTGCCATCTCCTGCACCAGGATCTTGACAAATTCTACTCTTGGTGTAACATTAATGGCCTTACCATTAATATTAATAAGTGCAGTTACATGTCATTTTCTAGGAAGCAAACTCTAATTGAATCTTATTATAATATCAACGGTTCTATTATTGAACATGTCCGTGAAACAAAAGACCTGGGTATCATTCTCGATAATAAATTAACTTTTAATGCTCACATAGATCGAATTATTTCTAAAGCTTTTTCCATGTTAGGTTTCATTAAGCGTAACTCACAGCAATTTTCTGATCCTTATACATTCAAAAATTTATATACTGCACTTGTTCGTCCTCACCTCGAATATGCTTGTCCGATCTGGATGCCTTATTATGATAAACATATTAAGAGAATAGAGTCTGTTCAAAAGAATATGATTAGGTTTTGCCTACGTAAATTCAACTGGCAACCTTATATTACTGGATATTTAGCTAAATGTCAACTTATTAAGCTTTCTACTCTTGAGGCTAGGCGAAATGCTGCATTCGTGATGTTTTCCTATGATATCTTATCTGGCAGAATAAAATGTCCATCTATTCTTCGCCTTTATAATATCTATGCTCCAGTGCGCGATTTCAGAAGCCAAAGATTTTTATATCTTCAAAATTATAGAACGAACTATGGTTTTTCCGAACCTATAGCAAACTCTCAGCGCTTATTTAATAACAGTTTTTCTGTAATTGACTTCAACTACAGTAGATTCGTTTTTAGGAGAAAAATCATCACATTTTTTGATACATTACAATAATTCTTCTAATTTTAATTAATTATAATTTTATTCTACAAATTTATTAAAATTATTCTCTATTATCATTTGAATGTACTGTCTACCTTTATAATTAATATTGTTATTACTATTAATATTTATTTATTACTTAAGTCTGAATTTTTCTTTTTTTTTAACTTCTTTTCTTGAATTAATGTAATTTTATTTTTTGAAATTATTTTTATATTTACAATTTTTGTTTTCTATTTCTAGTTTTATTTTATTTTAGTTTTTAATATTTTATAAGCAAAATCTGTAAGGGACTACCCAGTAGATTGAAATAAATAAATAAATAAATAATGAATCTATTCGATCTACGTTTGGCAGATCACATGAAATTTATGGTCAACGTAATCGAACTACAGAACATTACTACTCGTAATCTATTTGAAAAAATCAAAACAAATAGTAATGTTTGTGATGTTAAGAATCCAACCCAAAAATGTAAATTTACTTCTGTAAATATCGCTGTGCTGTGAACCAAAGTGTGGATAAAAACCGTGAACGATTAATAATAAAATAATAATAAAATAGTGTAAAAGTAACTTAGTCGAACAAGTCGAGTACAAAACACGAAGAAGTCTGCAAGTAGTAGACGAAATACGCGTATCTGTATGATAAGAATATCAGTAAAATTAAAAGGAAAATATTCGACTATTTTCACTGTTATATCAAAGTGTTACTCTAACGCTGGAAAACAAGTTTTTATTAAAAATAAAATAGTCTTTATTTCAACAGAATTACAAAGGGAGGGCAGTAATAAGTTTCGAACACATAATTAGACGTTGTTATCAAGATCTTGGAAGAAGAACCTAATGGCACCGCATATGGAAAAAATTTCATAAAGACCGTGACATCGTAAATGTATTGACAACGTCGCCAACATATTGACGTATGATCTTAAATGTCAAAAAAAAATTGTTTACATTGTCTCATATTCGGTAATTAATTTTACAGTGTATCCGCGGCTCATTTTCACGACACGGGTTGTTAAATTATGTATTCGCAAATTTTTTGATACACAGTATAGTTTGTTACAGTTATGTTGAGTTTTTTTTATTAACCAAGCTATAAGTTTAAAAATTAAAGAAAAATACTTTCATTTTTTTAGGAAATGGACTAACGAAAGAAAGATGCTTTTATTAACTACACAGCCAAAGGACAAAAAAAGATTTTTCTTCAAAACAAAAAACAAAAAAAAAATTTTTTACGAAATTGTTAAATTTCCATATACATATGTATAATCTTTCACAAATATATTCAATTCAAATATTTTAAAAATCTACCCACAAAATAGGTATCCACAAAGTATAATATTTTGACATTTGATTTGACGTTTATTTCAGAAACAATGTGTTTAGAGTAATCGGAATTGTATACAAAGTACATTATGTTGCCAACACAATGTTGTTAGTATACAAAATTTGACATATTGTATTTGTATGTACATTGTATCGGTTGAAATTTTTTGGATATATTTCCGATGTCACCGAGATTTGCATTTCAAGGCGTCTAAAATTCATTTGATCTCACAACAACAAACCAAATGACCGTTTGGGGTTTTTACTTGGATATTTTTGTTTTTCTGGTTTTAAGCTTTTTCGTGATTTTCAATACAGCAAATTATTTGTGAATGACCCCGGATGCTAAACATAGGGACAATATTAAAACCTATGTGGACCTATGATATCCAATTACAGGACTGTGCAAAGAAAACCAACATACTGCCACCATTTCAAAATAAAATGAATAGTTAATGCCCCATGGTTGGTACGTAACAATGATATCCGCTCTTTACATATGAAATTAAGAAATATCCATAACAAATAGTAGTGTTTGTGATGTTAAGAATCCAACCCGTCAAAAACGTAAACTTACTTCTGAAAATATCAATAAAAACACAAGCAGAAACTGCAAAATCATGTTAACTAGGAAATAATGGTAACAGTCGACATGTCAACAAATGAAACTGCAAAATCATGTTAACTAGGAAATGTTAACAGTTCTTCATGTCGACAAAAATGTCCGTCGGTCGACGTTGTGTTGGCAACATAATGTACTTTGTATACAATTCCGATTACTCTAAACACATTGTTTCTGAAATAAACGTCAAATCAAACAAAAAACCACATTTAATAAAATCCATTATACGCAATTACATTACGGTAAAACTTTGATTTTATTTCAATATGTGATCAGTTCATTATCCATTCTAGATTCCACACATCATAAGAATACAAAAACAATAATTCTAAAAAAACAAAAAAATACAAAACAAAAGCTTTGATTGATTTGACATTTTTTTTTATTTAATTTGATATGTACATAATATCGTATTTTGATTGTGAAATTTTTATTTATTTATATAATATTTTATTTCATATTATTTTTATATAAAGTTTTTGTTTTTATTTTTAACTTATTGTTTTACTTATTTACTTGAAGATATTTTGATTATTCTTCCTTTCTTCTAAAGACATTATAAAAACCGTAGGATTTATTTTTTGTTAAATTTTTATTATTTTTTTTTTGATCTTCACATACTTACTTCCTATTTCATTACACCTATACATCAAATTATAATAATTTTCATTTAAATGAAACATATATAAGTTAAAAATACAAAATTAAAATGAAACCAGGTCTTGGATAATAAATTGAATACCAAGGAAATACAAATTGATAAATTCAAGCTATATAGTTTAATTTTAATGGATTTACTAAAACTCAAATTAATCCAAAATATATAAATTGAGAAAGTTGAGTAAAGTGTCGGTGACATCGTAAATATCTTTTAAAAAAACTTCAACCTGATACAATGTAAAAAAACCTAAGTTGTCAGTTTCGATTTTTATATCCGATAAAAATAAGTTGACAACATTGTGTAATGAAAGCTTTCTGAGACATTGTGTTTTAATGCATTTATGATCAAGCAAAATGAACAGACAATTTTTATGAACACTGTACAACGTTTTAAAAATGTTTGTAAACCCAAATACCTGTCAAACCGGTTCCAGAGACATACATCAGACAATTGTGATCATGTAGAAAATATCTCAAGCTTTTCTGAGTTTGTACATAGCCATTTAAGATCATGTGGACGTTTTAATCAACTTTGTGTTGAAATATTTACGATGTCAAGGTCATAAATTTTTTTTTTTTTGTTTTAAGACAAAATAAACCTGTTTAATTTCAATTAATATGAAATAAACATTCTTGATAATTATTATTACAATTTAAATTATTGCAGCATCCAAGGCTTCGACTTGGATATAATTATATTCCTATAAAATATGAACGAAAATTCATAAAATCAACTACTAGCATGAATATGTATGTATAGTACAATTTATTAAACATTGGAATAATGCACATTGTGTGCTCATTTTGTGAACTTAAAATTGAAATCATCGCATGAATATTATTTTATTCCATACGCCAATTTTGGGTAAATTGACCTAATGATTATAATCTAGAGGTTTTAAAGTGTAATCTTTCTGAATTTGTAGTCTGTTTGTTTCTATTTTATTTAATTTCTGAGATAATGAGTATTGATATTATTCAATATCCACTTATTTTACAAGTATGTAACAAATTTTTATACCATAAGCCCATAGACTGTAACTGTTATAAGTTTTATTAAAAAAATCACTTTCAAACTTATTAAAACAATCACTTTCAAACAAATCAAAAATGACTTTTTTTCATATCGATTATTTATAAAAATTATTCTTAATCAAAAAATTTCTCTCTCATATGAAATAGTAAATTCTCAATTTTTATCTTTTTCTCTTATTTTTAATAGTTACGAGATAATTTTTATTTTTTCTCTTACCGATAATAATTACATTGCAATTTTTATTTTTTCCGGTTAAAAATAATTCTTATGAGCAATTTTTATTTTTTTTCGATTGAAATAAAAATCATTTTCTAATTGTGAAGCTATTTCAAAACATATCTAATTGAATATTTGCATCGACCTAAACATTTAAAATCGATTTACTAAAAATGTATTAACCCTTGTGTGAGCACCTAGTTCTGGCTAGACCATATCGAGTTTTAACTTAATTTTATATGTACTTAATTTTTATTGCTCGAACTTATATTTCATGAATTCCTAAACTGAACAATTCTACGCGCAGTAAAAAAACGATAATATATAACATGTGTATATCCATTCCGGTAACCCTATGGTCTGGCCAGACCATAGCATAATTTCATACAATTTCATAAAAAAATTCATGATTTTTTTTTGTCTTTTTTTATATTTTATTGACATTTAACAATTTAAAATGAATGCTGATCAGTTAGTTAGTAAGCTGTCTGTCATCATAGATAAAATTTGTCTAATTTATTTTAATTACAACATTTAGAACAAGCAACAGCTTCCGCAGAAACCCCAGCAGTAGTTTTTAGAAGCGAATTGCCAATGTTACAACATGATTTATATTTTTATGGAAAAGATCTTACAAAATGGGCAAAAACAGATCCACTAACCGGTAAAATTCGTGCTCATAACATTTTACGACAAGACGGTGGCGGTTCAATTGACAAAAATTTTATTCAATTGAAATATTTCATAATATTGTTTCTGAAACAAACAGAGAAGCCAAATCTGTTTTGGAAAATTAAAATAAAAATTATCCTACTAAGAAACAAAAGATTGGAAACAAGGTATGGAAAGATTTTACATAAGCAAAATTAGATGCATATATTGGTTTATTAATTGCTGCTCTGATGCCACTGGAAACGATTTGCAAAATACTACTTTATTGTGGAAAACAAACAATCTTTTTATCTTAGACCAACTGTGTCACACAAACCGTTTCTGAACGATCAGAATATCGATTAAAACATTTTCTCATGTTACCTGAAATGTAAATAAAGTTACAAACAGAAAAAGAACAACAGAAAAAAAAACTTCTTACTATTTAGATATTTCATACTTTGCTTTATATTTTTTATTTACTTGAACATCCATACACCACACACATACATTTACATACACCGCAGACAACCACTGATTACCTTCGTTCACACATCTTTTATATAGTTTTTTTTATGAAATTGCATGAAATTGTATGAAAATACACTATGGTCTGGCCAGACTATGGGTGTGCCGAATATGATGTTCCAAGGTGGTGTTCACACAACGGTTAAATGACGTATCGTGTATGCCATGAAATAATATTATCATGCGACGAAATATTAAATCAACAACAACAACTCAGAACTGTACTCTAATTATTTATTTATTCAATTTTAACAATTTCTAAGTCCATTTATAATTTTACAAAATCATTTTTATCTAGATTCAACCTTTAAATTTTAGTCGATTTTTATAACTCACAGATATATTAATAATATCTTTTAATAAGTTATAAAATCAACCAAAGCAAAAATCGGAAGTTGTATATAGGTATAGTCTAACACTACAAATACCTACTGCTGATGAGTTCAAGTAGTATTATGATGTACGAAACAACTCCTAAAAGTTATTGTTATTAATTGTAAGTTGTTTTTTTTTTGTAAAATATAGATGTATGTATGTATGTACTTATTAATTGTAATTTAAATTTCGTACGTGATCAATTTACTCTATTTTGACAAGTGCACTTTATTTCACACCCAAATATTATGGATATGAATTAGCAAAAACAACAAAATCCTAAAGCTATTCTATTATTTTAACAAATTATTAACTATTAAATATTCTAAGTTATGAAAAACAACAATTTATACAAAATATGAAACATGAAAGTTAAACTGAGAAAAAAGAATGATAAACTACGAATGATAAATTTAATTGAAAACGATTATTAATATGAGTATTAATTTTTCTTTAAGTCTTATCTAAAATAACTTGACATTGTATTTATTATGTTTGTATAAAACATTTAATTAAAAAAATAATCTTAAATTAAATTAGTTATTTTGGGAAAAATAGGTTAAGTATACACATACATATATCATAAAAATTTATAATGCAATTATTGTATAAATTAATGGCTTTAAAATTTTTCAAAATCACTGTCAAACTGAATTTTGTTAGAGAACGAACAAAACAATAACAAAAATAAATATTTAAATCAAAATGGGACTATTAAAAATATTTGGATTACTATTGGCAGTTGAATGTATTTTTGGTTCAAGACTTAATGAAGGTATTATATATTTTATTTTTTTTTTAATTAACATTTAAAAAATTTTTGTCTTAACCTTAAAAAAATAAAACTATAGAAGAACCAATTAATTTTGATAATTCAAAATCTTGCGGAAATACCACAAGTTTTCAGAATACAATTTTATTACAATATGAAACTTCTATGAAAATGGGTGCTGATGAATATTATTTTGAACAAAATATAAATACAAAAGACGTATCAATCGAATTACTTAATGAGTTCCAGGATGATATTAAAGGGGATTATTTTGAAAGCAAAAAAAAACATAATTATATTAATGGCATGATGGACTGTTTGTTAAGTGCTGAAGATCTTCATCTCAAAAACCAGTATAAGAATGATGATCTTATCAAAAAAATTAGGAATAGATATTATCAAAATATAAAAATGATATCAGCAGCGAAAAATAAATTGAAATAAGGCAGATGGAAAAATTTTAATTTACTTTTTTAAATAAATTTGTTCATGATTATTTTTAAAAAATTGAAAATTAATTGTAATGCAAAGAGAAAAATATCGTAATAAATTCAAACATAATAAAATATTCTGGAAACACCAGAAATCCACCTTTTTGTATCTAACAGTGGCTACACATAAAAATATATAAGGTAAATATTCTGGAATTAAAACAATATTTAAAAAAAAAAAACAATATTTTGAAAAAACGAAATTTAAAGAGATGAAATTTCATTAGGCTTCCATAAAAATACATCTTCTTCCAAACAAAGACACATTTGTTTGTTATACATGTATACAGCTTTCAACATAAAATTCTGAAATTTTAACAGTTATTCACAATTAAAAAAAAGAGAACTGACAAAACTATCGAATGACAGGTTCGGGTAGCAGTCATAACACTCAACACGTTCTTGAAAGTAACTTAAGTAGAACTTAGTAAGCACATTTTTATTTATTTATTTATTTTTTTCGTCTACGAAAACAAATTTCAACAGACTACACTACAGCATAACATAAGGCAAATAACAAAATATTTTTATCTTTTAAATTTTGAAACAAATTAAATTACAATAATATAAAATAATATTATAAATAATATTAAAAATTTAAATTTAAAGAAAAGAAGAAATTTTTCAACAACAATAAAAAATTTAAAATTAAGCAAATTAATAAAATTAAAAAAATTAAAATTTATAGAAAGGAAAAAAAAAATTAACAATACCAATAAAATTTTCACAATAATAGAAACAAAATAGAATTTTATCGAAGATAATTTTTAAATTTATATCGAACTTGATTAAAAGAAATTGAATACGATTGAATTTAATTGAGCGATTCGTGACCGGTTCCTGTAAATCATAGTTCGTTCGTATATATCAAATTTCTTTGACGCACATTGAGAGAGAAGAGATTTGATAAAGCAGTGGACGATATACGGCCAGTCAATACGTTAAAAATGAACATAATGCATACAATCTGTCGTCTATTAGCAAGACTCTAAAGTCCTAAAAACGTACATCACATCTCATATTCTATCGGTGAAGAAGAAGAATTAATCTTATACAAAACATACTTGGTAAAAGATCTTTGAACTCTTTCAATTCTGTTAATATGTGTGTGATAATTAAGATCCCATATAACAAAACAGTTTTCTGCCAACGACGACCGAACAAGGCTAAATAGGCCCCATACACTATTAAATCTGTTTAGAAATTTGTTTCTTTACCACACACTATATGAAACTTTTGCTCAAACAAACAGAGAAACTTCACTATTTTATATACTTTTATATGAGTTTGCCATTGTCTATTTGTAAGTTTATTTATTTATTTATTTACTTGGTAGGTTGGAGTTTTTTTTTTATATCTAAGTCAAGACAAGATATATTCAAAAAAATGGCGGGTAAAATTATCGCATTAATAATAGATGTAGAAGTTTATAAAAAAAAAATTATATAAAAGATTGGTTATTATGAAAAATATAAGATACCTCTAACAAAAAAAAAAATAAACAACTGATTTTATTTACATTTTGGTTTCGATACATTTTTAAACAATTTCAGAAACTCTATGTCTCCTCCCACTAAAAATCAAAAAATTTATTGATTAATGAAAAAGTGATTTTGTATACTGTTTAAGAAATTTGTTTCGAAACAGCCCCACACACGATTAAATTTCACAAATTTCGAACAAGTTTTTAAACAGATTTAAACGTGTTTTTGAAACACCAACGAAGAATATATACGAAAGATCTTCTTGTAGCTTAAGGCAACCTCGTATTGTTTTAATACTATGAAACAACGTTATGAATATTAATTTAAAATGTTACAAAATTTCAAGCCCAGCGGTAAGTCATTTATCGAATAGAAGAAATAATAGAGGACCAAGATGACTACCCTGTGGCACTCGTTTAAAAAGTTTTAATTTAAAATTACCAATTTTTACAACTTGCCATCAATTGCTTAGATATGAAACTATAACCAGTTTAAAATAGGTGAAGAAAAACCAAGACGAGATAACTTTTTATTTATTAGCGGCAGATTCACACGATCAAAGGCCTTTGAAAAATCTAAATAAATTGAATCAACTTGATAGTCATTTTCAATTGCATTTAATCCAAAATTCGAATAAATTGCTAGGTTCGTGGTTATAGATCTACCGCCATAAAACCATAAAACCATGTTGAAAAGGACTAATAGATTCCTTGATAAAGAAGAATATTTTTTTATACAATCATAATTTTTTCAAAGAGTCTCGGGATCACCATCAAGAGTTTGGATATTCTTCTATAATTCTCATCTAACGTTTATATTGATTTTTGTTATAATGTGGATCTTTGGTTGTTGTTGTTTTTCGAAATGAAAAATTTTTTTTTGTTAAAATTGTTTTCTTGGCATATAGCGAAATTATTCACTATAGTTAGACTCAAGATGTTGTTATGAAATATTTTTATTGGTTTTTTTTTTGTTTCAAAGTAGATTAACGTTTTTCAGGAAATTACAATTTGGTTAAAGTGTAATAAAATAAAAAACAAAAAATTAACTTGAAATATAATTAAGACCTCTGAAATACTAAAAATTTTCGTATTGTGGTTTCTAGCTAAAAAGGATTATTTTAAATCGGAGTAATCCCGTTCATTGTATAAAATAATATATCTTTTTTATTAACAGCCAAGCGTTAGAATGTAACCTTCATAGTATTTAAGCGGTGCGCTTATTTGATGTAGGACAGAATAGGAAGAAAGAAAATTTACTGAATGAGATTATTCATGTTTTTCTTGAATTTCTGTAAGAATGTGGAAACACACTAAACGGCATATGATTCGGAATTGGTGAAGCCCGGACTAAAAACAAAGTTCCGTAACCTGTTTTATGCCATCTAGGTTTACATTTACTGTGTAGAGATGGGCATCTGCAGCTCCTTTTGTAATGCATTTAAACTGTTTAAAAGTAAGAAGTAGAACACCCATATTCTTCATATAATAAGCTAAAAAAGCAGTTATTTTTTGTTGATAATGGATAGTAGAAAATGAGCAGAATTGATTCTTCTTAACTGATATTAAAAAATATAAAATTAGTCTTATATACGTATTGTGATAGGATTTTTTAACCAAAAAGCCTACAATTCTTAAAGAATGTTTGTTCATATATATTGAAGATTTTTTTGTGTACAATGTGAGTTGGAAAATTAATCTGTTATCTTTCAGGAAGATTAAATAGAGATCTATATAGAGTTAATTGTTTGAACAGCTCTACCAAACATAATTAAATCATTTTGTATTTGTTTTCATAAATAATGAATATTATTCCTGATTCACTGTTTCAGAACATTTGTTCCGAACACATTCGGGCACATATTTTATATACTTTTATATTAACTTGCCAGTGTCTATTTAATTATATGTTTATATGCTTTTATATTTATGTGGTATAGGTTTTTTTGTTAATATTTTTATATGAAAATTTGAATGTTCTCAATTTTCAAAAATGTTCGGAACATTTTTTTCTCTCCGCTGAACAAAAGGTGATTTAATTTTAACTTTTGTGTTCGAAGAACATTTTTTTGCTGTAATTTTAAATTTTTTTGCCATTTCTGAAACAGGACAAAATAAAACATAAAATAGTTGTCAACACAACAAATATCAAAACTGGTCGGACGTTTAATATCAAAAAATGGCAATGTAAGGCATAAATATTAGCTTAAGTTTTGCAAGAATATCCTTTGGCTGAGTATGAAGCAAATTTGCTTAATTTAGTACAGTACTACAAGTTTATACTACAATATTTTACTACAACGATTTTCCATCATTTATTTATCAAATTACTGGCTTATCAACTAACTAAATATGGAAAACTATTACTATTGTCTAGAACGAAGCCTTCTTAAATAGAATTTAAATTGTTACCAGATTATACTCTCAATTATATGTTGTCATATATTTTATTCCAATCACAAAGAGTACTGGACCAGATCGAAAAACCCATAAAACATTTTTTTGCTTCATCGGCAATCGAGCCTGGGCCATTTCGGTTTAAATGCAGGCGATCTACGCGCCATCCAGTGTTATGTAAGTTACCATGTCTTTTCCTATCCCAACCAAGAAGTACCTAAGTTGTAAGCACTTAAATAAATATCTCTTGATTGGTATAAGACAGAAAAAAAAATAATAAAATAGAAAAAACGGTAACAATTTCTCTTTTATTTCAAATTACAGTTAAATATCACTAAATATCTGTCCAAGCTATATATATATAGTTAAAACAGTTATAAAAATATTTTTGAATTCTCATAACTTTTATCAATTACCAATCCCAAATTTGAAATTTTTAAACTGATTTCATAACAATTTAAAACATTCTAAATTATGCGTAATAATCATAAAAAAAATATCTTTTAAAAACTATCAGTAAAAAATAAAAAAATCCTCAAAAATATCAAATCAAATCAAGTATATAGATATAGATAAAGATAGATATATGTACAAGGATAAAACAAAACACAAAAAAAAAAACTCAAGGATAATCTTATTAAATAAATAAAAAAAAAAATAACTATACATGATTTTAAGACCTTTAGGCTTACATATTTCCAAGCTTTCCATCATAAAAACTTAAATTTAAATAAAAAATCTTACCATCATATTACAAGTGGATGTACATACATACTTGTATGTATATTTTTTTTCACATTAGGTAATAACAAAAATATTTAAAGAATTTCAATATTATAAAATTGATCCTTCATTTGGAAGTGATATCCAAATTAACATGTATGGAAGAAAATTAATGTTTATGTATATATCAATTCTGAAACATTTAATGTCGAATTTCGGTAATTCATTCGAAGAAAATGAAAACCAAAAAAATATTTAGGTCCATTTATTGGAATTATAACAATATTGTCCATTGTATATTCTAATCCTAATTAAATCTAAGCCTATCAATCCTAACTCTTCTGTAAAACATTAGTGTTTACTAAAACACAGGTCATATGATCTTCTAGGTGTCTCAATAACGATAATAGTTCACCTTGAAGTTCTACTTGCAATAACAGTTATTTTCTCGATATACCTTCTGTATATGTTAAACAACTAGCGTGTAGATTCTTGTTTTTGTAAGAATTAATGATTAATGCGTGTTTTTACTCCAAATGTTTATTAACTATATTAAATACAATAATATCAATTATTACAAATACAAATCCAAAAATATACATTGAGGTTATAGCTTACACATTCCAATACAATGATGGCAATAAATTTAATGTGAGATGTTATTGAAATATAATAATTGTTGACTTTGATTTACAATCAATATTACTGAACACCTTCAATTAGAACCATTTTAGTAATTAGACTTATTTACATCATCAGTGCGGTAAGAAAATATATTATACGCAGTGTCATACAATATTATAGTAAGAACTAAACCAAGATCAAAAAGATGACTGGACGAAATCGAAAACAACTTTTGACAAATTTTAGTTAGGGTTGGAAGACAGTTTCACAAGATAGAACAGAATGCAAGAAAGTTGTAGACGACGTTAAGGCTCATCCTGATATTATCAAACATATACAAAATTGTTGTTCACTACTTCAGAATTGAATTCATTTATTGTTATATTTAGGCTGACAATCTGATTGTTTCTGTGTCCACAATCTTCATATATTTTGTTTTAGTCACGTTAATTTTGAATTCTACAGTGTCGGTTTTTTTTCTAGAATCAGAAGTATTTATACGTATATATTTATAATAAGTATATCCACACCCTATTTCATTTTAAATATTTGCGCCGATGATACCGATCATTTATGGTTCGACACCAGGACGCTAAAATAGCATCATTCAAAGTACAAGCATAAAAATGCATAAAAATGGAAATTAAAAGTAAATGAAGTAAACTCATATCACTTTTACTTTAAAGAAAGGTACCTCTCCTGAAGTCATTTTAAATAATAAAATTATTACTTAGACATGTATTTAGAAAAAGGCTAAGCTGGCGTAAACAAATTGCCAGTAAAAGGATACAGCTTTAGACCAAATTTAGAAATATGTACTGGATAATGGGGAATAACACACAGTGATCATTAACAAATGAGATAATAAATTATAGAGCCATAATAAAACCTGTTTCCGTTCTATGCCCCACGGATGGGGTTGCAGGACATTGGTGATGATGATGATGAATAAAACCCTATTTGGACATTTTTCTTTTATATACATAGCCAAAACACTAGGTGGGGTTTGTAATTTTGTAAACTTTTATACCGATTGTTACGTTTGCCTAGGGTGGGAAAGGAAAATGTAGGAAAGGAAGAAGGTAGATGGGAAGGACGACAATTACGAACGAAGATATTAATGTTCGTCTTGAATTTATTTAGTTCAGAGATATAGAATTTATCATGTTTTGGGAATGGGATGGTCTCATAAATTGCAAACAATGAAAAAAAAATTCCACAAACAAAAATTCCACACTTGTATGAATGCTTTTAGAGTTGGCTTCAAAATCAGGGGTTTAAATTGCATTCTTATGCATAGCCGCTGTTCAGGGATATCTCCTTTTTCCAAAATATTTACCTTCATTATTTTTATGCGCAGCCGCTGTTGGATGCAAAAAGAAGGATAATATCCCTCTTACAGAATATTCAACTTAATTATTTTTTTATTTCTATGCTTTTGGAATTTTCAACCCTTGGAATATTTCTTTTTTAAAAATGGAATCATGGAAATTGATTTTTTATTTTGGAATAACGTACCCAACGTAAGATGGAATTTGCTACCACATCCGGGATGTTGAGGTTATAAATGAATTTCCATAATTTGTTTTCTGGGATCTCTGGATTTCTACGGTATAGGAATGAGCGCATGGTGCCCTTCGTATTTCACAGGGGATATCATATGGAATCCAACTTTGGGGTTACTTACTTACTTGCTGGGCGCTACAGACCTTAAAGGTTCCGGCCTGACGCAAAATTATCCTCCACTGATTTCGGTCACGAACGGAATCTCTCCAATTGGTGATTTGAAGTTTTTTCATATATGCCGATACTTCATCTCTCCAACGAAGGTGTGGCGTCCCTCGACGACATGTTCCTTGAGGCTTGGATTAGAATAATTTCCCATTGCCGGAGCATTTTTTGGGGTTCCTCAGCGAAAACTAACATTAACATCATACAAAGATTCCAAAATAAGGTGCTAAGGTCTCTCGTAAATGCCCTTGGCTTGTTCCAAATAAAATCATCGAACACGAATTAAGCATTGAATCTGTCACAAGTGTAATAGCTAAATATATAGCACTAGCTACAGAATCAGACTACAAGTTCATCCAAACAATTTAATCCGCAAAACCTAGTGACAACTAAAGGTCAGAGGAGAAGAATAAAACGAAGAACTCCTTGTGATTTATAAGACATAAAAAAAATGACTGATTGTAAATTGATCCAAAGGCAGATCTTCGATGGTAAACGCAGCTACGCGCTTATTATACTTAATATAAACTGTAAATAAATTTTGAAAGTAGTAAAAAAAAAATTTTTTTTAAATATTAAATGAAGAGGCTAAAATTGCAATGTCGTCATCTTATAAATGTGTGTCCACAACAAAACTCAATTCAACCTATCTTCCTTGGAACCTACATTTGAAATTTAATTTTTGTTAGCTTTTCAATATAGTGTGGAGTATTAACTAAACTGCATAATCGTTCTATTTCTATAATAATTAATGTATATCAGTGCCAATATGCATATACAAACCCCACCCCACAAACAGTATATTTTTATAGCAGGTAGAAACACAATTTTATAAATTCTTTATAATGTTGAAAACACAATGACGACGAATAACGAGTGACGAATGACCAAAATTCGCCTTAGAGACACAATCACGATGAACTATTCGCGACGAACAAATTTTTGTTTGAAATTTCAAATATTGTGTATAAACAAAATGGAGGAAAAATTTATTTAAAAAATTTATTTAAAAAATTTTTTTTTTAATTTGAATTTTAAAAATGTTTTATTAAAACCATTTTGACCAATTTATGTTGGTATCAATGAATGTCGTTCGCATTCGTCGACGAGTAAAATAGAAATAGATCTATTTTTTGAACGCGAAATTTTGTCACGATTTACATATAATTTCATGTATTTGAAAGCGAAAAATTCGTCATTCGTCGTGATTGTGTTTTCGACATAATAACAATATTTTTAAAACAGGGTAATTAAGCGAATTTATCAAGTAAAAAAACAAATAGCAACATGTGGGTTATGGCTTATTTACATACACATTAAAAATCCCAAAAATATTATATTCTTATCCTATATTGTAGTTCTTCATCAGACAACCAACAGAATATTATTAGACTTTCTCAAATTAAGATATTCACGTAAAGAATAAATAAAAAAAAAAAAAAAAAAAAATACAAACCTATCCTAAAGTTAGCCTGGCTACCAATTTTACAATTTATTTTCAAATTTCCTCTTTGTAAATAACGTCATCAGCATAGACCAAAAATAATAAAAATAAAAATAAAAAGCAAATAAAAAATGAAAAATAGAAAATAAAACTTAAGATTTTAACTACAAAATAAAAAAAAAAATAAAAAAAACAACAACAAAAATAGAATAAACAAAAATGAAAATAATAATAAAAACAACGAGAAATAATATTAAAATAATCCAAGTAACGCTTAGGGGTATCATTTGTCCCAAAAGGATAACCATCAAAAAAATATAAAACCATTTTGGTTTACTGTTATTTTCGTCTATTTTCTTTTTTATTCTACACCTTTTATATTTAAGGGGCATGATGATATGATGGCTACAAACAAACAATAATAAATACTAACAACAAAAATGAAAAATAAATGTTAAATTTCTTAAAGGACGTAGATTCTATACATACACATACAAACACACGCAAACAAAGCGTAATCAAAGAATCCTTCAAAAATTCCAATGCCAAAAGAGAACGAATAAAAAATCCAGAAATATATATTTTTTTTGAGGTCGTATGCACTATAACAGTAACTTGATTTCTTATGAATATTTGATAAGCTTAGGTTAAGTTAAATTGATTGATCGAATTGTACGTAATCAAAATATATACAGAACTTTAATTTAAACTGCCAATTTTTGCCTAAATATTGACAATTTCTGAAGTAACCGATCTTCTTCTTATTTATGTCCGTCGAAATAAAAATAAATATTTACACAAGGTGTTCGATCCCATTTAGGATGTGGGCATGTAACATAACAAACTAATATATGCACATAACACCTATCACTCAATCACTTTGAGTATATGTAGGGGTTTATTGGATTTTGCAATAATTTTCTTATTTGATTTGTGATTTCAACGATCACTCGCTCGATCAATATACATTCTAAAGTGTGATCAAATTAGGCATATTTTTAAACACCATAGCCTACCTACCATTTTGCTTTTAGATTCCCTCCAAATTGATATTCGTGTTCAGCATTGCTTAGGAAATCACCATGGAAATAAAGAATAGTTGCACAGCGTATAAAAATTGTTAAAGTTAATTATAAAAATAATTAAAAAATTTATTCGGGCTACGTTTCGAAAATTATCGCATATCCAATTTCTGGTTAAATGGCTTCGTAAATAAGCATAATTGTCGTATTTGAAGTGAAAAAAATGTTTACATTCACAAAAATTAACAGTTTGTGTGGTATAAGGCTTAGAGTTGTAGTTGAACCGTATATTTTTGAAAACGAAAATTATTACATGAATTAGACGATTTTGTCAAATATGTGGTTTTGACAAGATGATGAACAATCTCACGACACAATCAATTTATTGATAGAAAAGTTTAATTACCGTGTAATCTCCACAAATTTCGATATGAAATGGCCTCCAAGGTCATGTAAATAATACCATTGAATTTTTTTTTCGAATCGCAATTTGGCTGCAAAAATTAAAAATTATATATATGAACAAACGTAAATTTTGGCCCTAAATATCATGAGACATTCGTAATTGACGCCTTTTATACTTTGCGATCTCTACTTCGATATACCCCAGTTATTGTGATTCTAAGATTATTTTTCACTTTCAGTAATAATTATTTTTACAAACTACACACTTTATTACAGTCTACTGTTAGCTATTCCACTTATGAACGCTCATAACAACACTATGTCGTGTAGTAGAAGAAACGAATATTAATCTTCCAGGCGGCTTCATCAAACCGTGTTTGTCATTGTCACATTAATAGACGGAATTTAATCTCCCTGACAATTTCAATCCGTACTTCTGCCATCTTATCAATTAGGCTTATAAAGAGATATTCTAGAGACCAAAATCTTAATATGCGAAAAACAATTTTTGAAACTAGCCATACGTGGTTAAACGCTTGGACTGACAAAAACGATCAACACTGGGTGTAGTAAGTACACAAACCAAATTCATATTACAAAAATGTGTTTTTGAAATTGTATAACCCAAAAATGAAAAAATTTCCACAAAGTGAAAATAAAAAATTAACATGAAAGTGACTGACAGAGAAAGAGAGATATAGAGAGAGAGAAAGAAGGGGAAAAAAAATGTTTATATTAAAAAAAATACATCAGACACACTACATATAAAATCCATGAGAAATAGGATATTGCTGACATTTTTGTTCCTCTTCATGTCATTCTTGAATCCTGACTTTTATTTTAATTTTTTTTTTTTTTGTTTTTTCTTTTCATCTCTAGATTTTAACATTTTATTTTCGGTATTCTGAATAAAATACCAAATTTTATTTTGACATTTTATTATTTCATTCATTTCATTCATTCATCCTTGATGTTAATTTTACTTCTTCCCTTATACTACACAATACTACAATAAGGCTAAGTTTAAAAATTAATAGAAAAAGGAAATATGTAATCATTTGTTAGGCGAGATGATGAGGCAGAAAATAGTAATGTTAATTTGAAGAGAAATATTGAAACTATAAAATTTAATATACATGGATTTTGTATCTCGTCAAGTGGGTTGATTTTTGATACAATATAGTTTTTCATATATGTTATTGTTTAGTCCTACACTCAATGTAGCTGATTCAATCAAATATAAAAGTTTCTCATAGTTTTTGACTATGGGTCAATAATGTGGGAACGTATGTTGGAAATTTATTTTAAAATGATTTCCAATGTGTAGTTTTATACTAGTAATTCTGTTAGTTTAGAAGAGAAAGCACAACAATTAACATTTTACTACTTATATTGTATTTCAAATTACTTTACACGCAATATACCTGTCTGATAGCATATCTTTAAACCTCCTCGATGGCTATTTAAACAATAATTATTATTAATCCGATTAAGTTTTAGTGATATTTTTCATTATTATGAATTCAAATTAAAAATGTATTTCCATTCGATTCGATACTGCAACAATATGATGTAGGGTCTATATTTTATTTGACTATTAATTAGCATTAGTAGGTCCAGAATATATTTTTATTGACTATTAATTAGCATTAGTAGGTCCCGAATTCAAATCCTGCTCTGGGCATAGATGTTTACTTAACTTTCTTTCTTTCATTATTCATAAAAAGTAATTCAATAAAAAATGTTTGAACCAAATTTGGTATTAACGTAAATAAAATGAAAATAGGCTACTCATATTAAACTTAAGATTAATATTAAAGACTTAGGGCTTTTCCGAACCTCTCGCACTTGCACTTATACTCGCAGTAAACCTGTCAAATCGCACTTGATTTGTTGTCAAAAGTAGTGTAGTCTCAAGTACACTAGATATCGCAAAATTTAATATGTTAAAAGTGAAAATAAAAAAACAAATTTAGTGCGAGTATATCAAGTGCAAGTGCGAGAGATTCGGAAACGCCCTTAATATTTTCACAATTAATTAGGTATGGGTCATAGTCATGCTTTGGACCAACGTTAATGTCTAAAGAAGAATTAGCTGTACTCACTATCACAACATAACGCCATTTAATTGTGATAATCTGACCGAGTTGGATTCCTCCTATTCATTTCATTTCATCATTCCTATTATTCATTTCATTTTTCAGTTCATTTAATACAAATTCCATAATTTTTCCTAATTCAAACTCGATTGAAATTATCGGTGTTAAAATTCAATTTAATAATAAAAATATTTACATCATAAATTACTATATTCCTCCCAGTTGTGACATAGAAGTTTATAATATTTGCATTAAGGCTATAGATTTTGTATCTTCTAAGCTCAATCCTTCGGACGAAATAATTGTTTGTGGTGATTTTAATCTTCCCAATTTAAGCTGGATAATGCATCAAGAAGAACCATTCCTGATTCCAATTAGTCTCACTACTGAAATTGAAATTACCTTTATAGACTCACTTAATGCAAATTATACTTACAACAAATCTCCTCTATATCTAATTTCAAAGCTCGACAACTTGACCTTATCCTTACTTCTGATTGGATCAATCTAATAAATATCGAATGTGTTGAACCACTCGTAAATATTGATCCTTATCATCCTCCCATTTCCCTTACATATTGCGTCAATGTGCCCCAAAATTGTTGAAAATACTATTTCCTACCGATACAACTTTGGTGACGAAAATATCGGTGGGCTAAATGATTATTTTAAATCGCACAATTTTCCATCTATTCTGGGGAATTATGATTTAGAATAGTAATGGTCACTAAATTTTATAAAATTATTGAGAAAGGATTCATGCAATATGTTCCGTTAAGTAAAAATAAGGACATCAGTGCTTGTCCGCCATCGTTTAATGGTTATCTTAAAGAACTTCGAAATAAAAAAATTAAGCATGGCGTAAATATTTAAAATTCAACAGTAACGCAAACTAACGATGAGTTTAAAGCAACATCACAAGCTCTGTATAATAACTATATTAGTAAAGTATCATCTGATTTCATCACAAATCCTAAAGTGTTTTGGAACTATGTCAAATCAAAACGTAAAAGTGATCAGTTTCCCACATTTATGAAATTTAATGGTAAATCTAGTAGTCTGAATTTTTCCGTGATTTCTTTGCAACCTCCTATTCCACTTCTGTTTTTACACTTAATGACACCCACTTTGATCATTTGGATAATTCAAACAACTTTCGTAAATTTCCGTATTAGCGAAAGCCTTATAGAAAAATATTTAACAAATCTTAATAATATTACACGCCCAGGTCCGGATGGGGTTCCTGAATCTATCTTAAAATCTCAGTTCACTCGCTTGTCCACTATCCATTTTATTAAATATTTCCTTTCAATCTGGTATCTGTTTTCTTTAATTTGGAAAAAGTCTTTTATAAAACCTACCCACAAGAAAGACTGTAAGGATGACGTAATTAATTAACGTTCTATTACCAAATTATCCTCAATTCCTAAAGTGTTTGAATTAATTGTGTTTGACTCTGTTTATTCTCACTGCACTCCTTTCCTAACACATATTCAGCATGGATTTATAAAAAGTAAATCCGTGGTAAAAAAAACATTGTAGAAACAACGTCAGCCTTTATTAATAATTTGGAGGAAGATCTGCAAACAGATGACATTTACACAGATTTTAGCAAAGCTTTTGACATTTTGCCTCATAGTATTATATTATTGAAATTAAGAAAGCTAGGTTAAACTGGATCAATTCATATTTAGTTGACAGATCCTATATAATGTCTTATTTAGATCGTTTACGTCGATATCATTCGTAGCCAATTCAGGAGTTCCCCAAGGGAGTCACTTGGGGCCTCTTCTTTTCATTATTTCTGTGAATGATTTTGCATCTGTGATTAATAAGAGTGAACTACAAATTTATGCAGATGATATGAAAATTTTCAAAAAAATAAAGTCCATTGTTGACTCAATTCTACTCCAAACTGATCTAAACAATTCCTATCTTTGGTCTAGCAATAATAATTTACTACTTAATATCAAAAAGTTTGCTTTTCTTTTTAGTCTCTTCATTAACGATTTACCACTTTGTTTATCGGAAACCACGTGCAGACTATATGCTGATGATGTTCAATTGTATATTAGTGGATCCATTGCTAATATCAATAGATGCATAGCTAAAATTAATGATGATCTTGATGCAATTTTATTTTGGTCTAGAAATAATGGCCTAAGATTGAATGCATCGAAATCACATGCAATGATCATATTTTCGCGAGGTGTAGATACATCAAATTTACCTAAAATCAAAATGAATGACGAAGTTATTCAATATGTTGAGAAAGTTAAAAATTTTGGGTTGATCTTCAATAATACTTTAACTTGGCGAGACCACATTAATCATATATCCAATAAGGTCTACTCTAACTTATGCAAATTATGGAAGTTCTCTTTCTATCTAAACGGTTGGATTAAGAAAAAACTAATACAATCACTTATAATACCACATTTCTTATACTGCGATGTTGTTTACTCTGGCATGAGTGTAGGAGAGTTCAATGCTCTAAAACTTCTATTTAATGCATGTACACGTTTTGTAACGAATAGACGTAAGCACGAGAGTATTAGAGATGTGTCGAAAATTATATTTAGCTTAACATTCGATAGTTTTCTAAAGTTCCGTTATCTATGTGTCATGAAAAAAATTATGCTCAATTTACTGCCTGAATACTTAAATGATAAGCTAGTGTTTGGTAGATCACTTCGTAATTCAAACTTACTCATACCACGTCACAACACAAAGGTCGCATCAGAGATTTATCGTATTTTGTTCGAGTTGCTACTATGCGGAATATGATGCCGAACTATATTCGTTGTGTTAGTCGATACAAAAATTTTGTTGAGCTCTGCAGAGAATATTTTAAAAATCAGGCGTAAGATAATTGAATCGATAATTAATTAATTTAGTTTAAATCAAATCTAACTTTCCTAATTTTTATTTTTTATTTTAAATTTTAATTTTTTAATAATTTTTTTTTTTTTTTTCTATTATTTTTAATTTTTAATTTTTAATTTTTACTTTTAATTTAATTTTTTTCTATTTTAAATTCCCTAATTGTTTTAATTTTTTTTTCTCTTTTCTTTTCATTTATGTTTCTCTAATTTTAGTTTTAATTATTAAATTTTTTTCTAGTTTTAAAATTTTCATTTGAATTTTATTTTTTTTCCTTTTTTGTTTTTTTTTTTTTTTTTATTTTATTATTATTATTTCTTTATTATGCCTGAATTAAATTATACAGTTGAATTATTCAATTACCTTATTAAGAGCTTATACTAATGTATTTACACCAATGACAATAATTATGAACTATTCTATTTATAATATATTTTTTTTAAGAGAAAGTGGGAAGCAAAACCTTTTTTTTTTTTTTTTTTTTTTTTTTAACCTAAAACTTAAAAACTAACTTAAACATACAAATTTATTACTAAAAGCTTAATCTACAATCGCTCTTACTAGCGGATTTTCTGAATTTAGACAACTTTCTAGAAAGGCAGGGAATATCTTATCTATTTGTTCGAAAACAGTGTTAACATTTGCTATTTTATGCAATCTGTTGGTAGAAAAGTAAAAAGGTTTACCCAAGATTAATTTTAAAATCGCATTTTGCTTTCTTTGTAGCAGATTTAAGTTTGTTTTAGCAGCATTTTTCCATACGGGAAAACCGTACAAAAGAATGCTGCGAAAGATTGCTTTAAATATTAATAGTTTGTTTTCTACCGTCAAGCTGGATTTTTTATTAATAATTGGGTATAACATTTTTATGTATAAATCGATTTTACTAACGGTTTTAGTTATATGTGTTTTGAAAAGCAATTTTTTGTCCAAATGTATACCGAGATATTTAATATCCTCTCTTTCCCATATTATTTCGGTATTATTTAATAATAAGTTTCTGTTAGGCAAGAAACAAGATTTCCTTCTTTTTGTGAAGAAAATCGATTTCGTTTTTTCGCCATTGATTTTGATTTTCCATTTTCTTGAATTATTTTGAAACCATTTTCAAGATTATTTATTATTTCGTTTGGACATTTGGAAGATGATAATAAGGCGGTATCATCCGCATATAAACTTGTACAGCAATTTTGAGGGCTCGGTAAATCTGCTATGAAAAGGTTATATAAAATGGGAGAAAGTGATGAACCTTGTGGTATTCCTGCTGTGATATTTATTTTGTTGGACTGTGTCAGTCCGATTTTAACTGAAAAAAAAACGATCGCGAAGAAAACTTTGAATTAGCTTAACAAGGTAAACTGGAAATTCGTAATTAATCATTTTGTGAATGAGACCTTGATGCCATACTGAGTCGAATGCTTTTTCGACATCAAGTGTAATCAAGCCCACTGATTTTTTGTTATTTGTAATCAAGCCCACTGATTTTTTGTTATTTAGATTACTTCTAACGATATTTTTGATTCTACAAACTTGATGTGTGCTGGAATGTTTATTTCTAAATCCGAATTTTTCGTTCGGCAGAATATTCTTGTCCAGCAAGAAATTTACTAACCGAGTTTTTATAATTTTTTCAAAAATTTTTCCTAAGGAATTAGGTAAGCTTATTGGACGATAGCTTTCAATTAATGCTGGGTCTTTTATACTAAGGCTATTTTCCATATTTCTGGAAAATAGTTTAGTTCCATGCACTTATTAAAAATTTTACTTAATATTTTATAGCTTGTCTTTGACAAGTTTTTAAGTACAATATTGGGTATTTTGTCCTGACCGGGAGCTTTTTTAATTTTTATCTGCTTAATTATGGTAGTAATTTCTTTTACAGAAGTAAATTCAAGATGGTTAGTTGTTTGATGTTGTAGATTTTCAACTGAATCGTTAACCATATTAATGGTTATTGTGTCGCTATAGTTATTAGTCAGAGAATTTTGATTTGCAAAATAATCTGCTAATGCATTAGCTTTTTCTTTGTCAGTGGATAATAAATCGTTGTTATGTATAAGTGCTGGTATTTTTGATTTTTTTTTTTTAAAACTTTGCAAACGTTCCAGAAGGGTTTAGAATTTTTATCTAAGGTAGACAAAAAACCGTTCCAGTTTACGTTGTTGAATTCAAAAATTTCTTTTCTGATCAAACAGTTGTAATGGCTAAATAATAATTTATGAACAAAATAATTTTTTTTTTTTTCTTTTTTTGTTTTTCTTGTTAACTATAACTTTATGTGTGTGTAAACTAAATTAAACCAAATCAAACTGAATTGAATATTGTAGTTGTATAGTAAAAAGACTAATCGTCTTATGTACAATTTATATTTAAATCAAATAAATTCATTAAGTTTTTTAATTATTATTTTAATGTGCTATACACGTTGTTCCCAATCAATCTATTACAATTATTCACTTAATGCTCAATTTTTGTTAAGAGTCAATTCCATTAAAGATTTAGGAGTGTACTTCGACGATAAGTTAACGTTTAAATTACACTTCAACTGCATTATAAATAAATCAAATTCTTTGCTAATTTTAAAAGCTCTGTACAGTGTACACAACATTGATTTGGCCTAACTTGGAGTATACTAGCCAGGTATGGTTTCCATTCTATGATGTTCATATACGAAGAATCGAAATAATTTAAAAAAAGGTTTTAAGATTACCACTACGTAATCTTCCTTGGGAAGATCCGATTCGATTGCCACCTTACGAACATCGTCTAAATTTAATGCATCTGGCCACCCTGCAGAAAAGAAGGGAAATTGCTGATGTAATCTTTGTTATTGAAATTGTTAAAGGTAACATTATTTCTCCAACCCTATTTTAATAAAATTTTCATTAACAATAATTCTCTACTTAGATCCGTTAATCTTTTCACCCTGATTCATCATAGAACTAATTATGGTAGATTTGAACCCATTAATAGAATGTATATAATATGTATATATATATATATTTCTATATATGTATATATGTATATAAATAATGGGAAATAAATACAAGACCGTAATTGATTTCTCTCATTCAAAGGTTGTATTAACAAAACAACTGCACCAATACGCAAACCAAGCTTTTGATAAAGTATGGCATCGAGGCTTAATAAATAAACTAAACAATATGTTACCTAAACAATACGTAGATATACTCTCATCATATCTAGAAAACAGACTATTCAGAATAAAACAAGACGAAGAGTATTCTACTATTAGAGATATTAAAACGGGTGTGTCTCAAGGTAGTATTCTGGGTCCCATACTGTACATTGCTCTACACCAATGATTTACCAGAAATGGAAAATATAACTGTAGCTACATTCGCTGACGATACTGCGTTGACGACAGTAGGATCAAATATTGACGAGGCTACAATTAAATTGCAAAGAGCAAGCGACAAGCTATACCTCTGGACAAAGAAATGGAAAATTAAACTCAATGAGTTAAAATCAGTACATGTAAATTTTACAAATAAAAAATTAGAAAATCAACCACCATTGGTAAATCTGAATGGGGTCAATATACCCCAAGAAAACAATGCTAAATACCTAGGAATGACATTAGATGTCAAACTTAGATGGAAAGAGCACGTTAAAAAGAAAAAATTTGAGCTTGAAAATAAATATAGAGAAATGTACTGGCTCTTAGGTCGTAATTCTAAATTACCTATACATAACAAGATTTTGTTATATAATCAGATACTCAAACCGATATGGTTGTACGGCATACAAATATGGGGATGTGCCAAACAAACACATGTACTTTGTATACAAAAATTCCAAAATAAAGTCTTGCGCAACATGGTAAATGCCCCCTGGTATGATCGCGACAGTGATTTGCACAGAGATCTAAAAATTCCTTGCATAGAAAATGAAATAAAAATATATGCAACAAAGCATATAGCTCGTCTGGAGGGTCATGTTAACGTTGAGACCACTCAACTGCTAGATAATCAAAATGATGTCAGAAGGCTTAAAAGAACTAAGCCACTAGATTTAATACGATAGAATTTCGTAAACTTTTTCTTTAAGAAAATCAAAATAGAAATAAATTAATGGTTAGTCCGTCGGACTAGTATTAATGGGAGGGGTGTGGTTTAGTCAGTAAGAATCTGGCACACAATGGAAGCTACGGGGCTCATTGTGTCTATGAAGATTCCCACCAATCCACGCAAAAAAAAAAAAAAAAAAAAAAAAATACGCAAACTAAACAACTCCCACTCCTACACCTTCTTAAACCGTCATTTAGTATTAATAAAATTTATTTAAAATTATGTAACTCTGTAACTTTTTAAAATTTGTAAATTTGTTGAATTTGTAACGTACATTTAAGTAAATATTATTTGTAACTGCTTGATTTAAGCTTGAAATAAATATATATATATATATATATCTTTACGAGTATATAATATATACATACATACTCTTATTTTTAGTTGTGTTTTCAATCATTACTTTGCATTGTCGTAAATTAATTATTTCCATAATTTTCTTTATTTATATATATATATATATATATAATATATAATATATACATATATTTATTATATACATTATATAAAAATATATACATAAATTAAAGTATTTAAAAATGTCTTGTGGTTATAATATTCTTAGAAAATTAAAAAATTTCCACCAAATGAAAATTAAATTTGTCAAGGTTGAGGTAAGAAAAAATAAAAATAAAAAAACAAAAAAAAAAAACAAAACAAAAATTCAATCTACTTTTTATGATGACTATCTACAACGAATTTGTTGTTTTTTTTTTTTTTTTTTTTTGCAGGTTTTAATGTTGTAATAATTTTTAAGTTACAATTTTTTCTTATAAACATACACATTAACTTTTAAGTTACGTTTCATCCATCCTATTTGAATTATTTATTTAGAAATCGTCATAATATAACCAAAAAGAAAACTTAAGATATTTTTACCCTTAACGCTTTACTAACTTTTCTTTTTACTACATTATTTTTGTATTTTTCTTTTAATATAGAAGATGGTTTTTATTTTTGGGTTTAAAATTTTCGTTTTTTGTTTTTTTTTTATTTATTTTTTTACTTAAAAGAACAACAAAATTAAATTTTACATCTAAAATGTAAATAAAAAATAAAAAGAAAAATTGCAATAAAACCATGTAATTTTACATACTTACATAGGTACATGTAATAAAAATAAAATCTCTTAGTTGATTCGTTTGTTATTTAAAAACAAAAAAATATCAAAAGAGTATACTAATCTAATCCTAGAGCCTGGACTAAAAGGGATTACACGTTTTTTTTTTTTTTATTGCATTCTTAATAATTTTTATAACGGTTGTTGTTTTTATATCCATGTAACTGAATTTTGTTTTTAAGATGACAACGCAAGGTAGGTCTTCTTGTGCAGATACACACAAATATGTATATAAATATATATGTACATATTATTTTAATTTGAAAATGTTTTACCTTTAAAAATAGGATTTTTTTTTTTTAATTTTACACAAAAGGTTAAGGTTAAGATATTTTTTTTTTTTTTTTTTGTTATTTTAAATTTGTTTCTTGTGTTCTAACATTTATTATTAACTTTTGTAGACACATTCAAATTTTAATATCTTCTTTAGCATTTTATTTTTATATTACAATTAAAAAAATTAATTTTACTTTTAAAATAAATTATTTATTATCCTTTAAAAAATCTAATTTAAGGATGTTTTTACTTTAATAATTCTTTAAAAAAAAAAACATTTTTAGCAATAGAAGTTTGAAAAATATATTTCAAATTTATTATTCAAATCAACCGTTGAACTTTGGTTCTCTGCTGGTATCACAATAAAATGTACATACATATGCAATGGCAAACGATATGAGCATTTATTTTTATTAATTGTGTAGTAATTGTAACTAATTAGGACAGCGTTTTTGTTTTATTAATATAAACGTTTCTCTACTTAACATAATGTTAGCACAGCGAATTTATATTGCCTTTAAAATGATGTTGAAGGGTGAGAGGAGATATAATTTTAATATGGGGTAAAATATTAACGGAATTTAAAAACATTTTTTTTTATCTTTTTTTACTTCATCTAGGTCGTATATAGAATATAGGACATGGCTCAGATGTTAAGGTTCGCCGTGTAATGCTTTCAGTTTCCAATCACCATTATTTTCATAAAGAACCGTTAAAACTACACTTAGGTGTCGCTTATCCTACGCATGGAGAAATTTGATCTGCTAAAGCATTTCAACCTCTGCATCAAATGGTATTTTTATATTTTATATTCATTATCGATTAAGCTACAAATCTGACCTTAGATAATATAAATTTATTTGCGTGATATTCAGCTCATGTCAGCTAATCAAAAAAATAATAATAAATGTTGTTGTGTTAACATATTAATACAATCCCACATATTTTGAAATATAGAAATATGTACAAATGAAATTAGTTAAACAATTTTTTCCAATCGATTTAAAGAGATTCACAACAGAATAAGAAAAAATTTAAAAAAAAAAAATGTTTAAAATAATTCATCACCGTTTTTAAATGAAAATTCTTTAATTTAAATTTTTTCTAAAACTTTCTAAATTATTTTTTACAAACTAAATACTACACAATATAGTTATGTATATATGTACATATATATATATATAATTAACAACAAAATATTCTTAAACAACAAGTTATCCCATAACAAAAACCAAATAAAAAACAATCCTACTTAAAGTTGTTAATGACGTCAATTTTAAATTTTTAATGATCTTATTTTTCGCATACAGTTCTACAATGGAATAAATATGTATACTTATAGTGATAAGAATATATATGTACTATACCTATACATAATTTCTTATTTTAAATTATAGTTTGGATACTTACTCTACTAGTTAGTATTGTATTGTAATACAATTCTTACGCACCCAAACTTTTATTATAATTTTTTTTTTCCAAATTGAAGCTTTGCAATAGTAGAAATTTTAATTTTAATGAATGAATAATAACTGTAATACATATTATATGGATGTACAATATAAAAAAAGAAACAACTTGAATTATACGCATGATCCTTAATCAAAAAAAAAAAAAAAAAAATCTTAATTTGATTTAAATGAAAATTTTATTTTCCAATACAAAAATCTTTGAAAATAACATCTAAAATATCATCAGTTCTTATATTTCCAGTTATTTCTTCAATATTACGTACAGCTTTTCTAAGCTTTTGAGCTAAAATAGCTAAATCTTGATTCATGTCTATGATTGGTATTATATTGCCTCTAACCGATTTCATTTGATAACTTTGTAAAAAAATTTCCAAATTATTAACACATTCATTTAAGTTTTGACGATGACGAGCTTTTGTTAAATGTGGATTTTCTGCTGTCGGTTGACCACATCTAAAAAAAATAAACAGAATTTTTAAATCTTTCAACTTACTTTTACTTTAATTTTAAAGTAACTTACATTTGTTCTAAGTATTTACCGATTTTAGAAAGAACTTTATCAAGATTTTCATTTGTCTTACAAGATATAAAACTTAAATCTTTATTTTGAATTATTTTTGTTAGTTCATTCTTTGAAACTAAATCAATTTTATTTACTATACTTAAAATTTTCTTTTCACTTAAAATATCTAAATTAATATTTAATGATTTCATATAAAATTTTATATAATCATCTAAACTATTATTGTTATGTAAAGATTCAACCAAAGTAATTGCATCTAGGAGAATTACAATAAAATCAGCTGATTTAATATAATTAATAGCTCTATTGATTCCTTCTGCTTCAATTTCATCATTAGTATTTAAACGTAATCCAGCAGTGTCTGCAAAAACAACAGGATATCCATCGATATTAATAGATGTTTCAATAATATCACGAGTTGTTCCAGCTTTTGAAGTAACAATTGATATATCTCGTTGACATATTAGATTCATAAAACTACTTTTACCTACATTTGGACTACCAATTATTACCGTTCTAACACCATTTCTTAATATTTCTCCACGTCTTCCATCATCTAAATGCCTTCGAATTTCTTCCATCAATAAATTTAAATCAAAATAAATTTCTTCTAATGTATTATCTTCAATATTTTCATCTTCAGCAAAATCAATATATGCCTCAAGATGTGCTACATTTCGTATGATTTTAGTTCTCCATTGTCCATATATCTTTGATAAGGCACCAGTTGATTGAAGTAATGCCTATTAATATAGAAAAAAAAATGTGTGAATAACTAATCTAGTTTAATATTCTCAATTTATAACTACATACAATAAATTACCTGCTTTCTTTGTGATTCTGTTTCAGCATGAATTAAATCGGCAAGACCTTCAGCTTCAATTAAATCTAATTTCCCATTATAAAAAGATCTTTTTGTGTATTCACCGGGTTTTGCTAATCGAAATTCAGATATTGTTGATAAAGCTTCCATCATTGAATTTATAACAGCTATACTACCATGGACTTGAAATTCACAGCAGTCTTCTCCAGTAAAGCTTTTAGGACCTTAAATATGTAATTTACATAATTATACTATATACAAGTTTACATTTGAATATAATTAATTATATAATTAATTATTAAAACGTACACTTCTACTAACCTGGAAACCAAAGAACTAATCCATTATCTATCATACTACCAGTTTTTGGATGATATATTGGCTTCAAGTAGGCAAAACGTGGCTTTGGATTAAACGTTTTATCAATTAAATTTGTTAAAGCATATTTTGAATTTGGTCCTGAAACTCTTATTATTGACACACCACATTTTCCATGTCCTTAAAATATTAACCACTATCATAATTATTTCGATTCTTTTCAATAATTGACATTTAATTTTACTAACCAGACGAAAGACTATAAATTGTACTTTGCGAATACTGGTGTGAAGAAATGCATCTAATGCTTTTAATAATATTATTAAAAAAATTCGGAATCATTTTAAAATTTCGAAACATTATTAGTGAATATGAATGTTATAAATAACCCTACTATGTATTATTGATTAAATAAATGGACATATTTTGTTCAAATGTTGCACTATTTTAAATGAAAAATAAAAACTTATTTCTAACTAGATGTTAAAAACTTTAATTAAATTCTAATTTTAATATAAAAAATTGATCAAATTTAAAATTGGTTTAAAAAAATAATATAAAAAACGACTAAAAAAGAGAAGAACTATTTTATTTTTTGTTTACAAAACAAATCAAATGACAAATATGTAGTACAATAATTTTTTACCGCATAAAACAGCTGTTCATTGATTCTTTACCGGTAAATGACATTCATTTCAAATTGAATTTTCAACACAAAATACTCTCGCGGAAATTGAAAATGAAAACATAAAATGGTTGTAGGTACATAATAATGTAATTCAAAACATGTACTTTATAATTGACAAAATTTGATAAATACAGATTTATCAAAAAAAAAACAATAAAGAGAAATTTATCAAAAAAAATATACATTTTTTGGCTTTTGAATAATTTGTTTTATTTATATTTTCACTTTCAAACGCATGTGTAGCTATATCTATTTTGTCCGACTACAAGGAATTTAATAAAATTTTAGGAAATTCCAAAACTTTTTCACAGTTAGAGTTTCGTTTTATTTTAAGTGTTTTTTGAAAAAGTGCACTCATTTTAACTGCTTCCGTTTTTTTTAGTGCTATTTGCGTCCAAAGTTTATAAAAAAATGTATGTATTGTTTTAATAATAACTCTAAAACTTGTGTAATAATCTGTTCTAATCAATAATCTGTTCTAATCAATAATCTGTTCTAGAACGTTATATAGAATAAAAGATAACGCTTTTTTGTGCTCAGTAGTTTCTGCTAATTGAACTTTTTTGTCAAAAAGTTTTCTTTCTTATCGGAATTCATTAAGCTATGTAAAACAGTACTAAATTGATTTGTTTTGTTCTAAATTTTTTTGAGAAAAGTTTTGGACAATTTTTTTTTTTTTTTGTTGTTTTTTCTTTCAAATTTAATAAAATTTAAACAAAAAAGTTCAAGAAAGATCAAAAAGAGTGCTCAGTAGATTTTTCTGTCCTAAGTGGTCCTAAGTAAAAAAAGAAAACCATTTTACAAAAATTTAAAATTTGAAAATTTTCGTCTAAAATGACCGATTTCAATGCTTTTTCAACTGCTTTACTTTGTTTAATGAATATTATAAAAAATTGTAACAAAATGAATCCAATTTGAAAAAATTGAAAATTTAAAAATTTCCGTATTTTTTGTGGTGCTAGCACTGCTAAAAATTATTAAAATTAACAATTGTCTTTGTTCAAAACTGCTCTGTTCGATTATGTTCTAGATCTACTGAACAAACTTAATGTTAATAGTTAATATAAGTTGTGTAACAGAATTGGACAGAACAGTTTCGGACAATGACAGTTAACTGTCAAACACTTAAGAACCACTTAGAACAAAAAAAATCTACTGAACACCTTTTTTGGTGCTTCTTTGGTAGTTCAAAGACGGGTAATTAAGCATTTAATGATTAAACATAATTTACTCGAGCAGCCAAATGTCATAAGAAGAAGACAATACGTTGACAAATTTTGGTGAATTGGCGACAAAATTTTGTGACAAATTTTGTTGAAAAAAGGTCGGTAGTGTTAACCCCATTTATCACAGTGTAGATGACAATTTTTTCAACAATTTTGTCAACATTTTGTAGCTAATTTATCACAATTTTGTGGATTATTTTGTCGACAATTTGTGAATAATTTGTCATTATTTTGTGGGTTACTTTGTGGACTATTTTGTCAGGATTTTGTGAATGATTTGTGTCATCAATTTGTGGACAGTTTTTCAGTAATTTAGAAGGATTTTTAATAAAAACAATTTTTTTTTTATATATATATTATATATTTTATTCTATCTATAATTTATTCTATAAAAACAATTAAAAAACCAGTTCTATTTCAATTGTTTTTAATTACAAAATGCATGCATATTTTTAAATAAGCTTTGTTGTGTTTTTCAAAATACTAAATGTCAAAACAACACTGATTTTCAAATGTTTTGAATATAGACTGATGAAAAGAATACTAAAAAATATTAAAATAAATAAAAAACTTACAAACCCTGTCATCCAATTCCTGTCATATATTGTTGACCAAAAATTGTCATCACAAATATTTGTTAACATGTAGTGGAAAAATTGTTGCTAGATTGACCACCACAAATTTTTAACAAATTTTGTCGACATAATTTTGACTACAAAATGTACCCACATTTTTCTGTCAATTGGTCTGTATGTTAACTCGCAAATTTATATAAATTTACATAAATTTATCCAAATCTTTGTATGTTAATTTTTTTATTTACAAATTTTTGAAAAATTTAAGATAGTTTTGTGTTTAAAACGTGACGTCAGAGCTTTCTGTTAAATAAATTTTTGGAAATGAAATTTCTATTTGCAAAATTTGTAAAAATTTGCTGTCAATTTTTTGTTGTTGTTTTAAATGCCAATAGAATATTTTTTTCATATAAAAAGTAGTATACCTCAAATAAATAAAAAGTTGTATACCTAACCTGAAAACTTATTTACATCACTTTTTACCGACAAAAAGACCAAAACCACGAAAAATTATTTAATTTAATTTTTTTCAACGAAAACATTCAATAATTTTACAATATTTTACAAAAAATTTCATAAAATTACTAAATTAATTAAAATTTAAAAAAATCTCATAACCTAAAAGTCAATTTATTTTGACATGAAAAAATTTGGAAAAATTTATGCAAATTTATATATATAACTTATATTTACTTTTGTTTACAAAAGAGAACATTTTATGATCACGTGATTTTTCCTCTCATCATGCTACATAAAAGTTAGCATACAGTACAAACCTAATATGTTGACAAAAACTTGTCATGAAAATTTTTGGTTACTGGGGTAGGTAACATTTTTACGATCTGAGGTCTAAAATGATCATTAACTTTTGTACCTAGTCTGTTTTTAACAGGGTGATCATTAACTTTCGTAGTCTGTCTTGTTAAACTATATGATAGGGTGTTAAAAAATATATAAAACAGTTGACTCAATAATAAACTATAATATAGACATTTGAATCAATACCAAACTATGACAGGGTGTTAAAAAATATATAATACAGTTGAATCAATATTAAACTATAATATAGACATTTTAATCAATATTAAACTATGACAGGGTGTTAAAAAATATATAATACAGTTGAATCAATATTAAACTATAATATAGACATTTTAATCAATATTAAACTATGACAGGGTGTTAAAAAATATATAATACAGTTGACTCAATAATAAACTATAATATAGACATTTGAATCAATACCAAACTATGACAGGGTGTTAAAAAATATATAATACAGTTGAATCAATATTAAACTATAATATAGACATTTTAATCAATATTAAACTATGACAGGGTGTTAAAAAATATATAATACAGTTGAATCAATATTAAACTATAATATAGACATTTTAATCAATATTAAACTATGACAGGGTGTTAAAAAATATATAATACAGTTGAATCAATAATAAACTATAATATAGACATTTGAATCAAGACTAAAATATGACAGGGTGTTAAAAAATATATAATACAGTTGAATCAATAATAAACTATAATATAGACATTTGAATCAATACTAAACTATGACAGGGTGTTAAAAAATATATAATACAGTTGAATCAATAATAAACTATAATATAGACATTTGAATCAATACTAAACTATGACAGGGTGTTAAAAAATATATAATATAGTTGAATCAATAATAAACTATAATATAAACATTTAAATCAATACTAAAATATGACAGGGTGTGAAAAAATATATAATACAGTTGAATCAATAATAAACTATAATATAGACATTTGAATCAATACTAAGCTATGACAAGGTGTTAAAAAATATATATATTTAATAAAACAATTTTTTTTTTTTTTATTATTTTTCTTTTTTTTTTTAATTTATTTATTGAATTTTGTACAATTTTAATTTTTTTTTTTTTATATAATGTTTAATTTTTATTTAAATAATAATATTTGTGTAATTAAATTTTAATTCATTTTCTTGTGATTTCTTCCCTCATTGTTTCTTTTTTCTCTTTTATTTTTCATATTTTGATAATAATATTATATTAACTATGCAATTTTTGTTAGTTTTTTTTTTTTTTTTATTAAATGTAGAGCATTTTATAAATGTTTTTATTTGATTTTGTTTTTCTTAATTTTAAATTAATTTTTTTTACTTTCTAATTTTTAATTATAAATTTTTTTTTCTTTTATTATTTTTCCTTTGGAGTAATAATTAATAATTGAGACTAATGATTTTTTTATTTTATAATTTTTATTATATTTGATTTTTTTTTCGATTTAAGTTATATTTTTAACATAAGAAGATACAATATTTTAAATTACAGCATTGGAATTATAAGAAAAATAAAATTCAAGATTTTTTACTGTTATTTAAACAGAAAATAAAATTTTAATATTTTATTTTTAGATTTTGTAATTGTCGCGCAGAAAAAAAAAATAAATAAGAGAAATTTTATTTGAAAAATTTTTGTTTTTAAATTGTATGCGTTAATGCGTATAAATTTATTAGAAATTTATGTTTAGTTTTTTACGTTTAAATTTTAAGCTTCTTTTATTTATATTTTAAAATATTTTGAAATTTTTTTTTAATATGTTGTTTTTTTTTTAACTTAGCAGTTTATTTTTAAAAATTTACTACTTTAGTAAAAGTGTTTACATTAAATATCATTCTTTCGTCAATAGTTTAAATTACATGATGGTAATTTTATATATCAAATTTTTGTTTAATTGTTTTTTTTTTAGTTTCTTTAGGTACAAATTTTCAAATAAATTATTTTAATAATAAAATTTACAACATTTGAATTTTTTCCTTATAAATTTCCAATATTTATTTGATTTTTTTTTCAATAGGGTTGAGTAAAAATATTTGAAACATCTCTCTTTTTTATGATATTACCTTCGTACTTTTTGTTATATGTTTGTAATTAATTTTACTTATATATTGCATTGTTTTTTTTATTTAAGCTCTTCGTTTAACCTAAAAAATGTATTTGTAGTCCTCAAAAACTTATTCACTTAACTTAAATTCAACCCTACTTTAAAATTTTAACAAAAAATGTATGTATATGTTCTCATATAATTATTATTAAATTAGATTTATGGAAATTTTGTAGACTTGGTAATTTCATTTTCGGATTAAATAAAATTATTTTAATTAATAATATTAATTTTATAAAATGACTATCATGGCCATAATAACTTTTGTGAATTTACTCACTTTTTTCTATGTTGACACAAAAAAAAATTGTGGACTCAAAAAGTAGTGATTGGTGTAATAGAGGAACTTATATACGTATTATTATTTTCTTCCATTGAGTTTCTAGTCAAATTTTTGAATTAATCTATGATGGAGCTTAGAGAACAAACATTATTATATAAATCATGAAATCAACTTTATGATGCCACTCTGTTTTTATATCTTTACTCTGATGAAAATTTTATTTCATTAGAATTTAAATAATATTTAAATTAATTCCGGAAAATGGTACCTGAACTATGGTATGTGGTTGGTACCCTTATCTGCAGGTCAAATAAATAAATTGTTGCCCAAGCTATAGTCTAACTTTTGATACCCGATCAATTCATTTTTATTTTTCATCAGTGAAAACTATATAATAATTAAAATGTATTTAAATCTGCCAGCACTCACCGACACTCTTAGACCATAATTAGGTCCATTGTTATAAATATATTATATGAAAGTGAACTGAATTAATTTTTCTTTTATTTTCTAAACAAAAAAATGTAATTGACTTTTATATAACTTCGTCAGTCTGTTGTGGTTCTTACTTTTAAATAAGAATAATGTTTTTTTTTACCTTTCGAATTGTATTATTTTGCTTTTGCTTTTTAAGCTCAGAACTAACTCACGTTCTTCAACTCACGGACTTACTCACATCGACCAAATATATGAAGAAAATAAAAATCAATTTCAATTTAATTTTAATGCTAAACAAATTCTGTAAGTACACATCTATCGTCTTTGAATCATTTATTTGAAGGTAATTCATGACATTATTACCATATTAAATACATACATATATATTTCATACTCCGATCACTTTACGTAATTATATTTATTTTACTTATAGACATCGAACAATTTATTTTAAATAAAAAATTTTATTAAATCCGAAAAATCCATTATGTAAAATTTTAATTAAAAAATATTTTCCATTTATATCAATTTTAATTTCATTTCAATTAAAATAGAGAATTTATAAGAAAATTATATAATTTCCGACCATCATTTACATCTGGATAATATAATTTATTATTTTATACATTCTTATTGAATATTGAGAATTTTTGTTTTTATTCTACAACAATATTAAGGATATGTGTTTTTTTTTTGTTTTAATGTCTCTGTCATTTTCTAAATGCATTTCTTTTATTTATTTTCTTTTTGTTTTTTTTTATTCAAGCAATAGTTTTTAAAAAGTTTTCTTCCTAATACACATTTTTTTTCTACTTTATTTTGTTTTAATTATTTTAAACAATTTTATTTTTGAAAAAAATACTCCAAAAATGAATAATAAAAATGTAAAAAAAAAGAGTTTTTTTAATTCGAATATGTTTCAATTCGTTAAGAAGCCACATTTAATTAATGTTATTTGTTTGTTTAAAACTTTTTGGTTTTTTAAATTTTACAGTTTAACAGTTTATATCGCATGTTGTTCAAAATGAAATTTGTAAAGTAATGTATTATTTTTGTATTGCATTACTAAAAGTATTATATTATAACAAATAATGGAAATAAAAAAATTATTATCAGTATATTACTTGTAATGCTACTTTAAAATGAAAGCATTACCATTGTAAAATGTAATGCATTACTTTTGAATTGAATGCAGTACCATTGAATTATAGAATCGTATAATATAATGCATTATTATTGAATTATAGAATAGTAATGTATTACTACTAAATTATATAATAATATAATATAATGCATTATTACTGAATTATAGAATAATATAATATAATGCATTACTTCTAAATTATAGAATAATATAATATAATGCATTACTACTAAATTATAGAATAATATAATATAATGCATTACTACTAAATTATAGAATAATATGATATAATGCATTATTACTAAATTATAGAATAATATAATATAATGCATTATTACTAAATTATAGAATAATATAATATAATGCATTATTACTGAATTATAGAATAATATAATATAATGCATTACTTTTTAATTATAGAATAATATAATATAATGCATTATTACTGAATTATAGAACAATATAATATAATGCATTACTACTAAATTATAGAATAATATATTATAATGCGTTATTACTGAATTATAGAACAATATAATATAATGCATTACTACTAAATTATAGAATAATATATTATAATGCATTATTACTGAATTATAGAATAATATAATATAATGCATTACTTTTTAATTATAGAATAATATAATATAATGCATTATTACTGAATTATAGAACAATATAATATAATGCATTACTACTAAATTATAGAATAATATATTATAATGCATTATTACTGAATTATAGAATAATATAATATAATGCGCATTATTACTAAATTATAGAATAACATAATATAATGCATTACTACTAAATTATAGAATAATATATTATAATGCATTATTACTAAATTATAGAATAATATAATATAATGCATTATTACTGAATTATAGAATAATATAATATAATGCATTATTACTGAATTATAGAATAATATAATATAATGCACTATTGCTGAATTATAGAATAATATAATATAATGCATTATTACTGAATTATAGAATAATAATATAATGCATTACTCCTAAATTATAGAATAATATAATAGAATGGATTTTTTACTGAATTATAGAATAATATAATATAATGCATTATTACTGAATTATAGAATACTATAATATAATGCATTATTACTGAATTATAGAATAATATAATATAATGCATTACTACTAAATTATAGAATAATATAATATAATGCATTACTACTAAATTATAGAATAATATAATATAATGCATTACTACTAAATTATAGCATAATATGATATAATGCATTATTACTAAATTATAGAATAATATAATATAATGCATTATTACTAAATTATAGAATAATATAATATAATGCATTATTACTGAATTATAGAATAATATAATATAATGCATTACTTTTTAATTATAGAATAATATAATATAATGCATTATTACTGAATTATAGAACAATATAATATAATGCATTACTACTAAATTATAGAATAATATAATATAATGCATTATTGAATTATAGAATAATATAATATAATGCACTATTGCTGAATTATAGAATAATATAATATAATGCATTATTACTGAATTATAGAATAATAATATAATGCATTACTCCTAAATTATAGAATAATATAATATAATGCATTTTTACTGAATTATAGAATAATAATATAATGCATTACTCCTAAATTATAGAATAATATAATATAATGCATTTTTACTGAATTATAGAATAATATAGTATAATGCATTACTACTAAATTATAGAATAATATAATAGAATGGATTTTTTACTGAATTATAGAATAATATAATATAATGCATTACTACTAAATTATAGAATAATATAATATAATGCATTATTGCATTATAGAATAATATAATATAATGCATTACTATTTAATTATAGAATAATATAATATAATGTATTATTACTAAATTATAGAATATTAATTACAACCTTAATTATATAATAAAAGTATTTTTAATTTGTATTGAAGTAACCAATGAAGATATTTAATACACTGACATCTAATCAGAAAATATAATAAGAACCATTTGCTTAGATTAGAGAATGTTTTACAACTAATTAAATACCAGTTTTTTTAACTTTATATTATATATTTTAAATTTCTTTTCTTTATTCAATAGTACCCAGTATTAGGTAGTATTAAGTTCTTCAATTTTTAGTGGAATTAAGAGCCTAATCTTAATGGAGTACTAATAGAGTACTAATCAATGTAATGAGCATTATTTTTCTCATTTTTCATCAAATTTTTTACTTTACTCTATAATATTTTTTGAACTTTTTGCGAATTTCTTGAATATCAATCAATTTGTTACATTACAATATTTGTTAAAGTAATTCAAGGTAATGAAAAGTAATGCAAAGTTTATTAATTATATTTCAATAAAATAATGTATTATATTAATTTTAATGATTTTTGATTTCAAAGTAACATTACTAGTAATGACAATGGTAATTAATTTATTTTGTATTTGTTACTTCATACCGGTAACAATAATTGTATTATTTTTTACAGTTCAATTGAAAATATATTAATAGAAAAGTAAATAAAGAATATGAATAAAATTAATTTTTATAATAAAGAATATTTTTTTTTTATATATTTTATACGTATGGTTTTATCATGTTTTATTAGAGAATCACTACTATTCATTATTTTTAATTTTACATAACTATACATCTAATATTTATTTTATATTTTTATTTAGAAATTGTGTTCAATATAAAGAACTGTATTAAAAAGATATTATAATATAGGCTTTAATTATATATATTTATATATAATTATGTATATATATATATATATATTTATTTAATTATATATATAGTTTTATAAAGAGGCGTATTATATGTATATTTAAATTAAGTTATTTTGCAATAAAAAAAATCAAAAAGAAATTGTTTTAAATTCGATTACACTATAGTGAAATTTTTAGTTTCAATAAAAAATTCTCTGAGCAATTTAAATTTCAATATAGGTTCCCCTTTAACTGGATACTGAATCAAAATTCTATAAAGAAAAATATTTCTAACTGTCCCAAGAGGTTAAAACCAAAATATATTTTTGAAATTATGGTAGAAATGTCCTTTTTTAAGTTTATATTCCTAATCAAGGTTATCATCTCTTGAAATGTTTACAAATAAAAATCTATGCCGTGGTATGGCGTAACAGATATTAAATGATCAAAAGGGAAAACAGCTAATAGGTATGTATAAATGGAAATGAAATAAAATATGTTAATTTATTTTTTGTATTCATTCCATTATTTTATACTCTACCTAGAGGAAGATAGAACTGGAATGTAAATACATTGAGATTATGTACACAGCCAAATATGATACATCATAGTTATAGGATACATTATAATTATAGGATACATTATAATTATAAGATACATCATTTTACACAATTGTAAATGATATGTTGAAATTGTAGTTGTAATAGTTCTTATTACACCAATCAATGAGTACAATGATATTATAGAAATTATCTTTATATTCGATCAAATAATTTTTCTCAATAAAAACTTATAGTCATATATAGGATCTATGTAGTACTGGTATTAATTTATAAATTTTGACACTATTATGAAATGTAATTTGTTACATTAATGTAAATAAATGGAAACCAATAATATAAAATTAAAATAGTAAATTTAATTTACCACATAAGTTTTACTAATACTAGTCTTGGAATTATTAGTATGTATTTTATATTTAAATTAATCCATTTTAAATACACGATTATTTGTTACGAAATTTTCAGAAAGAAACAGAATGTTATTATTTTTTTCGGTTATTACACCGTCATCATCAGAAGAGTAATCAATTATTTTTTTAAATATATTAAAAATATATAAAAAAAATATGAACATTTCGGAAGCAACTTACTTTTTACTTCATCATCACGGCTTCATATAAAATTTAATTTATTAGTTAAAGAAAATTCGAATTTTAATAGCAAAAATTTATTCAGAGAATTTAATTATTGAATTTAATGAGTTTACGATAAAAATACAAATAAAATTTTTATTAATACAATTTGTTTGTTTTTCTTTTATCTTTATTAGCAACATAATATACCTTATATTTCAACATAAAAATGTAATTATAATTTTATTTATATGCAATACATTTCTATATTAATAATATTATTGTTGTAATTATAATTAATATTAATAACAGAAATAAATTTGAAATTTTATTATATTTGGAAATTTTTTATTAAGTTAAAGTTAAAGTCTATCGGATTTTATTTATATACTTATAATTTAATAATATAAAGAATTATATATAATATATTAATTAATTTATATATTTATTATGTATATAAATATTTTAGCAGAGCATATTATTTTTTTATATTATTTTTATTTTTCAAAAAAAATTTCTACATTATATTATATTAGTTATGATTTTTTTTAAATATAGTATTTAATAAAATATTAAATATATTTTTATTTTTTTATTTTATTTCATAATATTATTTATTTCTCTTAATTATACTAAATTTTATATAACAGTTCTTTTGCTTTTATTTTAATATCGTGTATGATGAATTAAACATTCCTTTAATAAAACTATATATAATGCAAAATAATGTTGTATAAATAAATTAAAAAGTAATCAAAAAGTAAATAATAAAATTAAAAAAATTAAAAATATCTTATAATTAAAAAAAAAAAAAAAAATAATATCATAAAAATATTCTTTTCTATTTTTTTTATATATATATTATATTATGTATTTTTCCTTACATATAAAAACATAAAATTTAAATTCCATTTTATAATTTTAATTTATCATATATAAATACATATATTATTATAATATAAAAATATTTAATTTTTCTTCTTCTAATTATTCATATTTTTTCTGTTTTTTTTTTATTAAAATTTTAATTAAAATAATAAAAATCTAATTCAATTTTCCTAACTAAAATTAGTTAATTATGAAATAAAATTTTAATTTGATGAATTAAAGTGTAGAATAATGTGACTTTGGAAAATTATATATTCATTTTTAAAAAAAGTGAAAGATAAGTTTAAATAATTAAAAATTTTCATACCTATATATTCTTTACTAATCCAAATACATTGTTTGCACATTAGACCTAATTATGGTTAGAATAAATTTTTGTGATTATTCAAAAAAAAAAAAAATTATTTGATCAGATTTGATATTGTTTATTATTATTAAACAATAATAATTGTTGTGTTTATCATTTTCATGTCATATAAAAAAAACAAAAACAAGTCGCAAAAAGTGATGAAGGAAGTATATTGCAATAAAATCTTTATTGAATGGAAATTCGATTAGAAACAACAAAAGTAAACAAAGTTTTTTAGTTGTTGCAGTTGAAAAGCAATTCTGTAATGTATTTAAAATTATTTTTAAAAATTATTTTTCTCTTTGCAACCATATATTTATGTATTGGTGTATGGTATATAAATCTATTTTTTTTTTTTTATATATTATAATAGTATACAATTTTTTAGTAATATTGTGTTATTTAAATTATATTTGAAATATAATTAAATTCGATATTAATATTAAAATCACTCCTGGTTAGTGAAAAACATGATTGCAATTGCTTAGTTTTGACAGAAATATCAATATTTTCTATATTTGCAGTATCTGCATTTTCTCTGTGTTGTATTGTTTTATTATCTTTCAGTCCAAAAACCCAATCGGAATATGAATTTTAGAACCATAGAGAGTAATTATTTTTATTAAAAAAAATAAGAGATTGAAAAATTTAAAATTATAGTCAGTCGGTATGTGATTCCGTATATACGTATATATTATATACGCTGATCAATCTATCTAACTAATCTATATGTAGTTGTTGAGATTGTTAAAAATATTCGTGCCAATTTAAAATAAGACATAAATAACTAAAATATTGATTCTATATGCATCATTTTGTAATACTTCAGCAAAGAGGAGTACACATATAATTTATCTAAAAAAGCTAACTGTAAAGTCGTTCATTTTTATATTATTCACCAGTATAATGGTGACATTTTATCAAGTATTTACTTTTTTAAGATCAAACGTTTTATTATAACGTTTTATTATAACGTTCATTATATTTCTCTACTTTTCCGGAATTATCTATTTATAATCCAAACCACCAAAAATTGATTGTGAAACTGTGTAGTTGTGATTTTGAATATCTTATTAAAATAATGTATTAATAAAAAAATATTTGCCATCCATTGCCCACCTCTTAATTTCTTACCTTCCTCCATTCCCAATTTTCGAATTTTTTTAAACTAAAAATTTATCTATATATACGGATTTAAAATGGTGTGCTCGTTTAGGATTATTCGTTTTTTGCTATCTATTTTCAATTCACTAAGAGCCATTGTGGGCTGTTTTTATAGAGCCAAATTGGCAAAAATGTAAGCTATAGTCTGCTTATAATTATATAATATTTTTTTTAAAGTGGTTTTAGTGAAGAGAGTTTTTGTGTCTTTAGAGAGGGTCTATTAAATATTCTAGCACATTTTTTGTTCTAACATTTAATCATTTTTTAAAATTATTAAATTGTTGACAAAACAAATTAAAAAAAAAAAAAAAAAAAAAATCGTGTAAACTGCTTCAAAAATATTATGTATAATATTGTATAACATAAATTTTATAAAATATTCGAAACTAACATCGTATATCAAATTTAAATTTTAAACTATTTATTTTAAAAATACAAAAAATTTTTTTTTAAACAATTTAAAAAAAATGTTCAAAACTAACAATTAGAGTTCTATGTACTTCTATTATGGAATAGAGTAGTTTAATAAAAAGTCTTTTTACTATTTTTAACAAAGGGAGCTAAACACACGCTATATACGAAGAGAATACTCTTTACAATTTTGAAATTTTTATCTTATGAGTTTTTCCATACACCTAAATTGTATTTACTTCTTAAATATAATAATAAAATTTAATTTCATTAATTATTAAGTTTAAAAAAATAAAATGTTTGCCGTCTTCTATTTTTTTATTTTTTTTTTTTTTATTTTTAATCCTATTTTCTATTCTGTAAAATTGATTTTCTTATTTAAAAAAAAAAAATTATATCAAAAAAATTATACTCGAAAGTTTAATTTAATTAAATAATTTAAAAACAAAATTAAAAAATTCGAGACATCTCGTCATCTTTCTCTTTTCGTAATACATAATTGTTTTTTTTTTTTTCAATTTTTTACATTATTAATTATTTTTTATTATTATTATATATGTATCTGTATATATTAATTTTATATATATATATATATAAACACCATACAGAATTATCACTAATTTTTTTTTTTTTTTAATTTAAATTGAAATTTAAATTAAAATTCATATTAAAAATAATTTTTTTTTTTTTACATAAATTTACAAAATAAGAAAAATGGTTTTGGTTTTTTTTAATTTAGATACAGCATTGAATGATGCTCATAGTAAAATTAAAAAAAATAAATAACAAAAACAAAAGAAAAATATTAAATATTAATTTTAAAAGTGTAATATAGTTCAGCTTCATAATAGAGAGAGAGAGAGAGAGAGAGATGGTCCACATCCTACCCAGAAAAGTGTACTACATTTTGGCTGTACATTTGTGTGCAGTTGAAATAATAAAATAAAATTAAATTAGGTTCAGTTTGAATTTGTTGACATTGGGAAATGCGAATTGTAGAAAATGAGGGTACGGGATTTGAACACAAAAGATGCAAAAATGTTTAATGGACACTTTAAATGTCCATAAAACTAAAAAAACGATGTATTTTGTGGATATAAAAATAAATGTTTAAATAATAATTATTATTTGGTTATTTTGGTATAAGAAAATTCGTCCCCGTATATTTAAAAACAAACTAACACATTATGGAGCTACATCAGTGCTATGAAATAGCTATACTGTGCTACTAAATTAAAATATTTTTTTTTTCATTTTGGGTGTATTCATAAATGCTTCAAACTGACAACGAGTTTGCCACCAGTCGGCGTATTTTGCAATAATGAATACAAATTCTACCTATATTTTACCTTTGCTTGACAATTCTGCAAAGTTTCTGTTCATTAATACTGACATTTTGAAAATAACAATTTTTTTTTAAATAACAAAACAAAAACTAAAATACTCAAAACAACAAAGAAAACTACTTAAAAAAATTTGATGCATACTAAAAATTTATTCTGCCAAGTTAACGCCCAGTAGACTTTGAGTCTGCATTTATGAACAGCATTCAGAAAATCTGACAAGTATGTTCATAAATTCAGAATATGCAGATTGACAGCAGGTTTGCATTTATGAAAACAAGGTTTGTTTCGTGTAGCTATTTAGATCACATGTAGTATAACAGATATGGTATATGTATGTACATATTTGTTTTTGTGAGCTCAAGTCGACATTTCAATCAAGTCATGACTTTTGATGAAAAATTAATGGACATTTCATTTTCATTTTGTTTTCATATACCTATTAATTAATAATTTTTTTTTTTATTAATTTCAGAATTGAATTGAAACAACAGAATTGTTTGAAATTTTTTTTTTGTAACTTGTATTTTGTATTTTGTATTTTGTATTTTGTAAGCACTGTAGCATATTTTGTATCCTGCAGTAGCTGTCTAATTTAATTTTGTAGCGCAATTGTATTTAATTAATAACTCTTACAATATTGCTAAAAAGACCGACTAAATAAACGTATAGATTTCATAAGTCCATAGAGGACTACATATATTAAATTTTTACGGAATTTTTGCCTTTTACATTATATTCCACACTTAATAATTTGGAATTCATTTTGAATTTTTTGGGACTATATAAAATTTAAAATTCAATTTAAATTTATTAAAAGCTGAACTTCTAAAACACTATTAACAACAAAATTCAATTTCAAATATAAATTATTTTCTTATATTTAAGAATTTAATTAATTAAAATTTAAAAAAAAAAAAAAATTAATAATAGAAGAACTATTAACTTAAAGTATATAAATGTAATGTATAATGGTTTATTACTTAATATGATTTTAATATTAAACTCAGTTAGTTAATAGTTTATTTTTTGTTTTGTTTTTAATTTTTTTTTTTTAATAAACTCGTAACATTTGCCAGCTATATATCATCTAATGAAAAGCTTTTTCAATACATTTGTTTTTGTTTTTATTCTTTTTGATTTATATTATTATTATTATGATTTTTTTTTTTTTTTTTAATTTTCATTCCTTAATATTTGATTTTATATAATTTTTTTTTTTTTTGTCTTTTTATTGTTATTATTTTTATTCTAAATATAATTATATGTATATTTTTTTTTTTATATATATTTATATTATTATAAATATTTATTTAATTTATTCATGTAACTTATGCCATTCTGCAATTTGTCTTCTTGGTAAATTGCATAATTCATTCCAATGATTGAGAGCTGATCCAGTGCATCTTGGTCCACCAAGTTCTAATCTTCCAATTACCTGAAGATTAAAATATAATTTAATTAATTTTATTTCAATTTAAATACATTTAAAAAAAAAGGTATACTATTATCTCGCTTTGCGTTACATTCCAAAAAAAATCGACGATTCGAAAAAGGCCAAATTTAATTTATTTTTAAAATTTATTTATAAAATTTATTTTTTCTTTTATATTATAGCCAATACTTAGGTTTTGAACCTTTAAGTACTTGCGTACCGTTGACTATTTGAAAAAGGAAAGGATAGTTAGAGGAAAGGAAAGAAAAAGGAAGAAGAAAAGTTTTGTGGGAAAGAGCGAACAATGTTTTTAATATTCGTCTTAAACCTCTGTAAGTCATAAATAAAAAATCCTTCTCTCATTGGGAATGCTTCGATTGGGACGCGGTTCCACAATCGGTATGTTCTTACTATAAAAGAATTTCCATAACCGGACTTAAACCATCTCGGACCGGACTTAAGCCATCCACTGTGAAAGGGTGGGCACTTGATGATTGCACCTGCCCATAAATGTGAGTTATACTCGAGCTTGGGTCGTATATATGCTTTATAGATTTTTAAAAGATCTCGAGATGAAAAATAAGTTTTGCAGCGACTCAAAAAGCCTAAACATTTTGCGGCGCTTTTCGCAATATCGAAAATATGTTCATTCTAGTTCATATTTTGATTCACTCGCATTCCGAGAATGTTCAGATCTTTGAGTCGCTGGATACCTTCATTTTAAAACCGGAGAGCAGGTTCGAATGCTGTTAGCTTGTTACTAACAAGACATATTTGAGTTTTTGAACTGTTAAACTCGACTCTGTTAGCTTTATCCCAGTCGACAATTTTGGCAAGGTCGTGATTGAGCGCACCGGCCATCATTGTTCTTTTGGAGATTACTGCGGAAGCTGTAGCATTAGTTTGTTTTAGAAAAATAACAAATATAATATAGCAAAAAAAAAAAAACCATTCAAAAACATAAATTTTAAATTTAAAATTAAATTTCGTAAAATCATCGTAAAATTGATTTACTTAAAATAAGAATTAATATAAATTAACTTTCAATATAGTTACAATACAACAATTCTAATATTTATAAAACAAAAATGAAATAAAATTATATTAACCAAAAATGGTCTTAGTGACCCCATGACGAATTATAAACGAATTGTAACATTCTATAAAAATATAATCTATAATAATTAAATTAGTAATATCCCCCCTGGGTTGACCCGTGATATTAAACAACTAAGAAATAAAAAAAATAAAGCATGGTCTAAATATGTCAAATCCAAAAGCCAAAGTGATTATAACAGTTTTAAGTTTCTCTTTAACCAATTCAAATTATTAGTCGAACAAAGTCATAATATTTATTTACAAAATATATATTATCTAATATTCTAACTAATTTTAAAAGCTTTTGGAGATTTATTAATACTAAAAAAGTAAGTCTGATCAATGCCCTAGTTTTAGGCAATATAAAAACTCCCGTAGCAATAATCTGTTGGTTATCTCTCAATTTTTCCGTGATTTCTTTGAAAACTCCTATCCCCAGTTCTCTTCTTAATACTTTAATGCTAAAATACCTGAATTTTCACATCTTGATTATTACCCTAAGACAATATTCTCAACTTTTTGCTTAAGTGAAACTACCGTTATAGACTATTTGAACAAACTTGGTAGTAAAACACATCCCCTGGCCCTAATAGCGTCCCAGAAATTATTCTGAAAAATTGTTCGAATCCCTTGGTATCATCACTATCAAAAATTTTCAATTTATCACAAATTGGGGGTTTTTCCCTCTTTTTTGAAAAAAATCCTTTATAACACTAGTGCATAAAAAAAAATTCCAAAAATGAAAATATTAAGTAACTCGAATCGCTAATTGTCCACTATTCCTAAATTATTCGAATTAATTCTCTTTGATCAAATATATCATCATTACACTTTTATTTTTTAATTCCAAATCAACACGGATTTGCCGAAAACAAGTCAACAGTCACAAATCGGTAACACTCAGTTTATTAATAATATGGAAAAAGGTTTTTAAGCTGATGTTGTCTATACAGAATTCTTCTTCCACATTGCGTCATTCTCTTAAAATTAACTAAACTTGGATTTCTACCATCATTTGTTAAATGGATTGCATTTTATTTGGCTAATAGAAAGTATACTGTACAATTCAGACCAGCTACTTCAACATCATTCGAAACAAATTCAGGAGTTTCTCAAAGAAGCCACCTAGGTCCCCTTTTATTCATAATCTCTATTAATAATGTTGTATTAGTAATAAAAAATAGTTAAGTTCAATCTTATGTTGATGACATGAAAGTTTTTAAGAAAATTACATCACTTCGAGACTCAAGTTTGCTTCAAAATGATCTCGATAATTTCTTTGCATGAAGCCGTAGAAATAACTTTATGAGTTATCATAGGTGTACTAGTTTTTTTTTTAAATGTCTATTCACTAAATGGACATGTTCTTGAAATAATTACGTCAATCAAAAATTTAGGTGTCACTTTCGACGAAAAACAGTCTTTTATGTTCCACTATAGCAATATTATTAGTAAGGCTAACTCAATGTTAGGTTTTATAAAGCGATGGTCTAAAGAATTTGATAACCCTTATATCTTAAAATCCTTATATACATGTCTTGTTAGGCATGTATTAAAATGAATAGAATAGATAAGTATGCACTTCACCACCTTCCTTGGTTTAATCCACTTCTTCTGCCTCTTTTTTTATTTAACAACATTAAAAACTATGCGTGAATTTGCTGATCATCCAAGTATAGTGAATGGGAATATTACATCTCCATTTATATTGAATTCTATCCGAATTTCTAATAACACTCAAACTCGACTCCGATCATTTAATATTTTCACTATTGTATTTCATAGAACCAACTATGGTATGAATGAGTGTATCAACAGAATGATGGTAATAGGGAACAAATATAAGAGCGTGATTGACTTATCACTCTCAAAAGGTGTGTTAAGGAATCGACTAAATCTTTTTAACCATCAGAACCCCTCTAACCATTAGGTAGTTAAACTAACAGCTCTCTTGTTCTATTTCTTTTTGATTTTTTTTTAATTTTGTAAATTTTGTTTGTTTTTTAAAATTTTGATTTTGTTAAATTTTAAACTTATATTAAAAGAAAAAGAAAAATAATTATTGTGATTTGTTTGAATTAAACGAAATAAATAAATATTTATTTAGATCCACAATTACGGGATATGATCTATACATTTATACTACATAACAAGAGGCCATTAATAATGAAATAACGTAAACTTCGTAAGTGTTGGTATAACAAAACGAGATTTTTAGTATTATTTGAATTTAATTCTAAGCACTTACCTCATTTTTAGTAACTCGATCCCAATCCAATAACATCAGTTCCAATGAAACATTGTCCAATGATGCTCCGGATCCCTAAAAATAATTAAAATTTGATTTGAAAATATATTTGGAGAATATGAAAGTAAAATTTAGATTTATATGTTTTAAATTGTTAACCCGCCTTAATGTAAAACAAATTAATTAGAAACAATTTGACAAATCTAACAAATTAATTAGAAAAAATTAAGTAAATTAAATTTGGCTGGGTTTTTTTTTTTTTAATTTAAAATTATTATGTACTTCTTATTTTAATATTTTTTTTACCTCTGTTGTTGGTATATCAAATGCAAAACTTTCATTAAATACTGGACTTAATGTACGCTTTTTAACATGTGTTTTCTTTTTAGCAATTCTTTGTCCATTATAGAGCAAATATATTTTTACATATGGATCAGCTAAACCAGTTACATCCATTCGTGGTAAATTACGTGCCTTAAGTAATACAACTGTTAAACGAGCTGCAGCTGGTTGCCAACATAATGATAATAATAAATCACCACGTCCTTGTGCACGTATTTTTAAACTTCTTGGTTGAATTTCTTTGCTTAATGCTATTTGCTGATTTTCAATTTGTTTCAATTCAATTGTATTCAATGGACAAACAACTTCACCAATAACATCATCCCGTGAATATCGATCAAATGATAATACAACAAAATGTAATGACATTGTTAATAAATCTTGTAATTCAAGTCCATAAAATGTAAAATCTTCATCATAAACTGGATTACGTGTATTTCGTACAACTCTAAAATTATTATAATAAAAAAAATTATGATTAGGTATAATTTATAAAATTTTATTATATAATATTTGAATAATGTTGAAATAATTTTGACAAAATTAAAAAACATAAATGTGTAAAATTTAGAAGTTAAAACAAATCAAGCCATTAAATTTAGAATATCTGTGTATATATATATGGACATTATTTCATAGTGGCTGCTAATCTTGATAAATTAAAATGAATTATTTCTGTTTTCAACCCACATGTTTTTTTTTGTTTCTAAAAAAGGAGGTATATGAAGTATTTAAAGTGCAGCCAAGCGTGCTTATTGATAATGTGGCATAGTGGAATCCACCAAAGCCCACCAATTATTTTTTCGTCAACTAAATCAAGAACTATATTCTACTACATTTCGGAGTTCAAATGAATTTGCCGTCACTACTCGTGTTTTACTGCAAATTTCTGGATTTCATCGGTTACTCTGTTTCAATGTACAAGGCTTTATTACTTATGTACAATATGGTGTATATGAACAATATAAGATAAAAGAATCGTGGAAGACCCACCGTAGAAGCAAACAAAATTATTAAAATGTTTTATTACACTTCTTAAATCTAAGACTTTGTTTTTCATGGCAAATGGGCTACCAAAATTGATTTATAATTCACAGTTATATTTCTAATAATTATTAATATTGATTGTTAAACATACACACGTACATTGTTTTTTTTATGTTCTTGACAGTAACTTAGGTAGAATTACCTTTTCAAAATGCAATTTTTAGTTTTGTAACTGTTTGATTGTACGTTGGTGTTCCATCAGTTCATATATGAGTATAATCTCGTAGCCAGTTAAATAAAACAAAGCTATTTTATTTAAGAAGGCTTATAGCTCCTGACAATAGTGTAGTTTTCCACATTTAATGAGTTGATAAGCCAGTAATTTGATAAATAAATGCTCAAAAAACATTGTACATATTGTAGTATAAACTTGCAGTACGTACTTAATTAAGCACTAAAAGGTGATTCTACATAAACTACTGTCAAGAACATTAAAAAAAAAAAAATGAAAGCGCGTGGAAGTAGTTTTATGTGTGCGCGCTTTCAAATAAACAAATCGAACACAAACGTGCAATCTAATAGTGTTGCAAAACTAAAAATTGCATGTCTGTGCCTGGCCTAAGTGTTCTTTATATTCTATAAACTATTTTCATTATAGAAATGGAAAGAAAAAACAGCAATTAAACATCCATATTCAAATCTTAATTCAAATTTGTGATCTTTTGATTAATAGCTATAGTAGTCAAATAACTAGCCACTACACAAAATTTATTAACAAAAAAAAAAAATAGCATTGTTAATAGCCCAGTTTCTATTTGCAATCGCACAGGGTTAAAATAAACATTTGGTCGCAAAGTGGTTTGTTATAAAATACTTGGTAAGCGACCAATCAATGCAAATCCTACTACATCTTCAAATAGTATACAATAAATTAAATATTTAAATCTAAATTAAGCTCTCGAATAATGAAATCGTCTTGAATGATTGTATATTTCTCTTCTATTGATAATATATTGATAAAAAATTAAAAAAAAAAACAATGATTGAAAAAGAAATATTGAAATACATTTATACATAATGCACACCAGTTTATCGATAAAATGTAAACCATTTTAAATTATAACTAAAATCTTTATGTATAAATCAATTCAAATCTAAATTCTAAAGAAATTCAAGATACCTGTTAACACAGATACAATTAATGTTAAGAAGCTTTATAAATATTTTCAGGATAATAATTGTCTTATATAATTTAATAAGAATACAAAGAAAGTATGAATATTTATAAATACATTCACTTATTTTAAAAACATAAAGTACATATATAATAATATAATATAATATATTTCTAGATATATATATATATAGTAAGTATATTAGATTTTATCTTGTTTGCATTCAAAAGTACTTTTGATATATCAACCCTGCACATTTTATTTCATTTTAAAATTTTTTTATTTAATATAATATAACTAGGGGCCCCTGTTGAGTAATTATAATTCAAGTTGAAGCCAAATTTAAAGTCTTGAAAAGAACAGTAATCTATATACTGAGATAGACTTCTCCGCTATGTTTAATAAATAGTTTTGAGGTTAGTCAGGTTTTTTTTGGACATATAAATGCACCTCCCCTATATACTGATTCGTTTCCGATATGTCCCATATAGTCAATGCCATTTAATGGATAAAATTACTAAAAATAAAATATTTTTGTAATTAAAAATAAATTATAAATATTTTTAACCAAAACTATATGATTACTACAAATCACCAAAATATAGGAAACAATAGTTTGAGACAGTGAATGAATAGAATAAATTTCCTTTAATTATTTCTACAAATAATAAGATGTTGAATGACACAAAATGGATATATTTTATTTATAAGTTTGAATATTATAAAACAAAATAGAATTTTTCTTAACCCGTATGCGCATTTCTGTTGTATATACAACTTATTTACATATTAAGAGTTCATTGAGGAGAAAAAAAGATGAAATGAGAGGATGTCACTGCGCAGGTCCTTGAATGTTTGTTTATTATAAATATAAATTTTCGTAATACATAAATATTATCTGTCGTCAGTTCTGTGTGTAACGCTTTATAATGAATTCACCATTATAGTGAAATTTCAAAATTTTACCCAAAATAATTTTGGAGAATAAAAAGAGATGAATTATTATTATTTTTTCTTCTTCTTTAAATGATACTGTAGCAGCAGCAACTCTCCAATTTTTGATGTTGAGCTGTAAAGGTGCATTATGAGTGACTGCAACAATCAATATTACAATCTGCAATTTTTCTATAATTTAAATAAAGCCTTGCTATAAATAGCATATTGACAAACCAGGCTGAGCTTGTTTTAAAACTCAACAATTTAAAAAAACAAAGATTGTTCGGGTGACGATAACATACCAAATATAGTACTAAAGAGCCTATAAGTTCAGTTATATAATTTCCAAATATGTTAAACTTTTTAAATATGCAATTAACAACTTATATTTTCTGCAAATATGAAAAATATCGAAAATCGTATTGCAAAAAAAAAACTGTTAAAGATCCAAATAACGTCATCAGTAACTACAGGCACATTAGCTTAATGTCAAACTAAATATTTAAAACACTTATTAACAACAAATTAACTATAAATTTAATATAATTAATAGAATATGCTGTAGACTCTAGGAGGTGAAACATTATTAAAATTAAATAAATATTAAAACTCTAGGGATGTTTCACAATTTGGTCGAAACCATTGATCGTTCCATTCTCTTAAAAAAGCTGGAAAGATATGGTGTAAGGGGAGTAGAGTAAGAATGGATTCGGTCTTATTTAAATAGTAGAAAACAGAGAACTAAATTCAACGGTACTACTTCAGAAACTGTTGATGTAACAATGGGAGTTCCTCAAGGTTCCATATTGGGTGTTCTACTATTCCTAATATACATTCATGAGATGGAAAAAGTTATAAATTTTGGAAAATTGGTTCTATTTGCGGATGATGGCCTTTTGTATATTACTACTGATAGTACATTAGAATGTATAATGAAAATGAATGATCATCTAAAACATTTGAGTATGTGGTTTAAAATGAATAAATTAGAATTAAATGTATCAAAAACAAAAGGTATGATTTTAAATAGCATAGTGGAAGGAGTTGTTGAAGTTGATGGTAAAATAATAGAAATGGTCGATGAAATCAAATACTTAGGAGTAATTATAGACAAAAAATTAAAATTTAAAAATCACATTGATTATGTTTGTAAAAAGATAAGGAAAAAAATATATTTTTTTATCAAGGATTAGAGATAGACTATCTTTACTAAATGCTATTAGATTGTATAATGTAATGATTAAACCTCATTTTGAATATTGCTCATCGATTTTATTTACGTCAAACAATGAAATGATAGATAGAATGCAAAAACTACAAAATAAGGTGATGGGAATAATCTTAAAAGTCGATAGGTATAGTTCAGTTAGAAGCTTTAAAGTGGAGAAGTTTATGTTAGAAGCTTTAAAGTGGTTAAAAGTAAATCAAAGAATTAAATTTAATGTCTTAGTAACGGTTTTTAAAATAAAAAATAAAAATTATCCTGAGTATTTATGTGACAGATTAGTATATAATAATGAAATTCACCAATATAGTTTAAGAAATATTTTTAGTTTTAGGTTAGATTTTTTTAGAAACGAAAAAACAAAGAACATGTTAATGTACAACGGTTTAAAGTTATTTAATGAATTGCCTAGTTATTTTAGAAATGAAAATATTTTAAATCGATTTAAACGTTGATTAGTAGTTTACGTAAAAGAAAATTTGTAAAAATAATAGAAATAATTTTAACTTTTATATATATATTATTATATTATATTGTAAACGAAATTAAAATAGTTAATAAACTAAATAAATAAATGAAAAAAAAAAAAAAAAAATTTATTAAATATCTTAATCGTTTTGGGTTATTACACCATCATCAGAAGACTGACATGAACGAAATAAATTATACATGAAAACTAATTCGGCTTTAGGTACAAGCATGGAGCGATTGTCATTGCCATTGCAAAGTTGACGTGAGTTATTTGTTGGTTCATTAACAAGAAATTTGGGGTGGGAGCTTGCCTAATAGATTTAAAAAAAGTTTTAACACGGTATGGCTAGATGATTTCTAATATATAAACTTTTAAAGTTTAATGTACCAAAATACTTTGTAGCAATTATAATTTTATGATTTACAAAAATATTTTTTTATAATCATTAAATCATTACAGACAATCATTAAAAAAAATGTTCACGATCGATAATGGCCTGTTACAAGGTACAGTTAATGCATCCACACTGTTTTCAATATATTTATTAGAATTATTGTCCTCACTAGACCGGGTTAGAGGAAGTAATTATGTATTGGCCTTTGCCGATGGCATCATATTCTATTCTACCGATAGTTCAGTAGATTACATCAAAGGCAAAGTACAAAAAATGTTTAATATTAGTCGGGATTACTGCAAAGTTTGAATCAACAAATGCTAGACAATTTTGTTTCGTAACACGGCGGTTGATAAAACTAGTATACCAATATGGTACAACATCAGTGTAAGCTTAATGAAAACTTTGGGAAAATTTGGAAGAAAGTGCAAAAGAGTTTGTACTAATATCAAGCATTACTACTCTAATTAATATTTGTACAAGGAAGCAAACATAATTAGAACCGATAATTTTATTATAAAATTAATTCGAAGACATTATGCTGATAAAGCACAAAACATCACTCCGAAAAATGGTTTAATATATTACATACTGGCGTACATTATGTATTATAATGTATTTCAATATTTCTTTTTCAATTATTGTTTTTTTTTTAATTTTTATCAATTTCCACATTTAATCAGTAGATAAGCCAGTAATTTGATATATAAATACTCGAAATATTGTAGATATTGTAGTGTAAAATTGCAGTACCGTACTTAATTAAGCACGAAAAGATGACTTTACCTAAGTTACTGTCAAGATCATAAAAAAAATATATATATATATATTCTACCACAATGAGGAGTACATCAAAAAGACCTTGCTCACGGGCTTCATAGGTCCTGAGCATTTTATTTATTTAGATAAAAACGGTTATATTTAAAACCGTAATCATGTCCCTCTATTATACCATTATACTAGACGGGCCACATGTAAAGCTACCCTGGAATTTATTCACCACCACAATAATGCTATACATTAACGATCTTAGACCTTCTTACTTTGTACCACTGCTTTTTTTTCTTCTCACCACATCGATGTTTCTGAATTATAATTAATTAACAGTAATTTAAATTTAAATTTATGTTGTAACATCCTTACACATTTTATAAATGGAAAATACTTGTATTTATCAAATTTATAACTTTTATAAGTCGAAAATAAGTTCTATACTCTTAATAAACGTGTACTGTCATTATAAGTAAATAATCGATTACTAATCATTACTAATTAAAATTATTATAAATATTATAAATAGATTAGGTTTAAAGAACAATTTACATTTTTAACGAAAAATGTAGGTATGTGTTCAAAGTGTTTTAGAACTTGAAAATAAAAAGGATGTAAAGAAAGTAAGCACACGCATAATATACTTCAGAATATGTGTACACCTACACATGAATAAAATGTGATTACATTTTCGCATGAATACAGAATCAATGAGTTGATAAAAAAAAAAAAATAAAAATCTGTGTGAATCTCAATATTGAATAAACGTGCTCGTGCGCTCGAAACTGTCATACATTCAATAACAATTATATTTTTTATTTTTATAATAAAAAGTTTTTTAAATTCTTTAAAATGGAACTGATAGGAGTTTTGAAGGATTTTTAATTCAATAAGTTGACAAAAAAAATGTTAAAATTTTTTTTATAATAGAATCATAATGTTAGTTTAATTAGACCAACGAATTTGAATACTTCCTAAACTTTGAAACTCGCATGTCATCGCATAACACACTCAAATTTATTTTTAATTTTTATTTTGTTCGATTTATTTTTTAATAATACATTATATACTTTTAATTATCTTTTTTTTTTTGGTTTATTAAAGATTCATTTTTAATTATTTATATTGTAAATTTTAATTCAAAATTAATGTCAAAATGGCTTCATCATAATAAAATCAAGTTTATTTTAAATATTTTTAATTAAAATAAATAAGTATATTTTGATGTGGTTAGAAAGAAATTTTTAAGTATCATCTCAAAGTAATAAATTTTGGGAAAAAATAAATAATTTATAAAGTAATTTCAAAAAATGTATATATATATATATATTAGATCTATATTATATATACAATTAATTGTTTTCCAAAGTACAGCAATTGCGTTAAACATTCAAAATTTTATAGCATAGTAGTTATTTAATTAGTGTAAAAAAACGATAAAATCTAAAATCATGCATCACTGTAATAACACTGGGTAACAATGTAAGCCCATAGCGATTCTCGATTATCTAATTCACGGTTTAACTTATAATATAACAAAAACGATAGCAGCTACAATCATTCGTCAAAGACATAACACTATAGGTCACAATTTAAACCCATAGCGATTATTTGCAACTTAACTGTACCATTATCTCTCTGTTTAACTCGTAATAAACCCATTAATATCTAAAAGTATGTTGACCGATATGGTGTAATGGTTATGTCATTTGATTACTAATCAGGTTTTAAATCCCGGTCATGGCATAAATGTTTAAAAAAAATTTCAATTATTATTCTGTAAAATAATTTTGGAATACAGAATAAATGAAACTATTTTACTATGAAGGCGAAGTTACTATATACATCAATAGATATAGTTTTACACAATTTAAATTAGTTGATATATCTAAAATTAAAAGGAAAAAAAACCATTGTATTTGATTGTGTAGCTATGTGTACAAATGGACTGGACCATATCCTTCGAATTATACACAAAAAATAAACCAAAATTCTAGATATTTCTTCTAGATCAATGAAGTTGTATTCTTCAAAAGGTTTCAAGCTATTCTTCAAGCGGCTTCAAGCTAAGCTTGGTTTTTGATATCCCCTGACAATCTCAAAAAATATATTTGGTATCTGCAATATGCCCAAAATACCAATATACAAAATAAATATTAAAAAAAAATTATTTCATTACTATATAATACATATAATATGAGACTTTCTTACTGTCCTTAATTATAATAAGGACTTTTCTAAGCTTTTTCATTTTTTTCTGAATCGTGGACATTACCAAAAGCAAGTGAGTACTTGGTACTTTGAGAGAAAAATTCTTCATCGCATTTATCATCCTGACTGAAGATACAATGCCGAACTACACCAGCTGTTCAACGACATGGAATTAGCAAAAACAGTCAGAATAAAACGTCTTTATTGGCTATGCCATGTAGAGTGTATGGATGAAAATGCTCTAGCTAGTAAACTTTTCGAATCCAAGGCACAAAGAACGTGTCGTCCAGGCTACACCTTTACTGGATAAATGAAGTATCGGTATATATGAAAAAACTTCAAATCATTCAATGTAGTGATTCCACTCGTGACCGAAGTCAGGGGTCAAATATTTGATATTATTTACTGTACTGTCAATAATTATCTGTTTTGACCAAAGTTTTCAACACTTTGAATGCTTTACAAATCTTTGAACGAACAATTGTATGTCAAATTACAAGGAAATGGCAGATATAAGGAGTAGGTAAATAAGAAGAATAATTATCGATGTTTTGGTATACGAACTAATTTAATGTAAGGAAACTAACAGTTATCATTAGGAAGTAGGCCTATTTAAACAACATAATTCTACTTTATTTATTATAAATTACAATTTTAAAAACTTTATTAAAATTTCATGATATTATACAAAATGCAAGAATGAAAAAACTTCAATTAAATAGCAATGCTCTGAGTGGGTTTCGACCCCAAGTTATTTCTATTAGTATTCAAATGACAGCCAGTACATATAGATAAATAACATAAATAAACGTATGAATATCATGCAATACGAATTTATTCACAGTGGGGTGATCAGATATCAAAAAACATAGTGTTTGGGCGGCGACTGATTGCTGATCCGGCTACCACCTCTTAACTAACTAACTCCGTGTAGAAATTAATGTATAAATGTAGACTTAAAATTAATCACGTATATCTTCAATGCCATACTTTGCGGAACGCTTATAGAAAATAGGCCAAGTTATAATGATAGCTAAACCGGGTAAGGTACCGAACGAAGCAAGTTCCTATAGACTTGTGATGCCAAAAATATTTGAAAAATTAATAGCCAGCAGATTGAATAAGACGATTGCCGAACGAAATATAATATACCTGGTCACCAGTTTGCTTTCGCCAAAATTCCTGTTTATGATGGCAGAATAAGGATTTAAATATTGCATTTATTAATAACACAATAAAAAAGAAAGCTGTATAAAATATTCATATCGCCAAGAGTTTCACCTAAATTCAGTTGCGACTCAACTAATTAATAACAAATAAGGATTTAAAAACCATTTGGATTTACTTGAGTTTCCATAAATAACCAAAATTTAATTTAAGGTAAGAGTTCTTGCATTTTTTCCTTAGAAATATGCCAATTACTCTCAAATATTGTACTCAATATCTTTGTTTATGGTTCAGATCATTATCAATGTCCTGTAACCCCATCCGTGGAGCATAAGGCGGAAATAAAGTCTTTCCATCGGCACCTATCTGCAGCTAACCTCTTCCAATTGTGGCGACGTTCTTTGCTGGGTACTTGCATCGGCTAAAACAGTATTCTCCATGTTTTTCTATTCAAAACATTGTTTCGCGATGTTGTTGTCAGGTTTGCTCAGAGTATGCCCGATCCAACGCCATGTTCTCTATCGGATTTCTACGTCTATTTGTTTTTGCTTCGTTTTTTGCCTCAGCGTTCTGTGGGAAATGGTTTGTGGTCAACGAATGTTTAGGTTGCGCCGGAGACATTTATTGATGTACGCTTGGAGTTTTTTGTTGATGTTTACTGAAACTTTCCATGTTTCGCAAGGATACAACAGAAAAGATTTTACAGTTGCCTTGAATATTCTTGAGAGATATGTTGCTTACCTGCCATATTTTTGAGAACATCCCGAAAGTAGTACGGACTTTACTGATGCGGGCTTCAATATCCAAATCAACACCTCCATCTGATGAAACAATGCTGCCCAGGTTATCGAACTTACTCACCTCTTCGATTCGCGTTTCTTTATGGAGGAGCGAATGTGTGAGTTGTGCGCGTGATTTTGGTTTTAGCTGAATTGACTTTTAGGTTCGCATTTTTTGCAATGTCATACGTTCTTAGCACATATCGGTTAACAACTTCCATTCGTATGTGACAATAAACACATGTCGTCGGCGTAATCTAAATTACTGATACGTTCAAAAGGGCGCCATTGGATACCATTGCTCTCGTTTACACCCACAGTAGTAGTCATTATGTCATCCATTACCATACTAAAAACAATATGGGTGATGAAATACAGCCCTGCCTTACTCCTCGATGTAAAATGTGACATCTTGCATCTTTATAGGATTCTTTAATTATGGCTATAATTTTTTCTGGAATGCCTCTCCTACTAAGCAGTTCCCAAATATACTTCCGGTTTACTCTATCAAAGGCTTTTTGAAAGTCTACAAACATGAGAGTTAGCAGTGCTTTAAATTCAGTGGATTGTTCAAGAATTATTCGTAATGTGTTCACCACCCCATTAGACCCCCCACGATTAAGATAGTTGTACAGAATAAAGACACAAAAAAAAATGTAGACCATATTTTGACAACTCTATACAAAGCTCCCCAAACTCTCTACACCATGTAATATGTAAAAAAATTTGGTATTGCATATTAAGAGTCTGAAATTACGAAATTTTATTTTATTTCTTATTTCCCATAATTATAGTTTGACAAGCCTATGAGTTATAAAATTGTCAGCTACAAAATTTTAAATTATAAAATTTTAAAAAAATTTTTAAATTATTTTTATCTTTTTCCAAGAAATTATAAAATCAAAATTTCGTAATTCAAAATTTTTGTAATTCGAATTTTGTAATTCAAAATCTTCTAATTCAGAATCTTAATAACCCAACCCAAAAGAAAAAAATGTTTGTAAATAAAATTAAAAATAAAATTTCACATAATTCTTAGGACAAATGTTGTAAGTTCTACAACAATACAATGTTATAAAGTAAAGGTTTCATTTTCCACTTCCAAATTCAGAGCGAAACCAATAACATATAAATATTAATAGGAAAAAGATTTATTTTAATTTATTTTTGTAAAATTTATTTTTAAACCCTTTTAAAAAATAAATTAATTTAAGGGAGTACCACAATATTTTGGGTAACCATCACTCCCACTAAATATCATAAAATTATTCAAAAATTTCCAGCGAATTAAAATGTTTTTTTTTGTCAATAACCAACCAGAAAAGATTTAAAATTAAAAAAAAAAATAAAAAAAATAACAAAAATCTGGTTTTGTAAAATTCCAACTGCTTCAAAATTTTGTTGACAATAATTTTTATTTTTAATTTGACATCATTATTATGATCTTATTATAACTACCCCCGAAATGATGAGTATTGTTTGTCCTTTTTGATCCGAAAAAAAAAACTAATTTCGATATTAATATTAATGAAGCATAAATTTTGTATCTACAAAGTTGACAAATTTTTCTTTTTGTATTTTTCTTTTTTCTTTTTATATACGATTTTCCATCAAAATAAATCTTATCTGATTTATTTTTATGTGAATATTTATATTTATGTACATACAATATAATACCTACATATATGTATAAGTATACATAGTTTATTATTATAGATAGATCCTTAAGGCGACGGACATTATCAAGGTCAAAAACAACAAAATATTATTTCTCATAATTTATTTTTATCAAAATATTTATATGTGTGTGTGTGTGTGCCTATCAGTGATGTTGAATGTAAATTGAATTTATAGAAAATTTAATACATATATATAAAATAATTGGATATTTCAATTTAATACTGATAATATTATGTTGAAATTTAAGCTTGAACTCTGTATAAATAAAATGTTAAAAATAAACATTAACAAAATATAACCTAGATCTAGTAACAACTAGGAGAAATCAGAAAATATAATTAAAGTAAAATTCCTTAGCATATTTATGGTAATCTTTTTCACTCCTCTTGTAAGTATATGGCTTCACCATAGCTCAGATATTATATGGTTCTGAGATTGTGCTTTACCTAGTTTTTGATCATCATTATTTTCATCGAATTAGTCATACTGTTTTAGGTCATACTGTTCTAAGTTTTGTGAGACTGTTATTTTTCTAAGCAGTTTTGTGCTATATAAAAAAGTTCTATGTAACTGTAATATCAATCTTGTAACAAAAATATGATACTCCTCTATGGTATATAAGCATAAGCTTGAAGCATTTGAAATATGGGTGGGTATACCGTAGAATATACTGAAGATATTATGGGTAGATTCGGTGAATAATGGTGACGTTCTAAGTAGAATAGGTAGAGACCGTGAGTTGTTATTAAAAATAAAAAACACAAAAAAACAACTTATCAGGGACATATGATGATGATAATAATATAAGATGATGACGAAATACAAATACCATAAGGTACCACAGATACCATAGCTTTTGTATCAGTACCAAATTCATGATGCAATTCGACAATGATGCTTTGTGTTCCTTAAGCAATTAATACATTTTAAAACTATCAGAATTTGACAGTGATGCTTTGAAAATTTAATTAAAATCAAAAAAATAATATTTAATATCGCTTTGAACATATTTTTGGAAAATTGTGAACAATCACAATATGGTGATATACAGTAAGTAATTCAATCACAAAGTAAAACAATCAATAGAATATAAAAACAATCACCAATCATACTTTGTTATAAAATTAATTGAAGAAAAAACTAAGTAGCTATAGCTAGTATACCTAAAACAAAAAACTATTTAATTTATTTAAATGTCAAACAGCTAACAATACAATAGCAAACAAAGCATCAACAATTTCTATGATGCGAAGTTTGCTTAAGTTTGAGCATCACAAACAGTAATTTTGCAAAAAAAAACGTGATACTTTCAGCAACATTTTAATGCTGCATTCTAGAATATGGAACTTTTACGATGCGTGATGCTGATGCATTTCCGAATTTACTAATATTCTACAACTAATTATGCAAATTAAAATTGAAAGCAGAAGACGAACTGGCAGAAAACAAATGTCATGGCTAAGAAACATCAGGCATTGAACGGGCCTCTAAACGGTTCGAGAGCTAATTCACGTGGCACAGGATTGAGAGAGAGCATCAGAAATGTGATCGCAAACATCCAATAGTGAAAATAGTGGATATGCAGCTGAAGAAGAATTTCTAAGTAGTATCGCTTACGTCATCTGGTAGAAAATACGAATTTTATATCTCAAGAGATTTGAGGCGGCGGTGTTTTCTACATCGCTATATCGAAATTTTCTATCATACTATATCGATTAGGTTAAATAGAGATATTATTTTGGTAGCAATAAATATCAATATAATTTTTATTTAAATATCGGTATTATTTGACGAACTGGATATGGTTAATGGTGATACATTTTTGCCTGGGATAAGGAATATTTCGGTATCACTGATATTATCACCGTATTAATACTGAAATAAAAATGAGAATGTTAATTTCAGATAGCTATAACAATATATCCATAACGTGGTAGACTTAATACTAATGATGTCAGTGAAATAATTGTGAGTTAACAGCTTATTCAAATAAGAGACGCGTAAAAAATTTTGGTATTGTAACGCGATCAATTATTGAATAATTTAAGAAAACGGCAGCATTTGAAAATATACAATTCGAAAATTTAATTTAATTATTTACTAAATTATAAACATAAAAAACATAACATAAAACTTAACAAATCTTAAAACTGCTTAAAACAACTAAAACTTTTCTTTATTTTTATCATGAGTGACACCAAATTAGCTGTCAAACTAAAATCAAAAAAAAAACGTCTGTCACTGCGACAATGACCATATACAATACCAAATATAAATACTCGGCTATCATTTTTTTTGTTTTTGTAGGGGGCTGCCACCTCCAAACCCGCGCTCCATATTATTGATACCCGAATTTAGCTGACGACAGGAAAAAAAAATTGTTCTTAAACTATGTTGTAAAATCTGGACTAATTAATTTCACTTCATACATATTATACTTAAAATGAGGTATTTAATATTATATACATATATACATAATTTGTATGCTTGGATTTATTCTAAACGATTTCGTGATTTGTTGAAATACTTACGGAAGAGAATAATAATTCAAAATTACTTTTTTTGTTATCTTATAAAATTTTATTAATTTTTACAAACAAGAAAAAATATTTTTTTAATAAAGAAAAAAAAAACTTTGACTCAACAGAGAATTTAACTTACAAAAATTTTGCGATATTAACATTAAAGTGTTAGTTAGTGCCAACTGAGCTAATAAACAATTAAAATTATTATTATTATAAAAAATGCAAACATAAAATAATATTTTGATCCACACAAAATTCAATAAAATAAAATGAGTATCCATATAGTCTATACCCAAATGGGATATGTACACAGTGCAAACACACACAATCAGAGGAAAAAGGAAATTGTATATATATATACAAGATGAATACTGAGATAATGCGTATTCTACTCTAATATTATTATTGTGTGTTGTGTAAAATGCAGGCTTTTTGAAAGCAATTTATATAAATAGAATTTTATTATTAGCAAATTTAATACTAAGTTTATAGAAGTGATATTAAACAAAAAATCAGTTTCTAGTAGAACATAGATCATCTGTGAAGCTTCAACATTCAAAAATAAATCAACCTAATATACTTTACATCCTTCCAGTTATTTCCTACATTTCATATTTCGCTCTCTATAATTTATTTCTACGTATTTCCCAATCAATCACTTTTCCTGCTTTCTTGTCGATTGGCTATGACCTTTCTATATATTTCATCCGTGTTTCCCGATTGTCTGCTCAATCTATTAAATTTTTTTTCCCATTTTGTTAACCATACTTCAATCACTGCATCTTGGGTTCAGATTCGTATTTTATATTCTATTTGGTCACTATATTTTAAGGTTCTCTTGATTTTTTTTATGAGATTTTTTTCTATTACAAACCAGTACTCACAACCACATATTAAAATTGCATATTTCATATTTGAGTTAGAAATTTTATTGCTTTACAAAACAATAGTGGCATTCTATAATTTTCCGAGTTCATTACAGACTTCTTGTGCTTTATTTTGTTCTTAAAATTAAAGAAAGTTAAATTAGATACCTTCTCTTTTATTTTTGAAATATTCTATTTTTAACATACCTAAATTTATTAAATATATATTTTTAGATATATGTAGTTATAATTACGGGGAGTTTCAGTTTAACAGGTTTTAAATTCTTATGATATAAAAATTTAAAATATACCACAAAAATGTTTTAATTATTTTATTTTTTAAATAAGGAAATTTGTTTTGGGCTCTAAGGGCTCCTATTGCTTTTACGAACGTATTGTCACTGATATTTTAACAACTCAATAAATTATATATCTACATCTATATCTAAATTAATATTTCTTTTTTTTGTATTGATACTACAAATTTATTGAAAAATATTTTTTTTTTAGTTGGCTAATGAAAGAATAAAATACTTTTGATCTTTTGAAATTAAATTTAATGTGGAGGTTGTTTATAATAATCAAATAAATAGTCGAAACCATTAACATTTTAAAAAAATAAAATTAAAATACTTATTTTTAATTGAATTACTTTTATTATAATTATTTTTGAATAAGATTATGCTACTCCGCCACAGATCTCAATTGAAGAGTTGTTCGATTGGATTCAAAAAAGAATATTAATTAAATTAATGGAGGCGGGGGACAACGAATTTCGGCGTAAATTTCCTAAATATAAAATTATCTTTGTAAAAAATTTTAATTTCAATAAATTAAAAAATTTATAATGAAATGAACCAAAAGCAGGATACTAGTATTTCCAAACATAATAGTTTTTTGTACCAAAATTTTATACAGGGCAGTTCGGTACCACTTGCAAATGCTGTGAAAAAGATGATTTAGGATTCTTCTAGACGTAATTATTGTTAAAATTGTACTTAATCTGATAAATGACAAGTCTGGCATGAAAGTTGTGTATGACGAAATTATAATGCATCAAAATAAATAATAAAAAAATGTAATCGAACTATTACGAGATAATCAAATTTTTCACAAAAATATCGGTTTTATACTCAAATTTTCAGTTGGAGTAGCAACTACTCGAAAATGATATCGGCTCAATAAGTATCGTTTCGTATATCAATTCTTAAAAAAAGTACTCTACTAACTTGCATATTTATCATATCATTATAGCTTCTTCCGAGCTGTACTGGAAATTTATAAGACATAATTTTTCAAATCCGCATTTCTTTAACCATCGTAAAGTCACAGTCTAAATTTTAAAATAGATTTCCCTCCTCTGTCTAGAACATTTATATGTATGTATATGTATTTATATGTATGACATGTATGTATATGTATGATATGTATGTTGATGTATGACCTGTATGTATATGTATTTATATGTATGTAAATGCATATTATATGTATATGTCCCTAAAATATTCCAACAAATCACATCTAAAAGGATTTTCAGTTGGGACATTACCACCTTGTATATAATAAAATAAACATATGTTATGAAGGCTCTGCGAATTTTATTATTTGGACTTAAATCTGAGGTTAAATATGTTAAGTGTTTGTGTAGAAGTGTTAATAAACTGTTAATATGCAATGAAATTGTATAATAAAAGTGCAAATGAGCATTTATGGTGTACAGAAGTATGCGAACAGAAGTATGATGAACAATATTTTTTATAATCAATATATGTCAGAGCGAACTGTCGCTGCAGAAATAAAAATGAATTTACTTCAAATGAAATTACCAAGACTTTATTCCGGTATTAATTTATGAGCTTGCGCCGGGAATAAAAATTAACTGACCCCGGAATATTTATTATGTATATATTTACTACCAAAGTTCACGACCACAAAATATATCGAATTTATTTCAATGAAGTTTGATTTATGAATCGAATTGAAAAAAAATTGTTTCTCAAAAATATTCTAATATATTTTTTCAATACGATAACAAAACCAACAACACTACAACTTAAAGTATTCTAATATGAAAATTATTTCTGTGTTAACAATATTTCGGTGGTCTTTTCTGATGAAGTATAAGCAAGTACGTTCCTTGGTTTTGATGTATTCTTGAAATAAAGATATGTTCGCCTTTTCCACAATCAATTGGAATTTGTGCTTAAATGAAATTAGGATGCCAAATTCTTATTCTTAATCTAGTACCGTAGTTTTGGCTTCTTCAAGTTTCGTAGAAGCAATATTGAAGCTACCACTTCTAATTCCAATTGATAAAAAGGAACAACTTCATTTTCATTGATAACTGTATCTATCGATTTGTACACATGGACCCCCTGGAACACTCTGCAGTATTTTCTGATTAATAAAACGAATCGTCACATTTTTGTGGCTAATTTACATAGCCACTTCACATAGTCATGTAAAAATTTTATACTGATTCCTAAATTCGAAAATACTTTTTCAGGACAATACATGTTTTTTTATTTTTCATAGAACACCTATGAATAAATTTTCAAGTCTGTAACACAATTTTTTTTTTGAAACATTTCTGATAGAGTATGTAAGTGTAAGTTTTCATGCCTGTACCACTATTGGTTTTTATTCCTGAAACATACATGCTAGGAGTTGTACGACAACAACCCGAACCAGTCCAAATTTTTGAAATCGGTAAGAGTCGTATTTCTTTATTTGTGAAAGAGAATCTAAATGTAAATTTTCATATCTGTCACACACATAGTTTTTAAAATATGCCTGAGTCTTGCTAGGAGTTGTACGACTGCAACCCGAACCTGTCATCTGATGGCTTTGTAAAGTACCGCGTCCGATACCTTATTTGACCATGAATAACTTTGCAAAATTTCAGAACTCTATCTTTAAAACTGTGGACGTGTATAACGAACAAACAAACTTTCCCTTTTATAAGTATAGATAGATAATATGCCACAATATCGTTCGCTACTGGCCCACTTAGACCAGTGAAGTTCATTGTGATACACAAGTTATTTATTTTTATACCCTCAGGATATTTAAGTTAAAATAATAGTATTATTTGTATACCTAATTACCTTATTTGTATATCGGACACAGAATAAATGAAAAACTTTAATTGACAAAAGAGTTTTTATTTTACAAAAGATCTCAAGTTCAACAAAAACAAAAAAACTTAACTAATGAGTTTATGCTAAGGTCTATACTAAGGTCTATTATACTAGGTTAAGAAATCTAAGGCTATAATATAATTAAAATTTCTTAACAACATTTAGAGTAGGTATTTAAAGTATTTCTAACCGCACATTATCGCATTCCGAAACCCTTTTTGACCGTACAAAAGTATGGAAATTCTATGACATAGTACGAGGTAGAACAGGAAATCTAATAACATTTTTATTATATATAATTTAACATAAATGATTTATTTTAAGCTTTTTAATATTTTACCAGATTAACTGAGCTGTCCTCTCTATATTCACGCATTATTATAACAAAATATAATATAGGCAATCTTAACAATTTAATATGAAATATTTTATCAAAATGACAAAAATTATAAGAAAAATCTACTTATTTTTCGTTTTATCAATTCATAAAAAATCCTTGAGATAGACTGAAATAAGGATCAAAATATCAACTATGTGTGTACATTTGTTTTTTCAGAAGTATAGGGAAAAATAATTAATGATGAAATATTTCTTATATTACAGGATGTTATTTTTTGATTATAGTTAGATACACTATATTTTTTATGTATTCTTTGAGATATACATAATTATCGTTTCTATATACACAATAATGAATTTCTTATTTGGCATTTGGAATCACATATTATTAAGTGTGTATATACTGAATGTGTATGTTACTGACAGAAGCTGTTCTAAGGTTAACCTAGTTTTGTTTGTTCGACAAGAATTCTGTGCCATGAATTTGCCTTTAATGAATAAAGTAACAATAAACAAAAAAAATTAACTAAAAATGTTGTTAATTAAGGATAACTTTTGTTGGTAGATTTTATAGTGGCCAATATCCCAATAGTATTTTTAGCATTTACTACTAACATTAACTCAGTCAAACACAAATAAATCACTCAAAATATGTATTCGCATCATTCACTCAATCAGAAAGGTAAAATTAGATATAAGTATTACACATTTACAAAACACTCTGTTTTGTTACTAATCTATGGGTATAATAATGGGGTCAACACATAAATACATACACTAGCTTTTATAATAATACATGTAGTAGGATAATTCAATATACAACATAGTCTTTTAAACAATAATAAATCCTGGAAATAATACCTGAATTGAAATATGAAATAGAATGAAGGATAAGCTTATAAGAATATTGAATTTATTGTGTGTACATGCCTTAACTCTGATGTGCATACAGCTAGAATTTATTTTAACTTCCATCTTCGAACGGATTAAAGTATCTCATTAACTTGGAAATTGTGAAAAATAAATCAAATAAAAGTGATTCTGGGCAAATGAGGTGACTGGTTTGTCTAATAACTGACATAGGATCACATTAACTTGGCAATTTCAAAAACGCAATCAAATAAAAGTTATTTTAGACTAATAAGTCGACTGATTTGTCTAATAACTAATTTAGGATCCCCTTAACTTGGCAAATGTCAGAAATAAATGAAACAAATGTGATTTTATGTAAATGAGCCGACTGATTTGTCTAATAACTGATTTTCAGAATCTCATTAACTTGGCAATTGTAAAAAATATATCCAACAAAAGTGATTTTAGGCAAATGGGTCAACTTATTTGTCTAGTCAACTGACTTAGGATCTCCTTAACTTGGCAATTGTAAAAAATAAATAAAACAAAATAAATTTTATGCAAATGAGTCGACTGATTTGCCTAATAACTGATTTAGGATCTCCTTAACTTGGCAAGCGTAAAAAATAAATCAAACAAAAGTGATTTTATGCAAATGAGTCGACTGATTTGTCTAATAACTGATTTAGGATCTCATTAACTTGGCAATTTCAAAAAATAAATCAAATAAAAGTGATTTTAGACCAATAAGTCGACTGATTTGTCTAATAACTAATTTAGAATCCCCTTACCTTGGCAAATGTCAGAAATAAATGAAGCAAATGTGATTTTATGTAAATGAGCCGACTGATTTGTCTAATAACTGATTTTCAGAATCTCATTAACTTTGCAATTGTAAAAAATAAATGAAACAAAATTGATTTTATGCAAATGAGTCGACTGATTTGCCTAATAACTGATTTGGGATCTCCTTAACTTGGCAGTAGTAAAATATAAATGAAACAACATTGATTTTATGCAAATGAGTCGACTGATTTGCCTAATAACTGATTTAGGATCTCCTTAACTTGGCAATTGTAAAAAATATATCCAACAAAAGTGATTTTAGGCAAATGGGTCAACTGATTTGTCTAGTCAACTGACTTAGGATCTCCTTAACTTGGCAATTGTAAAAAATAAATAAAACAAAATAAATTTTATGCAAATGAGTCGACAGATTTGCCTAATAACTGATTTAGGATCTCCTTAACTTGGCAGTAGTAAAATATAAATGAAACAACATTGATTTTATGCAAATGAGTCGACTGATTTGCCTAATAACTGATTTAGGATCTCCTTAACTTGGCAATTGTAAAAAATATATCCAACAAAAGTGATTTTAGGCAAATGGATCAACTGATTTGTCTAGTCAACTGACTTAGGATGTCCTTAATTTGACAATTGTGAAGAATAAATCAAATAAAAGTGATTCTGGGCAAATGAGGTGACTGGTTTGTCTAATAACTGACATAGGATCATATTAACTTGGCAATTTCAAAAAATAAATCAAATAAAAGTGATTTTAGACTAATAAGTCGACTGATTTGTCCAATAACTAATTTAGGATCCCCTTTACTTGGCAAATGTCAGAATCAAATCAAACAAAAGTGATTTTATGCAAATGAGTCGACTGATTTGTCTAATAACTGATTTAGGATCTCCTTAACTTGAGTAGTAAAATATAAATGAAACAAAATTGATTTTATGCAAATGAGTCGACTGATTTGCCTAATAACTGATTTAGGATCTCCTTAACTTGGCAATTGTAAAAAATAAATCAAACAAAAGTGATTTTATGCAAATGGGTCAACTGATTTGTCTAGTTAACTGACTTAGGATCTCCTCAATTCGGCAATTGTGAAAAATAAATAAACACAACTGATTTTAGGCAATTGCGTCGACAGATTTGTCTAATAACTGATTTGGGATCTCCTTAACTTGGCAAGCGTAAAAAATAAATCAAACAAAAGTGATTTTATTCAAATGAGTCGACTGATTTGTTTAATCAACTGATTTAGGATCTCCTTAACTTGGCAATTGTAAAAAATAAATGAAACAAAATTGATTTTATGCAAATGAGTCGACTGATTTGCCTAATAACTGATTTGGGATCTCTTTGACTTGGTAAAATATAGTGAAGTGGTTTTAGACAGTTCGAATTGGTTTGAAATCAGTTTGTAAAAAACATTATCTCATTTATTACTTACAAAATCTGGCTTCATTAAATGAGTATATGAAGTCTGAACATCATTTATAAATATTGTTGTAAAACTCTTCTTCATCATACCGGATTAGCTCGTCAATTATAAAATGAAAAAAGAACCAAAAATTTTTCGATATTTTTATTTTAGAAAAAAAATTCGACATTCCAAATTTTTGTTTTTTTGAATATTCTTATGGTTCTTGCATCATTTTGTAATAGATACTAATTTAATAAGTAATAACACAGACTATATTCAGTTATTTACCGTACCGTAATAGTATCGAGGTTCACTATCGAAGCTCTATGCTCTCATGCGGAGTAATAGGCGAAAAAACAACAAAAAGAAATACTACCGTAAAATGAAAAATACAGTTTTAGGCTTTTTGGTATAAACAAAATTGGGGCTACTAGCGACTGATACAGTTACTGGCGATAAATACATCACTATAGCATAAACACAATTACGGGTACAAAGTAGAGCTACAAAAACTAAATAACTCGACGGAGCAAGGTATTAGCAAATATGCTTTCTTGTCCTAACTAAATTTACCTAACTTGTTACTAAATTTATTAATTTTTTCCTCAAAAGCCATTTCAAAGAATGTAAAAGAAAACAGATTTACTTTTAATATTTTAATGTTGCTGGAAATTGTTTACGATTAATCATATGTTCAATCATATGCTACCAAAAGTAGCTGGGCCACGGATACAAAAATAGAAATTTTTCTAATTTGTATCCGTTTCCCAACTACAGTATCCACAATTGTGTTTTTGTGCATATAAAATGTATGGGTCTTAATTTTTTTGACAGAAATTGTAGCTGTATCTGTCGCTAGTCGCCCCAATTCCGTTTATATTATTTAACTGCAATGTAGTATGTTCCATAACGTACTATTACAACATAACTAATTCTAAAATGTTTATATTATGTTTCTTTCTGCATAGTTAAAGGGGTATGCAAGCATTTTAAAACATATTTACATTGCGCATAGTTCGTAATGGATTGTAGTTAAAACTCTAATACTGTTATATTAAAAATGTCAACCTAATGAAATAGTTTTATCTAAAATAAGCAAATTTATAGGTTAACTTAAGACCGGCTTCTATTGGTAACATATATAGTATACATATTATGTTAGATATATATGTATATATAAATAGTAGATGCATGCGTTTCAATTTATTAACCCATCCTGTGTTTAATAACCGTCAGGATGATATAAAAAGATGATAAACAAAGTGAGTCTATTTGCGAATTATATGTGTCCATTTTGTATCCAATATTAAGCAGAGGATAACATAAACAAACATAAAAACAAAATAATAAATAAAAATCTAGGAAATTATATATGTTTATTTCGTGTTTTATATTAAGTAGGATAATTAAAGGAGGTTCAAAATTTATGAAAAATTAAATTTTGTTTTATTTTGTTGTTGTAAGAGAGTGTTTCTATATCAAACTTAATTTATGTTATCAGAAAAGTTCAGACTATATTATAATAATTCAAATTCCCCTGAGTTTATATTATTATTATTATTATATGTGTATAATGAAATACGAGTAGATTTTTCAGTTCCTCAATAATATTTGGAACATGTTATTTCCCAAAAAGAGTATAAAAATAAACTATTTTATTTGGAGCGTGTTATTTTTTATTTGCTTGTTTTTTTTTGTTTTTATGCTTTTTCCACAAAATTAGTATAAAAATAAAATATTAATTGGAACGCGTTATTATTAATTAAGAAAACATATATCCTTTATTTAGTTAATACTATTATAATTTTTTTATTGTTATTGAAATGTTCCCATTATTTTATTCTTTGAAAATCAAATAAAATTCGTATATCCTTGTTTTAAGAAAAACAAAATGAAAAACATAAAAATATTTAACATAACTGGAAAATTTTCAATTATTCGTGGATGAATATATAACCCAGAGAATGGATATAAATAATGATGCATATATATATATATATATATATATCACATAAATATTGAAATAAATTTTCAAAAATATTAAATATTAATTTTAATATCAAAGTTAAATTATGAATAAAAGCTTCTCTTCTGTATGGAACAATTACGTATAGATTTATTCTGAGATTTATGGATTTATTTTCAAATTATATTTTCATTTCAAAACAATATAAAATATTCTATTTTTTTTTTGTATAATAACATCATCAATTTTTAACACCAACTGTCTAAATCAAATCTTCAAAAGAATAACAATCGATTTTTGAGGTAAACGTTTTATTGCCGTATTCCATATTTTCATAGAAGGTGAATGAAGAAATACATTTTTTTTTTTTTACATTATAAATCTTTTAAAATTTATTCAGCTCCATGCTATCATAACTCAACTATCTAAAATATAATGTATACGAATTAATGTGAACAAAACAAAGGTAGTTGAAATGTAGAATTTCTTAATCCAATCCAAACATCTTTCAAGATAAACAACAAAAAAATATTAACATACAAAAGATTTCTGCTAGTGACTGATAACGAACTAAAAAATATATCTATTACATTCGGAATAAATAAAATAAATCAAGTTTTTACATAACTATCAAAAACTTTGAGTTTATCTGCAGAAAAAACAAAGATAAAAATATTCAACTCTAATTCGTCAAGTCTGTTGTGTTGTGATATAGGGCTGTGAAAACCTAAGATTTCATTAAAATCTTCCTCCGCCGAGTCATGAAAATACTGTGGCCAAATAGGATTATCAAAATAGTATTATATACCATATTCAATCAAAGACCTACAAAAGAAAAAGGTTAGGACGTGAGAAGGCAGGGAGATGGACAAGAAAGCATATTTGCTAATACCTTGCTCCGTCGAGTTATGAAAGTATGAAGGTCATATGCTGGTTTATCAACATATAAAATTAGTATGAAATCTGTTAATCAGCATCTGCTTTTTTTCGTTATATTAATATCAGTAACTGAATTAGAATCAGCTTTCCTAAATTATTTTCTAATTTATCTCATAACTAAATCTCATGTTTGTAGATTTTGAAAAAGCCTTTGATAGAGTAAGCCGTGATTATAATCATTTACAATTTCGGAATCGCTTAGTAGAAGAGGCATTCCAGAAAAAATTATAGCCATAATTTAAGAATCCCACAAAGATGCATGATATCGCATCTTACATAGAGAACAGCTGACAAATTGGTTTGTGGTGTGTCAGGGAGTAAGGCAAGGCTGTATTTATCATCCATATTATTTTTAGTTGGTAATGAATGACAAAATTACTACTGTGGTTGTAAACGAGAGCTGTATCCAGTGGCGTCCTTTCAAGCATATCAGCCATTTAGATATGCTCTCAACAATATGGCAAGCGTGCAACATATCTCTGCGCTCAAAAATAAGAATATTCAAAGCAAGTGTAAAATCTGTTCTCTTGTACGCTTACGAAACATCAAAAGTTTCGGTAAGCATCATCAGGAAACACCAAGCCTACATTAATAGATGTCTCCGGCGTATCTTAAATATTCGTTGGCCACAAACCATGTCCAACAGCATGCTGGGGCAAAAAACGAAGCAAAATAAATAGACGTGGAAATGCAACAGAAGAAATGGTGTTGGAATCCTCAAGGTACACGTCACGTCAGAAGGCCGACAATTACATGAAGAACAACTGTCTTAGCCACAAATTGAAGAGATTAGCCGCAGATAGGAACTGATGGAAATATTTTATTTCCACCCTATGCCCCACGGATGGGTTTACAGGACATTGATGATGATGACAAAATAATAGTTTTTTTTTTTTATTTATATTAATTTAATAAAATATTTATTTAATTCGGTTTGAAATTGACTGAAGTTCATGTTTTTAACACTCATCGGCAGCTTATTGTATTCTTTAACAGCATTGTTGTAAATAGAGTACATAGTGTCTAATACTTAAATCACTATCAATTCTATTTACTTGAAGCAAATGCGATGTTCTAGTTTTGTGACTTAGTTTAATGTACTTCGTTTATTGTTCTTGTATTGTATTTGTATTGATGGTCCCAGTGAGCATTTAATGCAGCGGTAAAATTTTGTGTGTTTTATGTATTTGTTGTATTGATATTCCTTGTTTTTAGTCCATTATAATATGTTTTTTATTAATTCCTTTATTATTTTCTCAGAATTTGATTTTGTTCATATTTCCCCATCACACAGTGGCATATACAAAATGAACTATGGAATACACTAAAAAACAGGGTTGTCTTCCAGCGAAGTAGTATATTTTGTGTGCTTTTCTTCTGAATATCCCTGGTATTTTTCTACCTTCTACAATTTTAATATTTGTTTGTTCTTTACAGCTCAATTCAACATTTATTACGATTTCTAAATATTTATATTCGTCAGTTTTTTGAAATTTTTCTGTAGATTCAAAGGGATCCAAAAAGTTTAAACTTTTATACTCTCTTTTATTAATATTAAGAGTAAATTTGTGTTTGCACATTCATTTATACATTGTGCATCGGTCGTAATTCATGCTTATCTCCTAATTCACAACTACATGATCATCTGCATATAGAAACGGTTGTCCCTGTAGATTTAGTTTCGGAAAACGGGTTTATGTAGCAGTTAAAGATTGTAGGACATAGCGAACTATTCTGTAAACAGTTCGTTTTTTCAATTGAACTTTAATAATATTCTGTACATGCGAGTTGTTTTATTTTAATTAAATAGCTTTAAACCATTTTTGCTCAACATACATTACTGATATCAAAAAACAGCACTGCTATTTTTTTTATTATTCCCTAGTCCATTTTGTTAAATAACATAATCTTAAAATATTATTAAATTATACTCTTCTAAAAAATTAATATGAAATTTCATTACTGTGGCTAGATATCTAGGTATCACACTTGATGCGCAACTTAAATGAAAAGCCCATGTAGAAATTGTATTGGCTTATAGGAAGAAATTCACGCTTGTCAATACAAAATAAAATATTGGTTTATAATCAAGTACTAAGCCCGGTTTGGGTATATATAGTATCCAAATATAAGGATGCGAGGCTTAAACCCACATTGAATCCATTAAAAAATTCCAAAACAAGGTACTATAAGGAATATGGTCAATGCATCCAGATGTAGCAGAAATAGTGACATACACTGAAATCTACATATCGATCAGGTGTCTGCAGTAATTAAAAAAATTGCAATTACAAATGGCGCTTTAGCTCTTGCAGATCATCTACTTGACATAAAGGGTAAAGAGGATAAAACCCTTCGAATTGGTGTCATAACAAGAGGACGAATTATTAAATATTGTAAATTTAATTAAAATTGTAAATTTTTAAATCTTGGTAGTATGCAATTGTTAAATCTTAAGGAAACCTAACTGGGTAACTGTTTATGCAATTTATTTTATTTACACAAGACCAGTTTTAATAAAATAATATAGAGAAAAAAAAACTTTGTATAAAATAAACGGTTGGATAAGTACTTTAAAAATACTACAAAAAAAAACAGTTTTGGAATGAATAGAATTATTGGAAGGCATACCGAATACACTAAAGAGAACTCGTCACAAGAGAAAAACTGAATAAATCGAAATTATGAATGTATGATGAAGAACCAAAGAAATCGCAAAAGATCGAATTTTTTGGCAGAATTTCTAGAATACTATAGAATTTAAGAATATTTTCATTACAATTTTTTTGTTTATTTATTTATAAGACACACCTTCCCCATAAATGTGATAAAATTGTTTGTTGTAAAAATTTGAAATTGGTCCACATATAAATGTGTAAATAAGTATAGACAAGCTTTTTCGAACCATTTTGTTTTCGTAGAACAGATTTTATTGTATCGAATTTATAATTGTTGTTATAATACAAAAATTTCTAGATGAAGCAGGTCCCTGCAAACATAAAACTTCTACATAACTGAATAATAAAAAAATGTTTTTCAATTTTCATTAGTTCTAATTTTCTTAATTTTCATTCAAAATTTCTAAATTATTATTCTACAGCAAACTTCTATCAATCACTGTTTTTCAATATAACTACAATTAATACTACATCATATTTTTTAGATTTTTTCAATTACATTTTCTATACGAAGAAGTAAGTTTTAAATTTAAATTGTAGAGCATCTTACCTGTGTTATGTAAAATATTTCAATTTAAGTTGAGAAAAATCAAAATTTTCTTTATACAAACAAATTTAATCAATATTCTGACGCCTGTATGAAAATACTTTCATTGCAAAATAATGCTTTAAATAATTACTTTGGTCAATATAAATCTGGTATATATTATTATATGTATATTATGAAAAGCAAAGGTCTTTGATGCTAGAGCCAACATTGTAAACAAAAGAAATCTAAATTTATTTGCCAATTTTTTTGTTTCTCTGGAATATAAAACAAAAATTTTAGTATATAATTTTTCTATATTCAGTGGTAATATTGGAAAAATTTAATAACTAGTACTGGAAAAAAAAACTGTTGTAGACATCAATATAACATTACTCATATAAGTATAGCTATATATGAGATAGTAAAAATAGAGAAAAAATACAATTTAAAATTTAATCAAAAAATTTCACTATTAGAAGTTTTACAAATGGAATCAGACAATTCATATATTGTATTTAGTATATATAGCTATAAGCTGCTTTTAATTTCTTCATTTCATTTGCAATCTACATATTGAAATACAATAAGAAAATATTTTTATGTTTATCGAGTTTGTGTTGTAGTATAGTAAATCATCAATCAATGTTGCAAACAAATATTTAATTAATTGAAGTTTGACGTATCTCCGGGTAAGCTATTTTCTTAGACTTCTATCTGTTGTCATTAGATCACAAATGTTACAATCATCGGTTTTTTTGCACTTTACTGAAAAAAACTGAACGAAAAACACTGAAATATGATAAGAAACGAAAAATCCCGAATTTGATATTTTTTTGTAAAAATCCTGAATAATACAAAATCCCGAAAAAAAGCCTGAATTTATCAATAGAAATAAAATCCCGAAAATATCTCTATATGTTTTTTTGGAATAAATTCAGGGTTTTTTTTATATAGGGTTTTGTACTCGGAAAATTAGCATAATTATTCGGGATCCTTTTTTCGACATTATAAGTCATTCGGGATTTTTTAATTAATCCACATTTTTTTCGGTAAAGTATTATAAGGTCGAACTAACCGTAATTCAATTAATTTAAGTAAATATCAAACTCATGTACGCTCTTATATGTATAATCATCTAGTTGTACTTAATTTCATTTAAATTTCAATTTCGTTAAAAAATTTACTTTTCGGAAAACTTAAGCTGGTACGATTCAGTTCGTAGGTTACTTAAGTAAAATGACGTTTGAATTAAATGACATTCGATTTCCGAATAAAAATCAATATACCTTAATAAAATTCAAAATGGTGTTTCTTCTTTCAAAGTGCCAAATCAAATGAAGTTTTACCAGGCGTAGCTTAAGTTAACATTAATTAGCTTTAAATTTTGACGTAAGTTTAAAGAAAAGTATTAAGTTAACTTAAGTATTGCTAGTCAGGCCTGTAAGCCTGTTAACAACCACATTTTAATGTTAAAATTTCTCCGAGTACATTTTTTTCTGATCCTCCTATTCTCTTGGCATGTCCATCAGCATTTATTTAAAATGGATATATGAAAAAAAGTCACTATTGGCTGGTACAAGTTTATTAACTTCTGTGAGCCAAAGTTCAAACCCATACCTGAACTTACAAAATGTTGAAGAAAATCAAATTTTCACTGCATAAATGGAAAATAGTGATAATGTCAAACAATTTCTAATACAAAATCATTAGGGATAATTAAATCTACATTTGAGAGTCGAAATATTAATAAAGTAAGTAAAAATACATCAGTCCAACTGAAGAACAGTGTCGTATATAAAATCGAATATGTTGTAGTCTCTAGATGAAACATTTTTAGAAACTCTATAGCTATGTTTCACTAAGTTTAATTAATATATTGCTCAATATATTGATCGTGATCTTGGCGATATCGAAATTAATCAAGATATTAATTTTGATTATTTTATTTCTAAATTTGTTTATTAAGGGCTTATCGACGAATTATAGGGTTAATCAACCCCATACTTATAAAACTATAAAATCAATTACAAAAGAAATTAGCTTAAGAGTAATCCTGAAAATATAATATTATTTTTTTTTTTTTAATTATTTTTTACGCAATCAAGATTTTTCTATAAATTTAATAACATTTTCCATGTCTTGTAAATCATCTTCTTTGAGAACTTGAAAACTTATTATAGCAAGTTCGCATTTCTTTAGTTTCTGTACAGACTGTAGTTTTCAAAAATATGTTTAATTTTAATGTGGTTACAACTGCATATCGAAGGACAATTTATTTGAGGTATTTCAATCAGATAGCTGTGCATAAGCCTTGTATGGCCGATCCTTAGACTCATAAGAGCGATTGAAGTTTTCTGCTGATTTGTTCTATATTATTCCATTTACTAATGGACAATTTAATCTTCTTCAATTTATTCGAATCGGTAACATTTTGTCTGCAATTGTTATATTTGTCCCAGTGTTCATTATCGTGTTCTATACCTAGTGTTTTGCCAATTTCTCCATTTTTTCCTTGCCCATGCCCAGGCATCCATATAGGAATTCGAATTCGTTGCTACTTTTTTCAACCTTTTCCTTTTTTTTTTGTATATACATAGCCAAAACACTACGTGGGGACCTTTTATACCGATTGGTACGTTAGACTATGGTGGGAAAGGAGGATGGTAAAAGGGAAGGAGGACAATTACAATAGAGGTCATAAATATAGAATTTGTCATGTTCCTTGACTCTTATTACTGTTGAGTGTTTGGTATTAATAAGTATTCATAGTCAGCAGGTTTATTATGGAGTATGAATATATAATAATTTTCTTTCAATCATATTTTTTGTTACTGTATTCAATTGCTTTACAAATTGGGAATAGCTCGGCTGAATAAGATATTAATTAAATTAAGTTATACATACCTAGAGTTCATAATTTTTAATACATTAAAGGACTCTTAAAAATATATAGATATACCTTGTAAAAACCATCGCCCGATCAAAACTGTCATGTTAAAAATCTTATGACTACTAGAGACTTACTTATAATACTACACTCTTACTAATACCTCTCAGACTGTGAAACCCTGAACTAGACACAAACTATAAAAAAAAAAACTTGTTATTGAAATTTAAAAAAAAAAAAATGAAATAAAATCAAAACTAACTTTAAAGTTTTTCTTATACTCTATAAATTAACTGGAAATCAAAATAAAAGCCAGCAAACCCTTAAAAGTGCATTAATCTTCTTTTAAAGTTTTAAGTAAAGCATATTTTAAATCTTAAGTAAAATGTACACCTATACACATATATAAAAAAAAAATTATAAGAAAATACAATTTTTTTTGTCGAGCAAAAAATATAGCTATACTTTTCGTGAGAGGCTTAAAATTATATTTATTATACATACATATACATGCATATATGAACATTTTTAAGTTATAACAAAAGAATAAAAATCCTTCAAAGGACACACATTTTTTATTTATTTTATTTTTTTTTTTTTATTTCATTTGTTTTATTTTAGAGAAAATAGGTTCCATATTACAAAAATTATGACGGCGACATTTAAATACTTTCCTGTCATTGTTGTACATATTTCACAATATGTACATTATATTTTTATAAAGGTATATATACAATATTAAACTTAGTCGACAAAATACTACAACTTAAGTTGGAAATGTTTCCTTTTGTTTTTTTTTTTTTTTTTTTTTTTTTAATTTTTTGTGTTTGTTTTTTGTGTGTTTCAAGAGTAAAGAACTCATGAACTTTCAAAAAAATATTTTTTAATTGTATTTTATGTTTTCCTAACAGAATAAATAATCCTCTAGGTCTTTTATTTATTTAAATAGAAATGAATAAGAAAATTGAAAAATGTATGTAAATAACAAATACGAATTATTTTTTTTTTTAGAACTGAGTGATTATGAAAACATGAGGGAAATGAATAAATTATAGTAGGTATGAAAAAAATACATACTTGCAAAAATTATTTGGAGTTTAAGCAATTTCTAAATATTTATATGGCAAGTTCTATTTATATGTTCTATACTAATAGAAAGTTTGTTTGTTTGTTTGATATACACGCCCACAGCTTTAAAGATAGAATTCTGAAATTTTGCACAGTTATACATTATTAAAATAGGAACTAACACTGGATTACAAAGCTATCAAAAGGCAGATTCGGGTAAGTTTTATTGTAACTGTTTTCGCATAAATAATAACAAAACTGTTCTGTTTTTTGTCTGATTACAAAATAAATTTATTTTTAAAAATAAATGAATATATATATTGAAATCATGTATAATTATAATAGATAAGTATTTAAGGACCTGCGCAGTAAACACATTCTCATTTTATCACTCTTTGAACTTTTAATCACTCGCTGAATGAACTTTTAATAATATGTAAATAAGTTGCATATACAACAGAAATGCGCATACGGGTTGGAAAAAAATCTTATTTTGTTTTATAATATTCAAATTTTTAAATAAAATGTATCCATTTTGTGTCATTCATCAAAATCTTATTATTTGTATACATAATTAAAGGAAACTTATTCTATTAATTTTTTTGCTTCCTATAATTTTGTTCATATTGTAGTAATCATTTAGTTTTGGTTAAAAATATGTATAATGTTTAATACCTCTTTAATTACAGAAAGATTTTATTTTTAGTAATTTTATCTATTAAATGCCACTGACTATATGGAGTATATCGGAAACGAATCAGTATATGAGGGAGGTGTATTTACGCGTCCAAAATAAAACTTACTAACTTCAAAACTTTTTATTAAGCATGAGTGGTTTATGTATTTTAAATTGAAAAATCAATTACAGAGACTTAAATTTTGACACAGAGAATGCTGTTCAGTCCCTGTCATCTTTCAATATATTTAACACTCGATTTTCTGATAACAAAAAAACCTGCATCAAGAAATTTATTTTTACACAAAAAAACATACTTAGCTTAAATTACAATTACTCAACAGGGGCCCCTAGTACTGAACATATATTGAACAATGCATTTAATAAGCAATGCAATGATAACAATTTTTACATTACTAATAATTATGTTATTTATGTTAAACATAATTAGGTCATAAATATTATATTTATAATCTTCAGTCATTCAACCTAAAATAATTCACAACAACAACAATTAAAATATGTATGACTCCATATTCTTTCAATATTTGCTTATTATCTAATGTGCCCTACGGACATACTACTTCTAACACACATTAAAAATCATTCAAAAACTAAAGGTGTTATAGACTTCAAAATTTGGAATTACAATCTAAAACTATGTCCTTTTCTATTTTTCAAAAAATTCAGACTGGTTTGGTTCTGAACTGCCCTATAACTTCCAATAAGCATATTTCAAAAATTGTAGATTTGACAATAGCTTCTATTGGTACTCACATATTCATAATATAATAGCATAAATTGGTACTCACTATTTCAAAAATAAACAAATACGTCTCTGACCGTTTCCCAATACTCGGAAATGTAGTCTGTGTTGGAAGAATTTGTAAATAAAAATAAACTTAAATAAATTTAATGGGACTGCTGAACGTTTTCTTTTTTTAAACTGGTCGTTGTCGTTAAGGTTGAAATAATTTTAATTAACAATAATTATTAATTAATTTAAATTATATTGGCTAACTGACAACACATCTCAGATGGATTTAGAAAGCAAAATGTTAATAAGTGTATGACATCATACTTAAACCTGAATTTTGTCATATAACTTTGGCGAACAACAAAAATGTCAATAATATTGAAATTATTCAAAGCAATACGAGCTTGGTTTTTGATATGTCCATGGTTTGTGACAAATACATCAATACATAGGGACTTAAAAATCATGATGGTTCATGAACTTTTGACGATCAGCGCTATATCAAGAACTATCTTGACACATTTGAGAATCATCCAAATACTATCATACAAATGTGCTGATAATGGATTGCATAACACACGCCATCGACTACCATCGTATAAAGCTAACGAATTTATAATAGAGAGAGATTAAACTCACTAGTTGTTAAATTCACTTGTCTCATAATGTCAATCAATTAATATTCGTTTTTTTGTATAAAATTAAAACATATACAGATTACGAATGTAAATTTAAAAAACTCTAATATGTTCTCTGTCCGCCAATAATTTTAGTTTATTTAAAAATATCAATTAGCGGTATATTTTCGATATAATAGCGGTATAATTCATTTCGATTGATGCGCTATTTAGGTTTAAAATGATTCTGTTGGACTGTTGCCCTTCTATATTGTAGTGACTCAAATATTGGGATGTTATTATTGTTTTGGAAAATGTTATTTGAATCTAGATAGTAAAATGCTTTTGGTGGTAAAAACCCCATATTTTATGGTTTAATTGATATAATAGTTGTTAAAATAATAAATTTGAATTATGAGACTGTTTTTTTCTTAATATTGAGTACATATTCTGCCGAACTTTATTTATTATAGAGTTATGTACTTATTTATTTATTTATACATAATTCAAACATATTGCAATTCTATACCTATGTTCTATTATATCTATTAATCTCATAGGTATATTATTATATTCTTTTTTTGTTTTTTCAATTTATTATCAATGTATAATATATATAAAATATCTGCTTAAAATTAAAATTACAACAAAAATTATAATTAAATTGAAATTGACAAATTCTTTATAAAACTATAAAGTAATGGGCTGACCATTAGTGTTGTATAATTCATTACTTACTTATTTACAAAAGATTCTATATACCTATGTTTGCAACTTTGTACATTACTTTATTTGAAATGTTACTTGGTTATTCTGATATGACTTTAATTTTTTTTTTCAGCCTTATTTTAAACATTTTATTTTGAATTTTCGAATTATTGATTCCATTATTGGTGAATTAATATTGAGCCAAATTGATGAAGCATAATATGTTGTGATTGTGATTCTTATTAGTGACATATATGTCACAATTTTACTCTTGATGTACCTAGATAAGTCCATCATAACAATGTATTTTCGTATAACTATATCATATTCACAATTAAAAAATAAGGAAAAAAAAATTTTTTTTTTAGAAATATTTGCCTTCAATTTAAGCGTACTAAAACTACAAAAATAAACTTTAGAATCGTAGCTTGATATAATGTTTTCAAAGCAAGTTATGATTGTAATTACGGAAAAAGCAAATTAGCCGAATTTTTTGGAAGTCTTGAGATGAGATTAAGAGATTTGAATTGAAGGCAAATATTTCTAAAAAAAAAAATTTTTTTTCCTTATTTTATTTTCGACTTTTTAGTGAAAATATTTTTTTAATGAAAAATAATATATTTTCAAAGAACCACCCATATATAATCAAATGGCACTAAAATTCACTCTAACGCAATTTGGTTATTATTGCTCATACTTAAAATTTGTAATTATATTTTATATTACTGTAACAAATTTTATAAAAATATGTATATTTTTAAAGACTTTTTGGAGATTTTTGATTACATACCTTTTAATTTTTTAAATTACGTATTAAAAAATTTTCACCAATAAAAAATTACGCACTTTATAAAAAGAAACCCTGTTAAATACAAAAAATATTTGACGTAAAATCGTAGATTAAATCTGAGAAAAAGTCTGAAATGTAAACACTCATCCGACTTTATCTACAATAAAATTCGATTTTGTGATAGATAACTGATAGGTTCAAATTTTGTTTTCTTCCATAAATAATGTTTGCATTTTATTTTCAATTAAACTAAGCCATATGATTATGTATGTAACAAATTCAAGCCCTATATGACACATGTATGTTACGTACATATACTTAGTGAGAGAAAGAGAAATAATAAAAGAAAGAGATTAATAAAAGAAACCAAATTAAAAACACAAAAAAAAATATAATGAAAATGATGGTTGAAAATAATTGAAATTGAATAATAATAGAAAATGATTGAAATATAATGATAATGATTTGTATTGCACGCATTTATTTTGTATTACTTTTTTGTTTTTGTTTTTTTGCTTCTTTACACCATAGAAATGTCAATAAATATAGTGAATTTAAAGAGAAATCAAATTTTAACTTTATCAAATATCCATATTCCATTATTAGTACACACACATATGTAAATTTCACCTTAGTTGAATGCAAAGATTATCTATAATCTATATTAACAAGAATATTCACTCCCATTTTACGTAAACCTATTTTTTAAGAAATATCAAACCGAGCAAAATATCATTAGTTAAAAAAAGTAAAATTTACATTTACTTATCGTATACCAAATTTATTATGAGAGAGAAAAGGTACAAAACAGATGTTTGCCTTTTGCTTTATACTGTAAAATAATTTTGCGTTCTCATTATTCTCCTTTGGATTTGTTTACGTTTCCTCCCATTATTTATATGAGGCAAAGTGGCAAAAAATGTTAGTTCTAATTTAGTTTGTTCCCTTATATGAGGATTAATTCTGATCTTTCTTTTATTATTTTAATATTTTCGTTTTAAACATTATTATTTTCGTATATACCTATTAAAAATATTAAATTATAATTACATTACAATAATATAAAATAATAATATATAATATTTGGAGTTACATACATTATTATTTTTTATTAATTATATTAGTAAACCTAAATATTTATTATATTGGTATACGATTATAAAATAATACTGAGGACAACATCTATTTACAAATCACAGAATTTAAAGAATATGATAACGCTGTTTTAGTTAGGTCTCCTAAAACTCTTATGCATAGTTGATACAATTTAGAAAATAATATTGTTAAATATTTCAACGAAATTTTTGTCGAAAATTTTTTTCAAAATTATAAACTTTATTTATTTAATTTCAGCCAACTTTTTTTGTTACTCTCTTTTGTTTACTATATTTTTTTTTTTCTTACACGTAAAATTCTTATTATCGTCTATTTCTGACAATGTTTATCAAATTTGCATATGAATTTGCGTGCAAACAAATGAATACATACATGAGTTCATACTCTTTTTATGGATATACTTTGGTTAAATGGTTGTTGAAATGGGTATTTTGTTGAATTGAAGCAAATTGAAACAAACATATAAAGTCCAAGGCAAGTTAATTAAGGCAAATATAATAATTAGTGGACATTATCGGTTCCTAGGGTCTTTTAATCTAACTGAATAATGTGTTGAGCTCTGCTAGTTAACATTTGAGTATGGTGGAAATTTTTCCTCATCATTATATTAAAATCTGTAAATTGAAAAAAAGTATGGTACAAATATCTGAACCATTTCACTATCGATTTTCATTATCATTATTATTCTTTTAAATAATGACAGATATGTTAAGGGAGACGTAGCGAAACTAAATCTAAAATTTTCAAAAAAATTTATTTTTAATTCGCAATTTCTATTTAAAATTTCGATCCCTTCACCGATTTGTAATAATTCTATATTAATTCACCATTAATGGAATCAATTCGAAAATTTAAAAATAAAATGTTTTGGAATAAGTTTGAAAAAATTTTTAAAGAACATCTATAACTAAGTGTCATACTATTCAAACAAATTAATTTTGATTTATTAAATTTCAGCAACTTGCCCATCATCACCAGAATTCAATTCAATTTTAATTTTTTTTTTTAAATAAAATATTAGATACATGTTGAACAAGATAAATCAGTCAAAAAAAAAATATAGTATCAAATATAAATTGGAATGATAAAATACAATTATACATAATGAAATTCAATACGATTTTTTTTATCAAATTTCAGAGTGGGCGAATACTAGTAATATTTTAATTTTCATTTCAACATCCTTCATAAATTTTCATAATCACCTTGTAAATTTTTAAATCTTTTAATATTTAAAGATTTTCAATTTTTACTTTCTTTTTTACTAAATATACCTACATACAAAATATACAAACTCATACTAATGCAATAAAATATTTTTCAAATATAATAAAAAATCTCTAAAACGAATGGAAAAACCTGAGAAGAAAACAAAGCAAAAAAAAAAACGAAAAAAAAAAAAAATTCTGCATGATATTTGAGCCAAAACTATTAAGAGCAAAAAATAAGTGTATACAAAAAAAATAGGAATACAACAAATGAATAGAAAACTTATGCATGTGCAGTACTTCTACATACATACAAATAAATATTATTTATGCATTTTTTTTTTGTAGTCATTTTTGTTTTGTTTTTGTGTTTAATCGCAATATGAAAAATTGTGTTTCATATTGAAATGTTGTTTTCTTTGAATGCCAACTTGAATGCATCTTTTTTTTTGTTTTGTTTTTCTTATTTTCTCATTAGAAATGGATCTATTACGTTACGTAAAATATTGAAAAAGAATATTTTATGATTACATACATGTATATAAGTATTTATATATATAGTTGTATTGGTATGATAATGATGCATATTTGATATTATATAGGTGTGTAATGAAAATTAAAGCGTCAAATTTGTAATTTTAGCTTTCACAGCAAATAATATAAAAGGAATTTTGTGAATTTCTTTATTCAAAATAGTTTAATGTTGTTGGAGGTTGTGTTTTTCTTGTGTTTAATTTTTTTTGTTGCAAAATAATTATTTGGTTTTTGTGGCATTTTAATCCTCCGCAAATCTCAGCTTACTTTTTGAAATTTCCATTTTTTTTTTTTGGTTTTTTGTAATAAAATTTCATTTCATGATATTGTTTTTCAAATTTGAATAGACTTGTATATAATCCTCATAATACTTTGATGTTATTCTTAACAATTTTTATTCCCGGAATTTGTCGATCTTTCACTTTTTCTATATAGCATTCATTTTGATATTATGTCTAAAAACAAAAATGTTGTTTTTGGTGTAAAGCAATGAAGAAGAATATTTTGCTGTTGGTTTGAATCCACCCCTTTCCGCTTTCGGATCAATTTGTTTTAACATGACACGAACATAAAGTTTAATTAACGATTCATATTGATTGAGTGAACCGTTAATGAAAATTAGATTCGCCACTCTTCTCTTTTCGGTTACCCAATTCAAGGTGTATTGATAAATAATATTAAATGTGGCTTTTGACATATTATTGCCATGTATGTGATGGTATTTCGTGGACAAATTTGTGGATTTTGGTGTTACATTTTCTGTTGGAAGCTGTGATTGATTGATTGAACTAATTGTTATTTGCCCGTTGTTTTTTTCTTCTCCCCACCATCATTATTATACTTTACCGTTTTCGTCTTACTTCCTCTGCCATCTACTACCGTTTTACATTTGATTGTTTTTCATTGTACCTAAGATATAATAGATTATTTTTTTTCCGTTTAAGTTTCAATTTAAGTTCACTTATAATTGAATTATTCGTGTGATGTCAGATATATGGGGAAAATTTTCATCACATTTACTTTTATATATGTGAAGCTCAAAATTTCCTCTGGTGAGGAAAAACGATTAAAGGGTTCTAAAAAAAAAATCCTATTTCCGTGCAATATAATTACCTACCTACCTACCGTACAATATTAAAGAAACAGACATATCAAAGTAAAATTGGCTGGACGAATTTGAAGACTACTGTCGAAATATTGGAATTGGAATTGAAACGAATGGAAGAAAATTGTAGAAAGTAGGCAGGTAGAAGTGGCCATTCCAGTTTCTTCTAGAAAACCAATTAGCACTTAATTGTGCCTTTTTGGATACCACGACTCGAGTAACCTATTTGTTGTCGTTATAGTTGTTATCTTTCTCTCATGATTACTCTACCTAGGGACTCAGCATTAGAGCCACCCTGTGTGATTGATAAAGTTTATCAGATCTCCTATTTTGCTTTTCGCGATAAAACCTATATTACTGGGGAAAGTCTCACCTACAGTCCGAAGTCTAACTCTAGCTAATGCCGGACAACTACAAAGAAAATGTTCCAGAGTTTCTATTTCATTATCATCTTTGAAGCTGCGACAATGGGAATTAAGCTTGGCTGCGTGACTTTCTATCGGCCAATTACTTGTACTGATAGCTAATATATTCTTTATATATCAGTACGGGACCTGGCTAAGAGCTATTTGGTTTTATTGATGCTGTACGAGGACCATTGATGTTTAAAGAGGACAACGGCAATTTCGTTCTGGCATTGTTCCATCAGCTTAGAGCAGACAGTGTTGCAAAGCTTTGATAGTGGCTTGAATATCCATGAAGCTGGTGACGTTTGTTTTGGTTGTATGAATATGATTAAGGTTTTTAAGTGCTTCCCTAATTATAAGTAGCTCTGCTTGAAAGACACTAGCACAGGGAGACCACAAGACTTTGATATTTTTAGATCTACTAAGAAAATAACCGCATCTACTCCGCAGTTCATTTTCGATCCATCAGTGAAAATTCCTACATCATTTTCTCTTTTCTTCAAACCACGTACGCTTCCAATCGGGAGCGGTCTTTTTGTTGAAGTTCAGTTTAGAAGTGATATAATCGGTTGTATTTGGCAGCAATTCATTTGGAAACTGACTTATGATATTATCATGTCCATATGGTCTGAAATACCAAACGCCAGTTTCCTTTAGTTTGACTTGCACTGCAGGATGTACAAAGTAGTACAGAGTAGAATTAACGAATATTGTGTAATACCATAGTCTCCATAAAATATTGGAGTTAACGGATGGAAAAAAATTATACAAAATAGAGTAATCAAATGAAAACTTGTTCGTTGTTCATTGTGTACGAGGTTAGTCTGGTTCTTAGTTCAATCTTATTTGGTATTCACCGTAGTTATTTATTTTGGGTTCAAATATTTTTGTCAGTGAATTCTTCTTTCGAATACGTTTAATTTATTTTCGTGATTGGCAATAACATAATATTGTCTTTAACATAATATATGTTAAAACTTCCATTTATAATAATAATTCTCCTGTTTAAAATTTTATTAATTGTAAAATGCATGACAATTTTATTATTTAATAAGGCATTATTTTAATGGATTGTTTTGCTTCTGTCCACACACATCTTCATATATTTTGCATTAGACTCGTTAATTTGGCATCCTACAGTAGCAAAATCTCTTTCTTAATTCAGAAATATTTAATTTAATTCAAGGAAGTATGTGGCTACAATTGCAATATTTTCAGCATACGCGCTTATTATCATTGATCTTATAAATATGTATCCTCCACTGTCTAAATCTTTTCTTGCGAGGTGAAGCATAAAATTTTTGACTGATTTTTGTTTTTATTTCAATTTTGTTCGTTATTTTTTTTTTTTGCACACCTATCTTGCATTTGGTGGGTCTGAGTGTTAAGATAATTAAATTTGTCAATTTTAGTGAGTGCTATAATTAGAGTGATAACTTCTATCATTTTTCATTTTATTAAATCGAAAGCGATAGTCAACCATTAGTCATAATCATTGTCCTGTAACCACATCAGTGGGACATAGGGTGGAAAAACATTAATAAGTGTAGATTTTTGTTGAAATCGTAGTATTTTTCCATGCTTCAGTAGAAATATTTGGTCTCGTATCTACTTATTCTAAATTCGCTAATATATTCTTCTAGAATGTTTTTGCTGTACGTCACTCAGTATTTGCATCAGTCAGAATTTTCTTAGAATCAACTTGAAATTTTTACAAAATAGAACCGAGAATTGATCATTATTCGTTATTGAATTTATTGTGAAACATGAATTTGAGTATGGTGTATTTAAAATTAAATTTATCGATTTGAAGAATTGAGTATTATGGTTTTGAACAACTATAAGTAGCACATACTATTTATTTCACTATCAAAAATGTACAGACAATAATAAAATAAATTTTAAAACTTTATAGATCTAATACACTCTAAATTCTAATTTAAACTAAAAATAAAAATTTTTAAAATATACTTTTATCGAAACCAAACTAGCCCCCTAAAAAGTAGAAAATAAAACTAGTGGTGGATGTTGAGCATCTAGAACTACTATAAGATAAAACACAAAAGTATATAATTAATCTTGCTGGAATATTGTTAATGGGAATTTTGAAACGCTTTGTGATGTTCTTTTAATATTCGTAATTTTTTTCAAGCGGCAAATATTAAAAATGTCCATTAAAAATATTTCATGGTAACAGTCGTATTTCTTTATTTATGAAAAAGTATCTAAGTGTAAATTTTCATGCCTGTAATACAATTTGTTTTCAAATATGCCTGACACGTGCTAGGAGTTGTTCGGCAGCAACCCGACCCAGTCCAAATTTTCGAAATCGGTAACAGTCGTATTTCTTTATTTGTGAAAAAGTATCTAAGTGTAAATTTTCATGCTTGTAATACAATTGGTTTTCAAATATGCCAGAGACGTGCTAGGAGTTGTTCGGCAGCAACCCGACCCAGTCCAAATTTTCGAAATCGGTATGAGTCGTATTTCTTTATTTCAGAAATAGTATCTAAGTGTAAATTTTTATGCCTGTAATACAATTGGTTTTCGAAATATGACTAAGAATTGCTAGGAGTTGTTCGGCAGCAACCCGAACCAGTCCACATTTTCGACATCGGTAACAGTCGTATTTCTTTATTTATGAAAAAGTATCTTAGTGTAAATTTTTATGCCTGTAATACAATTGGTTTTCAAATATGCCTGAGACGTGCTAAGAGTTGTTCGGCAGCAACCCAAACCTGTCATTTGATGGCTTTGTAAAGTACCGTGTCCGGTTGATTTTTTCATCATGAGGAACTGTGCAAAAATCAGAACTCTATCTTTAAATTTTTTAAACAAAATTATTCTTTTTCTTTTTGCGTTTGGTTTGAATATTAACAAACAAATTCCAACCTACCTACCAAACATATATACATATATATAAACAGACACTGGCAAGTTAATATAAAAGTATATAGTAAAATAATTGAAACAAAACAGATTTTCTTAACAACTCCCTTCAAAAAAAACCTAAGCCAACATTTTGGGTGTTTATCTGCCCGAATTCAATACAATGTTTTTAATACTTTTTTTTATTAAGAACTAGAAGTACCTTTTGAATTATTTCTACCCACTTAACTTCAATATCTTAAATCTAAATTGTAAATCTAACAGATTAAATTAAATATTTTCAATTATTTAACCAAAACACAAATTTTATCATTAAAATATCAGATATGGAAAAATAATTTTAACTTCCTACGGTTTTACATCCTACCAAATATAATCATGATTAAAACCTTCAACAAGTCTATTCATTTGATATTTTTTCTCGACAGTTGGAATGATTTTCCATGAATTTCACTTATTTATAAAAATGTGTATAGCTATATATGTAAGAATGTTCTCAAAATGAAAATTTGAAATTTGGAGTAAAAAGAAACCATTGAAATATCTGATTGAAGTATGTCTGAAGGAATCATTACATATGAACATGCTTCTTACATGCTCGTAAGTTTAATAAAGTAAAAGAAAAACATCAAGAAATATTATTAAATTTAATCTTGTTTCGGAAAATTTTCTAAAACAAAAAAATATTGTATTTAATAAAGTTATTTAAGTCAATTAATGACATTTTCTTGAAATTTTTAACCCTTTCTCTACCCAACCACCTTATAGGGGAAGAAAGTTCATGTGAAGTAGGACGATTTTATTTATTTTTGTTATTGGGTAGTAAAAGGGTTAAATAAATGTAATAAATGACAAGCTTTGATTTTTTATTCAGATATATACATTCAAGATTGCGATTCGAGTATATCAGTTTTGACAGCACTGTCAAACAAATAGAAAATCTAAAATGGACATATTTATTTATTTATTTCATGTTTAATTCAAACAGTTACAATATGTTCTTAATCTAAATAAAAATTTATTTATTTCGTATTTTGTACAAAGATCCAATTTTTTTTCTTCCTTTTTCTTCTTTTTTTTTTACAATTTATTCTAAGTTAAGTTAAAATTTAAAACTAACGATTACATAAAATTATTTATTACTTAAGTTTTACAATTATTATTTATTCATAAAACAAATGGTTAATATTTAATATATAGTCTAAAAAAAAAATTAATATAGCACATGTATAGACTAAAGAAGACTTAAAATGTTGAAAAGGGAATTAGCAGAACCAATTAACATGTTGATAAATGCGTCTATAAAAGAATGTAAAATTCCAGCCAGATATTTTCAGAATAAACAAGGTAACAACAAAATATAAAAAGTCAGAAGCTAAAACTGATATTAATCATTTTCATCCGATTCCTATTGCCTTTATATTTAGTTAAATTATCGAAATATTTATAATCAAGTTTTTTTTCTTACATCGAATCTTAGATTAAAGTCATATAATAATAAACTATGTAACCAAATAAAAAAAGAAATCAATGTCGTAATAACTATTATAGATATGAATTTAATAAATGTAAAGGCAATCTGAAATATGAATGGAAACTATTAAATAATATAACAAGCAGAAACTCTGACAATGGCAGACCTATTATATTGTCTGACGATGTTTCTGTATATTCCGCCCATCTGGGGAAATAACTAACAACTTTAATGATTATTTTAAGTTCCAAATGCGCTTCAATATTGTATAGTGTATGTGCTGTAACAACTTGAGGCTAAAAAACGACGCATATCAAAGAAATTGAATTTTATATAACAAAAAAAAATTTCACCCAATTATATTAAGCTAGAAGATAACCATGATTTGGACTCAGATCACTCTGCAGTCATACTAAGTCTATATGAAAAGGTTATTAAGAAACAGTCGAAACTTCTGCTAACGAACAAGATAACTGACTGGGCTAGCTTTAAACAAGAAATAGAAAACAAAACTAAGATCCAAATGTGATATAGATTCTGAAGTAGAAAATTTTCAAAAAAATTATTCAAAATGCTGGATGGAATAATACAAAAAATTGTGAATATAAATCGGTAGGATTCAACTACCCTAGAGAAATATTAAATATGATAAAAATAAAAAGAAGAGCTAGACGCAGATGGCAACAATCGCGTGATCTGGCAGACAAAACTCTGCTAAATAGGTTAACTCAGAATCTTAAAAGAAAAATTAAAGATCTTAAAAATGAAAATTATGAAAAATATATAAAAAATTTATCAGCTAAAAGAGAAAATAACTACTCGTTGTGGAAAGCAACAAAGAGTATAAAAACCTCGATCTCTCAAATCCCGCCAATCAGAATGAAAAGCGGTGAATGGGCGAGAGATAATAAAAATAAAGCTGAAACATTTGCAGATCATCTTGAAGAAATTTTTTGTCCAGACGAGACAGATTCGGATGATCTCACTGAAGAAAATAATAATTGGCAAGAAAATGTTATATCACCATTTTCAGAGAATAATACAATAATGCTATTTCATTTGCTTCTGCTATCATTAAAAAAAATATATGCAGTAAAACACGGTTACAGTCATTCGCTAAATTTCAGTATAATATTTCTGACTATAATCGTTTTGTGATTATAGGAGTAGTAAAAAAAAAATTGCATCTTTATAAACAAAATCAAATTCAATAAAATATCTTTCGTATCTTTATTTTATTCATAAATAGCAATTCTGTTATGTAATCACAAAATATACATATTTGTAATAAAGAACAGAAAAAAACTATATATATATATCAGTGTTTTAATAAAATAATTCATTGTTGACTATTGCTATAACAGAATTATGACTACAAACGTTTTTGACTATAAACGAATTAAAATACATCGATCTACTACGTTGAGAGTAATGGAATTTTAATGTGTTAAGTTATATTGAAATTAGTATTAATTTCGTCATAAAGTATTAGGTAGTATACTTTAATTTCATTATAAATATATATTCAATAATCAGGCGATTCAGAAAAAAAAACTACAATTATACCAAAACAAATATTTCTTTTTACATAAAATTGTGTTTGAAAGAACTACTTCTGTGAAATTGCACAGGGGATCCACTAGTTATATTATATAATTATTAAGCTGAATTTGAACCTCACATTTTGAATTTATATAAAATAATTTTTGCTTTAAATGGTGCATTCGACACTAAATTTTTTTTAATTTACTTAATGTATCCTATCTCTGTTTTTATCTATAAGATACGTTGGAAATCTATAAAACAAAGTTTTGTATTCATATATTGTATTAAATTAAAATAGTACTTTTAAGCAAAAATAAAGAAAGAATAAATAAATAAATAATAAATAAATAAATAAAATAAATAATCAATTATAGTATGTGAGAGCAAATAATTTGGAATTTATATCTCAATACAGCTTTGCAAAGAAATCAAATACCGTTGCTGCATTATTTGATCTCATTACATATAACCAAAATTTAATTAGTAGCAATGTTCGTATTGTATTTTTTGATTCAACCAAAACATTTGATGCAGTATTCGAATAACCTATACATTAACCCTGCTTCAGACGTCCAATTTATTTTTCTTGCATTTATATTTCAATTTTCATTTAAATTCTGAAAACTATTTTTTTGTTTTCTTAATTATCTTATATAAAATAATAAACACCCCTAGCTGCCAACGATAAAATGATAAACACCCTAGCTGTCAAAGTTGGCATGAAAAATTCTAATTAACAATACATTTGAATTAAATAATTTTAAATTCAAATCGAATTAAGAATTTTTTTTTGTTTTTGTTGTAAAATAAAAAAGGTAAATAAATTTAAATTTATAAAATCGTAAAAGCCTTATTTTTGCATTAAAATAAAATGTCTTAGTCTTTTCTTATATAGTTTGAACCTAATGCCATTCAAAAGTTTCTTTATTCTGCAATATTCTCTCTCAACACAGAATTGTTCCGTTATTTTCAATTAATGTAATATGAATCTGAAATTATATATATATATATATATATATATATATATATATATATAGTATGTATATATATTAGCTTGTTACTATATCTTTAAGATAGGATATTTTTTTTTATCATTCTACATAGGACATTCTACACAGACACAAATAAAATAACTAATTTATAGGTATTAAAGAGAAAAATCAAGAAAATTACTAAAGAAAAGTTTCACATTAAAAGAGAAAATATATAAAAAAAACAAAAAGAAAAATAAACTTTTCTAAAAGAATTAAAATTCAACAAAAGGATATAATTATATCTTCGTATACATTTTGCCACCTTTGCAAAAACTTCATTATTATTTGTTTTTTTTCTTTATGTTTTCATTTCGTTTCCTTTTTGATATTTTTATTGCTAATCTTGTAAATGAAAATTGTTCTTTTGTATGTTGTAATAAGGCTGTCAGTAACAAAAAAAAAAAAAAAAAAACAAATGTTTTTCCAGATTTTCTTTTAGCAAAATACAAATTTTGTGTTTGTTTTTCAGTAAAGTCCTCTACTTGAAATCAAATTAAAACTAAAATCAATGTTATAAAATGAACAATTTTGATAATGAAAGTGGTAGGCAGGAATATAATGGCACTGTTTTAGGTTTTCTATATAATACGGATATAGACGGGTATATATTATATATATATAAAAATGGTTTTAATTAGTAAACTGATATTAAATTTTACAATTTGCGAAGTTAGAATTCTAAAATGGAAATCACTCTAAATTCTTTATTTTTGGACCGATTACCAAGTTTTTTCAACTGTTTTACTTGTTTTAATGAATATTCTAAAAGTTAGAAAGGAAAAAAAGTAATTTTGAAAAAATTGAAAATTTGAAAATTTTCGTATTTTTTGTGATGCCGGGGTCATAAAAATTTACTAAATTTTAAAAACAAAAATCACTCTAAATTCTTCATTTTTGTACCGATTACCAAGTTTTTTCAACTGTTTTACTTGTTTTAATGAATATTCTAAAAGTTAGAAAGGAAAAAAAGTAATTTTGAAAAAATTGAAAATTTGAAAATTTTCGTATTTTTTGTGATGCCGGGGTCATAAAAATTTATTAAATTTTAAAAACTAAAAACCACTCTAAATTCTTCATTTTTGTACCGATTACCAAGTTTTTTCAACTGTTTTACTTGTTTTAATGAATATTCTAAAAGTTAGAAAGGAAAAAAAGTAATTTTGAAAAAATTGAAAATTTGAAAATTTTCGTATTTTTTGTGATGCCGGGGTCATAAAAATTTATTAAATTTTAAAAACTAAAAACCACTCTAAATTCTTCATTTTTGTACCGATTACCAAGTTTTTTCAACTGTTTTACTTGTTTTAATGAATATTCTAAAAGTTAGAAAGGAAAAAAAGTAATTTTGAAAAAATTGAAAATTTGAAAATTTTCGTATTTTTTGTGATGCCGGGGTCATAAAAATTTACTAAATTTTAAAAACTAAAAACCACTCTAAATTCTTTATTTTTGGACCGATTACCAAGTTTTTTCAACTGTTTTACTTGTTTTAATGAATATTCTAAAAGTTAGAAAGAAAAAAAAGTAATTTTGAAAAAATTTAAAATTTGAAAATTTTCGTATTTTTTGTGATGCCGGAGTCATAAAAATTTACTAAATTTTAAAAACTAAAAACCACTCTAAATTCTTTATTTTTGGACCGATTACCAAGTTTTTTCAACTGTTTTACTTGTTTTAATGAATATTCTAAAAGTTAGAAAGGAAAAAAAGTAATTTTGAAAAAATTGAAAATTTGAAAATTTTCGTATTTTTTGTGATGCCGGAGTCATAAAAATTTACTAAATTTTAAAAACTAAAAACCACTCTAAATTCTTTACTTTTGGACCGATTACCAAGTTTTTTCAACTGGTTTACTTGTTTTAATGAATATTCTAAAAGTTAGAAAGGAAAAAAAGTAATTTTGAAAAAATTGAAAATTTGAAAATTTTCGTATTTTTTGTGATGCCGGGGTCATAAAAATTTACTAAATTTTAAAAACTAAAAACCACTCTAAATTCTTTACTTTTGGACCGATTACCAAGTTTTTTCAACTGTTTTACTTGTTTTAATGAATATTCTAAAAGTTAGAAAGAAAAAAAAGTAATTTTGAAAAAATTGAAAATTTGAAAATTTTCGTATTTTTTGTGATGCCGGAGTCATAAAAATTTACTAAATTTTAAAAACTAAAAACCACTCTAAATTCTTTATTTTTGGACCGATTACCAAGTTTTTTCAACTGTTTTACTTGTTTTAATGAATATTCTAAAAGTTAGAAAGGAAAAAAAGTAATTTTGAAAAAATTGAAAATTTGAAAATTTTCGTATTTTTTGTGATGCCGGAGTCATAAAAATTTACTAAATTTTAAAAACTAAAAACCACTCTAAATTCTTTACTTTTGGACCGATTACCAAGTTTTTTCAACTGGTTTACTTGTTTTAATGAATATTCTAAAAGTTAGAAAGGAAAAAAAGTAATTTTGAAAAAATTGAAAATTTGAAAATTTTCGTATTTTTTGTGATGCCGGGGTCATAAAAATTTACTAAATTTTAAAAACTAAAAACCACTCTAAATTCTTTACTTTTGGACCGATTACCAAGTTTTTTCAACTGTTTTACTTGTTTTAATGAATATTCTAAAAGTTAGAAAGAAAAAAAAGTAATTTTGAAAAAATTGAAAATTTGAAAATTTTCGTATTTTTTGTGATGCCGGAGTCATAAAAATTTACTAAATTTTAAAAACTAAAAACCACTCTAAATTCTTTATTTTTGGACCGATTACCAAGTTTTTTCAACTGTTTTACTTGTTTTAATGAATATTCTAAAAGTTAGAAAGAAAAAAAAGTAATTTTGAAAAAATTGAAAATTTGAAAATTTTCGTATTTTTTGTGATGCCGGAGTCATAAAAATTTACTAAATTTTCAAAACTAAAAACCACTCTAAATTCTTTACTTTTGGACCGATTACCAAGTTTTTTCAACTGTTTTACTTGTTTTAATGAATATTCTAAAAGTTAGAAAGGAAAAAAAGTAATTTTGAAAAAATTGAAAATTTGAAAATTTTCGTATTTTTTGTGATGCCGGAGTCATAAAAATTTACTAAATTTTAAAAACTAAAAACCACTCTAAATTCTTTACTTTTGGACCGATTACCAAGTTTTTTCAACTGGTTTACTTGTTTTAATGAATATTCTAAAAGTTAGAAAGGAAAAAAAGTAATTTTGAAAAAATTGAAAATTTGAAAATTTTCGTATTTTTTGTGATGCCGGGGTCATAAAAATTTACTAAATTTTAAAAACTAAAAACCACTCTAAATTCTTTACTTTTGGACCGATTACCAAGTTTTTTCAACTGTTTTACTTGTTTTAATGAATATTCTAAAAGTTAGAAAGAAAAAAAAGTAATTTTGAAAAAATTGAAAATTTGAAAATTTTCGTATTTTTTGTGATGCCGGAGTCATAAAAATTTACTAAATTTTAAAAACTAAAAACCACTCTAAATTCTTTATTTTTGGACCGATTACCAAGTTTTTTCAACTGTTTTACTTGTTTTAATGAATATTCTAAAAGTTAGAAAGGAAAAAAAGTAATTTTGAAAAAATTGAAAATTTGAAAATTTTCGTATTTTTTGTGATGCCGGGGTCATAAAAATTTACTAAATTTTAAAAACTAAAAACCACTCTAAATTCTTTACTTTTGGACCGATTACCAAGTTTTTTCAACTGTTTTACTTGTTTTAATGAATATTCTAAAAGTTAGAAAGAAAAAAAAGTAATTTTGAAAAAATTGAAAATTTGAAAATTTTCGTATTTTTTGTGATGCCGGGGTCATAAAAATTTACTAAATTTTAAAAACTAAAAACCACTCTAAATTCTTTACTTTTGGACCGATTACCAAGTTTTTTCAACTGTTTTACTTGTTTTAATGAATATTCTAAAAGTTAGAAAGAAAAAAAAGTAATTTTGAAAAAATTGAAAATTTGAAAATTTTCGTATTTTTTGTGATGCCGGAGTCATAAAAATTTACTAAATTTTAAAAACTAAAAACCACTCTAAATTCTTTATTTTTGGACCGATTACCAAGTTTTTTCAACTGTTTTACTTGTTTTAATGAATATTCTAAAAGTTAGAAAGAAAAAAAAGTAATTTTGAAAAAATTGAAAATTTGAAAATTTTCGTATTTTTTGTGATGCCGGAGTCATAAAAATTTACTAAATTTTAAAAACTAAAAACCACTCTAAATTCTTTATTTTTGGACCGATTACCAAGTTTTTTCAACTGTTTTACTTGTTTTAATGAATATTCTAAAAGTTAGAAAGGAAAAAAAGTAATTTTGAAAAAATTGAAAATTTGAAAATTTTCGTATTTTTTGTGATGCCGGGGTCATAAAAATTTACTAAATTTTAAAAACTAAAAACCACTCTAAATTCTTTATTTTTGGACCGATTACCAAGTTTTTTCAACTGTTTTACTTGTTTTAATGAATATTCTAAAAGTTAGAAAGAAAAAAAAGTAATTTTGAAAAAATTGAAAATTTGAAAATTTTCGTATTTTTTGTGATGCCGGAGTCATAAAAATTTACTAAATTTTAAAAACTAAAAACCACTCTAAGTTCTTTATTTTTGGACCGATTACCAAGTTTTTTCAACTGTTTTACTTGTTTTAATGAATATTCTAAAAGTTAGAAAGGAAAAAAAGTAATTTTGAAAAAATTGAAAATTTGAAAATTTTCGTATTTTTTGTGATGCCGGAGTCATAAAAATTTACTAAATTTTAAAAACTAAAAACCACTCTAAATTCTTTATTTTTGGACCGATTACCAAGTTTTTTCAACTGTTTTACTTGTTTTAATGAATATTCTAAAAGTTAGAAAGAAAAAAAAGTAATTTTGAAAAAATTGAAAATTTGAAAATTTTCGTATTTTTTGTGATGCCGGAGTCATAAAAATTTACTAAATTTTAAAAACTAAAAACCACTCTAAATTCTTTATTTTTGGACCGATTACCAAGTTTTTTCAACTGTTTTACTTGTTTTAATGAATATTCTAAAAGTTAGAAAGGAAAAAAAGTAATTTTGAAAAAATTGAAAATTTGAAAATTTTCGTATTTTTTGTGATGCCGGAGTCATAAAAATTTACTAAATTTTAAAAACTAAAAACCACTCTAAATTCTTTACTTTTGGACCGATTACCAAGTTTTTTCAACTGGTTTACTTGTTTTAATGAATATTCTAAAAGTTAGAAAGAAAAAAAAGTAATTTTGAAAAAATTGAAAATTTGAAAATTTTCGTATTTTTTGTGATGCCGGAGTCATAAAAATTTACTAAATTTTAAAAACTAAAAACCACTCTAAATTCTTTATTTTTGGACCGATTACCAAGTTTTTTCAACTGTTTTACTTGTTTTAATGAATATTCTAAAAGTTAGAAAGGAAAAAAAGTAATTTTGAAAAAATTGAAAATTTGAAAATTTTCGTATTTTTTGTGATGCCGGAGTCATAAAAATTTACTAAATTTTAAAAACTAAAAACCACTCTAAATTCTTTACTTTTGGACCGATTACCAAGTTTTTTCAACTGGTTTACTTGTTTTAATGAATATTCTAAAAGTTAGAAAGGAAAAAAAGTAATTTTGAAAAAATTGAAAATTTGAAAATTTTCGTATTTTTTGTGATGCCGGGGTCATAAAAATTTACTAAATTTTAAAAACTAAAAACCACTCTAAATTCTTTACTTTTGGACCGATTACCAAGTTTTTTCAACTGTTTTACTTGTTTTAATGAATATTCTAAAAGTTAGAAAGAAAAAAAAGTAATTTTGAAAAAATTGAAAATTTGAAAATTTTCGTATTTTTTGTGATGCCGGAGTCATAAAAATTTACTAAATTTTAAAAACTAAAAACCACTCTAAATTCTTTATTTTTGGACCGATTACCAAGTTTTTTCAACTGTTTTACTTGTTTTAATGAATATTCTAAAAGTTAGAAAGGAAAAAAAGTAATTTTGAAAAAATTGAAAATTTGAAAATTTTCGTATTTTTTGTGATGCCGGGGTCATAAAAATTTACTAAATTTTAAAAACTAAAAACCACTCTAAATTCTTTACTTTTGGACCGATTACCAAGTTTTTTCAACTGTTTTACTTGTTTTAATGAATATTCTAAAAGTTAGAAAGGAAAAAAAGTAATTTTGAAAAAATTGAAAATTTGAAAATTTTCGTATTTTTTGTGATGCCGGGGTCATAAAAATTTATTAAATTTTAAAAACTAAAAACCACTCTAAATTCTTCATTTTTGTACCGATTACCAAGTTTTTTCAACTGTTTTACTTGTTTTAATGAATATTCTAAAAGTTAGAAAGGAAAAAAAGTAATTTTGAAAAAATTGAAAATTTGAAAATTTTCGTATTTTTTGTGATGCCGGGGTCATAAAAATTTACTAAATTTTAAAAACTAAAAACCACTCTAAATTCTTTATTTTTGGACCGATTACCAAGTTTTTTCAACTGGTTTACTTGTTTTAATGAATATTCTAAAAGTTAGAAAGGAAAAAAAGTAATTTTGAAAAAATTGAAAATTTGAAAATTTTCGTATTTTTTGTGATGCCGGGGTCATAAAAATTTATTAAATTTTAAAAACTAAAAACCACTCTAAATTCTTCATTTTTGTACCGATTACCAAGTTTTTTCAACTGTTTTACTTGTTTTAATGAATATTCTAAAAGTTAGAAAGGAAAAAAAGTAATTTTGAAAAAATTGAAAATTTGAAAATTTTCGTATTTTTTGTGATGCCGGGGTCATAAAAATTTATTAAATTTTAAAAACTAAAAACCACTCTAAATTCTTCATTTTTGTACCGATTACCAAGTTTTTTCAACTGTTTTACTTGTTTTAATGAATATTCTAAAAGTTAGAAAGGAAAAAAAGTAATTTTGAAAAAATTGAAAATTTGAAAATTTTCGTATTTTTTGTGATGCCGGGGTCATAAAAATTTACTAAATTTTAAAAACTAAAAACCACTCTAAATTCTTCATTTTTGTACCGATTACCAAGTTTTTTCAACTGTTTTACTTGTTTTAATGAATATTCTAAAAGTTAGAAAGGAAAAAAAGTAATTTTGAAAAAATTGAAAATTTGAAAATTTTCGTATTTTTTGTGATGCCGGGGTCATAAAAATTTATTAAATTTTAAAAACTAAAAACCACTCTAAATTCTTCATTTTTGTACCGATTACCAAGTTTTTTCAACTGTTTTACTTGTTTTAATGAATATTCTAAAAGTTAGAAAGGAAAAAAAGTAATTTTGAAAAAATTGAAAATTTGAAAATTTTCGTATTTTTTGTGATGCCGGGGTCATAAAAATTTACTAAATTTTAAAAACTAAAAACCACTCTAAATTCTTTATTTTTGGACCGATTACCAAGTTTTTTCAACTGGTTTACTTGTTTTAATGAATATTCTAAAAGTTAGAAAGGAAAAAAAGTAATTTTGAAAAAATTGAAAATTTGAAAATTTTCGTATTTTTTGTGATGCCGGGGTCATAAAAATTTACTAAATTTTAAAAACTAAAAACCACTCTAAATTCTTTATTTTTGGACCGATTACCAAGTTTTTTCAACTGTTTTACTTGTTTTAATGAATATTCTAAAAGTTAGAAAGGAAAAAAAGTAATTTTGAAAAAATTGAAAATTTGAAAATTTTCGTATTTTTTGTGATGCCGGGGTCATAAAAATTTACTAAATTTTAAAAACTAAAAACCACTCTAAATTCTTTACTTTTGGACCGATTACCAAGTTTTTTCAACTGGTTTACTTGTTTTAATGAATATTCTAAAAGTTAGAAAGGAAAAAAAGTAATTTTGAAAAAATTGAAAATTTGAAAATTTTCGTATTTTTTGTGATGCCGGGGTCATAAAAATTTACTAAATTTTAAAAACTAAAAACCACTCTAAATTCTTTATTTTTGGACCGATTACCAAGTTTTTTCAACTGTTTTACTTGTTTTAATGAATATTCTAAAAGTTAGAAAGGAAAAAAAGTAATTTTGAAAAAATTGAAAATTTGAAAATTTTCGTATTTTTTGTGATGCCGGGGTCATAAAAATTTACTAAATTTTAAAAACTAAAAACCACTCTAAATTCTTTACTTTTGGACCGATTACCAAGTTTTTTCAACTGTTTTACTTGTTTTAATGAATATTCTAAAAGTTAGAAAGGAAAAAAAGTAATTTTGAAAAAATTGAAAATTTGAAAATTTTCGTATTTTTTGTGATGCCGGGGTCATAAAAATTTACTAAATTTTAAAAACTAAAAACCACTCTAAATTCTTTATTTTTGGACCGATTACCAAGTTTTTTCAACTGTTTTACTTGTTTTAATGAATATTCTAAAAGTTAGAAAGGAAAAAAAGTAATTTTGAAAAAATTGAAAATTTGAAAATTTTCGTATTTTTTGTGATGCCGGGGTCATAAAAATTACTAAATTTTAAAAACAAAAATCACTCTAAATTCTTTATTTTTGGACCGATTACCAAGTTTTTTCAACTGTTTTACTTGTTTTAATGAATATTCTAAAAGTTAGAAAGGAAAAAAAGTAATTTTGAAAAAATTGAAAATTTGAAAATTTTCGTATTTTTTGTGATGCCGGGGTCATAAAAATTACTAAATTTTAAAAACAAAAATCACTCTAAATTCTTTATTTTTGGACCGATTACCAAGTTTTTTCAACTGTTTTACTTGTTTTAATGAATATTCTAAAAGTTAGAAAGGAAAAAAAGTAATTTTGAAAAAATTGAAAATTTGAAAATTTTCGTATTTTTTGTGATGCCGGGGTCATAAAAATTTACTAAATTTTAAAAACTAAAAACCACTCTAAATTCTTTACTTTTGGACCGATTACCAAGTTTTTTCAACTGTTTTACTTGTTTTAATGAATATTCTAAAAGTTAGAAAGGAAAAAAAGTAATTTTAAAAAAATTGAAAATTTGAAAATTTTCGTATTTTTTATGATGCCGGGGTCATAAAAATTACTAAATTTTAAAAACAAAAATCACTCTAAATTCTTTATTTTTGGACCGATTACCAAGTTTTTTCAACTGTTTTACTTGTTTTAATGAATATTCTAAAAGTTAGAAAGGAAAAAAAGTAATTTTGAAAAAATTGAAAATTTGAAAATTTTCGTATTTTTTGTGATGCCGGGGTCATAAAAATTTACTAAATTTTAAAAACTAAAAACCACTCTAAATTCTTTACTTTTGGACCGATTACCAAGTTTTTTCAACTGTTTTACTTGTTTTAATGAATATTCTAAAAGTTAGAAAGGAAAAAAAGTAATTTTGAAAAAATTGAAAATTTGAAAATTTTCGTATTTTTTGTGATGCCGGGGTCATAAAAATTTACTAAATTTTAAAAACTAAAAACCACTCTAAATTCTTTATTTTTGGACCGATTACCAAGTTTTTTCAACTGTTTTACTTGTTTTAATGAATATTCTAAAAGTTAGAAAGGAAAAAAAGTAATTTTGAAAAAATTGAAAATTTGAAAATTTTCGTATTTTTTGTGATGCCGGGGTCATAAAAATTACTAAATTTTAAAAACAAAAATCACTCTAAATTCTTTATTTTTGGACCGATTACCAAGTTTTTTCAACTGTTTTACTTGTTTTAATGAATATTCTAAAAGTTAGAAAGGAAAAAAAGTAATTTTGAAAAAATTGAAAATTTGAAAATTTTCGTATTTTTTGTGATGCCGGGGTCATAAAAATTACTAAATTTTAAAAACAAAAATCACTCTAAATTCTTTATTTTTGGACCGATTACCAAGTTTTTTCAACTGTTTTACTTGTTTTAATGAATATTCTAAAAGTTAGAAAGGAAAAAAAGTAATTTTGAAAAAATTGAAAATTTGAAAATTTTCGTATTTTTTGTGATGCCGGGGTCATAAAAATTTACTAAATTTTAAAAACTAAAAACCACTCTAAATTCTTTACTTTTGGACCGATTACCAAGTTTTTTCAACTGTTTTACTTGTTTTAATGAATATTCTAAAAGTTAGAAAGGAAAAAAAGTAATTTTAAAAAAATTGAAAATTTGAAAATTTTCGTATTTTTTATGATGCCGGGGTCATAAAAATTACTAAATTTTAAAAACAAAAATCACTCTAAATTCTTTATTTTTGGACCGATTACCAAGTTTTTTCAACTGTTTTACTTGTTTTAATGAATATTCTAAAAGTTAGAAAGGAAAAAAAGTAATTTTGAAAAAATTGAAAATTTGAAAATTTTCGTATTTTTTGTGATGCCGGGGTCATAAAAATTACTAAATTTTAAAAACAAAAATCACTCTAAATTCTTTATTTTTGGACCGATTACCAAGTTTTTTCAACTGTTTTACTTGTTTTAATGAATATTCTAAAAGTTAGAAAGGAAAAAAAGTAATTTTGAAAAAATTGAAAATTTGAAAATTTTCGTATTTTTTGTGATGCCGGGGTCATAAAAATTTACTAAATTTTAAAAACTAAAAACCACTCTAAATTCTTTACTTTTGGACCGATTACCAAGTTTTTTCAACTGTTTTACTTGTTTTAATGAATATTCTAAAAGTTAGAAAGGAAAAAAAGTAATTTTGAAAAAATTGAAAATTTGAAAATTTTCGTATTTTTTGTGATGCCGGGGTCATAAAAATTTACTAAATTTTAAAAACTAAAAACCACTCTAAATTCTTTACTTTTGGACCGATTACCAAGTTTTTTCAACTGTTTTACTTGTTTTAATGAATATTCTAAAAGTTAGAAAGGAAAAAAAGTAATTTTAAAAAAATTGAAAATTTGAAAATTTTCGTATTTTTTATGATGCCGGGGTCATAAAAATTACTAAATTTTAAAAACAAAAATCACTCTAAATTCTTTATTTTTGGACCGATTACCAAGTTTTTTCAACTGTTTTACTTGTTTTAATGAATATTCTAAAAGTTAGAAAGGAAAAAAAGTAATTTTGAAAAAATTGAAAATTTGAAAATTTTCGTATTTTTTGTGATGCCGGGGTCATAAAAATTTACTAAATTTTAAAAACTAAAAACCACTCTAAATTCTTCATTTTTGTACCGATTACCAAGTTTTTTCAACTGTTTTACTTGTTTTAATGAATATTCTAAAAGTTAGAAAGCATGATTCATTCATACAAAGCATCTGCGATTTGTCAATACTGATAATTATCGGATTGGTGTAAGATTTGATAAACAGCATTACAATTGGTAATAAACATATATATCGTTTTATAATCATATCCTAACTACTACCTCAATGTTAACAAACTTACAAGCCCATCTAGAATTTTCAGAACTGATAATAGTTGGGTTATAGTAAATCATTTGGTACACAGGAAGGTATCGAACGTATTATTTGCAATTTCCTAGATCTAGCAAAAACTTGCCACATATATTTGGGAACATGTTTGATAGTCTAGGAGATATCTCCAAGATATTTATTTCAGATTTGTACAGATATTTGATAATTTAATATAGCAACATCATACCAGCATGACTACCAGCTAGAAATCAAAATATACCAGCAAGACCATGTTATAAAATAAGTTGTTGCTAAGTTGAATCTACAATCAACAAAAAAATAAATTCCAAAAAAGCAGCTGGCTACGATGGTATTTCACTTAACTTGCTGCAAGAGCTCATAGGCATAGTTTTTAAGTATATTTCACAAATTTGCAATGCTATCTTCAGAATAAGTTATTCTCCATCAACGTGAAAGCAGTCTATAATTATAATAATCTTAAAACCAGGAAAAGATCCAAAAAAAAAAAAAAGAAGTCTATCCCCATAAGTCTATTGCCTATGCTGTCAAAAATATTTGAGAAAATTATAGTACATAAAATGATGCCGCAAATAAAAAACAATAGAGTACAATAACAAATCAATAGTACAATCGAACAGATACATATAACACCTGCCCAAATAAAACAAGGAATTGAAGAAAGAAAGTACTGTTGCTCAGCAGTGTTTTGAGATTCAATTAATCAAAGCTCATAATTTCGATTTTAATTTTTCAATTATTTCGAACTTTTGTGACCGATATTGTATAACTTTTCAGTCAGGTTTTTGTCAAATATTAAAAATTTTTATACAAAATTTAATTAATCTTTTAAATTTTTATACAAAATTCTAATTAATTTAATTTTTTCTGGGTAAGATTTATCAACAATTAGTAAAGATTCAAACCTAAAAAAAATTTTAAAAGTTTACATTTAAAAGTTAATTCGAACACAAAAATGAATCATATGAATTGATTGGATCATGAACTCTCTTAAGTTGTCAATTTATTTTGACTAAGCTGGAGATTACAGCTTAACATAATATTATATTGATCTGTAGTCTCATGTCAAAATCTACAATTTCATTTTTAAAATGAACTGCATAAATTCCTAGATAATTAATATTTAATATCATGTACATACAAAATGTGGATATTCTGCTGTTCCAATTATAGAATTAAATTCTATTTTTTTTTTTATGAAATAATCAAAATTCAAAGAAAAACAATTTTATTTTTTGTTTTCTTTTAATAAAACTGCTTTGTGCTCTCACACAAGTTGTTATTAAAATTTGTTTTTTTTTGTTTATTCTTTTTAATTTATAATAATTTTATTTATGATTTTGTCTATTAAAAGTTCTTTTTTTTTATTATCATCATTTTACCTTTGCTTCCGGTCACTTAGCAACGGTTAAGGCTGATAGCCTTTGAAAAGAGAAAATTATTTTTAATATGAACATAAAATATAGAAAATGTGAATGTCACTGATTTTGTTTTTGTTATTTTGATTGAATTATACTTAAAAATTCTAATATTCTTGAGTGTTTCTATGTAGTGTTCTACAACAATATCTTGAACGGTTTCTGTCTATTATGAAGATGATAACATATAAAATTTAATATTGAAGTAAAATTTTATTGGAAATTAAATGTAGGTACCTATAGTGGCAAAAAGAAGATAAAATTTTAATGTTATGAATTCAAGAATACATTTTGTGTTTTGACATTTTAATTTTTATTCAATATACATATAGCGTTTAGCTTAATAGGGCTGAGGGCAAACAATAATTCGTCGCCGACATGAGAACTGACCTTCTATTTCTATTCTATTTCTTCTGACCGACTAATCTATGTCGAAATACGAACTGGACCATTATTTATCCTACAATCAGACCCGTATTTGGCAAAAATCTGTCAATGTCTTAATTATAAATCTGTCAGATTTTTAAACTGAACTCTACCCAACCACCTAAAGACATTGAACTATATTTTCAGCGACTGTCTAGGTTTGCAACAATATTTAAGCATATTACTTTTTTGAATAACTAATCATGTCAATTTTAATATTTATATATTCGTTCTATTGAGATAACGGTATTTTTTTCACGTTCTTGTAATGATGATAGTTGCTGCCGTTGTGGAGATATTGTAATTCAAATTTGAAAATTTTTAATTTTTTAATCCACAACCGTCTCAGTATTTATACATTATTGCAAAGGTATATTTTTTTTCTATAATTCATACAATCGAATATATTATATATATTTAACAGATCAACGGATATAACGGTTTAAATACAAGAACATTAAAACAACAAGATTTCGTTCAAATGTCCTTTTCGTCCTTAGAGAAGATATGCGCCATTAAAGATATATATTTTTGGAAACTGAAAACACCAGATATCTTTTAGACACAGTCATTTGGACATACGCGGGTTGAGGGTATAATATTAACTTCAGAAAAGCCAATAAATAAATATTTAAGAAATATGTTAAGAACCAATAAATAACAATTTCAGATTTGTTTAAATTTCATTGTTCCGTAAGGTCGCAACTTGAATTTTTTTTAACTTATAGCTTTTATTTTAAATTTTTATAAATCATTATTTTGTAATAATTTTTTTTTATATTAATTTTTTAATTTTGTACAATAATAAAATATTTACAAATATTATTAATGTATATATAACTTCTATAGGTAGCTATTTAATAAAATCTAATGAATGATCATGTATGAATAAAATTTAATAAATAATCATGCAAATTCGGTATGTTCAATCGAATTTATGACACCGGAGTGTATCATCGAGACTGACTCAAATCTACATTCATAGCCATATCGAAGAAGAACAATGCTAAAAAATGTGATGAGCATAGGCTAATATTAGTTTAATGGGGCACACACTTTCAATATTTCTCAAAATAACAGAATTTATCAAAAGCTAGAATAAAACGCACCATATATAAGCGTTGATGCTATTAGTGTTTAATAACATTATAATTTTACTCTTTTACTAATGATTTTGTTATAAAAAAGTTTTTTTGAAACCACGAAAGCTTTAAGTTTTATATCGAGCAAGTCAAATATAGTACATCAAAAGGTTAGATATGAACAAAATTGAAGCTTTTGAATTGGGGAGGTACCGATTAATCCTAAAAATATCTTGGATCAATAGGTTGAGAAACACGGAAATACGGCAAAGATTACAAATAAATCGTAAACTACTTTGTAATATCAAGTGTCGTACAACAGCATACCTTGACCAGAGCATGAGAAATCAAAAATATAAAATGTTTCAACTGATAGTCCAAGAAAAAATCGTCTCAATTTGAAAAATCAGCTCAAAATAAAGAAGAATTCACAAGCAAACAACAAATTTACAATAACATGTAGTCGTTAACATTCATAATGGATAGGCAGTAAAAAAAGAAGAACAAATGATCTGGTAAATTAAATTAAAAAATAAACGGCACTACATACATATATTGAAAAAAAAATTGTTTTTAATTATTTGTAAGACAAATAGATTTAAAATATTTTCAAATAGTATTTTTACTAATAAATGAATTAAAGATGGCTCACATTTCTAAGCGAAAAAGGTCACTAATAATTTGCTATATATTTATGCTCATTTAAATAAAATAAATAAATAGAATAAATTCATCAAATAAATGTCAAATGTTAACAAATCATGTCATTGAAAAATATTATTTGATTATGTTAGAATTAAATTCTTTAAAATTTTTAAATTATTATAACATGTTCACATTGTCACGAAATTTGCTTCAAAAATAACTTCGAAATTACTATGGAAAAAAATAACAAAATTATTTTGGAAATTGAATTGAAACTAGCAAATAACAGTTAATTATAATTAAGTTAAGCAATATGAACATGATATTAAATTTCGTAGTAGGTATTAATAAAAATAATTATCTGAAAGCAGAAAATAACAACATATAGCCAGCTTCAAAAACTAAAAAGCACAAAATAAGTATTTACTAGCCTTTTACTCGAATTTTTGCACCCATTTTCAAATTGCTAAAATAAATACAACTCAATGACACAACTTTGAATCTACATAGTACCAAAAGTCAAAAATTTATCTCATTTCTTATCGATTTATATAATTAAAATTTTATTATTAAACCGTTTTAATTTGAGTATTATTTTCAAAATTATATAGAACATATAAAAAGAAATTGAATAAAGATAATGGATTAAAAGTACTCATATGGTTGCATACTTTTAAAACCTTCATAACACGACAATAGATACATACATTTTCTTCACATTAAATAATTTTAATTTTAGCATATAATTTTCCTTGAACTTGATGAATTATTTTTTCTTTTTTAAATATTTACGTTTAAATTTTATATTTCGAAAAAATGGAAAAAAAACCCCAAATAAAAGTTTTAGTACAAGGACTTAAGAAAAAAAAAATATACATTTCTACAAACTCAAATTAAAAAGCAACCTCCAACTTGTTCACATTCAAAAAGAATTTCATTAATCTTAATTATAAGTTGACAAAATTTATCTTATTGCAGACAAAATTTAATTAAATATAAAATTACTTAAATATATATTATATATATATATATATATAATACTTTAACAAATAAATATAATATAAATAAAATAATAAATAATTTACCTGGTTTTAACTTTATGCTGTTTCTCTGGTAATAATTGTAATTTTACATATGGATCTGTTGCTGTTTGAGTTTTACCATTCATACCACTTGGTATATCACCGGTACCAGATGGTCCTGGTTTACCTGGTAATCCACGACAACGTACTATTGACACAACTAATGCATTCTTTTCGGTCAAATAACGTAATTTAAATACAATTGTACCCAATTTACCATATTCATCATCATTACCACAACCACCATCCGGACTATCTAATTCGGGTGTTTTTAATTCATTGCATACAGTACGCGGTTTCATTTCATTTTCTTCTGAATATTTAATTGTATGATGATGACCAATTGGTGATAAATCTTGATTTGGTTGTAATGTCAAACCACTATGGCTATGATGACTATTGCCATTCATTGAATTGCCACCAGTACAATGGCCACCATTACCATTATTTGGACCAGATAATGCATGACCAGGTGGTGGTTTTGGTGCTGTTGGTGATGGTGATTTTTTTAGATAATGTGGTGGTGCACCACTTGGTGAACGAACTGCTGTCGGTCTTCTTGGTGGTTGAAATGTCAATGGTGATTCATGACTTAAACCTTTCAATTTTTTACGCTGTTGACGTAAACGATAGATAAGCCATGCAACAATAACAGCACAGAATACACCACATATAATACCAGCAATTAATGTGAATCCTAAAATGAAAAAAAAAAAATAGAATAACAATAAATAAATAAATAGAAAACCATATATATGTATAATGAATAATAATTATTATTATTTGGAAAAAAATAAATATTTTATATGCACTCAAAATTTATTTTTATTTTTTTATTCTTAATATTTAATAATTATATTTTATTATACACTATGCGTACCTATAACAACAAGGTGGGAAAATTGAATAAATAATAATATGTACATCAACCTCGGTTTTTAGATATAAGTAGTTTTAATTTATATAACAAAATAATGGTATACATATTATATTGGTTAATATTTAATAATATACAGCAACAAAAAATATGGCCTCAAAAATAATCGAACCTGCTTTTATCTCTTGAAAGTCCTTGTACATGTATGTATAACCGCTATATTATTATATATATAGTAATTATGGAATGTCAATCATAAACTTTTTAATGAATTTCAAATTTTCTAAAAATAATAATTCTCTTTGAAATTTTTACATACACACACATACATACATATTTATCATATGAAGATATATCTTTCATTTTGTCTGAAAAATTTTCAATAGAATTTAATATCGGATTCAGAATAATATTAATAAATTTAAAAAAATTTCCATAGAGTTTATTTTTAGACCATAAATAATACAATTTTATGAATAAGATTTTACATTTCAAAACATAATCTTCACATATCATGATTAAAATGTCAATCAAATAAAAATATTCCAAATATTTTCTTTTCAATGCAAATTAATTCCTGGAATTTGACAAATTTTTCGGTATTGTTCTTTTATTAAATTCGGTTTTGTTTATTTGGAAATTTTTTTATTTTTTTATTTTTTTTTTATTATAATTTTTATGCTAACGGAATATTATTAGTATATGGTTTTTAGTTTGCTGAATAATAAAAACAATTATGATGAAAGTTCTATTTGAAAACTACCTAAGCTATTCAAAATTTCTGATTACCAATTTTTCTTTCTCAGAAAAATTTAATTTGAATTTTGAAGTTTGGTATAACAAAAAAATAAAAAAAATAGTTAATAATAGTATAAATGCCTTGTCCAGTAATCTTAATATCTTAATGCAAATACATAGTTTGATATTGTGTCGTTGGTTCGTGAAACAACGAAACGAACAGGAGAGAAACGGAAAACAAGCAAACCAATTCACAAAATTAAAAAAAAAAATCATTTTTTCCTACTGTTGGTTATTTTTTTTTTAAATTTATAATTCAATAGCAAAATTAAATAAAACTTAATTTCGTTAAAAAAATTTTTTTTTGAAAGACTATACGGCGATCGGTGCTCCAAAAGTTATGAGCTATTTTATCCCCACACATTCTGTTTTTTAGCAGTAAATTTTTTTATTTCAATTAATTTTTAATGCAATAATTTTATTTTATTCATCAACAAAAAAACAAATTTCATTTAGTAGGTAGGTAGGTCTTAGTACGCATCATATTATGTGTAAGGTTTTTTTTGTAGTTTACTTGATTTGTTTTTGTTTTTTCTAATGAACATGCAAAATCGAAGCTGATTTTTTTCTATGTGTTAGAAGAGTGAACCACAAATTTTTAAACTATTTGAATTGGATCATAATGATATTATAACACAATTATCATTTCGTTCTGCCTACTACGCTAATACTACGAAAAAATTGTTGCCAGATTTTCAACTAAAATTTAGCTGTCTCACAAATTGTATCTTACTTATCCCATCCACTTACTCAAAACAGCCATAAAATCTTTTAACAGGTCAGAAAATTGTATTTGTTACAAACAAAATTATTTTCATATTAAAAATTTAAGAAAAAATATGAAAAATGGCAGATCGGTTGGACCAAAACAACTTGGCTGGTAACAACTTAAATAAAGTGAAAATACGCAATTTAAGAAGGCTTAATTCCAGGCACAACATTTTTCCACATTTAATGAGTTAATAAGCCAGAAATTTGTTAAATAAATACTCCAAATATTGTAGATATTATAGTGTAAAATTGCAGTACCGTACTTAATTAAGCATGAAAAGGTGATTCTACCTAAGTGACTGTCAAGAGTGTAAAAAAAAAAAGTAAAAGAAAAAAATCATTAGACATTTTATCATTTATTAAATTTATGATGTAAAATTGTTTAATTGGAAGGTAACTATAAATGTTTTCAAATAAACGAAGAAATGTAGGATTAAATAAAACAGTGAACAGCTTTTTCAAAATTCGCAATATTATCAAAATGTCTATATTAAATTTAAATATGAAGCTATGATTTACGAAAATAAATATTTTTTTTTATTTTTATAATTTACGAAAATAAATAAATTTTTTAAATTGTTCTTGTATTTCTTTACATACATATATATTTATTTTGTTTTTGACATTTTAAGCGCATAGAGTTCAAACCGATGATGAACCGATATCAAAATTGGAATGATAACATTTACATACACGTATGAATATGCAATTGCAATTGATGACATAATCTGAACGCTAAGAGCTGGCTTTTATAACAGATTTTGTTAACTGCAATTGCAATTCAATATAACCCCATCCAATTAATACGCGATTCTCTATGATAATTCTATTATTTCTTTTATGAAAGAGAGTTGGTTTAGATAAGTCAAAATATAATTTTGTGATAAAATTTATTTAAATGATTAAAACGCTCTAATTTTCTTCTTACACTTTATATGTACTATGCTTATATTGATAAAAGTAATTATATTTTCATTAAAGGTGAGCTCTTGTTTTTAAGCTGGTCTAGGAATTTATTAAAGAGATTTAAATAATTATAAACGCAGTTTGTTTCCAAATAATGATAGGTAAAAGTTAGCTTTCTTGCACACTTCATTTAAAGACATTGTCTCGTAATAACACTGACCCATCGTACTGTTTCAAAATTTTGATAATTAAATAATAAAATTATATATCACAAAAATAATCCATGATTTGAATATACATAACTACATACATAACACATCAGTAATGTGTAGAAATCAATAATAAACAAATTGTATGCAGGATTTTTGTTTATTTAACCAGTAAAAGTGTAATAAATTATATACAAATCTATAAACAAAAATACAATTCGATACGCACATATGTATGTTACCTAAACACCATTACAAACTTTCAATTAAAAATTATTTTTATTCTTTTCTACAAAAACCCTCACAACAATTTTTAATTAAAAAATCCAAAATTTTCATTAGATTCTGATCAATAAATTTCTTTACAAAGGACTTTACAAAGGACTTATCATAATTAGGATTTATCAAGCCCCTATACAAATTACTATAATTATATTAATTGTAATCGAGTACTGTTATTAATGAGTACTTTTCAATTGAATATTGTTAATTTTAAAATGATTATAATTAATTTTCGTAATATTTTAATTGCTGAATATATAATATTACAATTAAATAACTAATAATTAGGTGTGTATATAGAAATATTTAAAAGATTAAAATCGAAATATAAACCTCCTTAAATACTTTAATTATTTTATTTACGTGTATGTATATGTATATGTAAAATTAAAATTTACAAAAAAAAAAACTACTTCTAGATTGCTGAATAAAACTAATTGGTGCTTCAGCAATGTCTCTGTACTGTATAGGTACATTAGAATTTTTATAATAAAAACACTATAAATAAATTATTGTGTAGGCTCAATGACAATAAAATATTATTTAAATAATAGCGTTAAATTAAATAAAAATAAAATGATGATATTATAAAAAAAAAACTTTTAGTATTTTTCATTTCAATGTCATTTAAAATATTTCAATAACGTACACATTCTGAATTTATCCATTTTACAAATTCAATTTTTGAGAAAAAATATTTTGACAAATTTTTATTATTTAAATTTAGAATTTCATCAGGTTTTAATTAAAAAGAAAAAATGTCCTCAAGAATTTAAGATATTAATAAAAATAAAAAGATGAAAATGTGTAGAAAGAAATATTTAAGTTAAATTAAATTTTTTTTTTACTCCCTAAAGTCATTAGCTATACATTTTCATTTAGACTTATTTGAGATGAAACACGTATAAAATTATTTTTGACAGTTGAATTCAATTCAATTTATTTATTAATATAGATACAGAAATATTATTGTACATTTACAATACAAAATATTCTACATTTGATTTTACATAGAAAATTTTTTTATATAGAGTAAATTAAGCTAATTATAACTGAAATATAATTTCTTATTATCAGACTTATTTATTTCGTAATTCTAAGGTGACGTATACACATGAGATTTTGTTTGCCAATTATGTTTGATGATTATTTTTTTGTTGAAAAATATTTCAATTTAAATTTTTGTTTATTTAAATGTCAATATGAACCTTCAAATTATAAATATGACACTAAATAATTATTCAGCACAAAAATTTTTTATTCAGCACTTAGCGAAAAGTAGATCGTTACTAACGATTTTCTACACAAAAACAAGAGGTAGTGTAGCTGTGTTCAAAAATGTGTAAAAATTGTTAGTTTACACAGCATAATGGAACGCTACTTATATTGCAACAATCATATGACACAAAATTTTTTGCTAATGAATGCAAAGTCCGCTAAGTATTATGAAATTTTATACTGCCCAAAAAAAAAAAAAAAAAAAAAAAAAAAAAAAATTTTCTCTTGTTAGTTTTGTTTTTTTAGACCTTTTTTTTATAGATAGATATATTTAAATTTTTAAAATGGCTGAAAATCAAGAAAAAGGTATTATGAAAATAAATTGCTACATTTTTATTGTAGGTATTATTTATTAAATTTGCAACAAAATTAATTTGAAATTATAAACAAAATTAAATTTTTAAATTCGTGTTCATAAAATCGTCAATAATTTATTGTAGTGTGACCGTCATAAACCAAAATCATATTAGGTTTGTATGTTAACTTTTATTTGCAAAAATTTGCAAATGAGAGGAAAAATTACTTGATCATAAAATTCTGCGAGAATAGTTAAAATGTTCTCTTTTGCAAACAAAAGTAGAAATAAGCAAAATTTGCATCAATTTTTCCAAATATTTTCATGTCAAAAATAATTGATTTTTAGGTTATGAGATTTTTTTAAATTTGAATTAATTTAATAATTTTCTGAAATTTTTTGTAAAATTATTGAATGTTTTTGTTTGAAAAAAATTAAATTTAACAATTTTTCGTGGTTTTGGTCTTTTTGTCGGTAAAAAGTTATATATAAATAAGTTTTCAGGTTAGGTATACAACTTTTTATTTATTTTAGGTACCTATACTAATTTTTATATGAAAAATATTCATTAACATTTAAAACAACAACAAAAAATTAACAGTAAATTTTTAAAAATTTTTGCAAATAGGAATTTCATTTGCAAAAATTTATTTAAGAGAGAGCTCGGACTTTACGTTTTCAACACAAAACTTCTCTTAAATTTCTCAAAAATTTGTAAAGAGCATGTCAATAAAAAGTTAACATACAAAGATTTGGATAAATTTATGTGAATTTATACAAATTTGCGAGTAACCAAACAGACTTATTATGAAAGTCAACCATGTATAATGCAATTGTCACGTCATAGTGCGTTTATGAAAATAGAATTATTTAGAAATTTTTTTTATTGTATATAGATTTGTCAGGTTATATTTAATACAAACAAACCAATATTTCCAATCATTATTTGAATATGAATTATATTGATAATCATCAAATTCAAATCTATTTTCTTAAAATCTCATTGCTTCGATATATTTTGTATTTGTAATGCAGTATTTCACGCTAATGCCCACTTCCACACGGGTCAACTTTCATCACTTTTTTCCTTTCGTTTCATTCCCCCTTTTCTATAAACTAATTTTGCGGCAACCATTTTCGTTCATCACTTTGTTGACAAAATTTTAGCTGGTGAACGAAAGAATCTACTAACACAAACAAAAAAGTAAACAAATTTTTTTATTAGGTTCAGAAAATTTTTGTGTATATGCCGGCATTATTATTAGTTACTTTAGCTACTATATAGTTTTAAAATAATGACAGTTATACTTTATGCACACTAAGCTCTATATATAACATGTTATCAGCGTTTAACAAGGTGTTATAACTAAAAACTTGTATATGAAAATGAACAGCCATGTATAACACGTTTTCCAAGAAAATATGTAAAACTAAAGAGTAGCCATTGAAAATTAGTTCGATTTTATTCGTTTTAGCCTTATTTTTTTAATTTTAGGATCAGCAAAAATATTGTAAAGGTATTTTCACTGTAATATTCACGTAATTTTGAATAATAGTTGTAAACATAATAATATTTGAATTTGATAGAATTTTAAGTCATAGATCCAACTAGATATAATGACAATGAACTCCATAATGATATTAAGCTGACCTAAGCTAATGTTTTGTAATTTGTTTAAGTTGTATAGACTTAAGCTATTGTGACATATTTTATTAATTGTAAATACAACTAAAAAATAATTGTGTAAATAGAAGTTTTTTTTATAGAAGAATTTTTGATTATCTATAATTATAATAGCCATGCGCAAAGGACATGCGCAGTAAGCACTTTCTCATTTTATCTCGCTTCTTCTTAATGAACTCTTAATATGTAAATAAGTTGTATATACGACCAAAATGCGCATACGGGTTAAAAAAAATTCTATTGTTTTCTAATGTTCAAACTTTTAAATAAAATATAGCCATTTTGTGTCATTCAACATCTTATTATTTTTATACTATTCTGTTTAATGTTATTATTATGTTCTGTTAACAATTTTAAATTTGGCTTCAACTTAAATTATAATTACAAAACAGGGGCCCCTAGTCTATTTATATTTGAAAATGTAAAATTTTTGGAAGCAACGTTTCTGTATTAACTGGGATATTAAATTTATGATGGAATCAGCGTACAACAATAAATTTGTTGAAATTAGTCCATTTTATCATAATATAGGCGCACTTATTTTGTTGAACAATTTTAATTAAAATATCAATAAAGTTATATTCATTAATATTTTTGAAGACATTGGTTTTTTTTTTTAATTTAAATAATATTTGTATAATAATACAACAACACTATAATTTTTAGTAGCTGCCCAGCTAACAATAAATAAAACTAATTGGTTTTTAAAACACTTAAAGTCTTATAAAGTTCTTATACAAACTGTATTAGCTAAATTCTAATCTTATAACTGAGAAGTATTAAAGTCTTATAAGGTAAGTTTTATAATATCTTATAGAGCTATTTGTAAAAGAGCAAAGATCTTTTTATTCACTTTTCAGTAAAGTCGTATAACTTACCATATTAATAAGACTTGTAGGCCTATAAGGTTATAGGATTAATTGTCTTGTAATTATAGTCTTATAAGACTTTTATAAGATACGTTATCGGATGTTATTGTCATTGTGGTGATGATACTTGTAACATAAAGAAGTACAACTTTTATTTTGAAATTTAAATATTAAAAAATCGAACTTAACATGGATATTTCTTTATTACAGAAATAATGCAAAATATTCTTTAAATTCTGCTCAGTCCAGTTATAGCGAAAACCTTCAACTTATAAAAGACAAGCCATCTACTATTGCAAATCCAATATCTTCTCCAACAACTTTGAACGATAAATCTATTTTATTTTAAATACAAAAGATAAATTTATATAATATTTGTTTTTAGAAATTGAATATAACGAAGAAGAATGTATTTGGAATATTGAACTATCGGATGATGACATGTCAGAAAATGACATAGAAAAAGCTGTTAACTACGAGTATGGGCTATATTGACACATAAAATAACGCATTCAGTATTAAAATCGTTATTACTTTGTTTAAATGAAACGTCTTTATCTACAAAATTACAATTTTGCAAACTCCTATTAAAATAAATGATATATATAGTATGGGTGATAATGGAGGGATGTTTTGGTATCAGGGACTAAATTTTGTATCCAACATTTTTTTCACAATATAAGCAAGTCAATAGATAACTTAATCAATATTAATATTGATGGTTTGCCTCTATTTCGAAGCTCAAAACCAGAGTTTTGGCCTATTTTGGCTAATATACATGAATATCCTGATTGTAAGGTTATGGTAATTGGTATTTATAGTGGTGCTGGTAAACCAACTAATGTCTCAGAATACTTAAAGCCTTTTGCCAATGAAATGAAAGATGTTATGACAAACGGTATTTCAATAAATCGACATAAGATTCAAGTTGGTATACGTTGTTTTATTTGTGATTCACCTGCCAGATCATTAAAGGTAATTATAAAAGGTAAGACTTATCCATTTTTTTAACATTACATCCAATTCACATTTCGAATTTTTATTTAATATTAGGAGTTGTGTATTTTAATAGCCAATCTGGATGTCAAAAATGCACCACTATCGGGGAATATCATTACGACAGTCGATGTACTATATTCCCAAGAACGAAGTGTTTAAGAAGAACAGATTATGATCTCGTTTGAGCAAATATCTTTCACATCATAAATGTTATTAAGAGCAAAATGGTAGCTATTAAATATAAAAATGAAGAAGTCGTTTTAGTACCTTTGCTGCATACATATAAAAATGAATAAAAAAAAGTATAGTTTATTTATAACTTAAAATGTATTTTTATTCGTTATAAAAATTCTATTTACACTTTTAATTATTATGAGACCTATGTATATTAAATTAATGCTTAAAAAAATAAAATAAATATGGTGTTTGAAATTAAATTAAAGTTTTAGCTTTATTTGACTGAGCAAAAAAAAATATTTTTGTTAGGTACATTAAGTAGTATTTTCCTAGACAACATTTATTAGGCTACGATCGTTACACTTATTTCTGTTTGATAAGGGAATTATATTTTGAATTATTACCCTTTTTTTAGATCGCGATTGTCGGCGGTTTTCTTTTATTTCAGTTCTACGTTTACTGTTTCGTAATTGCACTTTTATGAACTGTATTAAAATTTCATAACTTACAATGGTGTTATAATAACATTATATAAGAGAATTATATTATAATGCTGTTATAAAAGCATTAAAAGAGACTTATAGTAATATTATAAGTACATGAAACAAAAAGTATTTATTAAAAAAAAAAAATAGATGAAATTTTGAGAGGCGCGCTAGGTCGGTGGTGTAGTGGTTTGTCTTTCACTCAAGATATCCCAGTTCGAGTCTCTAGGTAAGTTAATTTCAAATCATGTTAATACATTACTATATAACAAAAAAAAAATATCTAATAATAAAAAATTTAATTGGTAATGTAAAAAAAATAATACAAGAATAAAAACCAATAATAAAAAAATGAATTTTTTTTTTTTTTTTAATTTTGAACATGCTCTATTATGTACTTATAAAAGCACTATATAAGTCTTATTTATATTCTTATAATTGACTCTTATAATTGCTTTATAAAAATTTTGTACTAGGCTTATTACAGCTACATAATGCACTTATAAAATACTTAAAAAAGCATTAAAAGCGTTTATAAAACCTTTATACAACATGTCTAAGCTCTATGATTTTCTCCAAAATAAGGTTGTAACATACTTAAAACGGTTCTGTAGAAGCTTATAGAACAAATTTATGAGCCTTGAGGACTTATACGAAGTTCTTTAAGCGCTTATTAGATCTTTATTAGATCTAAATTGCTGGCTGAATGATAAATCGAAATGTTAAATTTCCGTATGTCAAAAATGTCAAAAATGTCAAATTTCCGAATGTACGAATAAAATCGCATTTTGTTAAAATAACTAAAGTTAACGAAAACTTGATAAAAATTCTCTGATATTTGGTATTATCGGTGTACAATACAATTTACATGTAATCGTACATTTCCTTAAAAAAACTTAAGCCAGCTTTAAGTCGAGCTCAGCAGCTTAATTTATAATCAAATTAAATACTTATTACAAAACTGGTTTTTGAATGGTATTTCATGATATTTTAGCATTGTAAACACATCTCAATATATTATTTATGATTATAATGAAACTAGCTTTGTAACCCGTCATAAATGACGGAAGCAAAATAAATCCTAGTTTCTTTTTTTCTTTCATTAGATTCTTTATTCCGAAATTACAGTACTTATGTTTATATCACTTTTTATTTATTTTTATTTATGTTTATATTGGCCTAACACTAATCTTTTTTTTTTTTATATAACAGAAAAAGAAGTACCATACCAACAAATTTGTATAAAATGTTTGTATTTTTGTATGGTATACTCGTACTCACTTCCATTTAGTTATAATTCGTTAGTTGGGTTCCATTTAGTATAAATTATACCGTATTAGCGTTATTGTGGCCTCCTGGAGAGCAAATTTAAAAATGGGATCTTATTTTCATATACATTTTGTCTTTTGTATAATGTATAGGGATCTTATTTTGCTATATGAATAAACTGTTATTATGGTATTGTATTATTTTTAAAAAATATTCATAATTTATATATTCAAAATTTTGTATCTAAATTGGTAAAATTTACCAAAAATACAAAAACATTTTCATCAATAGTTTTCAATTTAAAAAAAACAATGTTTTATTATCCGGCGTAGAAGTAGAGTTAATTATCCTACTCTACTTCTATCAAGTTCTATTGATTGAACAGTGAACCTGAACAGTGAAGTGAAAAGTGAACACTTAACACTGAAAATAAAATAATATTTTTGGAATGGAGCATATAGAACATACAGAATACAGATACAGCAAATAATAAAAAAAATTTTTTTTTGAGTGAAGTGAGTTACGCACACAATAATGACAAAAATAAAAGGTAGAAGCAATAAAGTAGTATAATGTATAATATTATACAATACAAATATGCTGATACACATGTGTATTATTATGTATAATTTTAAGTAATAAGAATAACCTTTGAGTGAATTATGTTTTTTTTTTTGTGTTAAATGCTGTTTGCCTTTTGGTTATTATACCATATCAAACTATTGATTAAATTTCTATTAGTCCTTATTATTATAAATCAAAAAAATTGTTTGTTTTATTTATATTATTATTATTATATATTATTTTTCCTTATTATTTGCGAAGAAGACTAACATTAAATTAAAAAAATATAGTTCATGCAATCAATTTTTCCTGCAAAGGTTCAGCATGGTAGACAGGGGTTAAAAAAAAACACCAAAGCAATTTGTATATATATGCATTTGTATACATATGCAATTTGTATATGTGTTGGAGCGTTCCGGCAAACTTACAAACATCCAGATAAATGCAGAATAATATATATATAATTAAATAGACAATTGAAATTACTTTTAGTATATAGTTACATATATGTAGGTAGAACACACTCAGATTTAATTTATTCTATTCAATAGAAATTTTATTCTTGAACTAAAAAAAAAACTAAATTTTTCTTTTATCCAACAACTTTGACAGAATAAAAGTCTAGTCGTTATTTAAATTCATGAGCGTACAATATCAACCATCAAATTAACATACATATTATATATTTAAATATATACTTTTAAATTTTTACCAAATTATTATTTGAAATTTGAAATAACCCCATATAGTACCACATATAAATTTTAAATATTAACTTCCTACTTTCATATACATAATTGTACATACATTACATATCTATACACGTAACATGTATAGTCTTAAAAAACAATTTCTTAAGTAAAATACTCCACATCACCAATCGAGTAGTACGTTCTTATATGCGCATTTAAGAAATAATTTTTTTTCATGGAGGCTTCACACAAAAAAATCATTTTAAATTTAGAAAATATTTTCTCTACCAAAAAACATCTTTAAATTAAAATTCCGCCTCGATTCCAGAAAATGTTTTTACATATTTATTATTTACACAAGAAACCAGGCAGGTTAATTTTTTTTTTTTTTTTTTTTTTTACTTTTCTGTTTATTGTGTTGATATTTTAAAATATTTTTCTTTTATAAACGTTCCACGTTTATTTAATTTTTTTTTTTTTTTTTTTTTGACATCCTTATATAAGGATTTATTTATACACTCTGTTGAAAGGACAATATGTCGAATGTATTATATATATTTGTATATATATATATATACATATATGCCATATGTGAATATTGAACGAAGTATTTAAAAACAAAATTACGAAGTATTTTTGGACATATTACAGCTAGGATTCTTTTTAAATATTTATATATACTCATAATAATATGTTGGTATACGTGTTGTATTGTATGGACCCACAGATTTCGTATTTGAGAAACTGTTGTGAAGAAACTGTTTTCTCCGTATCCATCAAATACTCTTTTACTATCCAATTGTCATATAATTGGTTGAGTTAATATATTTCTTCTTATAACAATAATTGAGAGATCAGAAGGACGTTATTTTTTGTTGGCTTTTGATACACAACGGAAGCGAGATATCACCTTATGTTTTTGCATATCGCTAGGTTGCGATGGCAGAAGAAATTATTTATTGTAAGTGAAATAATACAGTATTTTAATTCGTTATCGAATCTTGCAATCAGTCGTGATATATTTATTTTCAGTTTTTGAAATTTGTTAAATGATTTTCAAGGAAAATGTACAGTTATGAGTACGGAAATAAAAAAGTGAAAGATATGAACGGTTCATATGTTTAGAAAATGATTTTTTACATAATATACAGGATGTTTCGGTGCCACATTACTTCTTTGTGGTACTAGATAAAATTGTATTGAACAGCATTTTTGTTACCGGTTACTGTCTCTAGGTCTACCAGTTATTGTGGTGGTACTTATCATTTGTAAACTTTTATTTATTCACTTTAAAAACAGCATAAATTTTGCCAAAATGATTTGCGGTGGTGGAAAAAATATACCATGGATTTTACATTTTTATAATTTTAATAACTAAATCACCATCTAGTCAGCTTATTCTATAGTTATATATCATCTTTATTGTAATTTCTATAGTTTAGAAATTAATTTAAAAATAATATGTTTGTACTTCAGGTGTAAAAATGAAGTCAAGAAAACAAATCAAACTAAATAATAACTCTAATAAAGCACTTTATAATTCTAAATTATTATAAATTAAATACAAAACTGCTAAATTGAAAAATTGACACCTTTGAGATCCTTTGTTGTTAAAATATTGATTTTACAGGTTTGCCTTAGTTAATAAATTCTCTTACAGACGTTTACCTCGACATTGTTAAAAATTTTATCCATCAAAAACTCAGCGAAGGTTGACAACAGTTGTCAATTCTATTGTCAAGTTCTCTTTAAATCAAGATGTATGTAGTTTTTTTAAATTGATTTTTTTTACACGCTACCTAAAAATGGGCACTTGATGCCACTCTAGTGTTACGCTGGAAAAGTTTGAAGGGAGACATTTTTGATGTTATTTCAATAGAACAAGTCTCATTTCGAACAAGATATCTATAAAAGAGGGAGAGAGCTCCAACATTTCGACGTGTGTTAAGAAGAGTAAAGGTTATCTGGACGGTGGGGTCGTCGCTAATTAGGCGTAAGGTGCGATTTTGGATTTTTTTCAGGTAACCTAGTAAAGATTGAGGGGCGCCGGATCATATGTGAGAATTGTACTCCATCTTAGGTCGGATATAAGCTTTATTTATAGATATTTGCCAGATCTCTTGGAGAAAAGTAGACTTTACATCGAGAAAGCTGCATGCCTAAAATATTTAGACTTTGAAACAGTTATAAATTTTCTCTCTAAAATCGCACGGTTGGGACGGGTTGATCTGTTGTAACAGCTTTGAGTTTTGGACGTGTTGAGCTCAACTCTGTTTACGTTACCCCAATCGGCTGTTTTTGCTAGGTGATGGTTAAGTGATCTAGTGATTATCTTTCTCTTTAAGCTGATGGTGGGCTTTCTCTTTTAGCTGATAGAAGAGTTGACGTTTTAGTTCCTTCAAAAGTCCTAAGATGCCACCAATGTGCTGTCATCAGTAAAATGGATTTGATCGAAGGTTGAAAAGAGTAAGCCGTTGATGAAAAACAAGAAAAGAGTGGGTTAACACAGCCCCTTGTGAAATGCCAGCGTTTATTAGATAGTTGTCGGCCTTAAAACTGTCGACAACGACACATATACTAAGATTCCGATTCGATAGAAAGTCCTCAATCCATGTGTAGAAGAGGCTAATAAAATATGATTTCTAGAAAAATTACAAGTTAAAATTTACCTATTAACAATCTAGAAACCTTTCAAAAAGAAAAACATTTTTTTTAGTCTTCAAATTATTTTTGCTACTGCATGTAACTCGTGTACATATAACTATATTATTACAACTACATATACATATTTCCGTTATAAAAATGAAATACCTAAAAACAAAAAAAATATAAATAAAAAATATTAGAAGGAAATTAATTTGAAAATTAATAGGAAATTGATGAGTTTAGAATGTATGGGATCTTAATAAATTCAATATGAAGAAACTACGCTATTTAACAAAGCCTGACAATAGTAGTAGTTTATGTTCATGGTTTTTTATAAATATACATACGTATACATAAGTTGAGTATAGTCTTTATGATTAAAGGATCCAGATCGAGAAGCCCATAGAAAGCTCTGCTTTCATATTGAATTGAACCTGAAATCTGTTGGTAGATAGGCATGTACTGTAAGAATGGCGTTGCCTATATAGTACATAAATATGCATTTAATTAGTTGATACACCACACAATTAATAACTAAATAATTACTTGGGAAGCATTAGACGTTTCACATTATGTAACTGCCATACCGTATTTAATGTATATATATATATAAGCTACTGACAACAATATAATAAAAAATAAAAAATACGACAAACCAATAACATTGTAAAAATGTTTTTTTTTTTTTGCTTCTTCATTTTATTTTTAATCGGTGTACTAAAAAACAATATATTTTTAATCTAAATTAAATATTTTGATCTATGTAGACCTTCAGACTGGATTAATGAGTGAATTAAAAGCAAAGCAAACGCGTTTTACATTTTAACATAAAAAAATCCATTTGTAAACAAAACTTCAAAATTTCGTAGAACTAACTTGAAAGATTTTTCATCAGTAATAGACGCATGTGCCATACCCTGTTAAAGGCCTGACTATTGTCGAGAAATGCTGCAGTATAGAAATTTTTACTTTCAAAGGAGTTATTTATTTTGTTAATAACACGATGCATCGGTTCAATTGTTGTGTGTGTGTGTGTGTCGAAAGTCAAATTTACGGTTAGGAATCAGACTTTTATTTTCAATTACTGAAATCAATCTTTTGATCAGAAGTTTACCGAATAAATTTCCCAAAATTGGCAGCAAGCTTATTGGTTGTTTTTACGAAGACAAATTTTTGGCTTTGTACTTGACTATAGAATCATTATTATATCTGACATTTTCCATTTAACTAGGGAGTATATGTAAGCTTTAGTAGAGCATTGTATATAAGTGATAACAATTTAAGTTCTTGAAGAGATAATTCATAGAGGATCCTACCTTTGATTAGATTGAAATCCGTTGATTTATTTGTTTTTATATTTGATTTGACAATACTTCTTATCTCCGATGTTGAATATTTTTTTATTGATAAGTTCATGTGAAAGGGACAACTAATAATTTCGTTAATTTCAGACAGTTCGGCATTTGGTAGAACAAATACTCCATTGTTGAAATACTTTGAAAAGATGATCAGCAAATGTGTTAGCTATCTCTTAATTACTGCAAATTCAATCACCGTTTAGTTTATGTAGTAGGCTTTTCGTATATTTTGGCTGTTCCAATTTTTTTTTTGTAGCTTTTCATAAGTCGTATTCTTCTGTTGATTGACTTGGGGTTAAATTTTTTTTTTCTTTTTTTTTCATATAGTAGTAAATCATCGAAAGAGGCTTCAGGGACTACCTCTTACCGGGGAAGGCAGTTTGAAGGACTGTGGGACTTTAACCAACTAAAAACTCCTATCATTATTGCAAAATTAAAACTAATCTTATAGACTAACCATTAATTTACATTTAAGTCAAAGAAACTAAGATACCTTTGATCTACCAAAATCCAATAAGGTTTTAATAGATAAAAGGTTTTAGCCTAACTCAAGTGGTCTTGTTCGTTTTAGTCGCTTAACAAAGTTTTGATTGTCAATTAAGCTAGAAGCTTCGGTATTGACATGTTGGATCAGATGAGTTTTATGCAGTGCAGCACATTTCATTATTTTGTCTTTTATACATGAGTTCTTCAGATCTCGATGAATATCGGCATTGCGAACATAACATGGAGCATTGACTATATTGCGCAGTACCTTATTTTGGAACGTTTGGATAGTTTGAATATGGATTTGTTTAGCACATTCCCATATTTGAATACCGTATGCCCAGACTGGCTTCAATATTTGATTATACAGCAAAACTTTGTTATAGATCGAGACCGTAGAATTCCGCCCAGTCAGCCAGTATGTTTTTCTTTGGTTAAATTTGAAATATATTGCTGAGGTTTCTTTTGTTAGTAATAGTGCTATTGTTTTGCCATATTCTTGCTCAGCTTGCGTTTAACCTCTCCTAAGGTTTCTAATACACGTTGGGTTACCAGTATTTGCATTGTCAATCCATGTTGGAATGGAAAATTAACTTAATCATAAATAATTAGGGCTTGAAAATCTACGATATTTATACAAAAATAACTCAAAATCATGATTTTTTAAATTATGACTTCTAACCGACTCAACAACAGTACAGTAGAAAAAAAAAATATAATTTTTTCTTAATATATTTTTTAAAATTTCAAAATTCTAAAATTTCCCCAAAAAATTTAATATGCGTTACTGTTTACGAGTAATTCTATTAAATTTTATGCATTAATTTTTTCTTTTATCCATCCACACTGCCATTTTGTTTTTTGTTTTTTTTCTCAACAACAAAAATTTCGTTTTTTAAGAAATAATAAAAAAAATTTCTGTAGGCTGTAAAAAGTAATTTATTTTATTTTTTTTCTTACTCAAAAAAATTTTCTTATTTAACAAAAAAAAAAAAACAAAACAAAAATAAAAAAAATTTTGTTAGTCTCTTTTGAAGGAAAATCTGTTGAAAAATCATCGATAGCAAAAAGAAAATTTGATTAAATTTTCGAAATAATTTAACCAAAAATTTTTATACAAAACTAGCAAAAAAAAATTTTTTTAAAGGTAAGTTAAGAATAGGATTTTTTTTTTAAATAAAAAAAAAAACATTGATTTGTGGTGATCACGCAATACCAAGGTCGTGACCTGTCCACGCACTCTATAAAATTAGAAGCTAAATGTGAAAAATCACTAACAATTTTTATTATAGGTAATGAATATAAATTGTTATACTTAAAATAAAATTATATTAGGTTCAGGTAAGCAGTCCGAAAACTACTTGTTTTGCTGCTAATTGTTATAATATTAGATCAAGTAATTTCTTCCATTTTAATCAAATAAATTCAAAGGAACATTAAAATTGTTGTATAATATCATGCTGACTGGAGAAAAGTACATGAATTGATTAAAATATAATATGTCTCCACCATAACTGTGTCAAGTTATTTAAATTCATTCAAAAATAACATGCACTAAAATATTACTGTCCTGTGCTTGCCACTGGCTTCACTCTTCGGAAATATAAAAAAATATTTATTTCAGAAGAAACGCATTTAAAACTATAAATAAATATATTTTGAATTCTTCATCGTTCTAGCAAAAAATAAATAAAATAAATAAAAATAAAGTTCAGTACAGAATCCATCCCTAACTTTTACGATTTCTCAACACAATCGATCGAATATTTTAGTCTTGTATACTGATATTAAATTCTTACTGCGACACGTATACTGATATTAAATTCTTTCAGCTCAGAACAAATTTGTCATATTTCATTTGCCATATTTCTTCGCGAAGCAATAGCTAAAATAATTATTTAATTAGGTATAAGATGTCACCATCTGATTCTGATTCTGTTCTACAGTAGTAAACTTTCTTAGAGTGTATATTTATTTTTATTATTTACAATATTTCTCTTTCTATACTATTTTTTTATTATTTTTACAGAGGTTAGACTAAAGAAATGTTGTTTTTACAGCTGAAATATTTACAAATTATGATTTTAATAGCTATTTAGAAATACATTATTTACAAGGAAAAGTGGAAAAACCTGTTGTGAAATAAGCTTATAACTACACTTAAAACTATACTAATACTATTTTAAAAATTTGATGTGCTAGGCACAATTTATATTTATGATCGGTACATATTTTGGACAATCATGTTCTCAAAAAACTGCAATTTGAAGTTAAATTGCTCCCTTAATGTTGATATTTTACTCTCTATAGTATTCAAGCTGGCCCTTCTGTGAAGTTTCGAGGGTGAGTAATAAAAAGGAAGGTTAAATATCAATTTTAATATTTTGTTTTGTTTAATTTGAAGTTTTTGCGCAATCACCCCAGACTGGAGATCCGTACAGCAAAATAGGTTGAAAAATAGTTTTCATTAAAATTAGTTTACTTTCTATGGATAAAATTGAGTTCCTGTTTATGAATGGATGGCTTTGTTGATTTTATCAATCGTATTACTGATTTGTGGCTGAAAAGTTATTTTTGAATCTAATTTGATACCTAATTATCTTATTTAGTCTACCCAGGCTATAGTGTTTGTGTTTAACAACAATAAATTTTGTGGTAAGAAACATTTTCAAAGTCTGCGTGTAAAATATATTGCACTTGTTTTTTCAGTATGTATTGCAATTTTCCAACTAATGAAATATTCATATAATTTATTGAGTGATGTTTTAAGCTTGTACTCAATTTCCATACCGAGCAAACCTGCGATGGCGATAGCAGTATCATTGATTAAGTCAAAACCTACACACACAAAATGGTGTATTTTTAAGGTATATTTTAGTGCAGCTCAATTTTTATTCATCATAATCCTATATCTGACTATCTTGACTTTTATTTAAAGATTTAAAATTTCTTCTTTTTAATTTAAATATCAAAAATAATCTGTTTTTTTTTATGTTACAAGCCAAATTTTATTATCTTATTAAACTATTATTAGCGATTCCACATTCTAGAAGTTCTGACTATAAACGAATTTTCATATAATCAGGCTTGAACCATCTTGGTATTTCCACGATGTACGAATGGGCATTTAAAGCCATTTACATTCTTCGACGGAATTACTTAATTCTTTCGATCCGGCTGGTACACATATGTACCACCACAACTTTAAGCATTCCTAAAACTAAAAAATTGCATATAAGGTGTTTTGAATCTATATCAAATCGTTTTTAAGTGCTATTTTATAATTTCTGAAGAACCATATTCAATTTGGTGTATTTTCATTGGCTTTTTACCGTTATTTTACAAAAAGAATGGATAAAAAAGTGGAAATAGTTTCTGTTTAGTTTAAGAAGTACATAAAATCTACAACTATTTTTAAAATGAATTAAAATAAAACAAATTAATATTAGTGTTATAATTACAGAACAAATATTTTGTTTATAAATATATTTTTTATTTTTATATTTCTGCAGATTGTACATATATGTAGCAGTAGCAGCCATCTTGATAAGTGTACATAATATGTGTATCAACAATATGTTGTACACTGCATTATGTTTTGTTGTATTGTAGATATTTATCATTATTTCTCGAAGCAAGGAAGAAGAAGATATGCAATGCGATTCTAATAATGATGACAAGCTCGGTGATTTTTCTTCTGGAACCGGCACTTTATTTGCTCCAAGTGATAAGGAGCAAGTATCTGAAATTGAAGAAGATGATGATGAAGAAAATTTGGAACGAGAGCTAGTTGACATCGATAATGAAGATAAAGAAAATTCTGTATGTTACCACCCTAAGTAACCCCACGCAGATGTTTTGTATTTGAGATTCACCTAACGAAAAGTTATTCCAAAATTTACCCCTATTTACTAGTTATCTTAGTTGCAGAATAGCATTTTATATACATCGAACATCAGTAGCTCTTGAAGTTTTTAAAAACATTATACCGAAATCTGTTTACATGTACATTGCACAGTGCGCAAATGAGCGTATTCAGATATTTATGAGAATGAACAGCCAAATAAGAAAAAGATAAAATTACCTAAAACAAATAAATGTGATTATTGGTTGTATATGTTCATTATGTGTTACAATTCACTTCTCTGATTAATGATCAAAACATAATCCACTTGGTAACCGATCAATAAAAGAATCAATTTCACATGATGGCTTTATGTTCATAACTTCTGAAATTTACTTTGTCTCACCAGAAAAACCGACTGATTGTAGCAAAAAGTACTACGTACATAATTCAGTAGAATGCTTGAAAAGAATATTTCAGAAATGTAGACAAGATTTACATTACATATGTTTTACAGGACTGTTGGTATATATACAATGTTGTACCAGCCCGCCCTGGTGAACCCCTCCTTTGTAGACACATTTTGCGCAAATAAATATATTTTAGACAATGCATATAAACAAATTTGATAATAACTTTGCGATTGCGAAATCCGGTTCGAAAGGGTTAACAGGTGGAAGCAGTGATTTAGTTCTTCCGAGCATGTGCCTACTCTGTTTCAATTTAACTGATTTAATGCGGTCTTTCGTCAATGTATATTCATTATTTTTTAATGTTTTATAGAAAGACAATGTTAAGTCTAAGAAAATGTATTTAAATTCTTACTATATCTCAAGTGTTATTTAAAACTAAAATTAAAATGATTCTGCTAGGAACTAATAATACTAACCAAATTAATAATGCTAATCAAAAAATTGTATAACAAAAAAAGATAACTTTTTAATTATCTTTAATAATGTCTAATCAAATATAAATTCACAATATTCTAGTGTCATGAATAAAATAAAATAAAAATATTAAGCATTGTCTACAACTGTCCTGTGCTACGAAATAATATTATTGAATATTTAATTGAACATTAATCAAGTTAATTTTCATGATCCTGCATTAATTATTTTGAAACTGAAACCCTTACCAAATTAGCACTATAATTTACTTCAAATAGACTATTGTATTGTTTATACGTTACTGAGATGTCTAAACAGGTAACACCAGGTAGAATAGTGTTTTTTTACCGGAACATTTTTTTATACCTTTTCAAATATTTTTTGGGTCAGCATTTCAGCATTTTAGAATCAATTGTAATTCCAAGTCTATGCTTTAGTTTTTTGTAATTAAAAATAAATTCATAATTATCTAAAACATTTTTTTTTTAAATTATTTTTGTTATTTTACCTAGTGTCGTTCGCCACTTAAACTATTTATATTTTATTTATTATTTATTTTTAGAAGAAATTAATTTAGTTTACCACGGGAATTGAACTCATGCTTGCCATATCGTTGGCTTGCATTTTTCTGTATCCCTATCAATTAGCTTATAAAAAAAATTTTCACGTTATATACCAACATTCTAATCAATTTCAATTACATGTATAGAATGAATAGAATTCAATACATTTTCAAACCCAGGAATGTTATGGAGGTAATACAATACCCATTTTTTAGCAATTCTTTAATTTATTTCTCTTCCTCTCCTCAACATTGGTTTTATTATTTAAATATTTTATTTTATTATTTTTCTATTTTCGTTCATTTTTATAACTACTATACATTTTATTCAAATTTAAAAAGAATTAAACTAAAAATTCCATTGTTGTACAAAATTCTTATAACAGTAAACTTTACTCGTGTTAGAAAATTATATTTTAAAAGTTATACCATGTTAGTATATACAAATACACATATACATACTTATTTTGTATTTCTAAAAATATCCTGAAATATAACACCAACAGTATTTATTTTAAAACTTTAATAGAACAAAATAAAATAAAATAGAAAAAATTGCAAAATGAATGAATATAAAAATGTATCAAAGTTGTTAAATAACAAAAAAAAAACAAAAAAAAAAATAAACATGAATGGGCAATAGTATAGAAAGTTTTACAACTTTACTTACAGATTTCATTTTAAAATTAAATTAAATCTACTTGTAATTTATATACGTATATATATATATATATATATATATTATATATTATAATAGAAAAATACTTGTTAAAAATTTTAGCACCTGCCTTGAATTAAAAATTTATTTGAATAAAATTAAAGTAGCCATTAATCAAATAAACACCAAAATTAAAAGAACAAATTAGATTTAAAAAAAAATTTTAAATTAAATAAATTTCAAAATTATTTTTTACCCTTACCCATATTTTTGTTATTTACTTCTTTTGTTTTATTTTTTATTTCTTTTTTGAATTTTTCGAATAGATTTTCGTTTATTTTTAATTGTTTTTATAATTTTTATTATATTTCAGGTATTTTACTTACGTTAAGTGTTTTTCTAATTACTTTATATGATTTTGGGGTATCATAGTAATCAGGGTGGTAATCACAACTAACTGCTTATTGATTTATAATATTTGATTTCTTTTAAAATTAAATATATAAAGAAGCTTTAAATCATTATAGACTTCTCTTGTTCGCCCTCACCCTGAATATGCTTCTCCTATGTAGATGCCGTTTTAAGCTACACATATATAAAAAGGATTGAATCAGTTCAAAAGAATATAATTAGATTCTGTAATAAGTTCAACTGGCAACCCTATATACAACAAGGTATTTAGCTAAATGCCAATTTTAACACTTGAAGCTAGGCGAAATGTTACCCCTGTAATGTGTTGTCAGCTAAAATAAAATGTCCTTTTATTTTAGATTATATATTATTTATGTACCGTTCTATATTTATTTATTTATTTATTTATTTATGCTTAAAATAAACATATTACAATATACATTTTTTTTTTCTCCTATTACTCCGCGTGGTAGCATAGGGCTTCGATAGTGAACCTCCATTCCTCTCTGTTTAGTACTACTTCCTTAATATCGTCTCAGGTATAATTGTTGATTGTTAATTCTTGATCGATTGTGCGTCTCCATGTGTTGTATGGTCTGCCAGGTCTCCTTTGTCCTTGTGGATTCCACTCTAGAGCTCTTCTTGCTATATCACTTTCTGATTTCCTTAGTGTATGACCTATCCATTTCCATTTTTTCCTATTAATCTGTCTGTTGATCGGTTCTTCTGCAGTTATCATCCATAAATCCTCGTTGCTAATTCTTGCCGGCCAGAATATTCTGCATATAATTCTCAAGCACTTGTTCATGAATACTTGTAGTTTCTGTTTGATTCTGACCAAAGTGAGTCATGTTTCACTGCCATTTATTAATGTTGACTTAACACATGCTCTGAATATTGTTAGCTTTGTTGTTCTCGATATTTGGTTGCTCCGCCATATCTTCATTAGGCTGCCAAATGTTCTTCTTGCCTTATTTATACGGCTGTTGACATCTTCTGTTGTACCTCCTGTTGATGTTATGATGCTCCCCAGGTAGTTGAATTCTTCTACGTATTCTATCTGTTGTCCACTCACTGTTATTGGCTCACTATCACTGTTGTGATACACAATATACATAAGTGTACAAAATTAAACAAACAAAATATAATTTTAAGCTTAATCTTATTCTAGATCTTTATATTAAAATATTGATATTTATACATTTTTGTAATTTATTACCAAAGAATGTTAGAAAATTATAAATTTACTAGGGGCCCCTGTTGAGTAATTATATTTCAAGTTGAAGTCAAATTTAAAGTTTTTAAAAAAACATTAATTTACGTACTGACATAGATTTCGCACAATACAGCAGAAACCACTCGTGTTTAATAAAAAGTTTTGAATAATAAAATCATATGAGTAAAAGATTTTCAACTGTGTGCGCATTATTGTTTTTTATACAACTTATATTTTATATTAGAAGTTCATTAAGGAGTAGGAGAATCGAAATAAAGTAAAAAGGTGTCTACTGCGCAGGACCTTAAATGCTTGTCAATTATAATTATAGATATTAACTCTAAGATATATGTAAGTGCAGCTTTTTTTTTAGTTGGGCTACGTTTAATGTGAAAACGATGTGGTGTTTTTGTTTATTTATTAACGTAAACATTCTATTAACAGGCTCATATTTACCATAATTGGTACGATGAAATATTGGACGAAAAATATTTTCCGATCTAAAGCGGTTTCTGTTGTATTTAAAACTTTAATAATGAATATGATATCAGGAACCTCCCTTCTGGATTCGAATGATTTAAGATCCAATAACTTCAACCGGTTCCTATAAGGTTGCAGAATAACTGGATTTGACCAGTGTAAATTACGCATTGCGAATCTCAAAAAAATTTTTTGTGTAGCTTCAATTCTTTGGATATGATTGAGGTAATGAGGCGACCACACTTGACTGGCATATTCAAGATTAGGTCGAACAAGAGACGTAAAAAGTGATTTAAGGACGTATGGATCGTTAAATTCTTTAGAAAATCTTTTGACGAAGCCTAGCATGGAGTTAGATTTATTTATTATGACGTTTAAATGTTGTTTGAAACATAATTTATTGTCAAAGAGTACACCAAGGTCTTTAAAGTGTGAGACTCGTTCAATAGATTTATTTTCAAAAGTATAATCAACCATTAATGATTCGGAAGAGCGAGAGAAAGTCATTAAAGCACATTTATTAATATTTAAGGTCAGATTGTTAATTTTACACCAGTTTAAAAAAGAGTTTAAGTCTTGTTGAAGAAGGGATGTGTCCCTTGCTGATGGAATTTTTTTTTGTAAACTTTCATGTCATCTGCATAAATAGTAATTTTACTATGCTTAATGATGGAAGTTACATCATTAATGGAAATAATAAAGAGAAGCGGACCTAAATGGCTGCCTTGTGGAACGCCAGAGCTAGCTACAAAAGGTTCAGAAGTAGCGGATCTGAATAATACGTTGTAGCTACAATTAATTAAGTAGGAATTAATCCAATTGGTAAAAGAAGGAGGGAATTCCATTTTTTTTAAATTTTAGTATAATAATGGAATGAGGAAGAAGATCAAAGGCCTTACTTAAATCGGTGTATATGACATCTGTCTGAAACCCAGCTTCCATATAGTTTTTGAATTTAGAACAACATTCTATTAAATTTGTTACTGTGGATATTTTTTTCATAAAACCATGCTGGTTAGGGGACAGTAAGTTTGAATGATCATAAATAGAGTCAAATACTATTAATTCAAATAGTTTCGGAATACTTGAAAGTTTTGCAATTGGCCGATAGTTTTTTATATCATTCTTAGAATCTTTTTTATGAACTGGTCTAATAAATGATTTTTTCCACAAATCAGGAAAGATTTCTTGAAAATGTGAAAGTTTAAATAAAATTAATAAAGGAGTGCAGAGGGATTCAGAACATATTTTTAAGATAATTTCTAGTACATTAACTGGTCCAGGAAATGAATCATCGTTAAGTTTTTCCAAATATTTTTTCAGTTTACTCGGTTCAAGGTCTATCGTTGTGAGTGGGATTCTAGGAAAATTTTCTAAATCATGAAAATTGTTGGAGCTTGAAAAAAAATCTTTAAAAAGGTTCGCGATTACTTCTGAATTATTAGAAGTTATATTTTCGTAAGTCATAATATTTGGAAATTATTCGTGATAAGAATTTTCTATATTTAGATTCTCATAACACAAACTATGGGTATTCGTAACTCATTGTTAATTCACTAAGATTATAATAATAAATGCTCTTTCATAATATTTATAGTAGATTTTTCTTACCATAAAATGTAACAATTGTGATTTGCTATTTATTAAATAAGTATTAGTTTTAAACTGTAGTTGGTAAGTTTGTAAGGTTATTCCTGTAGATTGATTTATTTCGTAAAGAAATAAATTATACTTCAAACTTTAATATACAATAATAATCGACGTTGATTAAAAAGTCAAAAACAACGTTATAAAATTAAAGTTATATTTTTAAATCTGTCATTTACTATTAATGGCAACCCCGGAATGGTTGTTGTGATGCTATAATTATTCATAACAATTTTAACTACGTTAGTTACACAACATAATCCTATGACAGCATAATTAAATTTTGATGTTATAAATAGCAAATTATTATATAGTTGTTAATTGGTTGTTTGTTAAGACAGTTGTTTATTCTACTGGCACTAAAAATTGCCTTTAAAATGTCAAATTTTGTCTCAACATAAAAATTAAAACTTTTAAATATGAAATGTGCTAATCACAAATTACTGAATTTATTTAGTACAAAAATATTCTTAATAGATAAACACTACTAATCTCATAATATAGATATAGTCTCTAAGTAATAACAAGCAGTTACACGTTTTAGTTGTCTCTCACAATTAAAACATAAAATGTTGACAATAATAATAGAAACATATCCAAGCTACACAACTTAAACAATGTACCTATTATGTAGTTTTGACAGATAATTATAGGTTGTATATAATCAATCGTAATAGAGTTTGTTAGGGTGATGTGTATTATCAATCGCATTTCACAATAAAGCTGTAAATTCCAACTATATTTAGGGTTGTGTTGGGAATAATGGATACCGAATAGCTTTTTATGGTAAATTTAAACCATCTTAAAATGTACTTTCGGGAATTCGAGAATGCAAATAAATCAAAATATCCTTTAGATAAAGTGATCATATATTTTCTATATAGCTAAAAGTACTGCTACATGTTTGAGTCTCTTTAGACTTCTTTAGTGTTTTGTACTCGACTGTGAAATTATGTATGATATTCTGTGTACTTAAAATTTCCTGTAATCAATATAAGTACTGGTGCTGATTGCAATGAGTACTTCTTCAGTACCAGCACCAATGTATAATTTCATCGATCAACAAAGAATTAAAAATTCAGCACAATAATGTGGGACTAAATCCTAGTTTGTGGGGGACCTGATCCTAGTTTATGTAGTTGTGAAACAAAAACTACAGTTAGACTAATTTTTCAAAAAAAAAGTTAAGCTAAGCCAAGTTTTTGACAATTATTTATGTATTTTTTATTTTTTATTCTTGAGAGTAATTTAGGTTGAATTCATTTTGAAATGACAATCAATTTTACTGAAACATTTTTTCAGATCGCTATAATCGTCTAATAGTAAAAATTAAATATTTTTCACTTTCTCAATTTTTATTCGTATTAGTTTTACTGATCGCTATAAACACAGCCTATGCTAAGGAAACCCCTTTTTCCAACTGCAAAGGAGGTATTCAAGAATTTCTGTTTCATTCACATCTTTTCAGTTACGACAATGGGGATTGAACGGAATACTTAGCTTGGCAGCGTGGCTTCCTATTATGGTATGGGATCTGACTAAGAGTTGTTTAGTTTTATTGTTATTGGTTGTATGAGGGCCATGTTTTCACCAATGTTGGACAGGTATTTAATCTATGCCACCTTTCATTTGCTCTGGCCAGAAAGTATGAATGTCCTCCTTGAGGGGCCGGTCAAGATTGGAACCTTGCCAGGCCATTTCATGATCTCTCTCATTCCCATCTATATTATTGTGACCAGGTAGAGACCTAGAGTAGAGAGATGGAAAAACGGCTATCTACGCTTTCAATTTTATTTTGTCATTATTCCACCAGTTTAGAGTAGATAGTGTCCAACACCAAAGCTTTGCTGGCGGCTTGACTATCCGTGAAAATGATGACTTCTGTTTTGGTTGTATGAGTATGATTAAGGGTTTTAAGGGCTTCCCTAATTGCAAGTAGCCCTGCTTGAAAGACACTAGCATATTTAGTGAGACCATAAGACTTTGATATTTTTAGATCTTTGAAAAAATTCCTGCAAACAATACTTTGATCATTTATTTTGGAATATCGTAAAACTGAAGTGAATTTAATCCAGTTACAACCGATAATCAAAGAAAATTAAATTTTAAGATGTCTCACTTGACATAAGTGATCCACTTTGTTTCAATCGAATAAATTTTTTTTAAGTCTGTTACATGTCCAAAGAATTTTCCATTACGATGTTATGTTTCAATACAGTAATCTTGACATAATAACTGGTGCTCTTGGTCTTTAGCAAAAACTACATTTAAAAATTAAATATAATATAAACGGCATGTGTGGCTTGGGTAGCCGAGGGGCAAAGCATTCGAGTATAGGAATGTAACGACCGGGGAACACGGTTTTAAGCACCGTAAGAACCCAAAAAATTTTACTAAATGATTAAAATTACTGAAACTCAATACAACCACATCGGTTCTAACGAATATAATATAATAATAATAATTAATAAGCATATATATAATAAAAATAATAGAAAATAATATAAAAGGACCACATTTCGAAAAGGAAAAGGATCTGTAATTGGGCTGCAGATTTATCTGCAGATCCCACTATTATAAATAAATAAATAAACGGCATGACATTACAGACAAATGTTTAAAGTCGAATTAAAGTAAACCGACTTAAAAACCATACAAAAACAATTTAGAAAATTCTATAAATTAAATTTTGAATATTTCTTAAAAAACAAAACAAACAAATTATAAACTATTTCTGCTAGGTAATAACTGACTCATATATTTTAAAAAGTTATAACAATTTAACATATTTCAATTTAATTAAGCATATTTTTAGAGTAGATAAGTTATTGAATAATATGTTAATTTAATTTATAATATTTCGTTTATTGCAAGTAATTAGTATGAAAAGTAGTTTACAGCAATTTATTAAAATGTAAATTCTTTATAGTTTGTTCATTTTTTTTTTTTTTTTTGTTGTTCAAGATTTATTCAAGGAGAGAAAATTTATTTTTTTACATAAATAATGTTCTTGAAAATAACAACTTACTCTTGAATAGTACAAAAGCTTTTAATATACTTGAAATCCTTTTGAAACACTGTAGGTACATATTCACTATTCAGAAATTATTCAATTTTGATTTTGAAACTGTTCACAAATTATTTTAAATTAGGTACTTTAGATTTTATGAAAAATTTATTTTCTAATCTAACACATTTCATTCAATCTATTTATTTTTTATAATATAATATATTCAAGAATAATTATTTTAATTTAAATAAGATTAATTAATTATAATGTCTTTATTTATTTCTATTAAATCATGGTATACAGGATGTTGTTTTGCTGCAAACAGTAGTATTATTTTCCAAAAATGAAGTTATATCAAATAATATTTTATTCTTATATTTTATAATAATTTAAAATTTTTAGAATAAGCTCTGGACTCTTAGAACAAGTTTTAGTGGTGGAGCTAAGGGATTACAAACATTTTATTATTGCATTGAACTTGATTTATTTAAATTACAATTTAAATCGCTCCTTGTCACATTTATTTATTTTTTTTTATGCTCTTGACAGTAACTTAGGTAGTGCTAATGTCCTGAATTAAGTACGGTACTGCAAGTTTATACTACAATATCTATAATATTGTCAACTCAATATGTGAAAAACCACTGCTATAGTTAGGAACCAAGCCCTCTTTAATAGAATAGCTCCATTTTATTTAAGTTGATTTAAGACTTTATTATTACTTCTCTTTGACGCAGAACAAATCATCTTGCTTAAAAAAAATTAAATTTCAGATACTTGTACGTAGAGTATGGCTCCCGGAAAATTTTACACGAATTTAAATATCCCGAATCCCGGGAAATTATACTTTATTTTTTCATTTTAAGCATTAATAACAATTTCTGAAGGGCCTCTATTCTATTTACTTGACTGACAATGGCAACACTGACCTGACATTACATTAAACAAGTTTTATTTAATTTATAATATTTGACGTTTTAGTACTTGAATTAAATTTTTTTTGCTGCAAACAAATTTCAAGAAGTAATAGGTGAAATATTAATCACAAAATTTTTTACAATCTTTGCTTATTCTATAACTACTTAAAATAGATATATAAAATATTATATATGTATGAATATGAAAAACATGAATCCAAATACACAAGTTTCAGAAGTATGGACATATTTTTAAAAAGTCGATCCAAAGTGCTCTAAATGTAATAAATTAATTGTTGGCAAAGGATCATCAACAAGCGGTTTAAGTCGACATTTAGATTCAGCACATTAAATTAAAGTCAATATAAACAGAAGTAAAGCAAATGAAGATGAACAACATTCATTAAAAAAATCTAAAATTCAAAAACCATTGACAACATGTCAATACTCAATTTCATAAAAAGACAGTCACTGGCTGAAATTGTTCCCAAGATTGCTACTATTGATGGTTTTTCTGTAAATGGGATTTGTAAAAGCCAATTTATTCGTCAGGCAATTTAATTTGCCCATAGATAACAAAAATGATATGAAACTAATTTATGATTATTTTGAAGTTGCAAGACAACAAATTATTGATCGAATTGAACATTTAAAAAAAAATGAAGCCACATTTAGCGTGCCAAATTTAGACATTGAATGAGTGGATCAGTATAAAAAAAGCATGTGCATAAATGTTAATATTCATACAATAGGTGGAGATATGATTAGTTTAGGACTCGTCAAAATTATTGGTAGCTGTCCTGAAATTATAGATAGCCCTGCAAATGAGAACATTTGGACGAAACTCATCGTATTATCATAAGCCAGTTCTATACAATCACGATCCATTTCGCTGTTCTTGATGTTATTTACAAAGATGTTGATGTTTCTGTTTCTCTCACAACAGATGAAAATAAAAACGGTAAAGAAAATTACTCTGACAGTGAAAACAGTTCATTTTCATCTACATCTTATAATGAATATGTTTTTAATTAATCTACTTTAGACAGATTTCGCAAATATAAAGACTCAACATGGACGAAAGTTAAACTTACTTTTAAACTGTAAAGTCAGGTGGAACAGCATTGAAGCCATGTTGGATCGCTTCTTCAAGGTGCTCGATTGTATTTTGAAAGCATTTTAATGATTTAAATTATTGTTCTATAACAAACAATAATTAAACATTTAATTAATTATTATACCGAGTGCTCCAGAGCATGCGTCCCACGTAACAATTTTATTGCTATAAGACTTTTGCGCACTCTTATAACATTATTATAAACACTCTTAAAGCAGTATTAGTGTTAATTTGAGTGCTCCGCAATTGCTGCGAAAGGTTATAAATACGTTATAGCACTAAAATGGAGAATCCTATAAGGCACCGGAGCAAGTGCTGTAATATTGTTATAGGATTAGTATACATGTATTAGTGTATGTATATGTTTTTATTTTGAAATGATATTCATTTGAAATAATTTATGTCATGCGAGAGTGAGAAAGGTATTATTTTTTATTTTAAAATAATGATTTTATGGAGTTTATATTTATTTCCTGAGAAAGGGAGATAGTTATTAATTACATATATTTATATTTGTGTGTAAATGATTAATAATATAAAAATGTCTTACTAATAAATAATATTTTGCGGTTAAGAATAATTGTATTAATATTTATAATTCTTGTGACCAAAATGCAAAATTTGGCTGGGAATGAAATTTCATTGACATTTATTATAAAAATAATTCGAAAAAATACAATGCCCTACAAAAATAACCAATTTTTAAATAAATGAAAGAAAATATATTTTTAAATAGCATCTTTAAAATATCTAATAATGTATGTTAATTAATGCATAACATCAAATTTGATATTTAAATAATTATTCTTTTAAGTAAAAATGATATTTTTGCAAAAAGAATGCAAAATAAAACTTTTCAGTTTTTGCTTATTTAAGAAAAAATTTACTTCGTTTGTAGAAAATAATGGCCGTCGCAAAATATTTATCTAAAAGCTACAGTAAATTTATTAGTAACATTATAGGAATACAGTAAAATAATAACACCACTACTGCTATTCCAGCAATTCTATTCTTATAACAACACTTTAACTCTTATTGCTATATCACTTGCGGAAAATCCCATTATAACAACTCCCGCAATTGCTATAAGAACATTACTATAGCAATATTAATCACATTATTCCCATAAAAACATCATTATAACACCTTTAGTGCTTATCGGAAGTCATATAGAAGTCGTCTTGTAGCATTAATTTTGTTTTTAGAACAATAAAATGTTACGTGGGGTATCAGCTTTTTACGAGAGGAAGGAGCCGTTATTTTGAAATTTAAAAAAAATGTTATTAACTAAATCGAGGGTGATATTGGTAATATTTTCAACTTCTGGGAAGGACCGGAAAAGTGTTTTTAAGCCCAAAAATAGCCAAAATTGGCCGAAATCGATATTTTCAAATGGGAATGGATAATTTTTTTTGCAAATTCGATTTCTGCGACAAAAAATAGAGCACCCTCAATTTAGTTAAAAAAAAAAAAATTGAATTTTAAAATAGCGGCTCCTTTCCCTCCTAAAAGCTGATACGCATGCTCTGGAACACCCGGTATATAGAAATTTTTAATTTTTTATATTATAATATGATATATTATATTTATACATATCTACCGTACATTGTATAATAAGATAAAGATATGAAAAGTTAAAGATATGGCTAATTATTTTTTTAAGTTTATTTTTTGTTACAACGAAAAAAGTTAACGAATAACTAATTCAGTATTTTGAAGTTTTGTTCTTTTGTTATATTCTGTTATTGTTTTGAATAAATTTTTAAAGTGTTGATTTTTTTTTAATTGAATTAATTACTGTAAGCCAAATATATTAGAAATATCGGATTTCCCGAGAATTTAATTTTTTTAGGAATCGGGTCCCGGAATTTTTAAAAGTGTCGGGAAAGTCATACTCTACTTGTATGTAATTACCAACAATATTTTCATATTTCCATTTACTTGCTAATCAACCTTAATTTGCCCATAGATAATAAATCATAATCTAGTTATATATTATATTGTTGTATACTTGACACAATCGATGAAACAGAATTGTTTAAGCTTTCACATATCATACTATTGTTATTAATATTTTTTTCTATATAGGCACATCCTGTATATTTCTCAGAATTTCATGTTTTTAGACAATAATACTATAAAATACGCATAAATTTCAAAACTAGTTAAAAACTTTTACTGATTTTAGAGATATAAAATTTAAATACAAAAATATTTTTTTATCAATCTAAAAAGCACCATATACCCTACACGAAAACTTCAATCTTAATCTAATTATAGGGGAAAAAATAAAATCAATCTTGATTATAATTTTGTATTTTCCATCGCACAAAAATAAATACATATACATTATATATGTATTTAATGTCATGAACATAAGTTTCCTTTAAATGATGAAATTTATCTCGTATATTTTCAAAATACAGACAGGAACGAGTATTATAGTCCTACTTATATAGAAGGATATTTTTTATTTTTAATTAAGTTATAAATAATTCCTGTTATAGAAAACTAAAAGATATATACACATTTGTTTCAAGCATGTGTATGTGTCTTTTACTTGACAAAATAAAAAAAATAAAGGACTCTTTCACTTTCTCACATGACATGATATATAAATTTTTAATGAGCTATAAAAAAAAAACAAAAAAAAAAACAAGAAGAAAGAAAATCAATATTTATGTTATTAAAATTGTGGCCTACCATTTTTCATACATAATTAATAAGTATTGTATTATAATATAATTATAATTTAAAAAAAAAAAACACTTTAAAAGTTATTTAAATATTAAAATGTATAACATATTTTGATAATTTAACAAAAGAAGAGAGTAAACAGTGTATTATTAAAATGTGTACATACTATCAAGAAATATAATTTATAACGGTGTTTTATTACATGATACTTGTTAGTTATATGCTAAGTATCATTACAATTAACTTATCATCACTATTTTAAGTAACCAAAAATACGAAAATTTTACTCTAACTCTAGAAAATAAGTTTTTATAAAAACTAAACTAATCAACTGATCCAGCTATTTTACGAGCATAATCATTCGTACAGCTATTATTTTTTTTTAGCTACAATTAAAGTCCAACAAAATTACGATAAATTTTGTACACCTCACTTTACTCAATTTGACAATTCAGAATTTGATACCAAAAAATGCAAAAATAAATTTGACAAAGGTTGACTACGAAATCCAGAAAAAAAAAATCAGAATCCTAATCCCGACGATTCTTGTCAATTGCATGTAAACGTAAGTTTTCGTAAGCCATAAAGTTTTTATGAAAATTATTCCCTATATAATGATATTTACCGTTATTTAAGTATGTAACTAGTACGAGAATTTGTAACTATCAATTCAAAAACGTTCTTGGCCTTCCACAGTTATCTGGATGAACTAGCGAATCAGTTCAACATATAGCTACAATTGATGCAAGATAATAGTAAGATTGCGGGTAATTGCAATGCATCAAATCAATTTGCTAGAGAGAGTACATCTTAGAAATCCATTCGGAAACAATCAATCTGGGTGCATCTCTAACTACCTGTAATCTATTGCTTCGCCCAGATGCAATAAAAACTTCATAAAAATCAATCCGGAAACAATAAATCTGGATGCGCCTCTAATCTACCTGTAATCTATTGCTTTGCAACGATGCAATAAAAACTTTAAACTTCAGATGGTCAAGTAGAACAGACTGAAAATCTGACCTTTGCTCAACCTGAAGCGCTCCATTAATTTATTATCGTTAAGAAGATGAAACATCAGTACTATGGTAGATGCCAGAAGACTTGGACTCCCCTCAAACGACTTTTGCAGAGCATATAGGGAGGAAGAAGAAAACGAAACTGTCCAGCATCTACGCAGTACCTGCCCTGGTCTATAAAAAGAAAACCGATCTAGGAACCTTCTCTCTGGACTCGCTGAATAACTTTTAAAGCGTTAAAATCAAATACCTCCACTACTTTGTAAAAAGCTCGAAATGTTACAACGAGAAGAACGTGTTATGCGAGGAAAGTTTCCGTGGATACTTGTTTAAGTGTGTCGGCATACTGTCGACAGCCACTATTGCCCACCTACTTAAGTAAGTAACTAAAATTTATTACAATAAATAATTTTGGCCACTTATTGCTAAGCATGATAACACTGTAGTGAAAACCCTGAAAATCCTTTCAAAAAACAGTTATTACTCATTGCTTAAAATAGTCGAATATTTTCCTTTTAATTTTACTAAATATGCTTAACATAAAGCAAATCAGTTTTTGATGACGACAGGCAGATAAACGCAAAAATATAATTTGTATAATAATTTTAATTAAATGACATTTGTTTTCAATGAATTAATTAATTTTCCTGGATTCTAGAATTTCTAGATTTTTTTTTCGATTTTAAAATTGTTAGCCAGCGTTTTTTCCTAAATAATTTGATTACATATTTATTTAATTAATTAACAACAACATGCTTTATGTTAAAAAAAATTTTTTTCAATTGATTCTTATAACTCACAGATGTTTTCAAAACATATTGATATAATTTAAAAGCCTATTAGAGTATTCAAAAGTATAGTAGTTGTATTTTAGGTAGTCTTAAAAATAAAATACCTACTGAAGTACTGATCAGATCGAGTAAAAGGTGAAAATTTGAGTTAAATACAATTGTTGACATAAATTCAAGTTGATTGATATAAATTGAAAATTGATATAAATGTGTCTATTAGAGTTTTAAGCAGCCATAACATAAGTTTGCCTTCATATCATTTGATTTTCATGTATTATATATGGCATAATCGTTTATGTCTGAAATTGATGTGTCGAGTAAAATTTAAATGACAAATACATTTTTAGATCATATTGACATAAGCAATTATGGACCCCATCAAAAATATGATTTATAACTGTCAGAATCAAACTAAATTTTGACGGGAAATACTTATGAAATTCTGAATATGGTTGTTATTTGTTTTGATTTTTTCTTATATTGAAATAAGCAATTATGATTTGTTGAAACAGATATTATTGTTTTCATATTTTAATTTGGAATTACTTTTTTTACATTTTTTATTTCCAGTAGTTTTACATACATAAAACAGAATGTTTTCATAGATTTTATTGAGAGTGGGGCAGTTGTTCAGCACTTTATAATCTATTTCACTTACTCAACCTATCTATATAATTTCTTGTTTTATATCTCATATCAGTTTAATGTTATACAATAATTGTAAAATAATAAATTATGTTCATATTATCAATTATAATATTATATTTGAGTCTATTTTGATATTTCGTTAAATTATATTTTATTTTTGCACTACTGAAATCTCCAAAAAGATTATTTTTTCACATCCTCAATCCATTTTAATATTTTAACGTCATTCCTTAATAATGCGCACGAAAAAAATATTTAGTTTTTTGTTGCGTCTTTTCTAAATATATATATATATATTTTTTTCACTATACATATATGAATATTATATGTTGTATTTTATATAAATGGTTATATGTACTTAAAACATTTTTTTTATATCATATTGCCAGTAACTTAGATTAAAGTTCTTTCTGTACATTAAGTACGGTACTATAATTTTTTGTAGTATTTATTAAGTGGAACGAACAGTATTTTACGAACTATACTTACATAATATTTATTTATCAATTTAATATCAACTAATTAAATGTGGAAAACAACAAGTGTTAGTAGAAACTATGAATTCTAAAATAGTATAATTTTATTTTAAGTGACTACCAAAATATATTTTTTAACAAATTTTATTACATACCACCCAAAAAGGACAGCTTCGCTGGATATGTTGTTGTTGCAATAAATATTGTGAAATGAATTTCTAATATGAAATTTGCTTAACCATTATCCTGGCTTTAAAATACAACTCAACTCAATACGACGCAATGCAACACAAAGGAACGCTTTCAAGTTAAACACTTTCAAAAAAAATTAAATGTATTAAAATGCATATATTTCTATTCACAGCGAACGCAAAATAAAGCAACGCAAAGCAAAGCGAAGCAAAAGTTGATCTACATTCAATTTTAACGCTTTGAAAAGTATTGTATGTCAAAAAGTATCGTTTTATTTCACTTGTCAGTTAAAGAAAGATTAATAAAAGCTATTAAAGTGCATGAATGTTTATACAAAATATGAAGTGGCAGCTATAGAAATATAAAAAAAAAGGTTGAAGCCTGGATTCAAATAGTCAAGGCTTCAAGTAGGCAAAAACAAAATTTTTAGATGTTACAAACTTACAATAATGTTATTTCTGGCCCACATTCGGCTTTCATGGGTTTTCTGAGAGATGATTTTGTCAGTTTCTCTCATAATAAATTAATTAGTAATAAAGCATATACCGGAAGAAGCATTCTAGTATGTTTAATGATTTGTCTGTTTTGCTTGCTTTTTACATTAAATTTGAATTTAAATAAAATACAATCAAAACTAAATTCGACCAATAACAAATATAGGACATAGAGTTATCAAAAAGAGATGAATGAAGAAAATAACACTTCTACGTAGAGAATTACATTACTTCATAACTCTGTACATCTTTTTTTTTTTTTAATATGGCTTTGAATTTTTAATTGTAGTTGAAATTTACAATAATTTTTAACAAATATAATTGAATCCTTCATAAAGTATTAATGCCCACAATATAAAGGGGGTATGACATGTCTTATTCTAATGATAAGACAATTTAGTTATTCTACTATAGCAGCTAAAGTCTTCTTTTTTAATCTGTTACTGCTTGGTATGTTTATGAATTTGAATGATGATGGGACAGTCTAATGGCGTAGTTAGTTGTGATTTTGTTGAGCTCCTACTGAACTGTGGGTATATCTAAGTTTTTATGAATGTTATTATTTTTAACATACCAAGGGGTACATGACTCTTACTATCTTTGATTGTACTTTTTGTATTTTTTCCATATTAGAGTTTGAAGTACTTCTCCACACTTGGTATCCATATGACCAGATCGGTTGAAGTATATTATTGTACATTAGAACTTTGTAATATAATTTTAACTTTGAATGCTTTCCCATAAGCCAGTATCAAGTTTTTGATTTTAATTAAAGTCAATCTCTTTTACTGAATAAGTGTTTTTTTCAAGTCAACCTTCTATCGTCAAGTTGAACTCCGCGATATTTAATATCATTTGACTGCGGTATAGGAATTCCATTTATTTTAATCTGAGGACAAGTCCTTTTATTTAACATAAATGTTGCCCACATATACTTTTGTTGATTTGGATTTTCTACTTGTTTAACCAGTTTTCAATTTTCTGAACATATTCTTGTAGATCTCTGGAAGCAACCTGAAGATTGGAGTGGGAGCTTAATATTGCGGTATCATCTGCAAATGTGAACGTTACAAATTGACCACTTTCCAGTAAGTCCGATTTATAAATCAAGTACAATAGTGGACCAAGAACGCTACCTTGCGGCACTCCGGCATTTATTTGCAGTTCTTTAGTCAAATAATTTAAGTTGTCTGTAAACCTGTGTTACTATTTCTATTTCTCATCTATTCTCTTCTTATTTCCGTTTATGTTATTATTTATTTCCTTTGTACTTTCTTTTATTCTATTACTATTACTAACTGGTTAAAATTCTGCGAAAGCAGCTAGGGTGTTTATCCCATTATTTTGGCCATTAAAAAAAAAAAAAAAAAAATTTTCGACGTGTCTAACCAATATTCAATTTTGTGAACATGTTCTTGTAGATCTCTGGAAGCAACCTGAAGATTGGAGTGGGAGCTTAATATTGCGGTATCATCTGCAAATGTGAATGTTACAAATTGACCACTTTCCGGTAAGTCCGATTTATAAATCAAGTACAATAGTGGACCAAGAACGCTACCTTGCGGCACTCCGGAATTTATTTGCAGTTCTTTAGTTAAATAATTTTGATTTTCTACGTGTTTAGCCAATTTTCAATTTTCTGAACATATTCTTGTAGATCTCTGGAAGCAACCTGAAGATTGGAGTGGGAGCTTAATTTTGCGGTATCATCTGCAAATATGAATGTTACAAATTGACCACTTTCCGGTAAGTCCGATTTATAAATCAAGTACAATAGTGGACCAAGAACGCTACCTCGCGGCACTCCGGAATTTATTTGCAGTTCTTTAGTTAAATAATTTTGATTTTCTACGTGTTTAACCAATTTTCAATTTTCTGAACATATTCTTGTAGATCTCTGGAAGCAACCTGAAGATTGGAGTGGGAGCTTAATTTTGCGGTATCATCTGCAAATATGAATGTTACAAATTGACCACTTTCCGGTAAGTCCGATTTATAAATCGAGTACAATAGTGGACCAAGAACGCTACCTCGCGGCACTCCGGAATTTATTTGCAGTTCTTTAGTTAAATAATTTTGATTTTCTACGTGTTTAACCAATTTTCAATTTTCTGAACATATTCTTGTAGATCTCTGGAAGCAACCTGAAGATTGGAGTGGGAGCTTAATATTGCGGTATCATCTGCAAATGTGAATGTTACAAATTGACCACTTTCCGGTAAGTCCGATTTATAAATCAAGTACAATAGTGGACCAAGAACGCTACCTTGCGGCACTCCGGAATTTATTTGCAGTTCTTTAGTTAAATAATTTTGATTTTCTACGTGTTTAACCAATTTTCAATTTTCTGAACATATTCTTGTAGATCTCTGGAAGCAACCTGAAGATTGGAGTGGGAGCTTAATATTGCGGTATCATCTGCAAATGTGAATGTTACAAGTTGACCACTTTCCAGTAAGTCCGATTTATAAATCAAGTACAATAGTGGACCAAGAACGCTACCTCGCGGCACTCCGGAATTTATTTGCAGTTCTTTAGTTAAATAATTTTGATTTTCTACGTGTTTAACCAATTTTCAATTTTCTGAACATATTCTTGTAGATCTCTGGAAGCAACCTGAAGATTGGAGTGGGAGCTTAATATTGCGGTATCATCTGCAAATGTGAATGTTACAAATTGACCACTTTCCGGTAAGTCCGATTTATAAATCAAGTACAATAGTGGACCAAGAACGCTACCTTGCGGCACTCCGGAATTTATTTGCAGTTCTTTAGTTAAATAATTTTGATTTTCTACGTGTTTAACCAATTTTCAATTTTCTGAACATATTCTTGTAGATCTCTGGAAGCAACCTGAAGATTGGAGTGGGAGCTTAATATTGCGGTATCATCTGCAAATATGAATGTTACAAATTGACCACTTTCCGGTAAGTCCGATTTATAAATCAAGTACAATAGTGGACCAAGAACGCTACCTCGCGGCACTCCGGAATTTATTTGCAGTTCTTTAGTTAAATAATTTTGATTTTCTACGTGTTTAACCAATTTTCAATTTTCTGAACATATTCTTGTAGATCTCTGGAAGCAACCTGAAGATTGGAGTGGGAGCTTAATATTGCGGTATCATCTGCAAATGTGAATGTTACAAATTGACCACTTTCCGGTAAGTCCGATTTATAAATCAAGTACAATAGTGGACCAAGAACGCTACCTTGCGGCACTCCGGAATTTATTTGCAGTTCTTTAGTTAAATAATTTTGATTTTCTACGTGTTTAACCAATTTTCAATTTTCTGAACATATTCTTGTAGATCTCTGGAAGCAACCTGAAGATTGGAGTGGGAGCTTAATATTGCGGTATCATCTGCAAATGTGAATGTTACAAGTTGACCACTTTCCAGTAAGTCCGATTTATAAATCAAGTACAATAGTGGACCAAGAACGCTACCTCGCGGCACTCCGGAATTTATTTGCAGTTCTTTAGTTAAATAATTTTGATTTTCTACGTGTTTAACCAATTTTCAATTTTCTGAACATATTCTTGTAGATCTCTGGAAGCAACCTGAAGATTGGAGTGGGAGCTTAATATTGCGGTATCATCTGCAAATGTGAATGTTACAAATTGACCACTTTCCGGTAAGTCCGATTTATAAATCAAGTACAATAGTGGACCAAGAACGCTACCTCGCGGCACTCCGGAATTTATTTGCAGTTCTTTAGTTAAATAATTTTGATTTTCTACGTGTTTAACCAATTTTCAATTTTCTGAACATATTCTTGTAGATCTCTGGAAGCAACCTGAAGTTTGGAGTGGGAGCTTAATATTGCGGTATCATCTGCAAATGTGAATGTTACAAATTGACCACTTTCCGGTAAGTCCGATTTATAAATCAAGTACAATAGTGGACCAAGAACGCTACCTCGCGGCACTCCGGAATTTATTTGCAGTTCTTTAGTTAAATAATTTTGATTTTCTACGTGTTTAACCAATTTTCAATTTTCTGAACATATTCTTGTAGATCTCTGGAAGCAACCTGAAGATTGGAGTGGGAGCTTAATTTTGCGGTATCATCTGCAAATATGAATGTTACAAATTGACCACTTTCCGGTAAGTCCGATTTATAAATCAAGTACAATAGTGGACCAAGAACGCTACCTCGCGGCACTCCGGAATTTATTTGCAGTTCTTTAGTTAAATAATTTTGATTTTCTACGTGTTTAACCAATTTTCAATTTTCTGAACATATTCTTGTAGATCTCTGGAAGCAACCTGAAGATTGGAGTGGGAGCTTAATATTGCGGTATCATCTGCAAATATGAATGTTACAAATTGACCACTTTCCGGTAAGTCCGATTTATAAATCAAGTACAATAGTGGACCAAGAACGCTACCTCGCGGCACTCCGGAATTTATTTGCAGTTCTTTAGTTAAATAATTTTGATTTTCTACGTGTTTAACCAATTTTCAATTTTCTGAACATATTCTTGTAGATCTCTGGAAGCAACCTGAAGATTGGAGTGGGAGCTTAATATTGCGGTATCATCTGCAAATATGAATGTTACAAATTGACCACTTTCCGGTAAGTCCGATTTATAAATCAAGTACAATAGTGGACCAAGAACGCTACCTTGCGGCACTCCGGAATTTATTTGCAGTTCTTTAGTTAAATAATTTTGATTTTCTACTTGTTTAACCAGTTTTAAATTTTGTGAACATCATGTTCTTGTAGATCTCTGGAAGCAAGCTAAAGATTAGAGTGGGAGCTTAATATTGCGGTATCATCTACAAATGTGAATGTTACAAATTGACCACTTTCCGGTAAGTCCGATTTATAAATCAAGTACAATAGTGGACCAAGAGCGCTACCTTGCGGCACTCCGGAATTTATTTGCAGTTCTTTAGTTAAATAATTTTGATTTTCTACTTGTTTAACCAGTTTTAAATTTTGTGAACATCATGTTCTTGTAGATCTCTGGAAGCAAGCTAAAGATTAGAGTGGGAGCTTAATATTGCGGTATCATCTGCAAATGTGAACGTTACAAATTGACCACTTTCCAGTAAGTCCGATTTATAAATCAAGTACAATAGTGGAGCAAGGACCCTATCTTGTAGCACTTCAGCATTCATTTGCAATTCTTTAGTTAAGTGCTCTTTGAATTTAACTTTGTCTATTGGAAAGGTAAGCAATTAGTAATTTGTGGCTTTCATTTGGTTTTTGAATTTTATAAAATCTACATTAATGTTTACATAAATTGTTCCATCTACCAAGTGTATTAAGTACAGGTGTTCAAATAAAATTGATAAACAATATTTTTAATAATTTTGATGTGAATCCTAATTATAACAAATTAAAAACAACTTCACTTTCAAAATATCGTTTGTACTACTCGTAACAAAAATAATTTAAAAACAAAAAATGTATAAACTTTCTAAAACTCATAATTAATTTTCCAACACTAAATTTTTTCTTTTTTTTTTTATAAATATAATTAAAAATACATAATAATAAAGATATTATATCAAAAACAGAATCAACACATCAACATAAAAACTGAAAAAGGTTTTAAATAACAAGTTTCAGAAAAATTGTGAACTACATAAAAATAAATATCTTTATTAATAGATATAATATTAATTAAAAAGAATTAACCAAAGGTAACCGAGTGTATTGCGTGCTAAAATCTAATTACAAGTCAGACATAAAGTATATGATAGAATTTCTATATAGGATATTCACAGACATGATGCTTCACTGTATAGTACTATATGGCATTTACATTACAGAAAAAAAATAAACAAAAACAAAAAAAACAAAAACAACAACAAAAAAGAAGATAAAAAAAAATTCAAATCAAGATCTCATCTAAAGACTATAGAACAACTGATGCATATAAAACTATTTTAACTATTATTTGAGGGGAAATGGATGCCAGCCTCAATTCACTGATCTAATTTATTATGAATTCAGCTACTTTGCTTAAATATTTAATATCATGGATTATGTTTTCATCTCCCTCTCTACCTTTTTTTATTCTATCTTCTATTTTTTTTTTTCACTTTTATAATGGTATTATTTGTTAGATTATTTCATCGGGTTTCGTCAACATATTTTTCATAAAATCATCATATATACATACTATATATTATATTATATTAAATTATACTCAGTGGCGACTCGTCATATTTTAAGTTACTCTTTCAAAGGAAAAAAATATTTTTTTCGTCGGTATAGGTGGAAATTTTCGAAGGGCACCATGTGACTTGAACTGCGAACCAAACATGATAGTGTGTGGTCTTAAACCCACTAGAATCACCTCCATTTGTCTATTAGAACTAATTTATGATAACTTTGATCATTTTTTTGTGTGTACAGGGAGAATATTATACACTAATAATTTGTGTGAAAGATCTCATTATAATAGTAATTCCCGCTGAAGTAGATTTTTATCTCAATATTCTCTAAGGAAAATTATTATCTTAATAATTTCCATGGAGGAAAATTATTCTTACTTTTCACACATTAAATAGCTAACAATGTGTAATTTTATTAAATTTTTGATTTATAAATAAGGTCTAAAAGTGTTCAATCATGATTTTTGGCCAAAAATTTCTAAAATATTTTCATTTTTTCTGACTGAAGCTAAATTAGAAATTCTTCTTTTATCCGAAAAATTGCCAGTTCTGACAATCTATTCTGCTCCATTGTATTGCGAGAGTAGGTTTTAATTATTTTTAACGTCGAGAATGATCTTTCCACTGATAATGTTGAAAAAGTTATTGCTAAAACCAGCTCACGTAATTTAGCAGTCTCCGGGGAGAAACAGAAACTACATCATCTAATAAAATTTTGTTGTAAATTTTCTGTATAGATTTGTCGTAAAAATGACTTTGACTTATAAAAATAGTCAATTCATTTTTATCACCAATAATATCAAAATATTCAAAATAAGAATTTTTTAACCCAACCATAACAAATTTGTTGGGAAAGTTTTTGAACATTCCTTAAAATTTTTGGAATTTAACAAACCAACAATCTTTATTTCCAACAAAATTTATTTTTAATAAATTATTTCTGTTGTACCTACATACATAACAGAGTAAAATGAAAATAATATTAAAACTTACTAAGGTCTTCTTTTAATATTACAAAAAAAAATTAATATTTATAATAATCGTGTGTCTGTCCACTCCAATGTCCACCAAATAAAATAATATTTTGCTATGCCTACCTTTTTTGTTCTCCTCAACAGCAACAAAAAATAATTTTTTTTTTCTTGTATTTTTTCTCATTATTCTCATTTTCTCATATATTCTCAATTCTTATTCTCAAAGCAAAGAATAACAAATTTGAACGAAATGACTGGTTAAATTGTTGTTGGATTTTTTGTTTTTTTTTTTCCATTATAAGGGAGATTTCGTGCAAATTTAAGGTGAACGCGCGTGTTTATTTTGCATATAAAAGTATGCAGATACTGGGCCTTATTCTGAGAAGCGAATTTTTCGGTACGTACAGAAAAATATGATAAATTTAATTTTTGGTATTCTGTGAAGCGAAATAGCGATACTGATCGGTTTTTATCGCAACGTTTCGATTTTCATGGTATTACGAGAATCGATTTTCTTTGTTCACTGTCAGAAAAAACGATAAATCTATCATTATAGAAAAAGGTAGTGAAAGATGACGAATGAGAAAAAGTAAATATATATATAATTAATGTAAAATTCAAATAAATTAATTTTATTTATATATATATATATATATATATATATATATATATTTAAAAATAATTATTAAATATTATTTTACATTTTTAATTATAGAAAAGTTACAAATAGGAGGCAGTTTGAATGTTTGTTGGTGCGATGATTTTTACATGTGTTCCATCAACATACAATAATTCCTGGGAATCCAAATTTATTATAAAATCCCATATTTGATGGATGATTTTTCTTCTTCGGTTTCAAGAAATTTTATCTACTTTCGACCCAATTTCGTCTCTAATATTGACAATGCTTCACTTAATATTTTAGAAATAGTTGATTTAGCTGAACCTACCAAAAACTCGTTCCCCACACCTTTTGGATAACTTCCTTCAGCAAGGAAGCGCAATGTTCCAACAAATTCTATAATGGGTTTTACTGAATGTGGACCAATTGCAGGATTTAAATTATTGTCTAATTTATCTATAATCATTGCAAAGGCTTCTTTCGAGAGCCTAAAATAGTTAATGAATTTAAAAAAAAAACAAATATAATTGAACACATTTTTTTTATTATACTTTATTTCGTAATATAAATGAAAAAACATTTTTTAATAACTGTAAAGTTTTAATTTAACTTCACTTAATTTCACTTTTCAAGCAAAAAATTAAAACAAAAAATGTCAAATATAAAAAAAAAAAATTTGACAGTTTAACAAGCAATGCTGCCAGTTTTGCAACATATCGTATCATTCGCTTCTCAGAATACCAAATGTGATGCAATATGATGCCTCTACCGGTACGTAGCGAAAAAGTGATTCGCTTCTCAGAATAAGGCCCAGTATAGAATATGTTATGTATTTATACATTTTTTTATTTTCATTCATTACAATACAATACAGTGGGAGATTTCGTGCACATAGAAGGTGAACGTTGCTTATTATTTTGCATGTTTTATTTGTATTGTTGTCTTACATAAAAGAAATGATACAGAATAGAATATCTATGAATGTATTATTTTTTTTTTTAAATCATTAGGAGGATTTCGTTAAAATCAAAAGTGAACGCAGTTGATTTTGCATTTAATCTTACATAACAGTATTATGGCTATTTCTATTAAATGTATATTCATTCTCTGCATCTATTAATGTTTATGGAAAAGTAAAAAATATCAGAATTTTTTAATCAGATATTTTTTAGATTTTTTTTTAGAGATTTTTCTAGTCGTTCATGAACGAAATGTGACTCTTAGAGGAATCGCGCTTGATTATACTATATACGAGTATATGTAGGCATTTACAAAAAAAAAAACATAATGTACAAAAACAAAAATTTATAGAAAAAATAATATCAGTATGAAGTCAGTAAAAGAATATAACCTTTTCTCTATATTTATTATATAGAAAAAAATATTATATATTCACTCACAATACATGTGAATATATTTTTTTCTATATCTTTATTCTTCTATTAAAGGATTATCACGTTTTATTACGTTGATGCTTTTGTTATTGAAGTTGAAAACAGAAATGATGCTTTCTCTCCTCATAAAAGTTGCTCTCTGGAATAATATATTATAATAAGGCAAAAAACAAAAAAAAAAAAAAAACAAAAAATCAAATAAAAACAAAAACTAGCTATATACAAAAGGATCAATAAAAATTAAAAATTATGCTCAAAGTTGAAACAATTTTTTTGACATTTTATTGGTTATTTTGTTTTGTTTTTTGTTTTTTTTTTTTTTGTTAAATAAATTATGACAAAAAGTTTTGCTTTAAAAGGATATTTAGTCCTTCTTAATGGAAATTGGTTATTTTTTGAAAAAAAAAAAAAAAAAAAAATAATAATAAAATTAAATTTATTATTAAATATTAATTTAAACACTTATTAAAATATATTTGTTTAAAGTTGTGTGAGGGTTTAAAATTAGATGATGAGAAAATTGAAAATTTATTACGCAGATAGTTATAGTAGCTGGTGTTCGTAGTAAATTTTAATTTTAAAATTAGTAAAAAGAGTAAAAAAAAAATGTTTTCCAGGGGACCGGGATTTTTTTTTTAATGTTTTGAATGTCAAATTCATATTTCTTTTGATATTTTTATGTAATGATAGAATTTAACAATAATTATTCTGTATTTGAGTCAAATGTCGTCAGAAATATCAATTATTTATTAATAATTAATTTATTTTTTTATTTTTTTTAAATAATTACTTTGTTTCGATATTTGCAGGTGCTGCACTATGATGTTTTTGATTTTCATATGCAATAATATAATATACATCTTATGTATATAATACACAAAATGAACGACGTGGTGAGTAAAAAAGTAAAAATAATTAAATAATAATTTACACCACAAAAATATTAATATTTTAGCAAGTTCTTGCTGCTGAATACTTAAAACATTTCAAATAGCTACATCAAACAGTGACGGTTATTTCCAAGTTGAGCGACATCTATACTCTAAAAGAAATTTTAATTACGGGCAATTTTTAAAAAGGCTTCATAAAAATTCTGTCATTTTAAATAAGCACACAAACTTATAGAAAAAATACAAAAACAAAAACACAAACAAAAATTGAAAGCAAAACATAAAAACAAAAATCAGATCAGATCATACTCTTCAAAAATGATATAATAAAATAATGTTAGTTCATTTGCTTCTGCTATTTAAAAAAAATATATACAGTAAAACACGGTTATAGTCATTCGCTAAATTTCAGTAATATTTTTGACTATAACCGTTTTGTAACTATAGGGGTAGTAAAAAAAAATTGCATCTTTATAAACAAAGTCAAATTCAATAAAATATCTGTCGTATAACAATTTTAAACTTTATTTTATTCATAAATAGCAATTCTGTTATGTAATCACAAAATATACATATTCGTAATAAAGAACAGAAAAAGAAACAGAAAATTCAATTTTGACTTATTTTTTTGTTTTATTGAAAAAATTGGCGTTATATTTTAATGTGACTACAAACGACATCGATTGTATGAACTTCTGAAGTTTATTACTTTCTTTCAAAAAAATTGTTGACTATAACAGAATTGTGACTACAAACGTTTTTGACTATAAACGAATTAAAATACATCGATCTACTACGTTGAGAGTAATGTGGTTTTATTGTGTTAAGTTATATTAAAATTAGTATTAATTTCGTCATACCGAAGTATTAGGTATTATACTTCAATTTCATTATAAAGTACAAATATTCAAGAATCAAGCAATTCAGAAAACAACTACAATTATACCAAAACAAATATTTTTTTTTATATAAAATTGTGTTTGAAAGAACTACTTCTGTGGAATTGCACAGGGGCTTCACTAGTAAATTTTAATTTTGAAATCAACTATTAATAAAAAAAAAAATAAAATAATTTTCCAGAGGACCAATTTTTTTATTTTTTATTAAATCTCGTTATAACATTTAATTTTAATGTGAAGTTCATATTTCTTTTGATAGTTTTATGTAATGGTAGGATTTTATAATAATTATTCTGTATTTGAGTCAAAGGTCGTCAGAAATATTAATTATTTATTAATTATTAATTATTTTTTTATGAATCTCTTTAAAGAACAAATTAGTTTGCATATGATGTTTGCAATTTGCATATACATTGATATAATATACACATTAAGGGTATTCACGAACAGTTGTAGATCAAAGGTGTACTCTTGTGCTAGGTGCGAGGAAAAACCAATATACGAATTTTAGGTCAGCGGTAGCGCAGCATATAGTTGAAGAAGAACATCATAATATAAACAAGAGTTGCTTAAAATTAATTAAAGGGGTCAATAAAAATAATAAATTAGTCATGTATGAAAGTTTGGAGATATCCAAAGAACACGTTACCAACAGACTTAATAATGATGTAGGTAGTGGATTCTCAACATTATTTAGATTAATTCAAAATTAAAATTAGGTTCAGGTAGAATTAAAATCATAAATACTAGCATAAAGCTGGATTTTTCAAAAAAAAATCTTATAGCTTATTGAATTTTTATGTAAGAAAAAAGTAGATCGCTACAAAGAATTCTATAAATTTCTATTTGGGAAATTTATTTTATACACAAAAAAAAAACAATTCAACCGTCAAAACCATCTGTTGAAAAAAAATTATTTTTTTTATATACATTTCTCAAAAAATTGCTAAAAACAGTGTTGCCGACATAAAGAAACTATCCCCGATATTTTAAAAATATACTTTATCAAAGTATAATATACCAAAAGTTTTTTGAAAATACCCCAATTTTTGTGAAAATATCCCGAATAAATGATATTTTCGGTTCTTGTCGTACGCATTGAGCTCTCATATAAAATAATGTCACGTTATCTCCCTTTTTAGAGCCGATAAAATTTTTAAGATTTTAAATATTGGTGAACGAAAATCCAGCTTAAGGATTATTACGTAATTAATTATAGACTAGTTTAAATTTAATAAATAAAAAAATAAAAAAAACATTGTAGACCAGGTAGCAATATCAAGAAATTACTGTTGTACACAAAGTGATCGCATTATTAAGGGTTCAAATTACATACATCTATAATTATAATTGACAAGCATTCAAGGACCTGCGCACTGACATCTTCTCATTTTATATTTTTTGCTCCTTAATGAACTCTTAATATGTAAATAAGTTGCATATACAACAGAAATGCGCAAACGGATTAAAAAAATTATATTTGGTTTTATAATATTTAAACTTTTAAATAAAATATAGCCATTTTGTGTCATTCAACATCTTATTATTTGGATACATAATTAAAGGAAATTTATTCTAATAAGTTTTTTAAGTAACTGTCTCAAATTATTGTTTGTTCATTCGGCTTTATTCCACAATGAATGAAATTTTATTAGAATTTAATTATAATAGTAAATCCTTAGCCCGTAGGATTGTGATATTCAAGGGCAGTCAGACAACAAAAAATATTTTGTAGTTAAAAAATAAGAAACGTGTATAGCTAGATAAAAATTATGTGTTTTATCCTCTAGAGTCTAGATTGTTTTATACTAAATTATTTTTCATCTCTCCTTATATTTTGTTAACAAAATTAGTTCGAATTTTGAATTGCTATATCATAATTATTTATTATGTATTATCGCAAAATCAAAGTATTACTTTCTATAATGGCAACACTATTATTGGGTTTATTTTTAATGGTGGGGTTTTCCATTTTCCACTATTATGATGTTATTGCTCGATTGCTCGATTTTCAACATGATATTCTGATAATTGCATTGTTTTCTTATTATAATACATCATATCATAGCAACGTTTATCATTTAAGTTTTTGAAATATACTTCAAAACGTACTTGCTTACTCCATAAAATTTCAATAAACATTTTATTTTTCAATCAGAAACTTGTGGAACAGTTAAAGAAAGTATATTACGATCTCAATAGCAGTGCAGTACTCAAAATAACGCTGGGTAGTTATTTTTTTAAAATTATTTATCTGGTTTCAAAAATATTTGTATATAATACCACAAACTAAATAACTATACAGACTATCATCAGTTTCATACAATTAATTTTTTTCAATTTTACATTAAAAAATACTTCGAGTCTGGCTCCATTTCTGCAAATTAAAAATATAATACATTATATATTACATATATATATTTATCAATTTTTGCAGATTTATACTATTTTTCATGAAATTAAATCTTTTTTTTTTTTAATCATTTAACGCCTCTATATTCAAAAAGCCCCAAATTAAATCTTTTTTTAACGAAGCAAAAATTAGTTTTGAGGCTTTTATAATCATTATCATATAATGAAAATCATAATAACAAAAAAAAAATTATTTGTTGGTTTTCTTTCTGTTTATATTCGTCAATTCATAATAATGAGTAAAAACAAAAAAAAACAACAAAAACATTTCAATAATTGCTTTATCCGACATAAATCTCCTATTATAAAATAAAGGTATTTTTTTCTTCTGTAAAATTTTGTCTATGTTCTATCTTTTCGTTTGATATTCATTTCATATGAATTGCACAAATATTTGTGAATTTATATATGAACGAGAAATGGAGCTATTGATTATCCTATAAAATCGTTAATTTTATCTTCATACAAAAATTTAATATAGATTTGTTCTCTACATTAATTTTTCTATGATTTCACCTTGAAATTTGTATAAAACAAATTTTCTTCCTTTACGTTTTCCTCTAACAATAAAACAAACTTTGAGGGGCATACTTGCACCAAATGATAATGAAGTTTAATAGCTTACTTTTGGACATAAGTAAGGAAAACTTACTAAGTTCATCAATAATACTACATTAATTTTTCACATTATGCATTAATAGTTATTTAACTTTTTTTTTTTATGATATTAAAATCTTATCACACAGAATTAATAAATTCGAATTTTCCTACAATTATATTTTATTTCTGTGCACGCTTATAAGTATAGATAGAGGTACGCATATTCTCCATAAATCACATGCAATTCAAAGCAAATCAGACTAGACAAGCACAAGACACTAAATAGTAAATAATTCTGAATGTATTATTTAGAATAGATAACGGTATGTCAGTTTTTATATTTTTTTAAAATTATTTTTTCTTTTGTTGTTTTGCTTTTTATTCCACTGCAAATAATACAAATAACAAAATAAAAAATCCATTTCTAATAATTCCATTTATTTTTTGCAGATTTTATTTTGAATTTTGACAGAAATAAGACAATTGTGTAAAAAATTAGAAATATATGTTAGGTTTCTATTTTCTGTAGATTTTATAGTGGGGCCAGAAAATTTTGTAATTTTGTAAAAACCTAAAAATGTTTATATGAAACTGATCGTCTGTATAGTTATTTAGTTTGGGATAATACTATATTTCGATATGCTGAGCTAAATTTATACTTTCTGAGTAACAGAATTAAGCCACTAGTTATAAAGAAAGTATTAGAAGTTATTCAGGAAATACAACACTATAGTATTTATTACAACACTATAGGTATTAGTTCTGTTTTTGAGTAACATAATTAAAGTACCAAATGCACTGGTCAGTCTCCTTTTGTTAATTATTATCTTCATCATTAAGTATAATTATTATGTAGATCATTAACATACGATTTAAATTATATAAGAAATATATGGCATCTTCTCTAACTAATTTTAATTTTTGTTATATTTTGAATTACTGATCTTTATTCAATTTTGATGTGATTTACCAAACTAGAAAACTTAACGAAGAAACTAGAAATGCATAATCTTAGAAATTGTGCCATTTATTATGATTTTTTTCTTTTTCCAAAAAAAGTCCTAATTTTCAAATTATGCATGTTAACCCAATTTATTTATACCCCAACCACCGGAGTTAAAGGATTATAGAAGAAAGAGAAAGAAAACATATTAAGACATAAACAATTTTTACTTTAAAAGAACATTATTACAAATTTCAATTAAGCTTTTTAAAACTTATGTACAACTACTTTTTGATATACCGATAACAATTAAATTTTCAAATAATTATTTTTTAAGTCTTTAATAGAAAAAAAAAATAATAATTTGCACAAATTATATTTTAATTAAATTTCCTATCTTAAAAACATGTAATTTTAAAAAAAAAGAAAAATGTTTTAAAGACAGTTTTCCCTTGTTAAAAAATGGGTTAACATATTATTTCAAATTAGAAAAATTAATTACGTTAATGTATTTAACTACAAAAAATATTTTCTCTCGAGCAGAACATCATAACCATATATCATGAGAATATTGTATTCCTCTTGTTGCAAATTTTTGAATTTCAAGGGAATAATTTCATATTTTAATCTAAAACAGGACTTTCACTTTTTCTTTTTCATTTGAGGGCAGAAGAATTTTTTAATATCTATATATACATATGCATAAAAAGTATATATACTATATATATTTATATATATATAGTTTTTTTGTATCAGCAAATTTTTAGATGTCTATGTATTAATTAAATTCTCAAGTTTTATACCGCTTAGAGAATTTTTATTTGTAAATTTTCTTAAAAAAAAAAAAACAATAACAAATAAATTAACATACCTACATAAGTTAAGTATTATATTAGAAGAAAATCTTACATCCTCTGACACAATTAGAAAATAAACTCAACTTAGCTCAATATTAAAATTTAAAATTTCTGATGCAAAGTGAAGTATGTGAAAACAAGATAGGTATAGTGAGGGAAATTAAAAAAATTGATTGAACCAAAAAAAATGTTAAAAACCATTCCTCGCAGAGATGAAATAAAAGCTTCAAATTTTAGATACCCAGGTAGACGAGACTGCAACTTTACCAATCAAATCTGGTCTATGCTGAACCTGAAACGCTCACTTGAGCTACTATCTTTGAAAAGGTTTGACATCAGCACAATGGTAAGAGTCATTACAAGTCATTGTCTTATTAGTGTAAACATGGCAGACAACTTGAACTCTTGCATTGGGCTTAAAATGTTATGTAATACAATTTTATAGAATAATTTGTATAGAATAATGACTCTGCAAACAAATCTTCATATTTTGTGTAGCAATTAAAAATCTATCTGATACATTTATGAAAATATTCTTAACTGTATATAGGTAGTTAAGCTAAATTCATATTGGGAGATGTAGCGAAGCTCTAATTGTACATTTTGTATCATAATTCACACAATGATGGGCAGTTATGAATCTATAGCTTGGTACATAATTCCCCGCGGTAAACTAAAAACTTTAACAGAATGAGAAAAAATAAAAAGTTAAGCGAATTTAATACAATATTGGATCGTTAAGATCTAAATGCAATTCTGCTCAATGTTGAAACCATTCTATAGGAATATTTAAGAGTGAAATAAAACAGTTTTTTTTTATTAAAAATTAGTTGATAGCAACAAGCACAAATAAAAAAATAGATACATATATCCTTACTGTATAAAAATTGTACAGTAAGGATAATAAGAACACATTATATTGAAGTAATACTGATATTAATTGGTACAGATTTAATTAGTTCTTTAATTCATAGACTTAGTTAATTTTGTTTTCTCTTTCAATCGCTTATTTATGTTTATTCACTTTTTTTTATTATAAATTTAACTGTTTTTGTTAAAATACAATATTCCCACTCTAAATCTTTGAATTTATAAGGTCGGACAGCTTAGCCTAAGATCTAGAACATATAAGTTAGTTTTAAGTTATTGATATTTTATATTAAATCTATTTGACTATTGAACTACCACTTTAATTTTATTTCGTAGTTGTTTAGAGAGTCGTTTAGAATATCAAATAGCTAATATCCATGATGTTTTTCGGAATTTTACACGATTTTGGTATTTATGTGATGTATCAGTGTGGATTATATGGGCATACTGCACTTAGTTGTAAATATTTCCCCATATTTAACAGAACTGATAAGCATTCGATTGAACTGAACTTTGTTGTAGAACATATACAGTTTTTACTTTGAGTTTAATTTATTTATTTACTAGATTGGTATAACTATATTTAGTAATTTTTGTTTTTTTAAGTTTGGCAGTCGGCAAAACTTTTAAGTTATGCAGTAGAATTATTTTTTAATAGGTCTGTGCAATCTCAAATATGGTAATGAATCTATTAATAAATCCTACCAACAAATTTGATAAGAGTTTGAATTAATCCAACAGAAAAATACAATTGTAACTTTTTTCCGACTCACATGAATGAGATTTGAAATATGATTCGATCTATAAATTGGAAACGATACAGATTTTTATGCTACAAATATTCTTTTTTTATTATTCAATCACTTACAAGCTTTCATACTATTCTAGAAATTTTACAAAATATTTAAATAAATATTCAGTTTAGCAATGAATATATACGTTTAGTGAGTATTTTGTTTAGTGAATTGACATGTTAAAAAAATTTTCAGCAAAAACCTACATTTGAATGATAAACACATCATCTGGAACCCTGATAAAATCCATGAAATATGTTTTATGTAAACAAAATCGTAAACCTGTGTAATTATTGTTGTTGCTCAACAATTTTTCCACCACAAATCGTAAATTTAAAAATTGTATCAATATTTTTACTCGATATGATAAAATCTGATCTAGACAATAAAAATATATATTTTCTCTTTATATACCACGTGTTATATTTATAATTTTTCCAAATTGAAATTTATTGGACTTGTTCAGTTTAAATTCAACTTTTATTGTAATTTACGAAAAATATCTAAAAGTTTAAATAATAAAATAGAAACATTTTCATTTCTTTTTAAAATACCCCATATAGCTTTTAAATATACATGCTCAATACAAAAACAATCATAAAAAAAATATTAATTACTTTTAAATTGTTTCAAACTTTAGGTTCAACTTCAAATTCAATTAAAAGTCTAACAATTTAAAATACTTTTTTATGATAGAAATAAAAAATAAAAAACGATAAAAAAAATAAGAGAATATCAATGATATTCAGGTGGTATATCCTTGGATTACATCCTACAATCAAGAAATATCCCAATATTATTAAATTTTCCAATATAGCTATACCACCTAAGAAGATACATAATATATTATTAAAATAAAATCATTACAATCATTAAAATTAATAATATATATATATATATATATACATGTATATGTACGTTTTATATTATAATTCGCATGAAAGGTAAATAATAAAATTTCAAAATGTTGATGGTAAGAAAACAACAACAACAATATATTACAAAATTTCAATCCTTGAATAATACCTTGAAATTCATTTCATTTTATCGGCTTGAACAATCACCTTTAACCGAATAACCTTGAAAATTAATGAAATAAAAATAAAAACAAAGAGTATATATACTTTGAAAATTTGTTACTTGAATCTAATTTTCTTATTACCTATACAATCCCCACAACACCCATTTTATTGACCACAACATTAATTAAATTGAAATCTTTATAGAAAATCGTAACATTTGAAAATTAGAAAAAAATATTAATTTAATTACACCTACGCACTCATATGGTTTCAATTACGAATAATAAAATAAAATAATAAATTTTAATTAATAAAAAAATTAATAGGAAATTTAATATTCAATAAAAAAATATCATTTCAATTAAATTTAATTCAAAATTGCAAAAAAAAAAATGAATAAAAATATTGTGAAATAAAGGTCCTATTACTGAAAAAGGATATGAATTGTTAGTGATATGATTGACCTTTATTTTATTTTTATTTTTGAAATTTAATAAGAATTAAAAATTTGGAAAAATATTTTGATTCAAATAAAACAATTTATGATGGGCTCATATTCCTAGAAGTCAAGGGCAAAAATTTTGTCAATATATCATTAAAATTGCAGAGAATTGAATAAAATAACAATATTATAGTCCGCACTTCACGAATGCGGAATTATATCCGTTCTAATATGTTTCCATATTCAAATAACACCTAGTGTATAACTTGCAGAAATTCAAGGAAAACATATGAATAACTTAATTCTGCAAATTCCTATGAATTCCTCCAATAATTTTCTTCTTTCTTTCTTATGTTAGCCCACATCTAAATGGAAAAAGGTGCTATTGGTAAAAATAAATTAAATTAAATTAAATTCTTTTTTTCTATCCTATTCTATCCCATCCCAGCGGTAGGCGGTAAGTACTAAATTACATACTAACGCTTGGCTGCTTATCAAAAAACCGAAACAATTAATTGATTTATTTAATTTTTAAATTAATTTGTTGGCTCACAAACCCAAGTTATATGCGGTCCCAAATTAAATGTATATATATATATCCATACGTACGATTATTGAAACAAGCAAATAAACACAAAAAAAACAAGCTGAACAATGTTAAAAATATTTACAAAAACATAAAATTTGTTAATCATAAACTACCATTTTTAGATATTTCAGTAATTATAAGAGACCCACAAAAATAAAATTTCCAATCTATAGAAAGCCAACGAACACCGAAATTCTAGTCTCATTAAATCAAGGAGAAACTTAAGGAGAAAATATTTTGCAAAGCAAAGATAAAGGATGACATCGAAAATGCAGTATTAGAGTGTTAGCTGTAATGTATTATGGTCCATAACATACTATAACATTATTAATTATAAAATGTTTGCATTATGTTTCTTTCTGGGTAGGTAAAACAGTATGCAAGCATTTTGAATTTATTTACATTGTATATAAATCATTATGGAACAAACAAGATTGTAGTTAAAGCTTAAATACTACATTTTCGAAGTCACCAATACTATCTGACAGACAAAATGTTTTTATACAGAACTGGTCTACCCGTCAAACTTACCGACTGGGTCAAAATAAACATAGTTGAGTTTAACTCGTCAAAACTGTCGAATTTAATGCTAACTGCTAAAATTTGATTAAAATCTCTTTTTACAAGGCTTGAATTAAAAACTGACCTGGAACAATCATATTTTTGAAATCGCGAAAGGACCATCAAAATGTTTGAGATAATTGAGTCGATGTAAAGCTCTCCGGAAGCCGTTTAGAACTTCGTAATACCTATAAATCATTTATACGACCCATGATGTTACACAATCCACATATTTGGGCTGGCACTTCCCTTTCAGCAAGTACATTCAATTATAAGTTCCAACAAAAGATTCAATGATCCATAGACTAGTGACAGTTCTTATTTGGAAAAGGGATATTATAATGAAAAAAAAATTATATTATCCACCTAGTTGCAAAGAATACGTACTCGGGCGCAACGATTATCAGAATTATCAAGAAAAAGAAGATACATATAATAAGGCATGGTCTGACTACATTTTTGCTACAATAACACGAAACCGAAGAGACCAAAACAATTTCATTCGCATATGATTATGAATAAGAAAATAAAGAGGGGAAAAAATTAAATAAACACAATATAGACGTCATAAGTACTAGTTGGGGACATCAATTGAAAACAACACTAGCATCTACGAAAGATAGATGAAAGAGAGAAGCGGATTCTACAAAATACTCTGCAACAAATATGAGAAAATGAACACTGAGTAGACAAAGAGATTAGCCACAGTAAGATTTCAAGAACATTTAAAGTAAAGCAACAAATGCAAAGAAAACAGAAAAAATATTCAATTTTAGATCAACAGTATAGCAGAAACAATCATATGTGAATCTATGACATTAACATAGATAAAGTAGAAGTAATCAAATTGTCAGAAAATCAATTCAGAAAACTAGATGTTTGTGAAGGGTATAGAAATCATAAAATAACCGCCAGCTTTAATACGATGTAAGTAGTAGTAGTATGTAGAGCACATGCCTTTCAACCGAAAGATCCCAAGTTCGATTCCCAACGAAGACAAAGAATGCTTTCTGGATTTTTCGACCTGGTCCAATATTTTTTGTCATTGGGGTAAAATAAATGATAAAAATTGTTGAAAGCATTGTAATCACTAAGAATAAAATTTAACTGTGCTATTACGAACAAAATACCCTACAATAGATATAGTTTTCCACATATAAATTTTGTAAATATACCACAAAAAGCTATTGTATATCATTTTGTGCTCTACATTTCTGTGTAAAAGCAGTTAGGGTCTTCATCCGATTGAAATGAAATCATTTAAAAATAAAGCTACCCTTCCAAATAATGATCATGAGAGTAGTTACAGGCTATTTGAATTCATCAGGAAATAAAAATGTCAACCCTTTTCTTTAATAGTTAGAAAATGAGTAATATTTGTAATTTTATTGCCCATAAGATATAATTAAGTAATAGTAATTCATAAACCCAACTGAGGGACTGCCAATATCTACTCAAGCTCCAAATATAGAAGAAATCAAAGCTACAATCAATATCCTGAAGCACAACAAAGCAACAGGTGAAGATGGAATTCCAGCAGAAATAGCCAAACTGGACCCTGACTTATTCGCAAAAACAATTGAACCCCACATCAGGAAAGCATGGATAGAGGAGAATATACCACCATCATGGAAGAAAGGAATGATTGTCAAGATACCTAAGAAAGGAGACTTGGCAAATTGCAGCAACTGGAGAGGAATCACGGTTCTAAATACTATTCATAAGATAATAGCAATTATTATAAAGAAAAGATTAGAAGAAGTACTAGAACCAATACTAAGGAAAGAGCAGGCAGGTTTCAGACCAAACCGAAGCTGTGTAGACCAGGCAAATACTTTACGGGTCATAGTTGAACAATCAGTGGAATGGAATGCCCCACTATATCTACTATTCATAGATTTTAAGAAAGCATTCGACACAGTCAAGAGATGCGCAATATGGAGAACACTTACAAAGAAGGGAGTTCCTGAAAAAATCATCAACATCATCAAAGCGATGTATGAAGATGCAGAGACAACAGTTCAACACAGAAGTAAGATCAGTGATCCATTCTACACCAATATAGGAGTTAGACAAGGATGTCCACTATCTCCACTTCTCTTCAACACAATACTAGACGACATTCTAAGAGAAGTTTGCACTGGAATAAACGGAATAGAATGGGATCTCTTCGGAAACTTAGAAGACTTAGATTACGCAGATGATGTATGCCTCATATCAAAAAATCAAAGGGACCTACAGAACAAAGTCAACAGATTACAGGAAGAAGCAAAGAAATCGGGACTGGAATTAAATATCGAGAAAACCAAAGCAATGAGGACAAACAACAGTTATAGTGAGCCAATAACAGTGAGTGGACAACAGATAGAATACGTAGAAGAATTCAACTACCTGGGGAGCATTATAACATCACGAGGAGGTGCAACAGAAGATGTCAACAGCCGTATAAATACGGCAAGAAGAACATTTGGGAGCCTAATGAAGATATGGCGGAGCAACCAAATATCGAGAACAACAAAGCTAACAATATTCAGAGCATGTGTTAAGTCAACATTAATATATGGCAGTGAAACATGGCTCACTTCGGTCAGAATCAAACAGAAGCTACAAGTATTCATCAACAAGTGCTTGAGAATTATATGCAGAATATTCTGGCCGGCAAGAATTAGCAACGAGGATTTATGGATGATAACTGGAGAAGAACCTATCAACAGACAGATAAATAGGAAAAAATGGAAATGGATAGGTCGTACACTAAGGAAATCAGAAAGTGATATAGCAAGAAGAGCTCTAGAGTGGAATCCACAAGGACAAAGGAGACCCGGCAGACCATACAACACATGGAGACGCACAATCGATCAAGAATTAACAGTCAACAATTATACCTGGGACGATATTAAGGAAGTAGTACTCAAAAGAGAGGAATGGAGGTTCACTATCGAAGCCCTATGCTACCACGCGGAGTAATAGGAGAAAAAAAAAAAAATTCATAATTAAATTTGATTCCGCACATATACTGAAGGCAACATATTATTACTGAAATATCGGTATATTTGTGTAAAAGACCAATAAACAATTCAGTAAAATAAAAAAAAACTAGTATTCTAGTCCGCTTCTCGAAGTTCGAAAAAGTTTGATAAAAAAAATTGTATTCAATTTTACTTTGAATTGTTTTCCATCATTTCAATCCATACTTGGTAGCTATTATATTTTATTCTTTTATTGATTTATCTTATACAACCATCGCATACGTAATAATTTACTTACCAAAAAAATATTAAATATAAATTTAATTCTGGGGATGTGAGTTCGAACAATTAGATAAATTAAATCTTTTGTAGGTTAAAATGACTTATACATGGGGTGACATACTAAATTGAAATTTCTAATTGAAAATTAAAAAAAATTGTAAAAAATATTTGATTTCGCCACGTCTCCTTTTAAATATCTATCATTTAAAAGTATAATAATATAAAATCGGTTGAAAAATGTTCCAGATATCTTGTACCGTACTTTTTTTCAATTTAATTGAATTTACTTTTAATGCGGTATCTCTCTTTTTTAATAAAAAAGTCCTAGGTAAAACAATGTAGGACAATGTACAAGGTAATCCAATAGTTTGAGACCCATATAATAATAATAATACATTTTATAATTCTGGCTATTATCTTGAGCTTTTAATAAAACTTTAATTAATTACAAATAACTTTTGTTAAATAAATTAAATCGCCTTCATAAGATGTAAATGTAAAAATATTGATTCTAATTTAAATTCCAGTGGTACAATCAAAATTTGTTCAGTTTACATCTTTTCACATTTAGCAGAATTTTGATTTATTCATCAAACAATCTTGAGAGCATTCAAGAATCATCTACGTATTTTTTTTTTTTTTACCCTTGGAATGAGAACTTTTACAGTTGTATTCTGTGGAGTATTTTTGTTCTAGTTAAATAAATAAAATTTTCAAAGTTATTTATTTTACATTATAAATTCCAATCCTACGTTTCTCATTTTTTATATTTTATTGTGTATATTGACAACAATTATTATCTTGAACACCAATGACGTAAATTTTTTTACTCTGTGTGTGCATGGTTGCTTATTATGTTATTTGACAATTTTGAATAAATCAAGTATAAGTAAGTTAGAGTAATAATAAGCTCTCTATCTATTTCCCAACTAGATCTAAGAATTTTTTTGTCATTATATGTAGAATAAATTAGAAGAAATAGAAACTTAATTTTAATCATTTCTATTCATAAATCTGAGACATTTTTCATAACTCAGGAATATTTTAGGATGCATATAATGAACCTCTCTGACAAATAAAAATCAATGTGAAAAAAATTACATTTTCATGTGGTACATCGACACCACAACCTTATTTATAAAGATTTAGGAAATATTTAAGAGGTAATAAGCCAAATTCATGTAAAATTCGCTGCTCCAAAATCAATATAGCTAAAACAAAATGTATGACTGTGAGGACACAAATACACACCACCATATACCAGCGGCAGAATTTTGATGGATAATAATATAACAAAACACCTGAATATTTTTCAAATATTTTATTATTAACTACACGAGGACCAGAATACACACAAAAATATTAAATTCTAATTCTAAAAAAAGTGATTGTGGCTCATTTGGCATATGAAAAAATAAACTGCTGCATAAAACGATATCAGCATAAAATTTGAATACAATGCGTTAAATTTAGTAATCATGGTCTGTTTTACCACATTAATATGGAAGCATTGAACATTGAAAGTAGTAAACATGAAAGTAAACTTCACTTGCAGGTCTTAGCTAAAGCCAAATTCTAATTAAGGTCTTCCCAATTACAAGATGCAAAAAAACAAAAATTAAAAACAAATCTGTAAACATAGAATGTCACATATAGCAAGTCCAATGAGTGCTATATTTTCAATTTCATTTTCAAACAGCAATCAAAACCTTAACAAGAAAAACATTTTTAATTTAATAATTTAGAACTTAATACCCTTATCATGATTCTTGAATCGAACGTATAAGTAGACGAATTCGCTGTCATGCGATCATGATTATCGAAGCGAACTTAATACGTTCAAATGAAAAATTTATGTGACAACCGTAAAACAAAAATAAAAAAAATATTTTGTTGTTTTTCGAGTAAAAATGGAGGGGAGGGTAAATTTAAAAAAAAATTTGAGAATATTATTTACAAAATTTATGAATAATATAATAATTATGATGTTATTTGCAGCTATAAAAAAAAAATTTTGATAAGCTGGTGCAATTGAGAGAATAATGATTAGGCTTGTGGGAACAGCAAATTGGAATAAAAGTGCTTTGAAAAAGTGTTGTGGAATCGATTTGCAACCTAATTAAATGTATTAGGATCTTCAAAACGTGAATTCAAAGAGTGAAATAAATCATTGTATATTTTTTTATTCGTCTATGTACTGCGTGTTGATAATAATATGATTACAGAAAAAAAAATATATAAAAACAACAGGCGTAGGAACAAGCTGTCGATGCTCTGTTGAGCAAAGAAACAAATCCAGAAAATCCAAATTAATCTAGAGAGCCGTTCTAAGTGTTATTACAAATTCAAATACACTTGAAGAAACCTAAAATGAAAAATAGCAGTAAATATATCCGAAACAATCGAAACTCTGAATTACTGCCAGTGATAATTTCCTTCATCGTATTGCACAGACTAATGTTACTATTGGTAATATATTCCATTTGTTCTAATTTAAGGCTTCGATTTATGTTTCACTGAATTTAAAATATAAAATAATTCATCTTTATTCAACTGAACGTTTTTTATTAATCTAAATATACTTGTCAAAATATTTAATTTTCAAGTGTTAGGTTAGCAAAGACTTTTCCACAGCGAATAAATTTATTCGCGAATTGTGATCACACTTACGCGAACGTTCGACTAGCATATTCGCTTCGACTCATATTCGATTCGAGAATCATGATAAGGGTATAAAAATGAAATGTCGCAGTGCAACAACGACAAATTTTGAATTTTGATCAAATTTTTGTCGCCGACTTTTTCGTCTCGTACTATTTGCTATGATTCCATTTAAGCACAATTGTTCAAAAAATTATTTGGCATATTTTGTCAACGACAATGTCAAGTGATTTTCTTTAAACTTCAGGGTTTAAATGTAAATAAATAAAATTATAACAGCCCAGAGACACTTTATTCACACTCATTCTCTATATAAAATTTACATCTTAAAAATGTAACCTAAGATTGATATTATTAGGCTATTAAGGGCCAACAGGCGAATACTTAAGTTACACTTAAGTTTAAATATAATTTAACACTTAAGCTCCACTGAAAAAAAAAATTTTTAAGTTTTTTAGCTGAAACTTAAGTGTTGATTTTTAGCTGTCATTTTCGGTTATTTTCAATGACAGCACTTGATGTGTGTAGTACAACACAATAGTGGTCTTTCTAGTTAACTTTCTATGTTGTAAAAATTTAAAAATAAACGTAGAAAATTTAAATTAATACTATTAGTAAAATTGAGTAAAGGGGAGGTATTCACAATCTCTATAAAATAAATTGGAAAAATTGTTCATTTATTTATTTTATAGATACGTTAGGTAAGGTAGGTATATTAATAAAAATTCAAAGAGGTTAAGCAAAGATTGGTGAATTTTACTTATGAAGAAGTAAATTTGCTCTTAGCGTTAACACAAATATATAAAGATGTAATTGAATGTAAGAAAACGGATGGGACAATAATGCTGATATGAAATACAAAAGTTGGATAAGAATAGAAGAGAAATTTAATTCAAAAGTTATTTCAAACTATCAAAATTGGAAAACTTTAGCAAAAAACTATGAAAATTCAAAAAAAGAAGCCAAAAAGCATTTTGCAGAAGAAAAAAAAATTTATAAAACAGGTGGTGGTCCTTCAACACCATCACTTATTACAAAAAAATTATGAAAAAATTCAAGAAATTATAAACGAAAAACAAATAGGGAGAATGTGTTCCCATTACGATTGTGATAAAGCTTATTTTTGAATTATTATACAAAATAGTTTATTAGTTAGTTTTCAGTTGATGGCCACTACACTGCCTAGAATAGCCATAACAGAAGAAGAATTTTAAAAGAAAATTTCTATTTTGGGAATCAATAAAGAAAAATCAAGAAATTCAAATACATTCAAATTGGCTGAAGTAAAAGCAAAATTGATTCAATTCAAATCCCAAGAAGATAGCGGTCTTGAAAAGAAAGAACACGACCTAAAAATAAAACAAATAAAGGAAAAACATCAATTAGAAATGGAGATACTTCATGTGGTGGAACTTCAAATAAAAAAGCAAACACTCAAATAAAAAACTTTTGTTTTGTTTCAATTGACAATTGCCAAATATATATTATTTCAAAAATTTAAGTGTAGCTTAAGCGGTCATTTAACAAAACTTAAGTGACACTTAAGTATGTTTTAAGTATCAATTGAGAATTTTTGACTTAAGTGTAACTTAAGTTTGATTTGATACTTAAGTGTTCACCTGAAAACTGACCCTAAGCAAAATAGTGTCTAAAATTCAATACAATATTGTATAGTTGATAGTGAGCTAAATGAGTTGTGGTGGAATAAAACTCTCTCTTTTTTTTTATTATTTTATTACAATTTGTAATGCCTTAATTTAAAAATTTTTTATAAAAATATAGTTTTGATTAATTTCTATTTACAAAACCTACAAAAACTATTTATTAAGCTTTGTCTTTTGACAATAAATTATTAGCTGTTATTTAGTAAATGTATTTTAAAAACGGAATAAACAGTCGTATTTCATTGAGTCTATGTTAATATTGCCTGCAGTAAATTCTATTTTTTTGTTTGTAACCCGTCTATTATAATGAATTATTATAGGGATGAAATTTTGACTTTAGATACAGGCTTTACTCTAGATCTAGATAAATAAAATTATTGGGTGCCATAAAAACACGTTTTTAATGTAATAAATCTCTCTCTCCCCTCTCTCTCTATACTTAAACCACAGATAAATAATTATACATAGATCTCTTAATTCGCCAAAAAAAAAAATGAGACAACTATTACGCTGCAAACAAAATCAGCTTTTACAAAATAAGAATAATAAAAAACAAAATTAAAAATGAAAGCAGTGTTATGTAGCGTTGATTTTGCAAACAGAAAAATATCCTCTTTAATAATTTTTGAATAAAATGAAAACATAACGTATACATAATCCTTATGACGTATACCTTCATTATTTTATTAGTTATTAATTTCATTATCATACTATTTTTCTTTTTATCATCATCACAAAAATTCATATTTAGAAATTGCCTACTATTAAAATTCTCGCATACAAACTCAGTAAATTTAATTTAATAATAGAAGAAAACACATACATTTTTGTAAATTAACAATAAAGAAGAAACGTTCTAAAAAGAAAAAAACCGGTTTATCACTGCAAAAACCTTTTAAAAATGGGTTCGTTCAGTAGCATTAACCGGTAGATCTGCAATCCATTTTGGATCCATGTACCATATATCTGGCCACTGAACGCAATTCACCACAAAAATTTACCGCAATACTAGCGCCATCACCGGAAATGAGTACTTTTAAAAATATATTAAATTTAAATGGAATAATATTTATTATCATACATATAATTTATTTTTTATAAGTCTTTAAGTTTTATGTACATAAATCTTCCTTAAGAATTTAAATTTTCACACTAATTCAAAAAATAATGGCTATTTACATAAAAAGTATAAAAATTTAATTTTTCTTACAGTAGATGTCACAACACTCAACATAAAAATTGTTGTTGTTGTTGCATGTTACATGGATCTGTGGATTTCAGATCCAATGGTTAATTTCACTGAACGCTACCATTGCTTTTGTTTTTTATCTTTTGTGTTGCAAAAGCTGCCTGCTAAAATTGTCCGCTGTTAAAACTGCCTGTTAGATGTCCGCTATTAAAAAATTTTATCTCGGATTTTTTGTTAAAACTGCTTCATCTGTATAATTACTTATCTGTGCTTAAACTCTAATCCTGAGAAGACTAACTTGAGAATATGTTTTTAGTTGATTTATTATATATTATAGTAACCTAGTTAATGGATATAGTAGCTTGGGGTAGTGATTAAAACTTTGATTATCACTAAAATAAAAATAATTTATGGTTTTTACATTACAACTATAAATTATTTTCACAATTAAATTAGTTTGATGCAAAAACACAAAATATATTAGCTGTATTCTATTTTTGTTTGTGTGTGGTTTTTAGAATGGCTAAAATGGTACACCATAATACCAATTGTAAAAACAAAAATACACTACCCATTCTACATTTTCAATCACAAAATTACAATTATAATTTTCATTTTGTTGTTATTAAATTGCGCAGAAAAATAAATTTACTTAATCGTATAAATTTGTATAGTAAAAGTTAATAAATTCTATTCAAATTTACAGATTATTTATAAATACTCCTACTTTTCTTAGAAATAAAACAATTTCCACCTTTAAATTTCTTTGAAAAGCTTAAGAATTACAAGATATTATATTGTAGAGGAATACTTAGAATTTATAAAAGGATTAAAAAAGTTAAAGTTAGAAATTTCTCAATAAAATTTGAAATAAATAAAAATAATCTTTTTTTAGAAAATATTTCACAAAATAGTTGTTCTAAAAATAGATTTTTCAAGGTCAGAAAATTATTTTAAAATTAGAGATGGCTAAAAATTTAAATAGCTATCACATTTTTTTTTTTTTTTTAGAATTAAAATAAATATTTCGAATTTTTATCATTTTTGGTATGATTGGAGTACAACAGAATCATTCTAACCAACGAAATATTTAAGAATAGAAAATGGAATTGATGTGGAGTGAAATACTTTAAAATTTTGTTTTTTAACATTGAAATAAATTTCATTCTCTTTAATAAATCCGAATTTCGAAATGAAATATAATCTGAAATTGATTTTAATTTAACTAAAAAGTTGATTAATTGAAATTGTTGGCAAAAATAGTTTAAAAAGATTATGGAGGTAAAAATTTGTTTTAGTTAGAAAAAATCATTTTTGTAAAATTTTATATTTTTTTTTTAATTTAGAATTTAAATTAATTGAGAAACTTAAATTGAACGGTTTTTGTTAGGTAGGTACGGAAACATGAAACTATTAACTTGTTCAAATATAAATTATTTTTCATAATTACTCCGAAAATTTCAATTACATCTGAATTTTAATAATATTTTTTGTACTAATGAAAGTCTTCGATTCTAAGTCCCACTTAATGACCTATATTGTATGAAGTGACTTAACTGAGTAACGTAAATGTACCTATCACCTTCTTAGCACCTTATGCCGACGAAATAATCGACGTTTCAGTGAAAATATTAGTTCAAATGTTGCGGTTTTTTTTATTTTGTTAAGACCATAATAATTAAAATATGATGTTCATTTATTTATTTTATTTAAATAATTGTAAAATATATATTATTAATAGATTCTAATATATATACTTTCCTCAATTTGTCAATAAAGAATATTTAAAATTGCTAATTTATTTTCAGTGGGAATTAGACACACGTAAATTTATGTTGTACGTATTTACGATCGACCGGGCGGAATTAGGAAAATTATATATCGAAATAATTACTAAAATTATTCACCTATTTTTGATTATATAAGGATGCAATTGAAGAATTTAAAATTGAATTTGACTAAACTAAACTAGACTTAATTACGCCCTACATATTTAAGTTCGCATATGTATTTTTTTTTACAACAAAATTTTGAATTTTGATAAAAATTTGTACAAAATAGCAAGTCGGTAACATATACATTGTGTCGTAATTGCGAACTAAATATTTGTAAACCATTTTCAGTAAATTAATTTTATTTCTTGTATTATATTTTTAAAAAATCTATATTTTAATGTTTATACCAATTACTTGTTTTTCACAAATAGAAGCAATGCCTGAATTTATCTTGGAATCAAAATTTTACTAAGTTATGTGAAAATGAACTAACTAAGAATTGGTTTATATTTGAAACATTTTTTAGATCTACGGATTATGCAGACAATTTAAATAATTTTGATATTACAGAGCATCAAACTAAGCTTGAACAAAATATGAAAAGCATGGACATATCTTTAAATAACATAACATTGATGTCAATCTTCTAAAATAATAATGATATCGATCGAAATATGCAATATAATGGGCAAGTTGAATTAATAGAAAGTGAGCCATCCGGAGATGAATTCATTAATACATTACTAGCATTTCATAAGAGACTTGAAGAAAAGAGTATTAAATAACGAACTCCAAGGAAAGACGTTAAAAAAAATTTGCCAAAACCATTTAAAACGGTTTTACTTTGACCTGGGGAAAATGAAATGACGAAGAAATTTAAACGGAATTTTAAAGAAAAAACGACATTTAACACCAACGTAGCTTAAATGAAAATAAACTGCTATTGTGCATTGTTACAATATTTAATTTGATTACTACCTTATCTCGTTTTTTAATTTATTGATTTGCTTTTCTTTGGAATAACTACTGCATTATCGAATTTTTCAAATACCTATTAACTATAACAAATTTATCTGTTTCAGAAATGATTTCTACTAAAACATAATTTATTTATTCCAAATTATAGTTTATAATGTTCAATTTTTATTATTTTTTTATTATAGGTAATATTGAATTATTTCAAAATTAATTATTAATTTTACTAATATTAATAATTTTAAATAATCCTAAATAGGTATATATAAATCGCAAATAGATTCAAAAGGCGGAATTGAGTACTTCTGTACACATCTAATTAGCTCATATTGAAATTTCGAGCGGGAACATGTGCAATTAAATTTTTCTTGTTAGTCTTAATATTTTATTATTTAGTTAGGAAAAATTCATTTATAATCGAAATTAAATAATTTAATTGTATTTAAAAATATACTAATTATTGTAATTAAAAAAGCTTGCACTTGTCTTATTTTTAGAACCTAAACGCAATTTCTTCTTAAGGGGGCGAAAATAGGTATACTTTATGTATATTTAATTTTATTTGATTAAAAAAATATAATTATTGTTTTGAATTGAAGTATTACTAAGAGTTTATTTTATTAATGACTTAGATGTGAAGATAAAAACATTTAAATTATTCTATAAATCACATTATAAATAAATTAAATTCCTTATTAGGATTTTTAGAACGTTGGACAAAGGAATTTTCTGATCCTTATATTTTAAAATATCCCTTACGTGGCCTAATCGGTTCGAGCACAGAAATATGTTTGAATTACGAGGTGGTAGTTACGGGTTCGATTCCCGTGGTGGGTATAAAATATAACTAAAAAAAAAATAACAAAAATATCATATATAAAATTAATAATCAATAAAAATTAATTAATATTATTAAAAATATTACCTATATTAATATCTTTATCAATACACATATATATTATACAATACAACAACCAAATAACATAATAAATAATATTGGACAAACACTAATAATAATTACACAATTGTCAACAACTGACAAAAGTATGTGACAGGATGTACCCAGTAAACATAGTAACGTCAGGCATCTTAACATCAAAGATGGATAAAATCGCAGCGACAACTTGCAGAAAAATATGGCGTCGTCTTACCACGTAGGCGCAGATAAAGTTATCAAAATGGTATTCTACAGTAGACCAATCCCCTACTAAGACAGTACAAACAGATTAAAAATGAAATTAAGCATTGCTTCGGAAATAGAAATGATTATACCATAGAATAGCAGCTAGAAATCGAGTACGATGGAAATGTCAAGTGGAATACCTATGCTCCCAAGAGGAGTACGGAGAAAAAAAAAATATTTTAAAAACCCTTTATACAACATTGTTCCGACCTAATTTGGAATATGCCAGTCAAGTATGGTCTTCGTTTTATGATATCCATATTCAAAGAAAAATTTTTAAATTTACTCGTCGCAGACTAGCTTGGGAAGATCCCATTCGAATACCTCCTTACGAGCAAACCTAATTCATTTGGATACCCTACAGAAGAGAAAGTAAATTCTTGATGTAATTTTTATTGTTGAAATTGTTAAACGCAATCTTATTTTTCCACTTATTTCTGATAAAATCGTTATTAACACCAATTTCGATTTTGATCCGTTAATCTAAAGAACTAACTATGGTATAGCTTTGAACCTATTAACAGAATATGTTAATATTGGGAAATGCATTAATCGACTTCAGACCCTGTAAAAGTCTATTTCAAAAACAAAAAAAACTACAACAAGCTTAGAACTAATATGCGGCAATTTAAAACTAACTTGTACCCACCGGTTCCTCGAAATTCGTAAAAGTTTGATAAAAAATTATCTAATAAAAAATCATCATTTTGTTATGAATTGTTTTCCATCATTTCAATTTATCGTGGACACTACATAATTGTTTTTCATTGATTTATCTTAAACAACAACCTGATAGGTGCAATAATTTATTTAAAAATAAATAAATAAATTTGAATGGGGGGTACTGTTGCGACTATTTGATAATTTAAAACTGTTGTATGTTAAAATAACTTATAAATAGGTTGCATTTTTAATAAGAAATTTCGTTTTGAAAATTATAAAATTTGAACAAATATTGAATTTCGCTACGTCTCTTTTTAAATATCAATCATGTAAAAGAATAAGAAATAAAAATCGGTGCTTTTTTCAATTGACAGATTAAATAAAATGATATCTGATACAAGAATTTGCAGCCAAAATAGTTGTTATCTATATGAAGTTCGGAATTTACTATAGATTGATGAAGAATTTGTGATGATTTAAATTGTAAAATTAAAATAGCGAAGATACATTCATCAAATAAAATGAAGCAATTAGCCAAACAATGGAAATTCTAAATTTTTTTTAAATTTGACAATTTCTTGGACATTTCAATTTCACAAACCAAAAGTAAAAACAGTAGAAGCTAGAAGAATACTGCTTCTAAGAAATTTCAATCAGTTAAAATTATGCAGTGATGCCAGATTAATAATAAAAGAATGCATTTTCATACAATTTACTTCTAAAACTATTCTAGAAACCATTTTTTTTTTAATTCGGTACCTAAATAAAATATGTTTAAAGTAAATTTTATACATATTCAATTTGTTCAGTAAATTGTTTTAGAATGTACTAGAACGATCTAGAGTGAAAAAATAACGCTTTTTTGTATTCAGGAATCTTTTGTATTCAAAAAGTTTTGTATTTAGTCCAAAAATGTTCTGATTGGTGTTCATTAGATACAAATGTGCATTCTAAATTGAATTTTTTTATTCTGAATTTTTTTCAGAACAGTTTTGGGATAACTTTTTCTGTTATTGTTTTTTCTCTAAATTTTGTCAGTGAAACAAGAAAATTTGTGAATAAAAAAAATTATAACAAGTTCAAATAAGATAAAAAAAAAAGCGCTCAATAGATCTTTCATTTCTAAATAATCCTAAAATGTATGACATTTTATTGTAACTATAACACTTCTGTCCAATTCTGTTGTAGATCTACTGAACAAACATTTTGTATTCGATCCGTACAACGTCGATTGAATTTGCTTGTAATATAAAAGCTTAATGGAAAATTATAAACTCAATTTTAAATAAGGATTGTTCTACTTCTGTTTCCTCTTTGGTAATTAATTCTCAAATAGTTTCTGATCCATCAATCTTAGCTAACCATTTTAATAAATTTTTTGTGAATACTTCTGAACAACTAGTTAATAATGTAATTTCTTTTAAAGCACAATCTGAGAATTTTGTATCTAATTTATGTGAGGAACATTTTCAGAGACATAGCTTCTTTTTTGAGTCTATAACGTCTTTGGAAATTTATAGACTCATTATGAGTCTCAAAATATCTAATTCTGCACCTAACGATTCTTTTTCCAATAATTCGTTGAAGAAGGTTTCGCTACTTATTGTTGATGTTTTAAGTTATGTTTTTAATGTCAGCGTTTATCAAGGAATCTTTCCTGATGAATTAAAAGTAGCTGAAGTAATTCCCCTTTTTAAAAAAGGAAATGTATCTAATAACTGCAGACCTATTTCTATACTGCCTGCTATTTCAAAATTTTTTGAGAAAGCTATTAAGTCCAGAATATTACCGTTTCTTGATAAAAGTAAATTTTTTAGTGGCGCACAATTTGGTTTTAGGAAAAAACGAAATATCTAGGATGCACTTATAAAGTTTTGCAGTGAAATTCATGGTGGTATTAACAATGGTAATTTCTGTAGTGGTTTTTTTTATTGATGTCACTAAATCGTTTGATACAGTGAATCATGATTTACTATTAACTAAAATGTATAATGCGGGGTTTAGAGGTTTTATTTTTAATTGGTTCGAGTCATATCTTAATAATAGGAAGGAACGAGTCAAATTGAATGGAAAGTTCAGTGAGCTTCTTAGTATCATGGTTGGTGTACCCCAAGGTTCAGTATTAGGTCCTGTTCTGTTTCCTATTTTTATTAATTCATTATTGCAACAACAGTTCAAGGGTATACCTACAGCTTTTGAGGATGACACTGCTTTTTCATACAACAATAATAATTTACTTGACTTATTTTGCGATTTAAATTTTGACTTGGACCTAATTCGAAAATGGTTTATGTTCATAAGTTAGTTATAAGTAATAAAACTAAAATTATGCAATTTAGGCTTCATAATTGTCTCCTCGAGAATTTTAGTATTTGGTATCATTCTCCTGATTGTCCTAAATTTCCTTTATTTCCTATACAGTCTCTAAACTCTTTTGTCTTCTCTTCGCCTTGTAGTATTTCTTGTTTTAACATTGAAAGTGTAGATACATTCAGGTACTTGGGGTGTTTTACTTGATAATAAACTGAATTGGTCTGCACATACTTCCTATTTAAATAATTATTTTAAAAATGTTTTGCGAAACATTTACCACTTAAGTCTGTATTGTTCTTTAAAAGTTATCCTAATGGTGTATTTTGCTCTATTCATTTCTAAACTGCAATATGGAATTATTTGTTGGGGTGGTTCTTATTTTAATAAAATTCAACCTCTTCTCATCGCTCAAAAACACTATATAAGGATCATTTTAAAACAAAAATAGACTAATGCCTAGTTTTCCTTTATTTAAAAAGTTGGATATTCTACCACTTCGACATTTATACCTGTTTAAAACGTTGACAATTTTTTTCAATAGGTCGGGCTATCTCGCTCACCGATTTATAACTAGATATCATCTTAGAACTAATAATTTATACCTTGTAAAGGTTCCAAGAGCCCGTACCTCTCATTTTTTCACACTTTTATGATTATATAGCTCCAAATTTTTTTTAATATGTTACCTTATTCTTTAAGATCGGACAGATCACCTGTTTCATTTTGCAAAAATCTTCGATTTTGGCTTTTTGAACTGGATCACCTTCAAATTGAATCTGTTTAATCTGTTTAATACGATTTAGTTTTAACTTCAATTTGGTTTTTTTCTAACTATAATTTTTTTAATTTTCTTTCAGAATTCTAGTTATTTTTTTATTTTTTATTCTTGTTATAATTTTGTATTTAATTCTGCTTACTCTCGTTTATTATTTAAATTTTGCTTTAAATTTTATGAAATTTTATTTTAAATTTTATTTTTTTCATTATATAATTTTAATTTTAAGCTATTTTAGTTTTTCCATATTTAGCTTTAATTTTCTAATTTACTATGTATTTACCAAACAATATCTTATATTTTTATGCCTGTCTTTTTGCTTGCAGTTTCATTCATCACACATTCTAATGAATATCCGAATGATCCTATATTTATTCTTATTATTTTTTTTTTTAGTAAATGTGTATTTTTAAGTATCTATAATTATAATTGACAAGCATTTAACGTCCTGCGCAGTAGACACCTTTTCATTTTATTTCGATTCTGCTACTCCTTAATAAACTTCTAATATATATAATATATAAGATTATATATAAAACAAAAATGCGCACACAGTTGAAAATTTTGTACTCATATGATTTTATTATTCAGCAAATACATTATGCATATGTGAGAACTTATTAAAATAATAAACAAAAGCAAACAATTCAGTTTTTATAATTTACATTATATACTTGCAAATGAATCTATTTACATATGCCAAATACAAACAAAGAAATAAATTCATTTCAAATAAAAAATATAAAAAAGCAAAAACAAAAAAATTAGTTGAATTGTTCATATGACTAGGAAATTCATTTTTATATAGTAGAGTTAGAGTATATATAATTATCCTTATTGAACTTCTAATATATATAATATATAAGATTGTATATAAAACAATAATGCTCACACAGTTGAAATTTTTTTAATCATATGGTTTTATTATTCACCAAATACATTATTCGTGAGTTCTTATTAAAATAAAAAACAAAAACAAACCAAAATATAAAAAAACAAAAACAAAAAAAAATCATATGACGGGCAATTTCATCTTTACATAATAGAGTCAAAGTAGCTATCTATAATTATAATTGACAAGCATTTTAACTTTATATTATTTTTTCAATTTACCAAAAATATTCTTAATTTATAAATAAACACGGTTTTGGTTAATGAAAATATAGACCCAAATTCTATTAATTCTCTTGCAGAATTGTGAGCTTAATCTGTTTCAGAATTACATTCATATAATCCATACATATTTATATACCTAAAATTTTGACCAAAATTATTTTTTTTTACTTTTATGAAATTACGTATCTACATAAGTCTACTTCACTCATTAAAAAATAAATAGTATATAGTATATGTACATTTGCAGTAGAAGAAACAGCATTTATTAGATGTACAATAATAAATGTAAATTGAAAATTTTTGATTTAAACTTTTAAATCAATTTTTTTATTTTTATGTACATAATATGTATATAGGTACCAGGCAATATTTTATTATTTTTGTTTGAATACATAACATTCATAGCTAACCGCCAATTTTTATTGTACTATATGTTAATCATCTATAATTCTATAATTATAATTGACAAGCATTTAAGGTCCTGCGCAGTAGACACCTTTTTATTTTATTTCGATTCTCCTACTCCTTAATGAATTTCTAATATATATAATATATAAGATTGTATATAAAACAAAAATGCGCACACAGTTGAAAATCATAAGATTTTATTATTCAGCAAATACATTATGCATATGTGAAATCTTATTAAAATAATAAACAAAAGTAAACAAATCAGTTATTATATTTTATATTATGTACTTGCAAATGAATTTATGTACATATGCCAAAAAAAAAAAAAAAAAAAAACAAATTCATCTCAAATAAAAAATATAAAAAAGCAAAAACAAAAAAAATCTGTTGAATTGTTCATATGACGAGCAAATTTATTTTTATATAGTAGAGTTAGAGTACTTCATTTTGATATAGTAGGTCACTTGAATTCTTCATTTTTATGTTTTTAAGTAACTGTTTCTAAATTTTTGTTATTTGTAGTAATAATATAGTTTTTATTAAAATTATGTATTATGTAGGTATATATATACGTACCTCTTTAATAACAAAACTTTTTATTTTTAGTAATTTTATCACTAAATGCTTCTTACTATAGGGAATATATCGGAAACGAAGCAGTATATGAGGGACGTGTATTTATGTGTCCTAAATAAAACTTACTAACTTTTTATTAAACACGAGTAGTTTCTGCTATATCGTGCGAAGTCTATGTCAGTACGTAAATTACTGTTTTTTTAAAAACTTTAAAAAAATTTGACTTCAACTTGAAATATAATTACTCAACAGGGGCCCCTAGTTGTATTTTACTATAATATGAATAAATGAATTTAAAATCTAATATATTAAAATTAAGATATCTAAATTTATTTTAGAACTATATAGTTAGTCTGTCATAACCTAATTTTAATTTGAGTGAGAACGAACTACAAAAGCTCATCCAACTTTTTTAAACATTTCTGCCAACAGATCCCAAACATATTAAGACAATTATTTTGTTAATATTCTTCTAACTAAAATGTAAGATATATTGTATACAAAAGAAGTACCTATACTATAAAAATATCAGATACCATAATATTACAATATTTTAAACAAAATTCACTCTAAGTAAAAAAAAAATCAATATTCGTTGTTCTTTTTATTTCTATATAATCATGAGGTTTTAGCATGATTCATAAATAATAAAAAATTATTATTACAATATTCATAACTTCTCATTTTAAATAAAATTTACTTTACTCACAAAATTTAATTTCTCTTTCAATAAAAATAAAATAATAAAAAACCAACAAAAATACATTTTATTTCGCAGACATAAAAAACGTGCTTTGTATTATGAGATTATGACGTATGTCGTTTCATTCGATCTAAAAATATAAAAATAATAATATATAAGTTGACAGTTTAAAGAATTATATCCATATATAAATAATATAATACTCGAGTTTCATCAACGTGCAAAGGATCGTAGAAAAAAAAATTATTTATTTTTAAATTCGATAACTCTAAAACCTTTTATTAAAATTACCAAAAAAAAAAAAATGGTCCAAACTTGTAAGTTTATGATTTGGTCTCACTTTGTACAAGAATTTCATGGTTCATTTGTAAATTAATGAAATGGAAAATAAAAATTTATTTTTATTTTTTTTTTTTTCAAATATCATAACATGTGCTAAAATTGGATGATTACAGTTGAAAAATTCTTGCTCCACTATACAAGAGTGATGTATCGAAGAATTGGCAATGACAATGACAATTTTATAAACTAATACGTACATCACATAGTATGACGTAAATTTTATAAGAAGACGCACAAACGTTGTTATTTACGTTTTTAGATTTAAAATTATTAGAATTCTAATACGCGGTAAATATCGAGTATTTTATAATTTTTTGTCATTTTACTAGATAAGTCGATTTGTAGTGGATGGTAAACATTGTGCCCTATAATTAGAAAAAATATAATTACTAAAATTTAAATTATATTTTGTTCTAGAATTTTATTTTTATTTTAATAATATCTCCAACAAATATTGGCAATTGCTGAAAAATTATATGCTTTTTTTGTTTCGACAGGTTTCGTCTTCTTTGTATACATTTTCAATTACTAACATAATTTTTTTAGCTTTCTAACATATATTTTTTAGTGTACGGTGATATACACACTGGGTAAATTTATTTACAGGAATATACAGAATATACTGAATTTTTTTTACTAATTTGCATATTTTGTAAACAATTCAAAGTTAGATACCGTTGGTAAGAATTTTTGAAAAAATGTAAGTTGTGACGGCGATTTGGATGTAATACTATTGCAAAAAAGTTGATCCACTATTAAACTTATCATCACATTTTATATCACATCTACGGAGATTTTATTTTATGGAAAAACTTTGAAATCATTATGTCAGTACTGAAAAGGATTAAAAATACAAATAAGCTGTGCACCAACTTTTTTGCAATAGACTAGTAAATTCATTACATTACCTAATTTATTCATTTTCATAAATATTTCTGGTCGCTTACTAATACAGTTTTATTCAAGGTACACGAATTAAATGTTTTTAAAAAAAATTATATAGCTATATACTTGTTTCCTGCTACCTAAACGCGTATTGGTACTTTTTGCTAAAATTTCGTACTTTGTATTGCAAAATTACCACCGATGTAACACGAAAATCATTTAAAAACTATATTAACACATTTTTTGTACTACGTTTGTGTTGCGTATTATTGTTTACGTATACATTTCATGTTTGCATATACTATGCTACGTTGTTTTAACTTTACGCGGTAAAGCCGCTGATCTCAAAATTCTACCTCGGATTATTATACAAAATCATAAATATATTATATTCGCACAAATGTCTATTAAACTAGTCATTATTCCAATAATGGGCATAACAAGCAAAAATCTGTGTAAAATATGAATATTTTTATTTCACTTCAACAAAATCTATTTGTCAATGTATTACATTTCAACAGCTGATTTGACAACAGTACATTGTGACATGACAGTAAAGATTTTATTAGAAAATATTATAAAAGTGAAGAATAAAAATTTCAATTTTGAATGAAAGTGAAGTGAAAAACAAAAGCTTATAATTTACACATTTGTATACCCTTCAAAAAGCTTATAGTGAATATTTTTGACAGTTCACTGCAGTGCAGTGTAGTTTGCATTGTAATTATTCCGGATTTATATATATAGAACTCCGAAATAATATCTTTTGCCATTTAATTTATCCCAATGACAAAGAATACTGGATGAGAGGAAAAACCTATAACACATAATGAAAATTTTACAAATGTATGAATTGAGATAAACCAATTCTACTACATTTCAAAATGTTCAATTTTAGATATGCAGCAAAAGTGACACTATTTATCTCTGAAACTATATGTGAGATAGTCAAATACGGAGCAGCATTGAAATCTCAGGAACTTAAAACCTTTTTAATTCAAAACTGTCAATTTGGCGTATGCGGGAAACCAATTCCATAGCGACGATATTGCCAGTGCTAAATTACATTATTTTAAAAAATTGCTCTTACAAAACGTGATTACACTGTAGAACAACTTCAATCTCAATTTGCTTCTTTGACAACTACATATTATGTACATAATATGAAATTTGTGGTTTAAGTTGGCTTCATCCCTGCCAAATTTGGGTAAAAAAACTTTGAACAATGAAGTAAGTTTATTATATATTATTATATCTACAAATCTTTATTATTATAACCAAAAATTACTATAAAATTATTTAATGCATCCTTTTTTTATATACGTACTTACAAAAACAGAATAACGTAGTGGTCATATTCATAAAACCGAGATTGAGAAATCAATAATGTAATCTCAATAAAATTCCATTTAAATATTTCCACCATTTTCATTTTTTTTTTTGTTATTTATTTAAATGCATAGTTAGTCATCTCAATTTTGATTATAATTTCCATATATACCAAATACAATTAAAAAAAAAAAATAATAATAAATTATTAAAGCCGTGAAAAATGCTTTTAAACATATTTTGTAGGATTAATAAATAAGAAAAACAATTTAAATTAAATTTAAAACTCAAGTAATTAGAATATAAAACTTTCTTCTTAAACCACAAATGTTGAAACAAAAGAAAAACACATTTCATCAAATTATAAAAATAAATTTACAAGAAAATATATAAGTACCTATGTAATGTTAAAATAATGTTAATGCAAAGTAATGTTTCAATACATTAACGAAAAAAAAAAAAAGTTATACTTATACTCTCTTATATTACCTTATTTACTAACATTTAAAGTTATAAATTTGTTTTTATGAAAATCATAAAGTTAAAATTGTTACTGGTACCATACAAGTAATGCGCACCAAAAACATATTTACAATAGATTTTTGCAAAAAAAAAAGAAAAAAAAAACAAAAAAAAACTTTTTGTTCACCTGACGTCAGTAATGGATAAATTTTGTAAGATAAATTCTCTTTGAATTCAATTTTTTTTTTTTTTTTTAATATGTACTTTATTTTAGTAATTAATTTTGTTTAAAGAAAAAAATCGTAATCAGTGAATATATACCGGGTGATTATATCGGGTGAATATACACAGAGTGATTTCGAAAAAAAAGATGTTAATGTACCAAAATGTGATAGAAAAAGTTTATAACAAATCAAAATAAGTAAATGCAAAAAAATGTCACCTATGTAATACAAATTTACATTAACTTTTCACAGGACTAATCACGGTAATTATGAACAAATTCATAAAATGTAGTTAGCAAACACAAATTATATTGACTTCACTGAAACAGCCTCAAAAACTTATATTGTATAATTTGCAGCAATGAAAATATTTGTGTAATTTTCTCAATGCATTTAAAATTGTTTTATAGATTAAAATTGTTATTTATTATGTGAAACAAAAAAATAAAAAAAAAATAATTGTATAATTATATATATATTATTCTGCATTTATCTGGATGTTTGTAAGTTAGACGGAATACTCCAACACATATACAAATTACAATATGTATACAAATTACTTTGGTACTCTTTTTTTAACCCCTGTCTACCATGCTGAACCTTTGCAGGAAAAAATACCACTGCATGAAATATATTTTTTTAATTTAATGTTAGTCTTCTTCGCTAATAATAAGGAAAAATAAAAATAATTTTAATAATATAAATAAAACAAAAATTTTTTTTGATTTATAATAAGAAGGACCAATAGAAATTTTAGCAATAGTTTAATATGGTATAATAAGCAAAAAGCAAACAGCATTTAACACAAAAAAAAAACATAATGCACTCAAAGGTTATTCTTATTACTTAAAAATATACACAATATGCCTATGTATCTATATATTTTTTGTTTTTTGTGATTTTTTTTTGTTATGATAATGATCATAGCATCATAGTTTTGCTCCCGTATGCATTGCCTGTGCTATAGTACTATAAGTATATATATATATACTATAGCTAGAAATTGTGATGCGATAATGACTTAAAATTGTTATTTATTTTTATTTTTCTTTTGTTTTTTGTTGTTGTTATGATAATGATTATAGCATCATAGTTTTGCCATACCGTATAAATAGCCTGTATAGTACTATAGGTATATATATATACTATAGCTAGAAATGTGATGCGATAATGAGTTAAAATTGTTATTTATTTTTATTTTTTTTGTGTATTGTTGTTGTTTAATATATATATATATATATATATATATATATCTATATGATATATAAATTTATGATCGTATATAATATTTAGTATATATTATGGGGTTACGTTTTAGTTCTGCTGATTTACACATAAAAACAATAACAACATATACTATTATTTTTTATTTCTTATCTTTGTAAATTTATAAGTTTTAGGTATATTTGTTTTCTTCAAGTGTGTAGAAATATACGATAAATTTTCAATGTTGGCAAAAAGGATGTCGCTAAAATGTTCGAGTAAATGACCCTTAGGGAATAGAAAATTTTGCACCTTACTACAAATATTCTGTTTATATGGTAATTAAAAGCGTTGTAATACAAAAATAAAGGTACGATAAATTAGTAAGCAAATACGTATTTTTCTTAAACTTGAAATGAAAACTCTAATGAAGGAAAGAAATGCTAGAATTTATTTTGCTTCCGTCAGTTATGGCGGGTTACCAAGCTAATAATAATTATTTTCAGAAGCGTTTCATTCATCATAATAATATTTGAACTCATAAGCACGGTGGGTCCACTTCCATATAAAATATTGGTTTGATGTTAGTTAAACTGAGTCTCCTACCGCAAGAGCGATTTTAATTTAATTTAAATCTTTAAAGCAAATCAACAAATTAATAAAAAACAATTTTTGAAAACTACTAAATCGTTATTTATTGATTTTTTTGAATAGTTGATTTTTGTTTTCAGGTAAAAAACTAGTAAATACCAAATATGAAAATATCTACCTATTTGGAAAAAATATATGTTAGTTTCAGTCAACAAACCGCAATAAGAAGTGATGGCGCCAATAAATTTCATTGAATGACGCTTCTATTTATAGTATACCTACCTATATATTATCTATGCTTATCAGTAGGCATTTATAGTGTTGTACTGACTACCTATACAACTCGTAATTTTTATTTTTATTACTTTTTTAACCTTTTACAAGACGGTATAAAGATAACAGTGAGTTATAAAAATCGACCAAAATTTAAACGTTAAATCTATTTATAACTTGATAAGAATAAAAATTAATTGTAAATTTATTTAGAAAATATTCAAATTTCTTAAGGATTTTACAATTTGCAAAATGTATTAATGTATTAAACGAATAAAACAAAATAAATTAATAGTATATCAAATAAAAGATTTCAAATATAAACATAAAAGCGAAAATAAATAAAATAAAAAAGGAAAATATCTGCAGCAAGGTTGCAGTAATTCCAAACCTCTTCTAAGTTTCATTATTATCTAGTACAAGTGAAATAATTCTACTTCAATAATATTAATACCGTAAGACTTAATTTTCTAAACTTACCAACTTAGTACATTTGAAAATTATTTTTTTATTTTATTTATTTATTTATTTTTTATTTTTATTTCATTGTTTAATTAATATATAATAACTGTTCTATAGACAAGCGGTTTTTAATATATGTAAAAGAAAAATATACATAAAATAATTAAGGTGATATTTAAAAAAATTTAAGAGAATAAATAAAAAAAAATACAAATTAAAATATTTTATAAATTAAACAATTAACAAAATTAACAAATTTAAGTAAGTAATTATTTTAATATAATTATAAGAACAGAAGAAAAAAACAAACTTATAAAATTGTATTCAAAAATAAAGTTAAAGAGTAAAATATCAATTAAACTTATAATTATATATTAAGAATTATAAAATAACGAAAAGAAAAGTGTTCTACAAAAGCAAAATATTATAAACTAAATTAAGCAAAAAATAAAAATAAAAGTTAAAAACACTCTATGCAAAAAGCATGCAGTAGCGAGTGTAGTTACAAAAAAAATATTTGACCAAAATAAAAATAGAACAATAATAACGAATAAAAACCGAAAAAAGAGCTTATAAGCCCTATTAAAAATAACCAAAAATAAAAACCAATATTTTATAAAAAAAAAAAACAATTAAGATTAATTAAATACAAAAAATTTACGTAACTATGCGTACTAAGTCATTTACTTGATCATGATTGAAATCAAAAAGCCAGAGTTTAACCAAACTGAGTAATTTAGAACCATAACAATTGTCAGTTAAAGGTGGAGGTAATAAATTATAAAGCCGAGGTGCAATTGCTAAAAATGAGCTTAAAAAATGATGTACATTATGAGGGGGTATGATAGCTAATCTTCTGTTGTTGATGCTCAGATTATATATTTCAGAATACCTACTTCGTAAGTAACCACTTCTATTAAGGAATACTTGGAGGACTCGGAAGTAAAAAAGATGCTTCAGAGGTAAAATATTCAAACATTGAAATAAAGGGAAGCTGCTTTCCTTACGACGTTTTTTTAAAATTAGTCTGATAACACACTTTTGTTGTATTAACAAAGGTTTAAGATAATTATTAAAAGTACCACCCCAATTAACAATTCCATATTGTAATTTAGAATTAAATAAACCATAGTATACAGACGTAAGCAGTTTAGAAGAACAGAACTGCTTAAGGTGATAAAACTGTCTAACAACTAAATGAAAATACTTACTTAAAATTCGTGTATGAATTGATCAATCTAACTTAGAGTCTATTGTAACACCCAAATATTTGAACGAATCAACACAATCAACTTTAAAACAACCTGCGGAACAGTTATACATTTCGTTAAAATTACATAATTTCTGAGTAAGAAGAGAATTATTATGAGTAAGAGGAAATCTTCTACATTTAGCACAGTGATACAAAATATTATCACACATAGGAATGGAGCTACCTAAACTGAAAAACATAATTTTAGTTTTATCACTTAATAATAATTTGTGATAGCAAAACCAGCGACGTAATAAGTCCAAGTCATAATTAATATTACACACATTTTCAAAAAATGACTTATTATTGTAGAATAGACCAACATCATCAGCAAAGGCAGTTGAACAACCCTTAAATTTTTGAAGAAGAACAGAATTAAAGAAGATTAAAAACAATGTAGGACCCAGAACAGATCCTTGAGGTACACCCAAAGAAATCCTTTTAAGATCACTGATGGTGTCATCAATTTTAACTTTCTGAGTTCGAATTATATATAATAAAAAAAATTAAAGAAAACTCTAATTACACATTCATTCCATGACATAACCATCATATTGGATATCTTGGTAAACATTTCAAGCTGATTATAGTAGAAGACTTCCAGATTTAATTCTCGATAAAAGCAATAAACTTTGTAGGTTTTTCGATCTGACCCGTAGTATCACATAAAATAATAGAAAAAAAATAAAATAAGCCCATATCTCACAAGGGGACATCTTGCTTGCAAGTAAACTGATATATAAATAAATAACAATTTTAATAAATTAATTACATAATTTCTAAAATTCTTTGATAACAAATTCCACTTTAAATTTATTTTAAATTGTTCAGTGATTATACCTCATTTCTATTTAAAATTTCATTAGCAAAATAAAACTATACTGTAAATAGAACAATCATTTTAAAACACTTAAAACAAAATTTCTTTTAATTGAATTATCATGAAATGAGTAAACATTACAATGCTATCCACCCTTCCTATCAGCAATTAACCTGTTTAGTCTAGATTATAGTATACAATTCTAGACATACAAAAGACAAAAATTTCATTATCTAATCAATATAAATAATAATAAACAAAAATGATTCATTTAAATTTTAGGCAAAAATCGGTAACGATAATTGGATCTTGTTAAATAAAAAATTATTTTTAAACTTTTTTTTGTTCTTGTTAATCGGATTTGTTTTTAATGATGTATTTTATTTTTATTAAAAATACAGTAATTAAAATTTGTTTATAATTTTTTAAAGTTAATTTTAAGAAATTCCAATTATTTGAAAATATTTAGACATAAATAAATGATAATTGAATAAAAGATAATGATAATTTCAGCATAATAATGGTATTTTTTTTTTTTTTAACTTTCTACATAATTTTTTTATCATGGAATTTCCAATTACATAAAATTGCGATTTCAAAGAAATTTCATAATCATTGATATACGTACTAAATCACGTACATATTTTGTTATTCATAATCTGTATAGTTTTATATGGTAGAATAATCTAAACAAAAAATATGATATTCACAGAATAAAGGTGAAATACAATAAAATAAAGAATTTGGGTGGAGTACTTAAAACTGGTCGTAAACTGGAAGTTTTTCAAAAATAGTTCAAGCTCGGAAAACTTATAGCTCCAATTGTTTGAACATGATAAGTTACAACTCTTATCAATTTTGGCCAAGTAAAGTCTAACAATCTGAAATCCAAAATCTAGAAAAGCTTAAAATTCATTTTTTGTATACACCAAACTAAGCCAAAGCTCCAAAAATTGCATTTCGTGACAAAGATCAATTCTTAGGATCAAAACTAAACATTGGATGTTGAAACGCCTAGCTACAAAGAATTCTAACGATCATAGTTCAAAAATTAAGAAAACAAAAACTAAAAAATTATGTTTTTTATATACCAAACTAAGGTAAAACTCGAAAATTTCATTTAGGACTCAATTTTTAGGACCAATGACAAGTTTTGCATGTTAAAAGGTACAAACAAAGAATTGTAACCATATTAGAAAATTTAAAAAAATTAATACAACTTGGAATAGTTGGCAAGGACCATTGCAGTGTAAAACCTTTCAAAATTCAATATTAACCGATTAAATCAGGTAATCAGAGAGAGCAGATCCAATCTTAGAACATTTTTTTTTTTTTTATATTCTTGACAGTAACTTAAGTACAATCACCTTTTCGTGCTTCATTAAGCACGGTACTGCAAGTTTATATGACAATCTCTACAATATTTCGAGTATTTATTTAAAAAATTACTGGCTTATCTACTCATTAAATGTGGAAATTTACCGTCAGGAACTAAGCCTTCTTAAATAGAATAGCATCATTTTATTTTATTTATTTATTTATTTCAACGATTTATGCCTGAAAAGATAATTGTCATTAGAAGGCTATATAATATACATATAGAATTTGTAAATATAAAAAATAGAATGTTACAAAAAAAATTTTTTAAATAAAGTAGAAAGTATTTAACTCTTAACCATATTTATGCTGCGGCTATTTAAAATCATAAATTATTGCAATTCAGGTAATTTAACACATAATATTTCTAGAAATTTACATAATCTTCAATTAACCGTTTAAAATAATAATGTTTAAATAATTCGACCTATCCTTATAAGCTTCGTGCTGAAAGAAAACAAACTCAATTTTATAAACATAGACACTGTTATGGCGCCGCTGCGGCTCAATATAAATTTCAATATAAATAAAATATCAATATAATAAAAAATTAAATAAAAATAACTTCCTAAGAAAAAATCAAAACGTGGACAATGTCATCTCTGCAATATCAAAAGGCAAATATAGAATATTTGTGACAATTAAAATGTTTAAAATGAATTAATTATTTAATTTTGTTATTTAAAACAAAAAAATTATTTAATTTTTGTTATTTATGAGAATAAGCGAATTCAAAATATTGATTGAATTTCATTTATTTATATAAAATTTTCATAAGCTCGCTGCGGTACTAAAACAGTTCATTGAGGGTTCATATTATATAATTATATGTAAGGATTAGTGTAAATATTAATTAGTCGCAAAGCACAGATGAAGGAAGTAAGTTGCTTCCGAAATATCGATATTTGCAAAATAAATACAAATGATTAGTGAAAGGAAACTCGACTTTTATTCCATAAATCTAAACATATCACTAAAAACAAATCTGATTATCAAAAACAACTAAAACCGTGTTTGTGTGACTAATTTTACAACAGTGGTTAAGGATTAAGTTGTTACAAGAATATTTCTATTAAGTTATTTCTTTATACTCTCAATAATTTTTTGTCATTTATTTTACCCCAATAACAAAGGATACTGGACCGGGTCAAAAATATTTTTCGCATTTTTGTTTGCTTCATCGGGAATCGAACTTGGGACCTTTTGGTAGAAAAAGTAGGCACTCTACGTACTGCGCCACCCAACATGGTACATGCAGCGTGACACATAACATGTTTTATCACAAGACAATTTTAAACAAATAAATATCTGTTAAAAATTGATAAATCTAACAAAGATAGATCTCGATTTAGCCATTTAGCTTACGGTGGGAAATGAATCCACCTCACAGGTTTTATTTGAATAAAGTGCAATAGCTCGCAAAAAATATTTTTATGTACACACATTGCTTGATTCCGAAATTGACATTAATGTAATGCTAGCATTCGTTAGGGGCTTGGACTTACAATTTTAAGCGATCAAACGGGGAAGTACAATAGATCTGAAAAGGTCGCGTTTACATAGAACACCACACAGATAATGAAAAGAATAAAAAAATATTTTTTCATATTTTTTTGCCAAAATAACTTAAATATATTGCCTATTACGAATATTAAGACATCTGTTTACAAGTATTTTTTACTAATACTGTAATATTTTACTGTAACGATCAACTAACCGCGACCTAATAATCTTTATGTCACAAAGGTTAAGTTTTATGTTAAGTATTAGCTTCATGAGAATTTACTTAACCCATTATTCTGATCAACGCAAAATAACGCTTGATTGCTATACCATCAAAATGATGACGCGTCGGTAGCATGAATTTCAAATGGCAACTTTTTTTTTTTTGGACGATTGCTTTTCATGCTACTGAAAGTCGATTGCAATCGTTACAGTTTTCTTGTAGTGTAAAAATGATGAATCGTCGATCAGAATAAGGTTATTAACAAAGAACATATTATAATAACAAGATATCTCATCTGGATATTTTTTTTATTTTTTCACCTTAGATGCATACGGGTGGGCAAGAAAATGAAACAAAAATAAAAATTGAAGACAGCAAAGAAGAGTAATTATAATTTTGTTAAAAAAAGGTAAAAATAAATACAATACTCTTCAGTCCAACAATGTAGATATATTTCAATTTTTTTTTCAATTCAAAGTTTCAACATAAGAAATTTAAAAAAAATGTAGACACATTATGATCTCCAATGACTTTGCGCACGTGCATTATTTCTTTATATGGATTTTATTTGTATTTAAAAGTCTAATGAAAAGTATGTGTATTTTTAAAATTTCAGCAAATACATTTTTTTATTTTGTTAATTTTGCCTGTTTTTATTTATCAATCATAAACATATAAATTAGTATTTAAACAATAATATGTATATATGTATGTTTCTGATCTCATAATAAATAAATAAATAAATATATATTTATGATTGATAAATAAAAACAGGCAAAATTAACAAAATAAAAAAACGTTTTTCCAGAAACAGTTTGCGATTTGTAATCCATAACTAATATAATTTATTTATTTTATTACTACCATTTTGAGATTTTTTTTTAAATTCTGTGATTCTATCATTTACTCTATTATTGTATGCTTAACCACTTACTTATTTCGATCTATAAAATAGTACCTACTGCAGGTATGTATATTTATATCATATTCGTATGTTGCTAATTCGTATGATGTAAGAGCAAAATTACTGTTTTAAAGGGCAAATTGTTTCGAAGATAAAATGAAAGAGGGGGTTGTAATGTGGCGACCCGCTATATAAAAATAATATTTTAAAAATTTTTATGGGATGAAACTTCTTTTTATTATATGTTCTTTGGTATTAGTTCTCCTATATTTCTTGTTTTGGTGGCATCAACTACTGAACTTACATCAGAAAAGATTAATGAACTATTTAAGATTTCTATAAACTGAGGTACATATATATACCCTTATTTGTTTCTGTTACACCTCATAATAAACAATGTACAGAAACTAAACATTAGGTAAATTTCATACTCAACGGTATACATACAACATACAACGATAAAAATAAAGCGAAATAACAAATACATAAAAATTGAAAATTTTCTAATACTAAATTATTTCTATAATCAATTATAATTATATATTTTAAATACGTGTTAAATTTTATTGATATGAATTTATCTGAATTTTTTAACATTAATTTAAAAAAAAAAAAACAAAACATAAATTCGATTTCATCCTTCTTGATTATAAAAATAAAACAAAAAAATAAATAAAGTCGTTCAAAATTGTAATAAATTATATGAGATCAATGAGTCCCAGAAGAATTCTACATACATTTAATAAACATAATATTGTAAATATATATTTTTAATAATAAATAATACAAAACGTGTGCATGTATTTTAATAAATCCAAAACTACTACGAAATCCAAACAAATATACATATATATATATATACAATACAAAAATATATATTATATAAAAATATTATATTGTATTGATTTTGTTGACAGAAAATATCCTTGTTTTAAGTTCCACTTCAGAGTTTTATTTCGTTTCACAACTTTATTATTATTTTCTCAATGTACAACACATACATAATAATATATAGATTTACATAAAGACAAAATAAGAAGGTCCGTTATTGTATATTTTTTGCTTTATTTATTCGTTTTGTTTTTTTTTTTTGTTTTGTGTTATTTTTTAAGTGTTTGTTACACGCTATTGTTGAGGTTTCCTTTCAAGAGGTGTTAAATATCAAAAATTATTTTTTTATTATTTAAATACAAGGTATTATTATATACTACTCGTATATAGATATACCATATATATACCGCAATAATAGAAAATCATAAAATCAAATTTTTATATTATGAAAAAAGGGGAAAGCATTAAAGATTGTATCTATATAGTTGATAAAATTTTCTTTTTAGTTTCAATTCCTTTATTTTTTTGTTGATGACAATACTTTTTAATTTGTCAAGGACATTTTTAAGTTCTTATAACAACAAAATTTCCACAGCCATAATATTTTAAATTATTTTCATTTTTTTTTTATCTCTATTTTATTTCTATTTTTTATTTGTTTTTAAATTTTCTTTTGACTGAAATGAAACAAATGGATGCAACTCATAACTTGCTAGTCAGAGTACATTTTAATATTCTAGATTCATATTCAGATTAGATCATAATATTGCTGCTTCCTTAAATGTCCTGGGATTTAGTGCAGTATATTTGATTATTATTATTATATCATATACATATATAAAAAAAATATAGGTTAGTTATAATTATTCAATATGTGAAAATATAAATATTTTATTTACAATTGAAAAACGGTCATTTCAAAAACAACATAAGTCACTTATTTGAAATTTTACAGGAATTAATAAAAAGTTAATAAAATCAAAATTATAAGTTTTATTTATGAATTTTTTTTGTTCGATTACAGCGATTTTATCTCAGAAGATGGGATTTTCTTTAACGATTTGATTTTAACAAAAATAAAATATTTTGGAAAAAAAGCTGACTTATGTTGTTTTTGTATAATGCCGATTCAATATTGATTTTGTGAGAGGTAATTGAGAATTTGAAACAAATAAAAATTCACTCAAAATAACATTGGTGAACTTTAAATTGAACTTTCACAATATATTTACATTTACACGAATATATTTCAAAAAACATTTATACTAACTTTAGAAAATTAAATTAATGCCACATAATATAATATAATTTAAGGTAGGTACAGAGAGATATAGATATAGGTAAAAATGGATTTTTCCATTATTCTTGGAACGACTATTAACAATAATAATTATGCCAATTTTTTATACCAATACTCGAAAACACTTTTTTATCATATAGACAGTCAGTTGTTAAGAAATTAGAATTATTTTCACGTCCATTTGGGATTGCACTGCAATTTACAAAAATAGAACATATATTATTTTGTGAGTACCCGTGACAATCCCATTGCGATTTAATGGCTGTTTTTTCAAATATTTTATATCCACGATTTTGTGATAACGATGTCCAGCTTTCATTCTATATTTTCGGGGGTGTGGTAGAATTTGATATTGATTTATTGGCTATTCATTCAAACCTTCGCCAGTCAATCTTCTGCCATTCTATTTACATGGTATCCCACTTATAACAATTTTATTGCTATAAGACTCTTGCGAACTCTTATAACACTAATATAAACCTTCTTATTGCTAGTGTTAATTTGAGTGCTTCGCAATTGTTGCGAAACGTTATGAATACGTTATTGCACTAAATTAGCAATTGCTGTAATATTTTTTTAGGATTAGTACACATAATGTATATATGTTTTTATTTTGAAATGAATAATTTATTCCTTTAAGTAAAAATTATACTTTTGGGAAAATAATTCAAAATAAATTTTTCCAGTTTTTTTTATTTAAGAAAAAAAAAATTTTTTTACCATGTTTGTAGAAAATAACTACTATATACACCTATTCAAAAAACTACAGTTCGTTTATTAGTAACATTATAGGAATACAGTAAAATAATAACGCTACTACTCCTATTCTAGCAATTCTATTCTTATAACAGCACTTTAACTCTTATTATAGGTTTACGCAGTTTTAGAATTATAACAACATTTCTTCAGCATTTGTGAAAATCCCATTATAACAACTGCCGCAATTATTAGGTATAAGAATATACTTATACCAATATTAATCACATTATTCCAATAAAAACATCATTACAACACCTTCGGTGCTTATTGGGAGTCATATAAGAGTCTTATAACACTAATTTCGTTTTTATAACGAACAAAAAATTTTACGTGAGATCCCCAGTTTCTTCGTCTATTTCGACCACAACGAATTTGAATGTCGCATACATCCCTGATTTCATAGCTACGTTTTTATCTCTCAGCGTCCACATCCACATATTTACTTCACAGTTCGCATTTCGGTATTTAGCATTTGATTTAGATATATGTCCACGGTTATCTCTATAGCGTATGTTAGTATGTACCGAATACAGCTTTTGTATATTGATATTTTGTTTTCTATTAACATGTATTCATTTCTCTATACAACTTCTTGCAGATAATTTGAAATGAATGCGGTTTTCTTTCTTGGGTTTTTATTTCTATTTTCGTATTGTTGGAACTGGTAATATTTACGTCCAGATATTTAAAATGGAGCACTTATTCGATAATTTTATTGTTTAATGAATATTTTTACATCTATAGTGGGATGTTTTGAAATAGTCATGGATTTTTTTTTTTTGTCTGTGTTCTACAATTTGGGAATTTCACTAAATCTAAATAATAATATGAACCTAATGCAAATTAGATACAAAAAATTAAAGAAAAGGAAAAACTTTTCACAGACCGTTAAAATCCTAAACGAATTTTTCCAGGGTTATAAACAAGTACTTAGAGCATCGGCATTTTCCGAGATGTTTTATTTTGGCAATTTTAAAACTTTTTCAATTTAGACGTTGTATTTTTTTCGCAATTTGGATTTTACGGTACATCGTACATATTGTGTTTATCAATTATATGGTACATCAAATATTAACCATAGTTTTTCCACTTTATTTAAATTATTATCATATTATATACCCAACAAATTTTGTTATTATTTTATTTATACACCAGCATTACTCAATATTAGAGCTAACCAGCGCGATTGAGAAAATCAATTATTAGATTATAATTTAAACCCCTATATACATTAATTTCATTTTTCTTGTTGTATCATTGAACTTTTTTAAATAAAAACAAAAAAAAAATCTAAAATGATTACAAGCCCCTGCTATATAAAAATATGTAATTCAAAACAAAGAAAATGCATCTTTCAACGAATTAATGTATAAAAACATTAAATTCAAATTTACTTAATGTACAAAATTTATTTCAATAAAATTCAAATGAATTTTTTTTTTTATGACCTACACACCAACACTCACATTATTATGCACCACCTTCATTATTTTTATAAGTATCAAGAAAACAAAATTTACATAATTGTGTTTGCGCAGAAATTTAATTTTTTACTGAATCATCATAACTATTGAAATGTAACGGTAGTAGTTTTAAAAGTTATTTTGTTTTTTTTACATTATAAAATATGCTAACAATTAAATATTTTTCTTTTAGTTTTATCACCTTTAAAATATAATTTTTAGTATGACTTATGATTCTTCAAAATGGTTTCATATTTTTTATATTAGTTTGTATTATTTTTTCTTTTTTAAGGATACAAGATATTTGATTTGTTTTACTACAAAATTTACTAAACTTAATTTACTTCAGTCTGTAAAAGCTAATCACTAAGGGCCTGTAACCCCGAATTGGTTTTATCTCAATATAAATTTGTATTTATAACAACAAAGGTGAATTGAAGTTCTGAAGCTGTGCCATTGTCATTGCCAAAACACTTTGCATATCCTAGTATACAAACTGGATTATATTAGAACGTATATATAGATTGAGGTATACAGTCTTTTGATAAACTAAAACATACCAGGAGAATAAAAATCTAAAAAAAAAATGTTTCTAAAAAGACAAAAATAAACTTTAGAATAGCAGTCTGATACGAAATTTTCTAGTTTTGAATGTAATTTGTACTTTGCAACCGAAAGATCCCAAAATAGCAAACCGAAAGATCCCAACAAAGCAAAAAAAATACTTTATAGGTTTTTTGACCTGGCCCAGTACCCTTTGTCATTGGGATAAAATAAATGACAAAATATAATTGAAAGTATAATTTGTGTAACAATTGAAAAATAAAATGGAATGAAATTAGATCTTTAGGAGTTATTTTAGATAACAGATTAAGATGACAAGCCCATATCGATACACTAGAGAATAAACGAAGCTCGTTAAATGGAATTTTATTTAAATATAAAAACAAAATACAAAGTAAAACGAAGTTAAAAATGTATTATGCATTCGCAATTATCATATAGCACAAGTATATGTGGCTGCAATAATAATTTACTGCACAACCTGCAAGTATATTTATTAAAAAATGTTTTGAGCTTGGCCATTGCTATATATAGTATAAAATCAGAAAATAATATTCTACTAATAAGGGTATACATATCAGTTTTAATAAGTGATCAAAATCTTTAAAATCTTAAATAAATATAAGATACCTGCTAACATCATCACAACTCAAAGACATGGCCATATATAGATTGAGGTATACATTCTTTTGATAAACCAAAACATATCAATAGAATAAAAATTTAAAAAATAGACTTAAAACAAAATATTAGAATTGAAGCTATAGCCGGTCAATACAAATAGCTCAAAGAATTTAAATTTCGGGATCAAGGCTGTATAACACTCTACCAATGCAAATAAAGAGTTTACGTAATATTAACACCTTTAACAAAGAATTGAAAAAATTGCCTAGTATCTTGGAAATTATTATAAGATAAAATTATTCTGCATTTATCTGGATGTTTGTAAGTCCGACGGAATACTCCACATCATATACAAATTACAATATGTATACAAATTGCTTTGGTACTCTTTTTTTAACCCCTGTCTACCATGCTGAACCTTTGTAGGAAAAAATACCATTGCATGAAATATATTTTTTTAATTTAATGTTAGTCTTCTTCACAAATAAAAAGGAAAAATAAAAAAAAATAATAATAATATAAATAAAACAAACAATTTTTTTTGATTTATAATAATAAGGACTAATAGAAATTTTATCAATAGTTTAATATGGTATAATAACCAAAAGGCAAACAGCATTTAACACAAAAAAAAGCATAATGCACTTAAAGGTTATTCTTATTACTTAAAATTATACACAATATGCATATGTGTCTACATATTTTATTTTTTTTATTTTTTTGTTGTTGTTATGATAATGATCATAACATCATAGTTTTGCTACCGTATGCATTGCTTGTGCTATAGTACTATAAGTATATATATATATATATATATATATACTCTTGCTAGAAATGTGATGCGATGAAGAGTTAAAATTGTTATTTTAATTTATTTTTTGTTGTTGTTATGATAATGATCATAGCATCATAGTTTTACCATACCGTATGCATAGCCTGTATAGTACTATAGGTACATATATATACTCTAGCCAGAAATGTTATGCGATAATGAGTTAAAATTGTTATTTTTTTTAATTTTTTTTGTTTCTTGTTTTTTTTTTAATATATATATATATATATATATCTATATGATATATAAATTTATGATCGTATATAATATTTAGTATATATTATGGGGTTACGTTTTAGTTCTGCTGATTTACACATAAAAACAATAACAACCTATACATTTTTAAAGAAATTAAATGAAATTTTGTACTATTATTTTTTATTTCTTATCTTTGTAAATTTATAAGTTTTAGGTATATTTGTTTTCTTCAAGTGTGTAGAAATATACGATAAATTTTCAATGTTGGCAAAAAGTATGTCGCTAAAATGTTCGAGTAAATGACCCTTACGGAATAGAAAATTTTGCACCTCACTACAAATATTCTGTTTATATGGTAATTAAAAGCGTTATAATACAAAAATAAAGGTATGATAAATTAGTAAACAAATACGTATTTTTCTTAAACTTGAAATGAAAACTCTAATGAGCGAAAGAAATGCTAGAATTTATTTTACTTCCATCATTTATGGCGGGTTACAAAGCTAGTTATAAGACAAAATTGAATTGCACAATCTTAGCCTATTAAACATTTTTGATAAACTATATTGTAATTTACTTTTTTGTATTTTCATATGCTGTTTTATTTAAATTCTTTTTTTTTTTTGTTTTATATAAATTTTCTTACATTATTATTTGATTTTAATTAAATTTTTCTTTTTTTTATATACACTTTAGCTTATTTTGAAATTATTAATTCTTAATTCTTTATTTTAATTGATAAGAATGAATTCGAAATTGGTATAAACTTAAAATGTTTCTACAATGCCTCTTAAGACCATGAAATACTTTTGTTATCAATGAAATCAACAAAAAAAAAAAAAAACTAACGCTATTTAAGAGAGGTTAGTTCCTGATAATATAGTAAAAGTTTTACACACATAATGATTGTTGATAAGCCAGAAAAATATAAATACTTGAAATACATAGTAGTAAAATATTGTAGTATATCAGATTACAGTACCGTATTTAATTAATCACGAAAAGGTAAATCTACCTAAATTACTGTCAAAAAACATAAACAAAAAAAAGCAAAAAAAAGCAAAAAAAAAGCTGCCCATCATTTTTTTTTTCTTTGAAATTTTTTTTTTTTGGAATTCCGAGCCCCATTAAAATTTAATTATATACCATTTATATTAACTCACCAATTGGATCATTTAGTTATTTTTCTGTTTAGATTTCTGGTTATTTCTGTTTAAAACAAAAACAAATCCAATGTTGATAAATGTTACTAGAAACATAAAAAATTAGGCAACCAATTAACATTTAACACCGTTAAGCACATTTTTTATACCAATTGTTTTCAAGCCAATATAAAAAATCAGATTAGATTATGTTAGTTAATTTTGTCATTTTTCTCAATGTTACAATAGTTTTATGGAATAAAGATTTTGCAATGATTTTCAAATAAAGAAACATTACAAACTTTAATTTTACATTTTTGTTTCCAGATACAAAAATTACAACATTATAGTCTGCTGCTTTAATACAATATTTTTTTTATATAAAACGGCTTCGGCTGCTTACAAGAACAGAAGAAAATATTCAAAAATCATGAACGTTAAAAAAAACCATGCTACGCTTTAGAAGTTCTGTATTTTGGTTTCATTAGGTATATGGTTATTTTAACGTTCATGATTGTTTAAGCCTCAAATATCCATCAATAATATTCCAGCAAATTTAATTTATCTTATAATTTGTAGAATCTCAGGATTGATCACCATCCATTTTATTTTCTACTTTTTAGATGGATAATTTTGTTTCGATAAAAGTATATAATATTATATAATTTATTTTATATCAAATTTCATTTACATAATTATAACATAATTTCATAATTATAATATGTATGTATTTCATTTACATAATTATAATATGTAGGTTGATATTACTACTTCATATTAATATCAACCTACAGAATAAAATCTGACTGATTAGGTAAAAACCCTGTCTCCCGTTGTCTATTAAGGTGGGTTTTAGCTGTTAAACACTATTTAAACGTGAATATTCTGTTGGCCTTAAATAGGGACATAACATGAAATGAGCTTAATTTATATGAGAACTACAAGAATGCGTATGACAAGAACAGTAAATGTAATTTACTGGGAATATTTATCCCCGACATTGGGATATTTTTCTTACTAATTTGGGATATTATACTTTAATAAAATATATTTTCAAAATACCTGGTATAGTTTATTTATACCGGCAATTTTTTGAGTAAATGTACATAAAAATAAAACAAAAATTTTCAGTAGATGATTTTGACGGTTTAACAATGTTTTTTTGTGTATAAAATAAAGTCATTCTTTGCACCGATCTATTTTTTTCTTATATAAAAATTCAATAAGCTACCTACCTCTTTAGAGCCAACAGAATATTATTCCATATATTTAGTCGCTAAAACTCACCTTAGGTGTTGATTTATATCGCACTCTTTCTTTCATACATATTATTATAATATTTTATTAGCTTCTTTAACTAATCGTGTATTTTTTATAAATTATATATTTAATACTAGTACAATGACATTGTTAATCTAGTAAAATTTGGATGCAGTTTAGTAAAGTATGCAGATTAAAACTCAAAACACCAACAACAATGTAAAGTAAATATGTTATCAACTCTCATCATAATGCATTAATATTATTTTTTCATTACATTTTACTTCTACATTAAAAAAAAAATTATTTATTCTCTCAATTCTCATTCTTTCACTCATAATTAACTGTTTTTACATTATTATACTATTATTGCTATAAAAGGCTTCAGACAAAAACAAAATTAATATATATAAGATATATTCATAAATAGAATTTCATCAAGTGGTTACTAAATTTCACCAATTTGCTGAGTCGTTTTTTCCACAATATAAAAACCAAGATATCAGAAAAAAATTATATTTATTTTGAGAATGTCGCAATTCTAATATGTAAGTCTTGAAGTATATTAAATTATATTGTAAAATCACTACTGTCTTGTAATTCTATCAGTGATTTGTAGGGCTAAAATAAAGTCCTTCAATTGTCTCCAATCTATGCCTAGTCACGTTCATTGTAGAATGCTTATTTCGACTAAAGCTGTTGTCCTTCATATTTTTTCGGTCTTTCGAAATAATGTCCCTCTGATGAAGATTCCATTCGAAATATTATTCCAACGATGATCTGGTGAGGTTTGTAACGACAATTTCCTCTGTCGGATTTTCACTTTTATTTGTTTTTCATTAATGCTTTCACATCACATATTGGATTATTATTTATGATTTAGTATTATGATATCTTTCTAAGAGGATATACATGAACAAATTTTTGCTCAACTTTAATAATTTTCTGATCTTTTGAATTTAATATTTATTCTGTAAAGTAATATCAATCAGTCATCAATTGATAGTAAAATATTAAATATTCAATAAGCTTTAACACAAACTATAGTTTCATATGATATTCAAAAATAATCTTAATTTCTCTTTTTTTCATTAAATTCATGATACTTTTTACATCAATAAAAAATACAGTGGAGGTGAAAATGAATAAATTTTACTTAATCTAAATTTTATTAAACATCCAGAATTTTTGATATTTCGTTTTAATTGATTTCAGTTTTTTATTTATAAAAATTATTTATTTATTAATTTTTTCTGCAGACTTGCAGATAAATCTGCAGGCCAACTTCAGTAAAAATCATTTATTCGTTATTTTTTTAGTTACATTTGAGAAAATGTCGACGCATTTCATAATATTAGTTTTTGCTGCCAATCTCAACGCCGTTGAACATTTCAAATATCCCTTAATGGCATCTCAAAAATTTATTTAAATGAAATGAAAAATATTATTAGCTGAGTACTATACTTTAAATTAAAATGGATTTTTTTAAATGGAAGAGATATAAAAATTCCTATTTCCATCATAACAACATGCCATTTGAGCTATTTTTGGCTCTTGAAAAAAACAAGAATAAAAATCAGACCAAAAAATTACGTTTTGGTAATAAGCTTTTACGCCGTTCACATTGTCTATAGTCTTATAGCCATTGCAAAATGCCAACATTGTCTGCAGCATTATATGAAATAAATTTATTTGAGACTTGACTCGTGATGTAATCATTCAACATTACTTAAGTAATTTTCAAAATGGTTTTCTGAAATTAAAATTTTATATTTGCGCAATTGTATAATTATTATTAAGGTTTAGATTTTTAGGACATCATTATGTTAGAAACGCCTGAAAGCAAAGTCAGTTGTACATAAACCTATCAAATTAATAAAATTATGGAAATAAGTAAAATAAAACGACCTGATTAATCCGAGAGCGCATTAAACAATAAGATTGAAGCAATGTAGACAATGTAGGATAATTTTTTTAAAATGGTACTTTTATAAGGTCTTCAAACCATTCGAATTTTATACTTAAAAATAATTGTAAAATTATTACAAAACTTGTCAATTAAAATTTTTATCGGCATTCAATAAAGATTTTCATTTTTCCTTATCAATTTTATTTAAATTGCATTCACCTCATACTGATTTTTATAATAATTAATTTCACAATGACTTCTGTAAAAATGGTAGGGACAAAAAGTAGTTCATTTTTTACTTTTGTTTTGTTTAAATGCACCCACATACTATAAACATGGATACATGTACAGTATAGAATAGAGCATGTAGTACATGCAAACTGATATTATAGATATTAGGCGTGTTCGTAGTAGTCGCGCCTGCGCAACAAAACAGATTTTTTGTTCGTAGTTGCATATCATCAAAAATTCTGCGCAGCAAAAAAGCAGGCGCTTGTGTTCATAGTAATCGGTGTCGCGTCAGCGTCGGGCAGATTGTGCAGATATTTTAGTGCGCCTGCTTTAGAATGATTTTTAAAGTGCATGTCATTTAACATGTAATAAATAAGAGTATCGTAAGAAAATATTTAAGTAAAAAATAAAAATTAATTATTAAAATAAAATAAATGTGTTATAATATAATATAATAATATCTAATAACTATAAACATAATAAAATTAATATATTGAAATAAATATATAATAATTATAATATATTTTAATATACAAGTAATATGTATATTAAAATATATTAAATATTAAAAAAAAAATATGTTTACAAATAATATTTATAAAATATATTTAAAAATATATATATTTGATATATTAAAATATATTAAATTTATATAAAAATATATAATAATATAATTATAAATAATATAATATTACTATATAAACGAATTGTGCATGTGCTGCTTCTATGAACAAGAATGACTGCTAAACAATTTTCTGCGCGCCTGCGCAAGTTATTTTGTTCATAGTGACAAAGAAAAAAATCTGTAAGACACCAACGCATGTTTTACTGCAACTACGAACACGCCTACAGTGTTGATTGTCAGTTGTGCATGCAAACTGTGCGATTTTTAAAAAATTTGATTTTATTTTGTTTGTACATGCATGCATGCGTAGTATTTCATTTAAATTTCACATTTCAACAAACGTTTTTGTAGCGTTAATAACAACTAAATAAAAAATATAAAATAGAGCGCATCGGTAAAAGCGTCTGTATATAGTTTTTGGAGCTGTATGAAAGCTTACCATGTTTGTGGAAAGTTAAAAATGAGATGAATATTCAAATAGAATATTAAAAAAATAGTGCAAATGCGCTTTTCTGTTTCTTTATTGCCAGAGCTAATAAGATAACTGCTACAAACGCTAGTTTTAGTTTAGACATTTTTGTATTGAACGAAAAAACATATCAGGTATTAACGCATGAATAGCTTATGGTGAAAATATACATGCGCAGTTTAAAATGAGCATGCATGCATGAGGTGTAGGTATATGGGTTCATTAAATTTTATTTAAATTTTATTTACATTTCATTTAATTTATACTGATTTTTGTAATATGTAATTAATTTCACAATGACTTCTATAAAAAAGGTGGTGACAAAAATAAAGAAAAATTTAGTTATTAATTTCTGACAATTTAACTTGATCTGTATTGATAAAAAAACAAAACATTTTTTACTGATAGAAAATTTCAGTTTTCATTTTACAGCCTCACTTAATTTCAGTTTATAATAATTTTTTTTATTAAAATTTGATGATTTTATTTTTTCTATGAACATTTTTAACATATAAAAGCAAATATACAATATTATTTTATTATGTACACAAATAAACATAAAAATAAATCTTTGAAATTTTATCCCAATAGTTTCATTTATATTGAAATAAGGATGAGTCAATATGAAAATGTTGAAATTGGTTTTTTTTTTTTGTTTAACAAATACAATTTAAGTCTAGTGAAAATAAACAGATTTTATTTGTAAATTAAATAATATTAAATATTAAAAATGTTATAGAACGATTAAGGTGTAAATTAAAAATACCAATATATGTATTATTTAAGTTAAATATAGCATTAAATTGATATATCTTTAATATTTATTAAATTAAATGAATTTATAAAAAATTTAATGCAATTAGAATAGAAAACTAGTAGATGCAAGACAAGAGTACAAGATAATAGCAAAATGTAGACCAATATTTAAATGACCTAACGACAAAAAAAAAACTACCGGATGGAGGGCATTTCCAGAATACGGAGCAGAATGAAGAAAAATTACAAACGAACCTGAGCTATAGGACGAGATGATGATGAATATAATTTGTATTTAAAATTTTATTCTCTTTTCATTTAACCGCACTTACTATAATTTGCTGCATAACAATATGTTGTTCAAAACGTATATTGTACTCATAAAATAATAAATAATTTATATTTAATTTTATTTATAGATTAAAAACTAGGAAAAAGTATTTGAGAATGAAAATATTCAACGAAAATTAAAAAAAAAACCGATAATACAACCACCCTCTTCCCAAATGTTGTCAGATTTGAGCAAATTGATAACCGTATACAAATTTTATTTCAAATTTATTATATAGTATCATCAATCATTACTTCTTATCATTGATAATATTAATATATTAAAATGTCGTTACTAGTCCAAATATGACCTATAATTAAATAAATTTATATAATAGTTATGTATAGTAGTAATTAGACTACATATACTTAACGAGTACATGGTGATAGATATTAACATAATACAGAAGTAATATTATTGTTTATTATTTATTATTATTTTTTTGGTTTTTTAATTTTTTTATTACCAACTGCTTTCATTTAAGTTCATCAATCACAAAAAAAAGAACGTTACGAGTTAAAAATAGCTCAACCAGCATTTCACTATACACAATTTAAGTGTATATTACTTAGAATTTATATATTTTTAAGTTTATTATATCTTATCGAAGCAAACAAATAAGGAAAATACTAAAGTTAAGTAAATAATTGGTATGGAGGATAAATAAATGACCAATGGAAGGAATTAATGCTAATTTTATGAATCTCAAACAATTTTATAAGAGCAATCTAATCATCTAGCAACAAAATTATTTAGTAATATAGAATATACTAGAGGCCCCTCTATTGAGTAATTATAATTCAAGTTAAAGCCAAATTTAAAGAAACATAAGTACTCCTCCCTCATATAGATACTACAGTTTCGTTTCGACATATTCCCTATGGTAAGTGGCATTTAATTGATAAAATTACTAAAAATAAAATATTTTTGTAATTTAAGAGTTAACATATTTGTAACCAAAACTATATGATTACTACAATAATGATCAAAGTATAGAAAATAATAATTTGAAACAGTTACTTAAAAAAATTATTAGAAATAAAAATGAAAATTTTGTTATTAGAAAAAATAAAATCAATGTAATGGATAAACATCATATTTATATTGTCCGCTTTTGTATCATTATCAAAAATATTATTTTTACGTACATTTATTTTAAATAAGTTGTAAGATGAATGTTGTAAGTAATAGTTTAATTTTACTAAAATTCAATGAAATTAAATTTCTTAAAGCTTTTTTTGGATCGTTGAATTAAATTTATTCTGCTACTTGCTTCCCTTAAAATAATTTTTGCTTTCTTTTCCAAAATTTTAAATTTTTTTTTCAAACTTTCCTACTCATGGAGTACCATATTTTGGTTTTTACCATTGGTTTTTAAATAATTTACAATTAAAAGTATTACTAAAAAGCAGCTAACACGATAAATTACACAGATTTAAATTAATTTTCATTAATTCGAACAGATTCTGTATAATGATAAAACATGTTAATCACAATGCATTAAAATACTCATTAATTTCTAATAGTATGTATTTTAAATTGAAAAACAACTTACAGAAACTCACACTTTGACACAGAGAATTTTTGTTCAGTACCTGTCATTAATCCCGGATAACCAATTCGGTTTTAGAGAAAAACATGCTACAATAGACCAGATACACAGAATAACAAACACTATTGAAAAAGCTCTAGAGGAGAAGAAGGTCTGTTCAGCAATGTTTTTGGATGTGGCTCAGGCATTCGATAAGGTGTGGCATAAGGGGTTGAATTGTAAAATGAAAACAATCCTTCCAAAAGAACATTTGGAAATCATAGCAAGCTACTTATCAGAGAGATACTTCAACATAAAACAGGAAGGAGCATATTCCGATCTTAAAGAAATTAATGCCGGGGGTTCCTCAAAGAAGTGGACTTGGTCCGGTACTGTATCTGCTGTACACTTGTGATTTTCCTGCACTAGAAAATAATATTACTGCGACGTTTGCAGATGATACAGCGATTCTGGCTGTTGGGGAAAATAATAAAGAATCAATAGAAAAGCTGCAGAGAGCTATAACAAAAATCGAAGATTATACAAAAAGATGGAGGCTAAAATTAAATGAAGCTAAGTCAGTACATGTGGATTTCACAAATAAAAAAATTGACCATAAATCAGTGTATATATAAATGGTCAAGAAATACCCCATTCAAATACTGCCAAATATCTTGGTATGACGTTAGATGGAAACCTGGCTGGAAAGCTCACATCAAAAACAAGAAAGAAGAATTACAAATCCGCTATAGAAAAATGTACTGGCTCATAGGTAAGAATTCTACCTTAACAATACAAAACAAACTTCTGCTCTATAAACAAATACTGAAACCAGTATGGTCATATGGCATCCAGCTATGGGGATGCAGCAAAAAAAGTAATAGACATATTATTCAGAGGTTCCAGAATAAGGTCCTAAGAAACATTGTGAACGCGCCCTGGTTCATAAGAAACTATGATCTACATAGAAATTTGCAAATAGAATCTGTCGATAAGGAAATACAGAAATTTGCAAGAAGTCACGAAAAAAGGCTTCAGCACCATGTAAATGTGTAGTCAGTAGTCGAGCTCCTGGATAATAAAAATATAACCAGACGACTCAAAAGAGTAAAACCTTTTGAGTTAGTGCAGCAATAAGCACCCACATTCTTGAGGACTCGTCGCGCTGGTGATCGGAGGTTGATCCGCTCCCACGTTTAGATAGATTTGTTTTTTGCTGGTTTGGTGAAGAATTTCGTTATGTTGACTGCCAACGAAACGAGGTTTTTCATAAGTCTTCCATAATTATAAATTCGTTCGGAGAGCTGGTTGGCTTTTCGTCGCTGATGCGATGGGTCTTCAAGGTTATGGATGAATACGCCAAAGAAAAAGTTAGATAGACATCGCTGGATGTAATCTACATTGAAAAATAAAATAAAGCCAAGAAAAAATTGCTCATTAGTCCTGCAGATCGCAATATAGGAAGGGTGTGGTTTAATGGGTAAGAATCCCACACACAATGTCAAGCTACGGGGCTCATTGTGTCTTTTGAAGATTCCCACCAGCCTGCGTATAAAATAAAAAAAAAAAAAAAAAAGTACCTGTCATCTTTTTTCGGTACATTTAATATTCGATTTTGCTGATAAAAAAAAACCCGGTATCAAGAAATACATTTTTACACAAAAGCTAATACTTAACTAAAAATAATAATAATATATTATTGCCCCTAATAATAATAATAATATATTGTACTACGCAAAATATAAAACTTTCATTTCAAAGTTTGGCAAAATTAGAATTTTCAATTTACTCATTAAAACACCATGTTGTTAAAACTATATTTTTCTCTTATAACTTACGACACACATTTACAACAGAAAAAAGAACAATATAAAAAAAAAAAATTTTTTTCAATTGAAAAGTGTATAATATGTATCTTTTATAACAACTAACTACCCTGCCTACATACCTACGCACATTCAATGAAAAAAATAAAACTAATATGCACTCGCTTGATTTTTGTAAATAGGATGGTGTGGTGGTTTATTTTTTTTATTTTTTTATTTTCTCTTATTTTTGGTGAATAGAATTTTTATTGTATAATTTCGAGGTGAATTGTTGACAACTAACTACATTATAATATACCAGCAAAAAGGCCCGTCATATGACGGTGGTAAATAATAAAAAAAAAATTTGTTGTAACACTGCAAAAAAAAAATTGGTATTAATAAACGTAATCAAACATTAGATACGTATTTTTGTGTAGTGCAAAACTTTTTTATATTATATAATTTTTATAAGTTAAGATAAATAATAAATTCTTTGAGTATGTTAATTATTTATTTATTTAGACAGTACGCAACTTAATTCCAAAAAGAACAATATTAGTTAAACTATAATCTTTTATCCATATATTATTCTAAATAGATTGGTAATTGAATATTGCCATCTCTTTATATCCAATGCTTCTAAATCTTATAGATATAATTTTTTTTTTTGGTATACACTTATTTTTTCAACACATGTGGTGAAATTTATTTGAATAATAAATCAAAAATTTTTAGAGTAGGATCAAATCAATTTTTTTTTTTTTTCCAACAATGAGGTAAAGAAAAATGTGCAAGGCAGAGTTTCGCATTTCTGTAAAATTATATTTTTCATTTGAAATGCAGAAATTTTATACTTAAATAATGTTTTAAAATAAAAGTTTTAAAAATAAATTTTTGAAACCATATACAAAGTATATAAATTTCAAATGAAAAAGGTTCAGTCACGTTAAATAGTTTTAAAAATTTACCGTAACATTTATGTATTGACAGATTTCAAATCTTCCATTTTTTTTATAAAGTTTATTGAAATTAGGAAATAATTTGTCTTGTTCTCTTCCCTCAATAATTTTTATTTTAATTTGATCTCTATACGAACTCTTGATAATGCTAAATAAACATCAGGTATCGATATCAGAATATTTAGAATAAAGTATGTACTTTTTTGAATAGGCAGAAAAACTATCTACATTCAGACTATTTCCAAATTTATTTCTTGTATAATTACACACGTATGCTTCATTTGTTTCTATTGTACTGATATACATATCCATGAACACCTTGTTCCTAAAAATGGTTCAAAAGAAATCTTTCTTGTTATTTCCTTTCGATAATTATCATTCGCAAATTGTTACCTCTTTAAAACGATTTTATAATAATAAAAAAAAACAACCAAAACAAAAAACATGAAATTTCAAGAGAGGGAGAGATTAATTTAATGTATACTATTTATTAAAAATGTATATGATGGGAATGATTCATTTTTGTGTTGCTATATAATTTCTGTTTTTGTTATTGTAATATTGATAAAATGCCATGCTAACGCAGCAGCAGCAGCAGCAGCATCAGCAATAGCAGCAGGATCATGCTTTTTATTATATAAAATGATATTTTGTTACAACCATTTGTGCCCAACGCCAAATGTAACAGGTTCATTGTATCACAAAATCAATTATAAAATTTCGCAGCTTGAGAAGGTAAATTGTTTCTTCAAATTTTTTGTTCGAGACGTTTCCGATATTGTTTTAAACTAATTAAAACAAAAAAACAATTTTCGATACCTTTTTAAAGTTTTAAAAAAAATTAAAAAATATTTAAAAATAAATAATTTAAATTTTTTTAGTAAACAAATTTATGGAATTGAACAAATAAATTACTAAAATCCAGCTCTCAACGGTTAAATTGTAAAGTTTAATTTGTTACATTTTAAATTATTTAAACGTTTCATTAAACAAATATGCACTCCTATCTACTCATATTATCGACACCATTTTTCCGAATTACAAATTTAAATGAACGCGATTATTATTTTTTTTTTGTTTTTAAATCTTATCTAAAATGAGTTCATATCGTATTTATTATCTTACAATAAAATGATTAATTATGAAAAATAATGTTAAATTAAATTAGATTTTTCGGAAATCTACTAAAAAATTCAGAATAAAATTATTATATAAATTGATGGGCTTCAAATTTTTCAAAGTTATTATCCAACTGAATTTAGTAGGAGAACGAACGAAACAAGAGCAAAAATTTAAATCAAAATGGGATTACTAAAAATATTTGGATTAATGTTGGCAATTGAATGTGTTGTTGGTTTAAGTACATTTAATGCAACTACTCTAATCAAAGCTGGAATTATTAAGAATTTATATGAATTGGAAAATATAAAATGTGAAATTGGATTAAAATCAAAAAATATAACATATAATGTTGGACAAGAAATTGATCACTCTGGTAAATAAATTATTTACATATATACATACATATATTTGATTTTTTTTTTAAATTAAATTATTTTTTCTTTACTTTTACAGATGTATATAATAGTCGTGAAGGAACACCATTTCATTTAAATGTTAGAGATAGGAATTTAACTTTTTACGTTTATCAATTTTCAAATACATCTGAACCAACCAAATTTAGTATCAACACTTTATCGAATTTATCACTTACATTTGAATTATATTATAATAATGCTACTTTACATATTAAAAATTCTACCGAACAATACACAAAATATTACAATACAAGTGGGGTGTTAATGAAACCACTCAATGATATCAGATTTGAATTATTCTATACAAACTTTTATATTGAATTGCAACAAAATAGAAGCACTATTTTCCATATTAGAACAAATAATTATAATTCAAATTATAATTTTACAATTCATAATGGTTATAATGTTGCTGCAACTCAATGGGTTATACACTGTAAGTGATGACAATTTTGAGTTTTACTTAAATGAATATTAAAGAAAAAAAATATTTTTTTTTGTGTTTTAGCTAAAAAATTTATAGAAAAAACAATTAATGTTGACCAAATAGGTACAAAATGCTGGAATTTAAGAAATAATAATGAATTCCATAATGGAACAGAGTTAGCATCATTAATTGATTCACAATATAAAATTAATATGAGAATGAGTGCTGATAATCATTATTTTGAACAAATTACAAATACAAGTGATGCAACAATTGAGTTCTTTAATGAATTCCGTGATGATATTAAAGATACTTATGCACAAAGTAAACAAATTGATAAAAATATTATGAGAAGATATAATTTAAGTACCGAAGAATATCAAATTAAAAATCAATATATAAATCAAGAGGTTTTCAAGAGGATTAGAAATACATATTTTGAAGTTATACAAAAGATTGAATCAGCGAAAAGTAAATTTAATTAAAATAATTAAATTTAACTTTTTTTTTTTTGAATAATTTTTTTAAATTATTATTTTATTATATATTAAAGAAGAAGAATAATTATTTTAATGAAAAAAATATACTATAATAAATTTGAAGAAATTAAAAAAATATAATATAAGCATTGTTATAATTTTTTTCTTTATTTTATTATTCATAAAAATAAAAAAATATAAATTTTAATGATAGTTTAATAGTTATGGGTAATAAGTTATGTAAAGTCGAACTATTATATTTGTAAGAGTTTAGGTATATAGATAGGATTGTGAATTTCGGGAGGGAATCAGCTGTCCCATATATATCACCGCATCTGTTATTGAGACCTAGAAGAGTAGTTTTGGTTTTCTTGAGGAAGCGCTTAGGCATGAATATTTTTGCTTGATGATTTCTAAGAATATTGGCCGAGAAAATTTTTGCTCTACCCAGGCTTTTAATTGTACTTTAGTGCAGGGAAATCTTATAGTGTATCCCATAGTGTAACGGACTTGGAAAGGTGTATCCGATACTTTTATTGCCAGATAATCTACACTTTCATTTCCTGCTATGACACAACGCCCTGGTAAATTAAAAAAAAATAATATCCGACCAATTTTGACTATATTCGATAATCCGGAAAATTTTCATTTAATATCCGATAACCCGGATATTTTTTTTAACAAACAAAAAAAACAAAATTTCGTTTTTTTTTTTTAATTTATACTGGATACTTACACCATTATAAATTATTTATAATACATTAAAAACACAATGTACCTACATACATAATATTAAAAATTGATTTAAATAATTTACAAATTAAATTTAGGTTTTGACTCAACACTCCAAAATTTTTGAAAATTTTAAATACTGGCGTAATAAAGGATCCTATAAATAAAACTTTAAATGCATTAGGACAACAACAAATTTCAGAGGAGAATATATCAATTTTAAAAGAACTGTTAGATGTCCCAACATCTCTAGAAACTGCAGTAAAGAAATTGAATAAAAATTCAGCGATACTTTTGATCGCTGAAGATGTTTGTAAAAGTATATTTGAACGGTTAGATAAATTTAAAACGAATCTAAATAAAAATTTATCGAAACAGATAAAACAAAAAACGAATAAATGAACATAGAAATAAAATCCTTATGACATTATTAATCTTCTTAGCAACAGAAAATATTCCACATTACATTAAATATTTTGATTATACTTTAAAAGCTACCATAATTGTTTTGGCAGTAGAAATTGTTAAAAGGATTCATGTATCTGGTTATAACAATAACAGTACTTTACACAATGGTGTGGAAGAAGTAGTTGACGAAATCACAAATGAAGGTGTGTTTGAAAGTAAAAATACTGCAAATTTACTACAGCAACAATTGGAAGTCGCAATTTCTTCAATTGTAAAAGAGCAGAGAAAAAAGATTTCATGATCTTAACAAACACAAAAACCAGGACAGATAATTTAAATATTATTATTTATTGCACTTCTTACAATAAAACCAACATCTACACTGCAATTGATCCCGTTTTTTTCAATTGCAGACTTGAAAAATACCAAAATTAGAACTCGCTTGAATTACCAAACGTAAAATGCAATTATTTTTTTTAAAATACGCATTTTTGAAAATTAAATGAATTTAAATTATATAATTTTTATTATTATTTTATGAATTATTAATGAAAAATAATTAAAAAAAACTTAAATTAAATTAAATAAATGAATTATAAAACACTTTTAATATTGGATTTAATCTATTATCTTTAATTTCATATTTGTTATCCGGCGGATATATTCGAACATTTTGAATTTTGTGTATTCGATATCCGGATATTCATCATTAATGCCGGATAATTGAAAACCTCGTACTACGTATAGATAATAATATGATAACAGGTATGGTAAAAACAAAAAAAAAAAATATAAAAACAACAGGCGTAGGACTTTAAAAAGAAACCCATTATTGAAGAAAATTCCCTGCCTACAAAGAACAAAATCCAGAGTCTCCAACGAGTCGAAATTAATCCATAGGCCGAAAATTTTCACGCGTCCTAAGTCTTGTTACAGATTCAAACACACTTGAAGAAACATCAAATAAAAAGTAGCAGTAAATCAACAAAATTAGTCGAAACTTGAATTAAAATCACTTACAGTTATAATTTTCTTCAGTGGAAAATCGTACTGCACAGACTACAATTTTACTATTGGTAATACTTCATTTTTTTCTAATTTGAGGCTTCAATTTATTTTTTATTGAATTCAGAATATAAAGGAATGTATTTTTTATAAATCTAAAAATAATTTTCAAAATATTTAATTTTCAAGTGTTAGGTTAGCAACGCGACTTTTCAACAGCGAATAAATTTATTCGCGAATCGTGATCATATTTGCGAGAACGTTCGACTAGCATTTTCGATTCGACTCATATTCGGTTCGAGAATTATGATTATAAAAATTATAAACATACTTATTAAATTGTAAATTTAATTAATTTCTGTTAAAAAGTTAAGAAATAAAAAAATGTATTTGTAATTAAAAAAAAAATTTAAAAAAAAAAAAAAGAAAAAAAAAAATAATAGGATATTAAAATTTAAAATTTTCATTTTATTTTCTATTTTAATACAAAGAGGAATAATGATTTTTGGGCAGAAAAAATAAATTTACATTCTTGTTTGTCAAATATGCTTGTAACAGTAATTTTAAATTTTTTAACTCTGTTAATTATTGAAAATTCAGTTTTGAATATATTTTTTATTTTACTTTTTGAAATATTGGAACAAAATGTGTTATTCTAAGACTAATAATGATATATATAAAATTGCAGAGACTAATCGTCTCATGTATATTAAATTGAATAAAATCGAAATTGAAATTGAATTTATAATGTTTTCTACTTTAAAATTATGAATTAAATATTTTTGAATATTTTCAAAATAACAACACATACATTATTATTGAAAAATATTCACTCTAATCTGTTATACATATTATATTATCTATCTACATTTATCACTTTCATTTTAATAATTGCGACACTCAAGTTAATTTAATATTCGCTTGAATTTATGTTTTGTCACTCGTGAATGTAATATAAAAAACTTATCTGTTTCTTGAAATTTTGTATGAAAATAATAAAAACCTGTGTTTCAAACCGAAATCATATTTCATAATATTGAAGTTCGAATTACAAAATAAGCAATTGTTATATTTCACAATTCTATAGTTCAAATTATGTTTCGGAATGGGTCAATTCGTGCTGCCAATAATACACACTGTTCTTCTTCTTCTTCTTCGTTGCGTTTTTCATTTTTATTCCAATTACTTACTTCTTTCGTTATAATCTCATGATCCTAAAATGTTAATCAACCACACCATCTCTTCAGTTGTTTTTCTTTTATACATTTTGAACTGTCATTCATTGGCCAATTATTGAGATCTATTATCGCCAAACTGAGAACTTCATCATTCTCGTACACATGCCACCTCTAGTTTACTTAATACTCAGAATTTAATAATGATAGTCTTATAGAGAAATTGCTACTTTAGTTATTATTCATCACAATCAATTTTTTATCTCCATCAAATCAGTTAACATACCTTTTTTTTTTGTTCTTATTTCTCTTGATTAACTTCCACATAACTGATTTTGATGACAAATCATGATTGACTCTGACGTATTCAAATTCAAAATCGATCAAAATTCAACTTAAAATTTTCCAAAATAATCTTAAATACGATAATTTGCTCAGTTATTGCAAAACACAATGTACATGGTTAGAAAATTTATTTTGTTTTTTTTTTGTGCTTTTTTGTGTTGTTGTTTTTTACTCATATTAATTTTGTTTTTTATTATATTTCCAGTAAATTAGCTGAGGTTGATTAAACTTTATTTCTAATTACCTGTAATCAACGCAAATGAGTCAAAACAAAAAAAAAACAAAACATTTATTACAAAACAAAAAAAACATAAAAACAAAACTAATTTACCGTTAACTGAATTCGATTTTAATATTTTCGATAAGTTTTTGAAGAAAATCATACAATTTTTGTGTAAAATTTTACTCAGTAGTTATTTAAATTTTAAACAGAAAAATTAATTAATTTCACTGTATGAAAATAATCAATATTTTAAACTAAAAGGTGGCAACGTAATAAAAGGGGAAATTTAATACAATATGTAATAGAAAGCTTTTCTACCATTACCTATACATTACATGTCAATAAAATATAGTATCTAATGTACACAAATTTTGAATAACTTCAACATTAATTTTTTCTAACACTATAAATACCTACTGATGAGTTCTAGTAGTGTTATGATGAACGAAACAATTCCTAAAAATACTTTGTTTATTATAAACTCTTACTACAAGTAAGTAATTATTATAGATACAACGGTGATATAAATTTATATCTATGTATCAATGTTCAAATGTTGAATATTAATTAATCGAACTTGTTCTTTTTATTAAAAGTAAAATGCTATCGAAATTTTAATAATTTCTAACTAAATTTATAATTACATAAATTTATTTTATATTTAATTTTTTCAATATAATTCAATATTTAATAAATTTATTTCATAAATGTGTTTGTGTTTACATTTAACTATACTTACTAAGAAAATGTAGATGATATCAACAACATATTATTAGCACTACCCAATATTTACCCAACTATTATTTATTTATTAAAGAGGGAGTTCTATGTAAATGCAACCTCTTAAGATCTATTGTATTTATTTACCCAACTATTCTGAGCTATACCTACTTTAAATTTCTATTTTCTTGTAAATAGAATGCAAACATTAGCAACGCTGTATGTTAAGAAAAACTTATTTAATATATGAACTCTATATACTTATTAAATCAATTCGAGCTTTTAATTTTGGTATTTGCAAGATTAAAAATTGACCAGCTGAGCTTTAACCAGTGAGTCTAGACAGTAGTCGATGGATTTTTCTTTTGTTTTTAATTAATCTAGGGCAGGTACGGAGAAGATATATTGGATTATTTCGTCCTCAGAGGCTCTGCAAATATCATTCAAGTGGTGTCCAAACCTTCTGGCATGCTAACCTATAAGTCCTGTGATATCCGATATGGCTGAATGATATTATGTATTCGTTATCATCTTTACAGGCCCTGCAAAAATCATTTGAATGGAGTCCAAATCGTCTGGCCTCAATTCCTGTGTTATCCGATATGGCTGATCGATATGTTATATTAGTTATCATCTTTGCTGGCTTTGAAAAATGCATTTCTGGCATGCTTGTCTATAAAGTTCAATATCCTGTGTATCAGATGATTATACCATCTGACTACTAATCCGAATGTCTTGAGTTCGTATCCCACTCAGTGCATGAATATTGTAAACAGTTTCTTCAATTAATCTTCCGAATTAATTTGGAATGTAATTTGATTATCAAAATATAATAACATGTGCTATTATGAAAGCGCAGTTACTCAACAATATAATTTAATAGATATAGTTTTCTACATTTAAAATTAGTACATATATCATAAATCCTAAAGAAAAAACTCGTTCGTAATTATGTATACAAAATATCTGTATAAAAGCAGTTAGAGTGTTTATCCCATACACTTGGAATTATATAAAAAAAAAAAACACCCCTATATATAATACTGTTATGTATATAATCTTGTCAATAGTATTAGGTAAAAGATCCGGGTTTATGGTTCAGTATAGACCAGATAAATTTGGCTATATTACAGTCAGTTCTATCGAAGAATTTGCGATTGGAATCTCTGATTGCTTCTTTGTAAAGTAATAGCTAACAGGTAGCTACAAGTGTCCCCAAATTTATCCTTTCTCTCCAAGACTGTTCCATTTTCAGCCATTTCATCTGCTGCAGTACAGTTTCATGAAATGTTACTATGACCTAGTAAGTATCCTACCACAATCGAATATTGAACCGATCTGCGACAGTTCATAATCATCTTTGAATGAACGCTAATCGATTCTAGTGATCTAATAATTTTGTATTTTTATCCTAACAAATTATCTCAATTATTAACAATCTGTTTCAAAATGATATTTTAATATTTATTCTGCATTCAAAAAAATTATATTACGTACTTATGGTAACCTAAGGCAACACCACTGAAGCAATATTCAAGGATTATACTAATTTGATTTTCTTTGAATCTAATCAAAATTATTAAAAATAGGTACATTGCTGTTACCTACATTTCTTTAATTAAAACTTGCAATGTTCTTTTTTAATCTTTCATATATATATATATATATATATATATATTATATATATTTTAATTGCTTAAAGACATAATAATTATTGATATTAAATTTAAGTTATTTATAAAAATGAAATTTTATAGGTACATATTATATACTTATACATTATATATATATAATTTATAATTGAAAATAAATATCATAATATTATATTCCTGGAAAATAAATAATAGAATAATGACAATAAAAATAAAGTTAAATAAACCTTAATTATTTCTAAAAATAACTTACAAATGAAATTGAAAATAAAAAATAAAATAAAAAAAAATAAAAACTAATACCAAAAACTTTCCAATACAATGCTGGGAAAAATTATTTGGACATGAAAAATATTTTGTTTTAGAATTCATTCAAAATTCATTTTTATAGTTTATTTATTTGTTTAATTTACATTTAATTATATTAAAATATATTGATTGTAATATTTGGGTAGTTGTGGGACAGTTTTTTATGATGAACAAAAAAAATTTTATTATTTAAACTTTTTTTTATCAGTCTTCTTTAAAATTGTCAAAAACAAAATGTATAGCAACATGCAATTTTATAATTAAAATAGTTAAAATAGTAGAATCAATCGTTTGTCTCTTAAGAGATAGTTTAGTTTTTATCTCATATTTAGGCATGGTTTATACAGATGAACTGTTTGATCAGTCTTATTGCTGCATATTATCAAAACATAATTTCCACAAATTGATTTTTTAGATGGTTAAAGTTACATAAAAGGAGGATGCTATAAAGTTAAGTACAATTGTTAAACTAACTTATTAATCCTGTCTTAATTATAGGTACAGAAAAAAGCAAAAAAAAAATTATGTCGGTAAAACTATTAACGGAATTTTATAACCCCATTACAAGTACATAATATTATGCATTACGTATGTATACATTCTTCTATTAACAGAAAATTTTTTCAGGTCAAATAGAAATTGTTCACCTCAAGTGATTATATACGCATGTATGTAATTATGCTATTTTACATTTTACTTCTTTTGCATCCGATTCATCTTTTTTCATTTTGTTGAAGATGAGAGGTAGTGAAAAATAAAATCTTGAAATTAAAAAGTGTTTTTTTCCCACTTCTTAACACTCTTTTTTTCTGTTTCTTAACTACTATTCTCTATAAATGAAAAATAATGGGATACACTGAAAGATACTTGTAAAAGTGAGTATTGTATAAATAAATTGGTTTACATTAGGAATACATCTTTCTTTACACATGACTGCAATATAACTAAAAAGATTTCCATATATGTACAATATTAGGGAAAGTTTGGTGTTTAGCAATTCAGGATATGCTAAATATAAGCTGAATTGTTAAATACTTAATACAGTGTTGAATTTTTGATTTCACCCTTTGTGTCTATACAAAATAATCGATAGAGAGTTAAAAAAATTAAATTATAAGTATGTAAATTTTTGTAAAAATGATAAGATTTAGACTTACAAAGCAATCCTACATCACCATTTCAACATTTAGAAATATTATATTTAAATTTATTTCATATACAGGGACATTACACGTGTGTCTAAAATACAAAAAAAAAATATATCTGGATGTTACAAAATTTTAAAAACAATTCAGAGAATTGTATTTTTATTATTCTTAAAGCAAACGATTTAAATATTTGATATAATGTCACTGTACTCGTCACAGATGAAAATCTGAATGAACAAATATATTTTCAAATGTTAATTCGTTAAATTCTAGGATTATAAAATTTAGTAGCTTAAGCCATAGAATAAGCATGTAAATAAAAGGTTTGTTCAGTAGATCAGTAGGACAATTAACTGTCAAACACTTAGACCCACTTAAAACAAAAAAACCTACTGAACACATTGCGATCTTTTTTGAGCAATTTTGGTCTAATTTTTGTTAAATCTCAAATTTCTTTGCTTAGCTGTCAAAATTAAAAGAACAAAAAATAACAAAAACAGTTGTCAAAAAATGTTCTCAGAAAAATTCAGAACAAAAAATATCAATTTAGAGCTGTTTTGCACAATCTAATGAACACCTATCAGAAAATTTAATTTTGTTCAAAAATGTTTAATTAATGTAAACTAATGAACACAAAAAAGTGTTCTTTTTTACTCTAGAATGTTCTAGAACAGTTTACTGAACAAATCTAAAATAACATAAAAGGTCTACAGAGATCCATCAAACATAATATATAAAAAAAAGTATTCACACTGCCAGAGATTAGCTAAATATTAATTAATTGCTATAACTACTACATAGGAGTAGGAAATAATATGACACTTTACTGATAAAAATATCAAATTTACTGATGGCTATAATTTCACTTTAAACTACTAGAAAAAAATCACGAAAGTATTTTTAAATTCAGGAATTTTTTTCAGGATTTTATTGAAACTGAAACGGGATTTTTTCAATAAACTTACATACCCTCCTCTAATATATTCTTAACTATTGTCTATAATAAAAAAGGTTAAATTGTTTTCCCATTATACTTACGGCGAAAAAAAAATACATTTTTCATGTTGTGTACATACATTTTTTTCAACTTCACTGTATACATGTATATATATAATATATATATATATATATATATATAAAATATATGTCTTTTGTATCAAAAATAAATCCTAATATTATAGAATTATTTCATAAAATTTAATATATGTAATAATATGTATTACATTTGTGTTCAAATATATGTTACATTTATGTATATATATACATAATGTATATATAAATATAATAACATCAGTTATAATAAATCTATGTTGGGGATAACTGTCCGTACATGTATGTTTATAATATGTAAATAAAATAATAATCTATATATATACACATATTATGTGGATTTAGTGTCTATGTTAAATTGTAAATAAATATGTATGTATATGAGTATGGAAAAAAATTAACCTACACAATACAAAATGGAAAACATAATATAAGCATATAGCGTATTGTATATATACAGTAATTTTATTACTTATATTGTAATGTAAATTTTATAGGATTAAACACATATAATATTATGTATATAAAAGATTAGATACTAATATTATTCAAATTTAAAACCATTATTATTTCATAATATTGTTTTTAATTGTTTATTTAGAATAGAAAATTGAAAAATAATATTTGGATGGCACACTTTCCTAATATAATTGTGAAATTATATTTTTTAAATACTAGAATATCTAATTTAATATAATATAGTTAAATTTTCTTGAAATAATATTAAAACAATCTTAGACCCGCTTGTTTTAAGTATTATTATTATTATTTTTTTATTGTATATAGATAATTTAAATTATACTGCACAATAGTAATTTACAAGCACTAGGTGCCAGGAGAGCTATTATGTATTGTAATTATTATTACCTATATTATAGAAAGTTATAATATTTGTTAAATATAAATAATAATTAATTAAAATATAATTGTTATATAAAATTCAAAATATTTATTAAATTGAAAATAAATTATGAAATAATTGAATACTGTTTTATTGTTAAACTTTACTCATTGAAAACAATAATAATATATTTTTCATATTATTTCATTCTATTTCTATTTTTTTTTTTTTATTTTGAATTAAATTAATTGATTATATCCACTGCAAATGAATGTATGCAGTAAACATTTTTTTTTCTCCATTAAATTATTCTATATATAATAATAAAAAAATAAGACTTACGAAATTCAGAGAAGAATCCATGATTGAAAACATGTAAATTTTCATTTTTAAAATGGTCCTCCATTTTGGTATTAGTGCTGGAGCCATCCATTCTGCTGCCTGAATTCAGCTGGTATAAATATAATTGATTTTTATTATTTTTTTCAGTTTTCCAAACTAACTGTTTATTATCCACTTTGATGAATTTTTCGTATTTGTTTTTTCCCTTGTTGTTGTTGTTGTTTTTGATATTATTTTAGATATATAGATATATACTTTTTTTTTTTTTTTAAATTATCCTAGGTATTATTCCCCTTCCACTATATTTCTATTTTGTTTTTGAAATTAATAAGAGAAATTTTTTACGTATACAAAAGAAAAAAACCACTCACACATATTCAATATAGAGAAAATTTTGGAAATAAAAATAAAATTTTTTTTTTAATTAATTATATTATTATTATTTTTTTTTTTTTAAATAACAATTTTCTTAATTTTCTCAATTTTTTTTTTACATATATACGCACTTCAATTAAAGTAAGAAATTTAAAAAAAAATTTTTTTTTAATTTTCACTTGTCATGCAATCACAAAATGGAAAATACAATAACATAAAAAAGAAAAGATTTTTTTTTTCTTTGTAAGTAAATTCGTAAATCCTTTTTTTCGCTACTTTTGTTTTTCTTTTGTTTTTTTTTTTTTTTTATTTGATTTTTCGAATATTAAAAGTTAAAGAAATAATTTCAAATTTAAATTATTCTATGTGAGAGAATTAATGATGGACAAAATGTCCATTCCATAAAATTTTTGTCATATTTATTTTTATATTTCGATTTTCGTAAAACTCAATTCAATTTCAAAAAAAAATAATTTTCAATTTTTTTTTTTATATAAAAAAAAAAATGCAATTATCCGTCCGAAATCTCTTACAAAACACAACGATACAAATAATTTGTTGTTGGCACGAATATCCTTTCAAAACTTACTACATTAATTTTAAAGAAATGACGTCTTTTGAAAAAAATTTCCGTATACGCAAAAATTTTCACTCACTTTTATTGTTTTTGTATTTGTTTGTGTTTTGTTTTTGTAATTTATTACAATGGTGGCAATCTTAACGAAATTACTATGCTACTATTAAAAAAAAAAAAAAACCCGCACCCTTAATACAAAATGAGAATACAAAAACAGAAAAACATTTTAAGAGCTTTTGCACACGGCTTATTTATTTGCATAGAAATATTTATAAATATCAAAGATGAAAATTAGTGCTGGGACTTTGATTGTGTACAGGTAAAATGAATTTGATACTTGTTTAATATAAAAAATTGTGTTATTTTTTTATTTTTATTTATAAATGTGGAATCTGCAGTCCAACTAACTATAGGTCTTTTTCCTTTTCGAAATGTAGGTCTTTTATATATTAATTATTTGGTATACATGTAAATATTTCATATTATATTATTTTTTATAAAAGGCCCGCCATATGACGGTGGTAAATAAAAAAAAAATGTTTTAAGATACTGCAAAAAAAAAAATTGGTATTAATAAACGTATTCAAATATTATATAAGTGCTTTTGTGTAGTGCAAAACTTTACAACAAATTAAAAAAAAAACCATACATTTCCCAAAAACCGCGTACTGAAAATTGTAACAAAAAATTGATTTTTGATTATTTATCGTGTAAATTTTATAAGTCAAGATAAATACAAAAATAAAAAATTCTTTGAATATTTTTATTATTTAATATATATTTTTATTACTTAATTCCAAAAAGAACAATATGTGTTAAACTTATAATATTCTATCCATATAGATTAGTAATTGGATATTGCCATTTCTTTATATCCAATGCTTCTAAATCTTATACTTATAAATTTGGTTGGTATACACGTATTTTTTCAACACATTCAACAAATTTATTTGACTAAAAAACCAAAATTTTTTAAGGTATAGTTACAAAAACTATACAGTTGTTTTCTTTCTCAACTCGTACTTTTTCCAATGTCTAACCTTGTGTCCTATTTATGATAATAAAAAAGGCTAATTTAACGGGGAATAGTCAAAGTCTGAGAATAAATGACAATACTGTAATGGAGATAAATATATTCTGGGAATAAATTATTTCCCTTATAGCTCCGATTAGGACTTCTGCGATTATTAAGTTTGATTTTAAATTTTTGACTCCTAACCGGCTTCCATTGCAGACCACGTTTGGTTTTTAGGTTACTAAGTAAAATTATTATAACTTAAACTTTCAAATAAAGTTTATGTGGAAGCATTCCACAGGAAGTGGTTAATTGTTAAATCTTGTTATAGTTTTTCTAAAATGTTAAATACTTGTTCGTTAATTGTATTCGATATCAGAATTTTTAAAGCAAAGTATCTACTTTTTTGAATAGGCAGCAAAACTATCTGCATTCAAACTATTTCCAAAAATTTCTGGTATAATTACGCTCGTGTTTTTCTTTTCTACATATTATCATCATAATATAGTGATATACACATATCCATGAATTATTTCTTAAATCAAACAGAACAAAAAAAAATTGATTCAAAACAATAGCGCTCGTCACGCATTTCGTATCTTCGTATTTCGTAAATTTACGAATGTCAATTTTGCGTGAATAGTAAATTTCGTATTTTTAATTTCGTAAATTCGTAATAACAACAGCTGATATCTGATGTCTGTTTAAATTTAATTTCCAATTTTGATTATGGTTGTGTTGTTATTAGAATTTAATTATTTTCAATTGGTAATATTTTGTGCTTTAAATATAACTATTTTCAATTTGTAATTTTTTTTATAAGACGCGTAAGATGTGTAACAAAAATATGGTCCTTCACGGAAGAATCCATGCTTTTAGAGAACATCTCAAAATAAATACAAAAGTTTATTTAAATTTATTTTTATTTTTAATTTTGAATGTTTAAGTTTGTTAATAAAAAATTAATTTGATTAATATGATTTATTTGTTTTTGTTTATTATTAATATTTGACATTAACTGTCAACAATATGAAAATACGAAGATACGAAATGAAAATTAAATAGCTCAGGGGAAATTTACGATTTCGTATTTTATTATCCGTTCGTTTATAAAGCTTTGTATGAAAGTGTAGCAAACTTTTTTGGTTTTTAATATGAAGTGTAGCAAACTAGCGATATAAAAGAACCAAAATAATACGCATCGTAAATTTACGACATCGACATTATTCGCCGTTCTCTTGAAAACAATTTTAAAATAAAAAAAAAAGCAAAACAACAAAAAAACATGAAATTTCAAAAGAGAGAGATTAATTTTATGTATACAATTTTTTCCAAATGCATGTGATGGGAGTGATTATTTTTGTGTTATGAATTATGCTAAATAATTTATGTTTGTTGTTATTGTAATACTAATAAAATGCCACGCTAACGCAGCAGTAGCAGCAGGACATTGCGTTTTATTATATAAGATATTCAAATATTTTAATTTTTATATAAATTTTTAACGTTTAAATTGTTAGAAATTAAACCTTTTTCTTGTTTTTTAATAAAACTGAAATATGATTTGTTTGTTCTGTACAAAGTAGCCACATATACTTTTTTGGGCTCTTAGTTTGTTGTTTTAACTATTATGTACTATAAAAGTAATATAAAAATTAAATTATAAATTTTATTGAATAATTAATACAAATAATAATAATAATAATAGTTTATTTTATTAACAACTTAAGCTAACTTACATACTAAATTTACAATATAACAAATTAATTCAGATTTCTTATTCCAGTATTTTAATGAAATAACTAGACTCCATCTGTTATCCAAACGATAAGTGCCGATTGAACCCTTAAATAAAAAAACAATTCAATCCATTAATAGGGAAATTGTGTATAAAATAGAATAACAATATTAATATAATAAAATAATTATTATTATCTAAACCATTGTATAAATTATAAACCCTACAAACGAGATTTTAATCTGATAAGGCATTTGAATTTGAGATAAAACAAAAAAAAAACTAGTATTAAATACAAAAATAATTTCCGTATATAAATTCGAATCTACGTACAACTATTATTATTATCTTGAGTCTTGATAACGTCTTAGAAGGACGAAACATGTCGACTGTTTTATTTTTGTTTTTTTGATTAAAATGTTAAAATAAAATATATAAGAAAATTTTAATAATTTCTTAATTAGTGAAACAACAACAAGTGTTTTATTTAATTTAATTAAATATTGTATTAATTTCTATTATTATTACTTATTACAAGATATTCAGGGGAAATATAAAATTTTTACAATTTACATGCCAATCAAAAACTTTAAGCTATATTCTGATTACACTCAATGATAAATCAATGTACAACATTATTTCTGTATTCACTATAATGAATACATTAGTAGAATTGCATTAGACAAACATTAGAAATAATTTAATTCAATTCTTCTGAAATTTAACAATTAACACCTAGTTTATTTTAAATTACACTATTAATTTATATAATTTATTTTTACTACATTATACATTTTTATTTATTATTTTTAAATGCTGCTATTATTACATTTAAAATAATTTATTTTTACTACAATTTTAGCGAAATTTACTACATTTAAAATATTCTGAAGTCTCAGCACTCAATACATTTGTATATGTATATGTACTATGTATATGAAAAAGCACTCAAAATGTTATTGAGTTGTATAATACGAGAAAAATTTTATATTTTCTTTGTCAAAGAAAAAAAAATCGATTTTCCTTATGAGTGGAGTTTGCGCATTTTTCTAATCTAGAAAATTGTGAAAAATTTTGTATAATTGAAGTTGGTTACAAATTACAACTAATTGAATACATTTTTTTTTAATGTTAAACACTAGATAGCGTAGTATATTTCAAAAATATTTTTACATTAATAATAGCCGAATAGGTCTGTATGTTTACTCTCCTTTCTGCAAGAACAATGAAAATATTCTCTTTTACAAAAAAAACAAAACTGATTAGTAATTTTCCGAAATTTTTTGTAAGGATTATTCAATGTTTTTGTTGTAGAAAATAAAATTAAATAACTTTTCTCGGTGTGGGTCTTTTAACCAGTAAAAACTATAACAATTAATTTTAAGCTTAGATAGACTACTTTTTATTTAAATGAAAAACATTGGATTGACATTTAAAACAACAACAAATATTGACAGCAAATTTTTACAAATAAAAATTTTATTTGCAAAAATTTATTTGCACACGTTTTAAACTGCAAACTCTCTTATATTACTCAAAAATTTGTAAAGAGAATGCAAATAAAAAAGTAAACATACATAAATTTGGATAAATTTGTGAGTTAACATATAAACCTACTATTTAATATTTATTTACTAAGCCGACACTAACAGCTTGTTCTTGTAAATTACTATTGTGTATAATTTATAAATAATATGCAATAAAAAATAATAACAATAATATTAAAACAAAAATTATTTACTAAGTATTATGAATTAAAGCTAACTATTTAAGACTGAAATATTAAAAATTAAATAAAAAAATGATTTTTTAATATTTAAAATAATTATTAAAAATCATAAATATTGAATGAAAGAAAATTTTGACAATGAATCAATATTGAAAACTTTATTTGTAAATTATATCCTATTCACAATATGCTCTGTAACATATTGTCAGCGATTAACTAGTTATACAAAGTGTTATAACGAAAAATTTTTGAATGTTAATGAAGTTATCAAGTATAACTAGTTTTAAAAAACAATATTTACATAAATTTAAACTTCAAATGAAAACTAGTTATCTGTAGTGTGAATACCAATATCTGTAACAAGTTATCCTTCCGTTAAATTAAGCTCGATAACATGTTATACACTCGTAGTGTGAATAGGATATTAGTTTTTTTAAAACTAAATGCTTTTGAAACTGCTTATAATAAAAATTCGCAATTATTTTGACCAATTCATATAAATAAGCTTATGAGTACTGATGAGTACTGGTAAAATAATAATATTTACTCAGTAACTCATAGAGAAGCCCTGTATTGTCGTCTTATCATATTGAAAAAATTAAATATTCTTCTAAAAAGAGGAACGAAAAATTGAATTGTTTTGAATTATAAACAAAAGTTAAATATTAAAAAATATTAATAGTTGAATCAATTACAGTAAAGCAATGTTTGTGCCGTTTTGAATAGCTTACATTATCAGTTTATTTTAATAATATTAATTAAATTATATCCAATAAGTAAACAGCATAGCTAAATAATTGTTTAATATTTATTGAATATCTTTAGATGCACAGAGATTGATATAAGACATATGTATATAGCACATTAATACTATTTGATGGAATCAGTTAATTGCTCAATAATGGTTATATAGAACAAGATGAAATATAGTATAGACCGGACCATTATTATACGAAAATTATTTATGGCCTGACTGTTATATAAAAAAATATTGTTTTCAGTTTTTCGACCATTCAGTTCACATCATATTTTAAATTTTCATTTCAAAAATAAAACTAATAATTGCATTTTTTTTTTAATTTTTAAATACATACATACATTTAATAAATTTTTGAAATTTTTTAAATTTGCTTTATTAAATTTCATTATGTTACTCATACATATTATACATTTTTTTTTTGTTATTTTGTATAATTATTTTTATTTGTATTTTCTATCTTACTTTAAAAATTTCGATAAATTTTTTTTTTACATCAATTTTTATTTTTGTGATATATAAATAATTTTTTATTTGCTAAGTTTTTTTAAACTTTACTATTTATTACTCACTACCTACTCACTCAATAGCGAAGCACAAAATTATTTTACCAAGTTTAAATATGAGTTAAATAAATTTAAAAATATTTTTTTTTTGCTTTTTCTTAACTGAAACGAAGCTAAAAAAAAAGCTTTTTTTCAATAATGAAAAACACAAATTGGTTTATGTCTTTACTATATAAATAAAAACTCAGCAACATGTTGTTAAACTTTTTCTTAGTATTTAATTCTTATAATGAATATTTTTTAACAGTTGAAAAGACACCATTCATAAAATCCATAACATAATAGTAGTAACTATCTTTTACCAGATGAATAACATTATTTTTTATGTTAAATTTGTTAAAAACAAAAAAAACGTAAAAATAAAATAAAAACAAGCAACATGTTGATCATTATTTCAATAATAACATTATTAATCTCTAACAAACTGGTAGATATTGTTGCCATAAACATTAATTTTAAATTTGGGTGCAATTCCAAAATACAAAAAGGTAAAGTGGTTTACAAGAATTTTTCAGTCTTTTAACGGACGCGCTGCTGAGCTTAACTTTTAAGCGGTTAGATTTTTAATTTAATTTTTAAATTATTTGATTTGGATTTATTTGTTAAGTTGTTTTTTTTAGTTTTTGATACATTTATTTTTTATTGAGAACTACAATTGAAGTCGCGAATTGTGAGAAATATTTTTTTTTATTATTATTTTTTTATTAAAATTATTATTAAGAAAAGTGATCTTAAAATATAGTAAAAAAAATTTTTTTTTTATTATTCATTATTTAATTTGAATTAAAAAAAAGAAAAAGTATAATAAGCGAAATTTAAGTTTTTTGGTTTTAAAACTGAGAAAATAATTTTTTTGTTTTGGATAAATAATTGTTTTCCTTGCTGAGAAAATTACTGATGGACAACTACTGAGTGTACAAATAATTTTTTTCGTAAAAGGTAAGGAATTTTTTTTCTTTTTTTTTTTTTTTTTTTTTTGAGAATAACGAATTTTAATGTAATTAAATATTTAATTAAATATAATATATATGTGTATAAATATTTTTTTTTTTTACATTATTTAATAGTTTTTAATGGTAAAACGATTTTAAAAAAAAAAACAAAATATTTAAGTTATTTTTAATTTTTTAAATTCGAGAAAATATTTTTTTTAATGATCATCAACAGTACAAATGAAATATTTATGATTATTTTTTTGGAATTTTTTAATTTTAATTAATAAAAACCTGAACTAAAAATTTACTATGTAATACCACATATTTTTAAATATAAGCTTTGACTTACTTATTTAAAGGATAATATTTATATATGTAACGACAGGAATTTAATTCGTATATATTTGAGGTATTCAGTACTCAGCCAACTGGTACACATCTGAAATAAAAAATAAAAACCATAAGACTGTCATCCGAATTACATAAAAAAAATTATGGTAATATCAAAACAATTACCTAAATTAAGTTATTGCAGACATTTTAGGAACAAACTATTTTTTTTTATATATATATTTGTTGGGATAATAATTGTTCTGATAAAATCAAAATTACGAAAGTTAAGCCCATAAATCCCATAGTAAATCGCATATAGCCTTCTAAGCCAAATTGTAAATCAAAATGTCAAAAAAGTGTTCAGTGTAATGTTATGAAATTTTGTTCATATGTAATTTTGTGTTGGGTAATTTTGTGCTATGTAAATTTGTCTTATGTGATTTTGTCATGTAACCAATAAATATATCGTTGGAAAGAACAGAGAACTGCAATGTGAATTAGTTTTTAAAAATACTTTGATACCAATTGCATTAAAATATCTCTAAAGAACTTTGTGAAATGATAAAGTACGGCAGTTTAACCTGGAATGGTCCAGATTGTGTTACTGACTCAATGAATGATGTTTCAGTTCAGTTTCAGTATTTCGAGTATATATATTTATTCTCTTCTTCATATATCTTTCAAAATCAAGTAACCTAAAAAAATTATTCAATTACCTAGACATTTGATTTTAGGTCTTTGGACTGGTTAAACTATTATCCAAAAAATGTAAATTAAATTTTTGATATTACATTTCAATGTATATATTGTAAGAAGTAGTAACCTTGAAAGACTAGTTTGTCTACACATTGGATGAAGTATAAGCATGCTGATTAATCAGTAATAAAATATTATTAATGAAATCAATTGAGATTCATCAAGTAGGCATTATAAAGTCCTTTTTATTATTCAATTAGATTAATTTTATACTAGGTCTATTACACTTTAACATGAACATAGTTTTCACATAGAAAATACTACCACTAGATGATCTCATTTGCTAATTTACAAAAGTTTTTGGTAATTTTTTATTTAAAATTCTTGCTTTGTAATTCAAACAATCGATCAATTTAAGTTTCTAGGTAAAATTTGATTTTCTTCGTTAACAAGTTTCTATCTCTAAATCAAGATCTAAAAATTTTATTATTCCTTCTTAATTATGATTGATTTAATCAGAATAATATTTTAATTAAGATGTTTAATCATTTCTTAAATAATAATATTCACTTCAAGCTTATTGTTCACAGATAGTAATAAAATGTCTAATGGTTTCTTCATATTGACCGTAGACCTTATATACGCAATCTGTTTTGCTTAGATTATCGGACGCTTTACTTTAACTTCTTAATAGTCTCTACTCAATAATTCAATTAATATGAACCTATTTTTGTTTTCATGAATATTATTTTACCTATCATTAACTGATATTTCATTTTCACAATTTGATAATGATATAATTAATTATAACTACATTTTTTTGGATATTTAGAAAATTTGATCTTTTGACTTCGGGTTTTCAAATTCCATTGAATAAAATTTAATTTTAAATAGTATTTAAAATTGGTTTTAGTGTTAAATTAAATGCACAAGATTTTTCAGTGATATGATTTTAGAATTAAAACATTCTGTAATATGATGATAATAACTGATAATGATTTATATCAAGATTATACAGACAAAAACAAATGAATTAATTATTCTTAAAACGTAATTTAAAATGTCAAACTAAACTCAAAGTTAATTTTTTTCAAATAAAACCATAAAACAAATTAAAAAATTAATCTTATTCATTGCTATATCTGACTTAACTTTTTCTGGCAATAGACCTTTACCATTCAAAATTTGAGCTAATTCCTACTTAAAATTATATGGTGCAATTTATGAGCTAATTTAGTCATTGTTATGCCTGTCTTCAATTTTTCTGGCAAAAGTATGCTGCACCTTTACTTCTCAAATTTTGAGCTATAATTTACAGTTAAGCTTATATTGCTCAAATGAGCTAACTTAAAATGTAAGTTAACTTGAGCTTGACCAATTTCATAGATTACAGAATTTAAGCTAACTCAACTTATAAGCTACCTCAAATTATGAATTGAACTAATATAGGTGTAAATATATCAAATTTCTATATTTTAAAATTACTCAATATTTTCCGATAATATATTATTTTCTTATAGCCATTCATATCCTTCTCTCGATGGTCTTCTTATAGACCATTCTTTTAAAGCAAAGACAAAAATTAAATCTAATAATGTTTGTCATATTATACTGTTTCAATATAATGATAATAGATGAAATACTCACAGTATGAGTAGACTAATAATCTAATTTGTATAAATTAAATACGATTCCGAAAAGCTCAATGCTCCCAAAACGATTTAAAAAAATAAAATAACATTAAAAAAAACCCACATTTGTAATAAAAATCACGTTTTAGTCTATATGTAAACGAATTAATAAATTAACTATTCTAAACTGAATACTATAGAACAATATTTTACCAAATTTGTTAAAAACAAAACAATTATAAAAACAATAAACCAAATTCCAAGAAAATCGTTATCCAAAAAAAAAAAAAAAAAGAACCACAATATGATGTGCACTCATGCGCAACAACATGAGAATTTTCCAATGATATCAAAATTTTATTTCTTAGTATTTTTGAACAATAATTAAAATATTTTCTTTATAATATTTTTATATATTATCTCTATACCCAACCGTTACTAAAATAACCTGAATTATCAAATCAATCACTAATTGACGGAACTTTAATTTAAAATTTAACAGAAAAACGAATGTTAATAATTCGTGAATTGTTTTGTTTTTTTTTCACAATAGAAAATTTAAATTCTTTATTTAAAGATTCTTTATTAAAGATTATAATTACAAAATAATTAATTAAATTAACTACATATATGTATATATATTTAAATGATAATCTTTAATTGAAGATGAAAAATAAGAAGAAAAAAAAAAACAAAAACTTGGGAATTTCCGGATTAAGAATAATTAATTCTTTTTTTTTTTATTCTTATTTAATTTTAAGAATCGTGCTTATCGTAAGTAATTTTTTGTTCTGTAGAAATCATACAAAAATACATTTTTTTTTTTTAAATTGTGTTTGTTGTTAATTTTCTCTTTTTTTGATTTGACGAGTTTTGATTGATTATGTAACAAACAAAAAATCTTTATGTCTGACAAATAAATTATTCAAATAGAAAAAAATAAAAACAAATACCATATTTTTAATCTCGTTTTCCTAAAGAGAAAATTAAATCAAAGCAAGGTGATCATCTTTATTAAACTGACATAAGTCAAGAAGAGATGAATTGTTTGTTGGTCTGGTAGAAATGGTCAAGGTTATGTAAATTGATTTAGAAGAATTTTTACGCTAATAAATCTATAATTATTTGTTATTGAAATATATATTAACTTCCACTCAGATCAGTAATAATTTATGGATAAAATTGTAAAGACGAGTTACCTAGGACACTTAAGATAATAATAATTACCCCTTATTTTTTCTGGGAAAAGTTTAACAATTCAACCCACTAAAAAATGTAAGTATTGAAGCTTGATTGGAGCGGACACATTTTTTACCTCAAGAACCATTTCAGAAATGTGATTCGGCAACTATACTACGTAAATCTATATATATAGCTCTACTAAAGTGTATCAATGGTGTTTAAATTGCGATTTTTCATTCTAAACTTCAGTATGGTATAGTTTGTTGGGGTGGTACTCACATTAACAAGCTACAACCACTTTTAATATTTCAAAAGCATGCTATTAGATTAATGTTGACCGGCTAACACACACAGCAAACTTATTATATTTACTAGTTTAGGTATTCTTCCCATCAGGAATTTATATGTACCTCTATAAAACCCTCAAAGTATTTTTTATTAAATCAGGATATCTTGATGTCAGACATACCGTTATCTATAATCTATGAATTAATAGCAGGAATTTAATTGATGTACTCCGCTTTAATAGGTTTCATATTTGTCATTTCTTTAAAATTATTGCACCGACAATTTTTAATAAGCTACCAATTGATATCAGAAATATCAGAGTTTTATCCGATACGATGACTATCTCTACATTCTCCGCTCTCTTTTTTATCTACATTTCCTAGAGAAAATTAAAAAAAAAAACAAAAAACATTAGTATATTTTTAACTAAAACTAAGAACTGTCTTAGGAATATTAGTTGGCATGAAGTTGAAGAGCTAATAAGAGTCATTAGATAATATTATTATTGATATATATGTATATTATAGTATACTGTTGCTGATATTTATCTATATTATTATTATGTAGTTTTGTTTATTCTGTTCTTACGAGAATTTCGTTATTGCTTCATTTTTGCTTTCTTTCATTTCTTTCCCTTTATATTCATTTCAATACATATATGTATATAGTTTAGTTTATAATTTTTTTAATTTTATAACTTATTTTTTTTTAAGTTTTTACTATAAATTTAATTTACATTTCTATATTCTACTTTTAATTTAAAATAATTACTTCTTAAATTTAATTTTTTTTTTATACATAAATATTTAACCACATTAAATTTAGTATATGTATTCTATTTTTCTTTAGATATTGTAGATTTTAGTTTTCCAAATAAATATTTACATTTAAATGTGTTTTAAATGTAAAATTTTGACTCCACAAATATTGAATAATTTAAATTGTTTATTTCTTGTGATGGATGGACCATTCGAAATTTGCTTTTGCAATAGACTGTTTCCTATAACTATTTTATTTTATTTATATTTTGAATTTTATAGATGCTTTTAATTTTGTACTATTATTATATTTTGTTTGAATTTAATTTAAAGTTATGAGAATAAGTAAGAAACAACCTTATATTTATTTACTTGTAACTACATTGATAAAATATATTTATTTCAATTTTGTTTTGTTTGATTTCAAAAATTACCTCTGGTTTTATCTCAGCTATTTTTCAAAATAAATGTATTGACTTGTATGTCATAAATGTCAAACTTAAAAAGTACAATGGAAAATAAAGTACAATAGGTTTGAGTCTTGTAAAAACCTTCAAATCTTGTAGATTATTTTTTCTACATCTAGTACAAGACTACACCTTTAATCTACACCTATTCGTGAATACCCTTAATTATTTTTAATATCAACAAAACCAATCATATTATGCCCCATAGTTGTCAAAAATTCTTACACGTGCATATGAATGTTTCAAACAAGTCTACCCTGTTTTAAAATTGTTTGACTTTTTTAAACATTTTACTTATATGTATATTAAAGCAAATTGAGCTATATTTTCTGTAAAATTGTAAATAAAGATTGAATAAATATACATATACATATATATATTTGAAAGCAAAGCTAATTCAAAAAAAAAAACAAACATAAGTTAGTTTCGTCAAGTTTTTAAACATCACAAGATTTTATAGACATAAGAAGCCCATTACAAAATTACTTTATTATTAAATTACAAAAAAATAAAAATAGAATAATTCAAAATATGGATATTGTATATACCATTACAAAATTAGTGAACTATTTGTATTCTACTAGCTCTAAACTTAATACAATAAAAAATGTGGTATAAACAATTACTACCTACAAAAGTTATAATTTCATCTCCAATTTCCTTAGACTTAACGATCAAAAAATTTATTATGCCAGAAACGGATGCACCAACTTTTTTACAATAGAGTAGTAGAATAAATTCAATATCAATGGTAAATTAATATAGGTCTATCGATTACAAATATTTTAGAAATATGTAATATTTTTTAATGCACTAACACAGTTGGAACTAGATTTTATATTACATTTAATTTATTCCGAGAGGGGTCCAGTCCCTACATCATCGCAGCCGCAAATGGGCTTATTGTGATAACACAGTTTTTAAGTCTTTGAGTCATTAAGGATACTTGATTTTGTGATTACACTCAGGATATTCTTCAATGGTATGCTGGATAGCTCCCATTGTTCGGGGCTTCAGTTGGAACTAATTCTAATCCAATCAAATTTTCAAAACAATAATTTTAGGACGAACAACTGGGAGATTGTCATTATGTTTGTATTTCTTGCAATTTACCTGTATTGTTATTTGCCTGTATGTCATTTGCCTGAATTTCATTTGACTGGATATATTGGGTACTGAATATGATAAATATTATATACAATATGTACATCTCTATATAAGTATATATATAATGAATATATATAATGCAAAATTTTTAATTAAGAGAAATTTTAGAGTTGATTGAATTCAAAATAAAAATTTTACGCCTTTTACAGAATATTTATATAAATTATAAGCGTAGCCGCTGTTGGTTACAAAACAGAGTATAACTTCTTTTTCCAGAATATTTACTTAAAAAATTTTAATAAGTAGCCGCTATTGGATACAAAAAGGAGGATTAGGAGGATATGTTCTTTTTTCAGAATATTTAACCTAAATCATTTGTATGCATAGCCGCTGTTGAATACAAGCAAAATGATTGATTTCAAAAACACTAAATGAATTCAAATCGGATTTTGGTATTATGTATACGATTTCGTGGCTAATCCATACATTGTACATATAAATGCATACAAATGACACACATGCAAATGTAATACAGCCATGTGATAGCAAGCCCGAACAACTACCAAGGCTATACTGAAAATAATTTTAGGTTAAATTTAATAGCAAAATGAAAAATTTAAATTAATTTCAAAATATTCAATCACTATGAAATTATGGTTTTAATGTTATTTGATTAATAACACAAAGGCCATGTTAGAGTCCTGGCTTAAAGAACTTACCTCCCATTTTTACTTAGAGAAATATAGTCACATTTTGGACATATGATGCGGGTTCAAAAATACGAACTAGTCGAACTCATTGTGCAAGCAAAAGTCAGGGACAGAAAAAAAATATCATTGGTTTTTTAGGCTAAAGTAATGAGATAAGCACCCTAACAGCCTTCGCAAAATTTAAGCCATTTAAAGGTTAAATAAAAAAAAAACAGAAGGATAGTTAAATGAGTATAAAAGAAATAGTGTATATTTATAGAATAAAATAGATAGAATAGAATGGAATGGAATAGAAGAGTTAGTATACATAAAATTTACAGAAAGCTTAAAATAATAATAATAATAATAATAAAAGACTTTATTTCATCAAAACCAAAAGCTAACTTACATTAAATATTTAAGACTTAACTTAAAAATTTATAAAAACAAAAAATATTAAATATAGTAAAATAAAAATTTAAAACTAGTCTAGTTGATTAAATTAAAAAGTTAGGTTCAATCTGTTATCCAAAGATAAGTGACGAAAGGGCCTTTATATTTATTTACTCGTCTCTTGAAAACTTCTAAGTTATATGTTTGTGGGATCACACATAAGATGATGGTAAAGTGTTCCACAGTTTAGAGGTTCGGTTGATGAAAAAACTTCCATATTTCACATTTCTGGTTCGAAGAGGTTTCTTTACAAATTTGTGGGAAAGTGTTACGTAACATAAAGAACTGGACCGGTATATCAGATATCGATGATTTAGTGCACGTAATAATTGGTTTACAAAATTTATATACAAATTTTTGATAACATCTAAAACATATGACCGCTAATATCCGTGGTGGATAAGTACCGGAGAGAATTATTCTGAATTTCAATACTTTTTACATAGATATAATTTTTCATATTTTCAAATATTGGATGAATGTTAACCAAAATTCTACATCAGTAGCTGGTATTAATATCAGTATTGATTCTGTGGCACTAATATATAACCGCCTAAGTCGACACAAGTGGAAAATGAGATATTGTTACCATCGTATTCTATATGTACAAAAATCTATGTTCCGCAAAAATTCCGAGGTTTTTATGAATTTTTATGAAGTTGAGAAAATCACATTAATTTATTCTGCTAAATCGGCTAGACTGTATACTGCACATTATATTATTACAACGTACACCAACTTAAATCATTATAATATAATTAATTATTATCTATATATGCCAAATATTCTATAAAAAAATATACCAATTTATATAATTAAGCTTAGCGGGTATATGAAATTTTGTTCTGCTATAGGTACCATTTGTCTAAAGTTGACTTAAGCGATTGTATCTAAATTTATTTTGTGATTTTATCTTACCTAAAACTCAATAAGCACTTATAATTTTATTTGACTGTTATATTATAGTAGGTTATTTTCTTTTTTTAATAATATTTAATAATATTTAACTATAATTTTTAATATTCAACCAATTTTAATATATTTAAAACGTTAAGTTCAATAAAAATTAATATTACGAGCATACACTGAAAATTTTTTTATATCTTCCCAATTTTTTCACAGAATAATTTCAAAACGGTCATACTGAACAGTTTTAAATTTCGATTTAAGCGGACAAGCTGTTAAACATATATTAATGCTACAGAATAAATTGTCTGGGCAATTAAAAAAAATACTTAAATTAATTCATCAACTTGATAACGTGTTTAACAGTTGAGTTTAAACATCATCATTCGAAAAATAACAAAAATTAATAAAAAAACACTATAAAAAAAAAAAGAAAATGTGTAGAAAACTGATTCGTTCGAGTAAAAGTAAGAACACATAACAGAAATATTATGAGAAAAATTAACTGGAAATCATAGGGGAAGTAGTATAGTGTCCGGGAGTCGTTTAATCAGGAATACTTAAATTTAATTAAAATTATAACAAAATAAGAAAGCATAGGAGGATGTAATCTTATAAACCATTTTTTAGTCCAATTTTATAGTTTTATTTTATGCAATAAAATTCAAATTAGTTTCTCTAATTTTATTTTTATACTCTCTTGTATCTGCAGGATAAAAACTAAAAATATCCTATTCTATAACTTCTTCAGTTATTTATGTCTTTTGTTTTTGTTTTTATTTTATGAAATACACGATAATCGTGAATCTGTAAAAAGCATTATACCATAATTTTTTTTGCTATCACCAATTTTAATAATATATACTTTAGTATCAGTTGTTATTATTTATTTTGAAAGGATTTTTGTTTTTGCTTCATTTTTTTTTTATACAATAATAAAAAATTACTAAATTCTGTGTATATAATAAATTAGATGAACCGTGATAACCTGAAATATTTACAAAAAAAAAAACATCTCAATTTAATGTATTTTAATAATCTTACTACTGCTGAAATAAAGCTATGAAAAAGAGAGATTATAGTAAAATATTTTTAATATATATATATATATATATATATATAAATTCTTAAAAGTACAAATACTATATAATGAATTAATATACTGAAATATGTTATTGAGCAAATTTGTTTAAATTCAAAAGCATAATATTATAAATATCTGAAAAGTTAAAGTATCTGTAAAATAAATAACTAAGAAATATATTTGTTTTGTCAAATAAGATTTATTGTTCAAAATTAAAACAATCGAACTTTGAATCGTGAATATAATATTGTTAAATTCAGATTTCTTTGTTAAGAAAATTTTTTCAAGAATTATGAAATACGAAATTTAGGACTAAAGCCAGAAAATAAAAATGTAAAATAAATTAATTGTTATTTTACTTTAATTGTAACTATTATTAAAATTTAGAATTGATTTTAATTGTCTTCTTAAGTTAGAACTGTGTGTGGTTTATTTTTATGATATTTTACTGGTAATCGAATAAAACACATATCTTTTAGGTTAATCTGATATTCTTTTTAATTTTTCTGTATTAGCCGTTCTTTAGGATATTTTTTATAATACATAAGTGTTTGTTCCACTTTTGAACTTTTATTTGTTATATTTGAAATTTTGTTTAGTTATACTATTTAGCTCAAACTATCTTATAATTTAGAATTATAATACATTTTTAATCATTAAAACACATTTAAATTTATTTAAATACAAAATCCAAAATTACAATATGTTTTTTTTAATTCATAATTAAAAATGGCTTGTGTCTGGTTAACGAAATATTCATTGAATTTTTTTAAGAAAAAAATAAAGACAATAAATAAAAATAAAATTAAAATTAAATTAAAGTCATATGTAATGAAATATATATATATATAATCTTCATATTTATTATTAACGCTATTAACATTATATACCAATTAGACTAATTGACTCGTATTTACATTATTTATTTTATGTTATATAAATTTAAAAATATTTGAATTGTCTAGACGAATATTTGTGTAAATAATGATTTTACTCAAAGATGTGAAAGAAATACTATTATAGTCTTTAACGTTTGGAAAATGAAACAAAAATTAGTTCCTTCCCAACTTTTCCACAGAAACTTCAAACGGAGAAATTTTAGTCTGGGGTAGCATTGTGTAATTTGAAACGTCGTTTTGTTTCGACTATTTTCAAAAAGTGGCATTGCATAATTTTGTTTCGACCATTTTTATTTTGTTTCAATCTTTTCAAAATTGGTACGACATATTTTGGTATTGTACAAGGTTGAAATGCCACTTTTTTTACATTTGATACGACCAAATTTTGGCGATTGAAAAATAGTTGACGCTTTTAGGTAAATTTTAAAACAAAATAATAAATTAATACATGACTTTTATTGGAATATTTTAGAAACGCACAGAAATTAAAATTCCAATAAAATGAAAAATTAAGTAAATTTATAATGATTTTCTTTTAAGAAAAAAAATTTTCAGAATAAAAAAAAAAAATGTTCGTATTATTATTAGCTTCTTTTACTTGTATCTAGTTGCAATTTCTTTTAGTTCCATTTTTTTTTTAATATTATTTTCTAGCAGTAATTGTTGAAATTTTAACGAAACAAAAATGGAATTATGTAAAGTGTTTCACTGTTTTTTCGAACATTTCAAAATAAATTAACGGTTCAAATTACGTAATGTCATCCAAATTTTGTTTCGACAACATTTTGTTTCGACCGAAATGTTTGAAACAAAGTTACATAATGCCACCCCTGTATTAATACAGAGGTAGTATTATCGATGTAAACCAGACGACGTCCGTAGGGTTTATAAACGGTGAACTGTCAAAAACAAGTTAAATTATATGAAAATAATATAAGCAAGCCAGCTCGATGCCGATGTACGGCTAAAAAATCCAATTTAAACTTTTTCGGACTAGAATGCCATTTTGTGATTGTCAATTGCAAATTATTGTAAGTGTTTTGAAAAATGGTAGAAACAAACGTTCACATTTGGAAACTTCAGTTCTACGAAAGATTTACAATTTATAAGAGATTATAAAAGTTTTAAAAACAACAATTTATTTAAAAAAAAATCACAATATTTAATTTTATGGATGTTTTTCAAATGTCATTTGACGCCGTTTAGTTAGGGTGAATTTAATATTTACCGTTCTGCACCATATAATTATCTATAGCCTTGAGTTCGTCTCGAGCTTAAGTATTATATTATATGTCAAAATTCAACAAATTTACTAATCAATATTCTCTTCATCTATTCCATTTTTATATTAAATTGAGCTTTCAAATAAATACATATAAAATATAACAAAAATTGAACAGATTTTTATGATGTGCAAAAAATTAAAGAAAACTTTTTGAAACAGACACTTCATAATAAATTTTTGTTAGGTAAAAGTACTGAATTAATAATTCAAAAAAAAAGTTTAAAATATTTAGTTACTAAAATCAAGGTTGTAAAAAGCTCAAATATCACCTAAACTCAAATTTTGAGATAGTTCACAGTTCAGCTAAATACTTTGAAATGAATAAGAAGCTCATATTTTAAACTTATGCATTCAGCTCAAAATTTCAATTGAGTTAATTTAAGCAAATTTTGAGCTAGCTCATAGTTGAACTAAGTACTTTGAAATTAATAGTTAGCTTATATTTTGAACTTGTGCATTCAGCTCAAAATTTTACTTAAGGTAATTTAAGCAATTTTGAGATAGTTCACAAATGAGCTAAATACATACTTTGAAATGAATAACAACCTCATATTTTAAACTTGCGTGCATTCGGCTCAAAATTTCAATTGAGTTAATTTAAGCAAATTTTGAGCTAACTCATAGTTGAACTAAGTACTTTGAAATTAATAGTTAGCTTATATTTTGAACTTGTGCATTCAGCTCAAAATTTTACTTAAGGTAATTTAAGCAAATTGGAGCTAGTCCACAATTGAGCCAAATACTTTGAACTTAATAACAAGCTCATAGTTTAAACTTATGCATTCAGCTCAAAATTTCAATTGAGCTAATTTAAGCAAATTTTGAGCTAAACACTTTGAAATTAATAGCAAGCTCATCTTTTAAGCTTGTGCATTCAGCTCAAAGTTTCAATTGAGCTAATTTTAAGCAAATGTTGAGCGAGCTCATAGTTGAGCTAAATACTTTGAAATTAATAGTTAGCGTAATATTTTAAGCTTGTGCATTTAGTTCAAAATTTCAGTTGAGCGTGAGTTGAATTTGGCATTTGAGTCAGGTCTTTTAGACAACTCTGTCTAAAATACACAAATCAAACAATTTTATCTTTTTAGTACGATACATTTAGAGTGTTATCTAAGTAAATACTACAATTTGTAAAACATAGTATTTTCTAAAATTAAAAAATCTAAATTTTAATATCAATTCAATATTATTGTATTTTATACTTAAATTTATTACAAAAACTCTAATTAGTATTTAATATTGGCTTGGATTAGATTGCACTAAATACTATTTATTATACTATTATACTATTATTTATACTACTAATTATTGTAAAATATATTTTATTTAAATATATTATTAAATTGCAAATAATGTTAAAATAAAACTAATTAAAATAAAAGCAAATACATTTTCAATTTTATAAAAATCAATCAAATGTGATGATACCATAAGATATTAAAGTTTTATTGAATATAAACAAAATTTACTTTAAAAAAGAATTAATACACTCTGATACTACTGTTGTCACATACATTTTTTACTTAATGCTAAAATTCGCTAGTTTAAGGTACAGAAACAAGAATAGGTCACTAGCAGGAACTACTCCAATAATTTTCATAAAAAATTGTTAATTATTTTTATTTCCATTTATGGAACCTTCCCTTATTTAATGGTTCTACAATAAAGTATACGGGTGAAGTATTATAAATATCTCACATAATTGCTTTTATTATTAATAAAATAATTAATTAAATTTTTATTCAGTATCCTATTTTATAAAATATGTATATAACCTCGCATTTTTGAAATTAATCAACTTCATTCGATAAATAATTCGATTAAAACGTAAATTTCGTTTGATATACATTTTTTTGTTTTGCTTGTTTTTTTTTTTTGGAAAAGTACAGCATCACCGCCATATTCTTTTGAGAATAAAAATCCTTGAAAAATTATATCAAAAATTTTATTTTTCATTCTTCAATATTGTAGCATCACATGTACACAGTGAAGTTTCAAGTACAGTGTAAAAAATCTTACAGTGAACATCAAATATAAGTAAACAGTTATTAAATTAATTTAATAGCCATTATTAATAAAATAAACGCAAAAAAATGCTTCTGAAGGTTTATATAGCTTAGATTTTTTTTAATATTTTGAAAGTATATAATTCATTATTGTTTAGTAGTAATTGTTGGGCCTTGATTGGGTTATCGATTAGCTTTATTATCATTTATTTATTTATTTATTTATTTATTAGTATGTACATATTATGAATATATACAACTAATTTTTGGGCCGTTTACCTTATGATATGTGGCTTTATTATCAATGGAATTACCTTTTAAATTATTTTAAAATATAAAATCAGTGATTACAAAAGAGAACATAGTCTAATACTATATCCTAAATTTTTGATCAAATTAAATTGCATAACAATCTACATCATTATACTAGACCATATAATAGTCTCACATTACATTGAAACATTCGAACAAGTTCATTCATTTTATTCTAACATTCACTGTATATTTTTTGTATTTAAATTCAATGTAATTTAACTATTATTCCTTAGTCATGCGCTAAATCAATTAAATTTTAAATATAAAAATGTAATACAACACAAAAATATTGTGATCTAAAAAGTTAAAAAAAAAAATAAAATTAATTATTTTGTTGTTTTTGTTATGCATTTTAATTTTTGCAATATTTTTCTTCACGAAATCTGGATTAAATCATGATGCCCAAAAAAAACAAATTCAACAACAACAAAATTATTATACCCACACAAATACAATTTATTTTGCAATCTCTTGTATTCTTCTCTGTTTTTCTTTAATGCATGCAAACATACCTACATACACACATTAACCATTCTCTTCCAATAATTTTTTATTTATTTATTTAATTTTTTTTTTTTTTTTTTTAAAACTACCAATCCATTTTCCATCAAATGATTCACTTTCGATTTCAAGCAGTATATTTTGTACAACAACAATTAAAATATGTATCAAAAAAAAAAAGAAGAAGGTAGCAATTCAAAACTCTGATATAGCGTTATTTTTGTTTTATGTTTTTTTGTTGATAAAAAAAAATACAAAAAGCTCGCGATCTACTTTTAAGGTCATAACTACTATTTATAATATCATCATCATTAATAATCAATCATCATCATCATGATCAACATGAAAATAGTCGTCATCGAGGGACTTTTTCATGCGTGTGTATATGTGGTTTATTTGCAAAAGGTCATTTATTTGAAAATTAATTCAGAAAAAATGTAAAGCAAAAACTAAAAACAACATTTTTTTTAAATAATAGAAAATGAAAATACCAAAATGTAAAAAAATACAGTAAAAAAATTTTACAAAGTTAAAATTATTTTCTTAAAAATATTGTTGAGATGATTACAAGAAAGGTGTTTAATAAGAAGAAACAAAAATAACATCGTATTACCAATTGCTTAAAATTAAAAAGTTGTATTATCTATTTCAGACTAACATTGATGAAGTTAAATATTTCAGAAGCGTATTTGTATAAGCAACCTTGAAATTCAAAATTGATTGACAGGTTTTTTTTTTGTTTTATTTTTTGATTTTTTGTAAATTTAACCGTTTTGAATATAGGCCCAACCTAATTATATTTTTCTCCCCCTAAATAAAAATTTATAATAATCAGAAATTCTTGTATTTGTTTAAGAAAACAATTTAAAATTTTCTAATACAAAATTACAACTTATATTTCAAGCTTTGTTATAGAGAGTAAAATATCATTTTAAAAAAGCTAAAGGCAGTTGCAATAATTTTGATTTTGTATGGAGAGAATAAAAACGTTTAATAATTAATTTATGGATCACAAAATAATTAAATAATAAATTTGTTGCTTAGGCCAAATTTAGTGTTGTTTAGAATTCGAGTTTTTTATTAAAACAAAAAATTGTAAATTTCAAAATAGTGAATTTCAATTATATTTTAATACTACTTTATAAATGAATTAAAATTCATTTCAAAATGTTGTACTTGAAACTAGGGCTTTTTCCTAAACATAAACTGGAAAAAAAAATACTGCGGAAAAATGCATTTTTTGACAGAGTTGTTCAAATTTAAATTTTCTACATTTGCAGTTTTGTGTTATTAATAAAAAAAAGCAGCACAACTGATTGTCATACAATTTTGCAGTTTACCTGCTAAGTTAAAAATGTTTATGAACCAACTTCATTTGCAACATTTTGTTTATGAACGAAATATAAGCAATATTGCCAAAATATTGCTTGTTTATAAAAACCGCTATTGATATAAACTGTAGGAAATAGTTTGGTTAAACAATTGATGAAAAACATATTTGATATGAATGACGTTTGAGCCAAAATAACTAAATGACGTTTAAGTGGCTTGACATACTATCTTGAAGAAATTTAAAAATGTTAACAGTTATTTTTTGAAATATGAAAATAATTTTGATATTTCATACTGTCTAGGTCTTTTAATTAATAATTTTTTTTATTTATTTATATTTTATAAAATATAGATTTAGAAAATTGTTGAAAAATATATACGTACATATTGTACCTAACGTACTGACTCATTATAACATACATACAATAATTGAAATATATTATTCAACTAATACTCTCCAATAAACGCCTTAGTTTGATATTAAAAAATTTACATCTAATTTAAATATATTAAAAAGTATACCTTGAAATAAAATTGGATCAGGAAATTTTTACATCAATGGATGTGGGTCCAATAATTTTTGCTGAAATAAAATATCTACTTCCACTGCTGATCGCACATGTACATTATTTTTATTTATTGAATTTTCCAAGACGCATTTACAATTGCTTTAAATATCTGCTATTAAAAGTGTACTATAATTTAAATATTTGAATTGTTTGTACTTCAGAGATCGAACGTGAAGTTTTATTACATGTAGTACACATTTATAGACTAGATTTTACTTTTCAATGAGATCTGTACCTAAATAACGGTACAAGTTGATCAACTGAAAATTACGTTCGGATCAACTTTGAGTCATATTAACTACTGATATAAATGATTTAAATCTTATAATTTTTTAAATGAATAGAGTTCTGATAAGCTTAATGAAATATTGTTAAACATTTAAGAAAAATTTGTCACATATACAACATATTAAAAACGATCATATTTACTTATTGTTAAATTTAGCAATTTTTTTTTTAATTTCTAAGTAAGGGACATACAAACAAAATAGTTTTTAAACAAATTAATTTGTATACATACAACTGCAGTTGGTACATACAAAATAAAAATAAGCTAAAAATTCTATTAAAAACAGTTGTCTATCTTTTGGATAGAAAAACACCTACAAAAATAATTGTCACAAATGTAGTCTCATTATATCAAAAAAATATTTGCTTATGAGGACGAAGAAGATCAGGCTCTTAAATATCGGTCTACTTTTATTTTATTTTATAAATGCCAACCAACAAAATTTAACTAGTAAATTGGGTGGCAATTTTTATTTTTGAAATTAAGGTGCCTATTATGTATTTCGATAACGATTACGATTTGATCGAACGAAATGTCAAAATGCAAAATTGCCATTATGTATTTCGATATCGTTCAGAAATTGTCGACCAGTTTATCGATGTAAAATTTTACCACGAAGACGAAAGAGACATCGAAAGAGAGATTTTGTACAAATTATTTCAATTTTGAATTGAAAGGATAAAATAAAAGAGATACAAATATATTTTATTTATATTGGACACTTGGTGTTTTGTTTTATATTTATGATATTTTTTGAAATAAAAATAAATTTAAAAGTTGAAATGAAAGTAGGTATTTTACTTTATTCTTCATAATAATTTTTTATTGAAATAAATTTTAATAGGAATGAAAGGCCTGTTACAAATAGACTGCAATATGAAAAGTTATAGTGTAAATAATGAGACACCATTATAAATTTTCCAAAGAGGTACCAGGATATCTTGCACTCACAAAACCAATTACCTGATTATGATCACATATCTAAAAACAAAAACTGTTATAATAATGTAAACTAATTACAATAAAGTATCAGAATTGCATTAATGCTAAAAAATCCCTTTCTACTATAACATAAATGTTGTACGTTTTGCTTCGGTGATTTAATTTGAATAAGCTTTCCATCTACTGCTCCAATTATTTCAGTAATTCTGCTTTAATCATAAAAATAATGTTTGCCTGACTTTTTTCTTCTAGTGCGTAATGGAATTTGATCCATTTTGCACATAATTATAAACTGCAAATACATATAAAACTTCTTTAAGAACAAAAAAAAATTAGCTGTGCTAGTCCGACATGGAAATCATTTCCTACGTTGAAAATCATTTGCTTGGTACAAACCGCACAGAATCTTAATACACTAACCAATTTAATTATATTTGGAATCGACGTATTACTTATTGGCTATTTCAATTTTTGTCCTAATTTAATAGTTTTAATAATGTAGATAATAACTCCTCAAATTTAGGTTTAAATAACATACGTATAATCTTCCAAATCTAGTGGATTAGAATAATCCCGAATATATGTTCGCTTGTTTTTTAATTCTGCAATTTGATAGCGTTTTTCAGCACTATCAGAAATTGAAAAATTTAACTCTGCTCAAATAATTTTATTTATAAAAACTTATAATTTTATAATTATATTTTATTTAAACACTTCAACTTATTTTCAACTTAAAAATTTTAAATATAACATTATTGTTTTGTTTTTTTTCGTATAATAATTTGACAGTTAAAGAATGAAACATATGTCATTTTCATCGTAGATTTGAATTTTACAATGGCAGCATTTTTAAACACTTTCGATCAAATTTTCATCGAAATACATAATGACACTAACGATCACAATCGAATAACTTTAACGATAACGATGAACGATTCGATTAATTTCGATCGAAATACATAATAGGCACCTAAGTTTGATTTAGGTTTAATTTTTTTGTTTTATTAATGAATTTTCTTAAATTTAAATAAAGTCAATTATAAAGTAGACACTGTAAAATCTACATTATAAAAACTACAGAATGTAAATTGAATATATATGAAAAAAATTTGGTAATTATAATTAACATTTTTTGAATTGTAGACATTTTTATAGTTTGTTTTGAATATTCATCTTCGAAGTTTCATTCAATTGCCAAAACAAAATAAAAGACATTATAATTAAATTTGCATTTTTTGTTCACTTCTTTTATACTGTTTTCTTTGCTATTAAACAATTTTTCTATTATTTTTTATTACCTAATATCTATACAATAATAATTTTTAGATTTTTTTTTTTAATATCAAGGACAAGTTTTTTATTATGAAAAAAAAAATTAGAGGAAATACACCAACTCCTATTAAATAATAAAAGATAATTATCAGATTGTTTTAATTTCTTAATTGTAATGTACATAATTAGAAATTAGATATTTAAAGACTAACTATAAGATTTCCTTTTTATGGTAAATATAAAAAAAATATTTAACTGTTCTTCAACATGTTTTTTGTAGTCTCAGTGGGATTTTTACTAAATTTGAAATAGGTGTTTTTTAATAGTAAATTAACCACTGTAGGATTTTGACAGCTCAGTACTCCAATTAATTACTATACGCGACAATACTATTCAACTATCAAACTAACTACATGCATGCGTCTTCTTCTGTCAACCACTTTTTATTTTAAATATCACTTCCGGTTGGTTTTTCGTGCAAGCCAGTACCATCTATAATTTTATTATTCTAGTTTGTAATAAAATTGACGTATTGTAATTAATATAAGTTTCTATACTACATTATTCGGTAGATAGCAACGTGTAAAAACTTAAAACCAAATAATGTGACAGGTTAAATTCCTATTTCATATAAAATTCGTATTTCCTACTAGACAAGACGATTAGTGATGCTAATTAAAATTGATAAATTAACAACAGTAAACTAGTCAAGTATTTTGTGAAAAAAACAGAATCATTTACAGATTGAAAAAACTGAAGTTAACAACAAAAAACTATTTCAATAAAATAGCCTTAAAAGTATTTTCTTCATCATTGCCCTGCGCCCCGCGACGTGAGGCATAGGTCGGATTTTTCCTATAAGTGAAGGTATTTCCCGTACGAAACGATTTCGATTATTCATCCCGAATCCGAAGTGCGGCTTACTATAACCGAGGTTGTAGTAGGACTCACCGTGATTTGATCGCAATTTCACCTTGGGGACCTGTTATGTTTCATGAAATGTAATTAATTATTTGACCCTTTAATATTATCTGGGACAAGGGCGATAAAACCAAAAGCTCAAACCTGCCAGGCACAACCGCCCTTTGAATGCTCAAATTCATTTTCTTATAGGCCGCTCATTGTGAGTACAGACGACTTTTGCAGTCGCTCCAACGAGGAGACGCAGACGCTGCATTCATGTTTATGGAAAAGACCTTGAAATTCAAAATGTGAAAATGACTCAGTTCGGGGCATGAATCTTTTGGTTGCTGCTTTTGCCATTGTCCGATACACTCCATGCTTCTCCTCTCTTCTGTTCTTTACCCATCTTACTGCACCGGGATTGGGACCCGATCGTTCGTAAAAGTTGCTAGAGTTAGCAGAGGTGACCACTTGAAGGTGAGAGTACGAAAATAAAGTGGGAGAGGCTTAGTGGCGTAAGCTGAATATTATGACCATATTAGACCCCCAATTTAGAAAATTCAGTTAACCTGTCAAATATGGCGAAAAATTTAAAACCTCATCTACTTTCTTAAAATCTGTCTAATAATTTTTTCAAATACTTCGATTTTGCTCTAACGATTTTGTTGTTTCTATGCTGGCTTTTTCTATTATAATAAGGTCGTCTAAATGAATTCAACATAGTATTAAATCAGAAAATTAAAAAATGAATACTGTTGAAATGCCTCTACATTTAATTAGAAAATTTTAACAAATACTAAACTTTTCAAAGATTTTCGAATCTTAACAAAGCGAAGCTAAACTATTAAATCATTCGGATGGTTCACAATACTCAAGTATCCAGATAGTTTAGTCTTAAATCAAAGTACATGGAAGGTTGTAATGGCAAATATATTTTTCTAAAGAATATTTTCGCGATATACTCTATTGCACACATCTCTATATCATAATCTATGGTCTATATCAATCTCATCATCATCATCAATGTCCTGCAACCCCATCCGTGGGGCATAGGGCGGAAATATATTAATCAACTTTATTGTAATCATAGGAGCTCAAGACTTAACCTTCTTCTTCTTCTGTAAAAATATTACAACTTAAGTCCATTTGCAAAGCATTGATAATAACAGTACAACTAAATCCTTTTTAGAGTTAGACGGTCAAAAAATTTAAATTTAAAAAACGAACGAATTAATTTAAATTTAAAAAAAAAATAATTCAATTTGTTTTTTCTTCTGGAAAGTTTACTTTTTTGATTTTTATTCTTTTGATTTTTGTCCTCCATAAAACTGTTCCTTAATAATTTTTTGCAATTTTTAAAACAGAAACAAAATAAACGAAATCAAACATTTCTAATTGAAAAATGTCGAAATTATAAAATTGACAATCTCAATTTACTTACATGTATATATATATATATATATATATATCTATATATATACATATTAGTACATTCCCAAGGTTTCACATTTCTTTTTCACTATTAAATGACTACACTTTTCCCAATAATATATTTCAAATAATTTATTTTAAGATCAGAAATTAATTTAATTCAATTATAATCCCCGATACTCTACTTATAAAATAACAATATTATTTTTACATTATTCATTTACCAATAAAAAAAAAAAACAAACAAACAAACTAATATAAAAAGAGCATCACAATCATTGTATTTATATTAACCATAAAAATTGCACAAATATTTACAGTTCATCAATAGTTCAATCTTATATAGAAATTTGAAATGCAATCAATTTAATACCACATACTGTGAATATTGGCACATTATGTGATGTATATGTATCAAAATACATTTCCATAATATATACATATATATATACTAAATAAATTATACACACTTTAGTGTTGTATATACCACAAACATGATTTTCCAATATACAAGTTTTTAACATTTTCAATTTGCAACACTTCCCAATCACTTGCACTGCAATTGAAAAATTATGCATGTTTAGTTAGAAAACAAAACTGTGAAGATCTACATTAAGTGTTTCCATTTTTTGTTTTTGTTTATTTTTTCTTTTTTTTTTTGCATAATTTCCCGCTTCACATATTTGTTAATAATTGTGAACCACTACAAAGTAATATTTAAATTAATGTATATGTGTATAATATCAATAACAAATTTTTATTTGGATCACAGCTTGGCTTAATCTGTGTTTACATATTATAATGTTCAGTATAATAAACTTGTTATAATAGTAACTATATGATTGTCTTAACGAATTTACAAATATTAACATTTTAATTAAGCTTTCTTCGCATCTTTTTTTTTTATTTTAACGATTTATGCTTAAGAAGACTATCTAATTGTCTTTTCTAAAACATGGACAAATTTGTATATCCAGATGTTTGTTGCAAAACATTAAAAATAGGTTAAAAAATAAATTTTTAGATATGTTCGTCGAAAAAAAAATATTATTAATTCAATTATTACAAGGTAAATAAATGGGTGGCAATAAATATAATATCAGGATTATTTGTTAAATATACTGTTTAAAGCAGATTAGCGAATGAAAAATTGTGATATGAAATTGTGTTATGACAGGATGTGATTAGTTTGGAAAATAAATGAATATAAATACAAATTGATTTTTATGTATATTGATTATATAAATAAATTTTAATAACTGGAAAAGCCCTAAAATAATAAAGATAAATTCAAAACACAAGTACTATCATAGGATTTAATATAGATATACAAGTCCTAGACCTTGAGTGGCCCCTTACAGAATGTGATGAGTTTAGATAAAATATCGTTATTTTATTAAAGCAACATATAAGATTTAATTTAAAAATTTTATTTTGTAGCTCATTTATAAAATGGCAGTATGTAATATGATTACATATATTAATATTATTATTCTATACAGGGTGATTTAATAAAGTTAAATATTTACAGATCTGTTGTATTTGTATTTGTTACACGTATGACATGGAAAATATTTTCTTCTATCTCACATTATTGCTGTATTTACGCACAATGCTTCTCACAGCACCCTTTTATCTTCGATAGTTTCAATCAAGTTTAAAATAGACCCCTTGAAAAATTCTACCAAAGAAAACAAATGCTTCAGATATCAATACCAAAATATGAAATCTATGTTTATTAAATCCAAATAATATAAGATTTTGAGCACATTTTGTCAGCATTGTCCAACTATTGTCAGGAACTAAGCCTTCTTAAATAAAATAGTTTCATTTTATTCAATTTGTTACCAGATTAACTCTCAATTATCTTTTGTCATTTATTATATCCCAATGACAAAGGGTACTAGACCAGCTCGAAAAAGCAATGAAGCATTTTTTTTTTTTTTGCTTCATCGCGAATCGAACCCGGGACCTTTCGGTTGAAAGGCAGGCGCTCTACCTACTGCGCCACCCAGCGTGTAATATAATATACAGTCCATAACGAATTTAATTAAATACTTAACACTTACATAATACCAAGATATAAGCTTAAAAAATCGTATAAAAATGTGCATGTCAAAATCAATTAAGTCCAGTATCAAAAATCAATTCAATAATAGGGTATTTTTGTTACCGTAGTTTGTATAGGGTAATTTAGTTAAAATAACCTTCAAATTAAATCGACAAAGAAAAAAAGCTGATATGTTACACCAAAAATCTTATAAATAATACACAAGATGAACGACGTGGTGAGTAAAAAAGCAATAATAATTGAATTGTAAATTACAACACAAAAATATTAAAATCAAACAATTACCCCAATTAAATTACTGTTATTTCCAAAATGAGCGAAATCTATACTCTAAAAGAAATTTCAATCACGGACAATTGTTAAGGCTTCATAAAAATTCTGTCATTTTAAATAAACACACAAACTTGTAGAAAAAAGTACAAAAACGAAAACACAAACACAAATTGAAAACAAAACTATGAAATTAATTGAACCTATTAATAGAATGTTAATAATTAGTAATAAATATAAGAATAGTATAAATTTTTCAGTATCTAAAGATACTTTAAGACGTAAATTATATGAAATTAATTGAATATTTTGCTAACTTGACCTTTTTAATTTATATTAAAAAAAAAATAATATTACTATTTATGTATTTTGAATTTTGTTATTTTTGAATGTATACTAAGTAAATTTAATTGTATTTTAAATTAATATATGAAATGTAATACTAAATTGTAAAATGTTTGAGCTAAATAGTATAAAATAAATAAATAAATAAAATAAATCAAAAACAGAAAAACAAAGATCAGATTTAAAACGATGTAATAAATATTAGTTCATTTGCTTATATTGTATAGTATTGTTCAGGTTATAGTCAGAAATATTACTCAAGACTTAGTGATTCGCTAAGTCTTGAAGTAATATTGCTGACTATAACCTGAAATACTGCTGATTATAACTATATTTTGTGAATATAGGCGTAGTAAAAAAAATTGCATTTTTATAAACAAAATCAAATAATAAAATATCAATTTTAAACTTTACTTAATTCGTAAATAGCAATTATTCTGTTATGTAATCACAAAATATACATATTTGTAATAAAGAACAGAAAAAGACTGTATATGTACCTATAAATCAGCTTTTTATTAAAATAATTCATTTTTGCCTTATTTTTTTGTTTTATTGAAAAAATTGCCGTTATATTTTAAAGTGACTCTAAACGACATCGATTGTATGAACTTATGAAGTTTATTACTTTCTTTCAAACAAATTGTTGACTATTGCTATAACAGAATTGTGACTACAAACATTTTTGACTATAAACGAATTAAAATACATCGATCTACTACGTTGAGAATAATAGGATTTTATTGTGTTAAGTTATATTGAAATTAGTGTTAATTTCGTCATAAAGTATTAGGTATTATACTTTAATTTCATTATGTATTCAAGAATTACAACTACAATCATACCTATACAAATATTTCTTTTTATATAAAATCGTACCTGAAAGAATTGCTTCTGTGCAATTGCACAGGGGATTCACTAGTATGAGTGTAATGTGAATATAAGATGAATCTAAATAAATTTAAAAAGATAAATAGCCACAAATTTAAGTGAAGCCTAAATAGTTGAACAAATTTTAATAATTTCTATAATAGGTATCTAATTTATGTACCTCCCTTTAGATTTAAGCATTTAGAAGGTTGTATTCGTCCATAAAATGTTTTAGAAGTGAATAAATATATAACAGAAATATTTAAACATATCACTAAATCAAATAAAATTTACAAAACGGTTAAAGAAAACATAAATTAATTAAATAGAAAAACATAACACCTGTAAATTTAATCAATTGATAGTGCACAAGCTACATATTATTTAAATTGACTTTGTTGTTATTGACACATTCCTGATGTCATATTACCATATTACTTATGGCATTTTAGTTACAATATAAAAAAGCGTGTCTATATCAACTAGTTAGAAACTACTATCTAACAAATAATAAAATTAAAACAATTTAGTCAAGTCGTAATGTAAACAAACTGTCGAAATACGTTTGAAAAAGTCATGTTTAATTATAACAAAATTGCAAAAACAAGCTACATTAGACATCATAAATAATAATATTGCTTTTTTGCAATAAAATTGCAATATTTGAAGACATTTTTGAAACTAGAACTGCAAAAAAAAACAAAGAAAATAAATTTACAATACAAATCCTTCTTTTCATATTAAATAATCATGTACAAGTTTATTTTAAATAATATTTTAATTTTTATTTATAATTAAAAAAGTGAATACATAAAATTTACAATGTAATCAAATTTGTTATAATATCAATTGAACTCATCATCTGGATTTGACTCTAAAAATATAAATAATATACTAAAACATTTAAAAAATCAAAGTCATATCAAAATCCAAAAAAAAAATTATCATAATAATTTCAAATGATATTAAATAAAAAAAAATTACAGATGTCCAAATATAATATATATAGATTCCACCAGGTTCAACCACATTTATCATTTCTATCAAAATAATTACAAATTCTCAATAATTTAAAATTTAAATTCGAAATTTTATGGTCTTTCAACTTATTTATATAGACTTAATGCATATCAATACAAAAAAAATTTATTATGACTACTGGTTGAACAAACTTAACTACTTTTGGACAAAACTTAACAAACTTAACAAGATTAAATGATTTATCTTGATTGTGATTTTCTGGATATTTTTTTTTTTGAAAACAAGCAAATTTCATTTTAACTTGTAAAACTTTCAAATTGAAAAAAAAAAAAAAAAATAAAAATGAAAGTAAAATTTTCAAATATTATTCAATACAAGTATTTTGAAATTATTGTTTTTAGTTTTTATAAAAACATACTAAATTTATAAATGATGAGTTTAATGATGATATGGTTGGTATCCAAGGTCAATGGCAAGTAGAAAAATAATATTAATTAGTGTCAAAAATCACTTAGTAGTTGTCATCTAAACAATAATCCTTTAACAGATTTATTGATACCGATAATAATTAACAACTAAATGTTATTCAAATTTCAATTATAAATTTTAATTTGGTTAACAATAATTTATTGAATACATCATGATTGCAACAATATTTGATACGAGGTGGTATAAACTATGTAAAATTTAAATTAAAATATTTCTTAGAAATTTTGCAATTAAAGTTTTTGAAGCAAAATTTTAAGCTCAAGAAGAAAATATCGAAATTTCATACAATGTCCGGTTTAATAGAAAAACTATTTGAAAACAAATTTCATTAACTAATTAATTAACTAATTTAATAAATATATTATAATAATTAAAAACAGATATCCAAAAATATATAATATACCAAATAATTATTATATAAAGACCGATATTCGGAAAGAGAAAAGTACTTGCAGTTGACTTGCAGATTCATCTGCAGATCACATTGTTGTATTATTGTCATTTAATTTAATTCACTTTATTCATTTAATTCATAGTTCATTTATTTTATTTTTTATTTTTTTTTGCATTCTCCTTTTATTTTATTTTATTTTTATTTTATTCTCTTCTTTTATTATTTGTTAAAATTTTTTATAATTCTACTTCTATTTTAGTTACATTGTTATATTATTGTCATTTAAATTAATTAATTTTATTTATTTAATTCATAGTTCATTTATTTTATTTTATATTTTATGTTTTTTGCTTTCTCCTTTTATTTTATTCTCTTCTTTTATTATTTATTAAAAATGTTCATAATTCTACTTCTATTTTAGTTACATTGTTATATTATTGTCCATTTAATTTAATTCACTTTATTCATTTAATTCAAGTTTTTTTATTTTATATTTTATGTTTTTTACTTTCTCCTTTTATTTTTTTTTTTTTATTTTATTCTCTTCTTTTATTATTTATTAAAAATTTTCATAATTATACTTCTATTTTAGTTACTACTATTGCGGTTTTGAGGTTAGTATAGGTTAATTTAATCTAGTTCTTTCAAGGACATTCAAGTCATTGCATCAGACAATAATTAAATTACATACATATAAGTGCATTTATCATAATGTAATAAGAAACTTAATGTATTGAGTAATTTAATTGATTAGTTATAATAAATAAATAAATAGAAATTAACTTAACTATCTTACTATATGCTTAATTTATTTTATACATTTTTTTATTTTCATTTATTTATATTTACGAAAACTAGGCCATTTTCCATTCTACTCTGTTTTTCGCATATACTAAAACAGACCCCAAGAACGAAATAAATTTTTATATATTTTAGCTCAAATCAGAATTGAAACCAAGCTAAGGTAGATTTTGACATAAACAAGAATAATGAACCGAATTAGAAAAATCAATTAAATTAATTATTCTATAGTTTTTGAAAAAAGTCAGTGTTTTAGACTTGGTTGCATATAATTATACTAATCTTTTTTTATTATTCTGTTTTTATAAGAAACTAAATTAAATAAATTAACCACTACAATATAGTACAATACTAGTATATAGTTCCATTGCTAATCTAGTAAAGTTTGGGCGCAGCTTAAAAAAGTATGCGCATTACAACTTAAAACACCAACAATAGTGTAAAGTAAATGTGTATATCAGATCTCATCATAATGCATTAATATAAATTTTTCACTACATTTTACTTCTACCGACTCGTATATACGGCGACTTTCATAATACATTTAAAAAAAATTGATTTATTCTCTCAATTCTCATTCAAATGTTTTTTCATTGTTATTGTTGTTGTTATAGGCTTCAGACAAAAACAAAATTAGTATACACTTTTTTTCATTCAAATTCAACATTTTTTTAATCAAATTTGACATTTGTTCAAACAAACTGTTCGACGAAATGTTGAATTTGAATGAAAAATTGTTTAATTTGTTTGAAAAAATCATTTACTAAATTTTGATTGAGTTGTGCGCCCTTAAATTACCTATTCCCATTCTCATTACTTTAAAATTTATAGATTAAGCATCGTATAATATTGTATCAGATTTTGATATAGTTTTAAGAGTATCAAATTTCTAGTTTTATAGTTTTGAGAGTATCAAGGCAACGGTCATTTAATTGGTTCTCTACCATTTTTTTATACATCTGAATTGAACTGTGGTAAATATAGTAACTTAATAAAATAAACTGGCTCATATTTTGTCTACAACATTAGGATATTATTACATAAATATTTTTAAATTCAAAATTTGAACGTCGAACTTATTATTTACAATAATAAAAAATAATAAACAGCCCGAAAAATTTAATTCATCGTTCAAAACAAAGTTTCAGCCTCGAGGCATTTTGAATGTTTTGAATTCATTTGAAATAAAAATTTTAAAATTTATTTCATATTTAATCTAAAACTTTTGAACTATACTACGTACTACGTATATTATTTTAAACTAACTGAAAAGATGCTGAATGCTGATGCAGTCAATCGCAATTATTATATCTTGTTACAATATTTTACAAAATTATAATTTCTTTTTATGTTATTTTTATTTTAGTTTTTTTTTATATTTGTTTTGTTTTTAGGTTATTAGAGTATACAATATAGACGCCATTACATAAGGTGTAAAATACTCGTAGTTAGTTTTCATGTTTATTTTTCTGTTTTTTCTCTTCTATTTGATTATTGTATCTGTTTTGTATTTTTTTTTTCTTTTTTTTTTACATTATATTTCCTTTACCTACACCTTGCCCTTCTTCTATACACATATTAGTATAAAACAATAGAACTTGAATGATTGTTGATTTGAAGAGGCCTGAACAAATTACAACTTTTCATATTACTCATTTTAAAATTGTATTACCATGACCAGAAGTTGAATTTAAGTGATGATGAAAAACAGTCACGGTACAGTGAGGTGCAATAAAATATGAATATAAATTGTAATACAGTAGTTTTTTTTTTTTTTTTTGTTCCAGAGATATTATTTTATTTATCTGAAGATCAAATTATTTTAAGAAAATTGTTTTGTTAATTTAATTTTTTTATTATTTATTTTTTGTTTGAATTTTTGTTATTGTGGTGTAATTTAATTTAATTGTTTGGGATGTTGAACTTGAACCATATTCGATTACAAAATTTTATTATAAAAAAATGTAATCTAAACGAAACATTTTTTAAAGCAAAATAAATAATAAAAAAAAAAATTAATAAATATCGTAAAAACAAAGTATTTTAATAAAATAATGATTTCCTAAATAAAATTAGTATTGTCATATCACTTAATAAATAAATTACTAAATATTGTCGTGTGAAATGACTTCGAATTAAATATTACATAATATACAACTAATTTTAACTTCAAAATAATATTCAGTAAATAAACTGAATTCTGTATTGTTGAAATAAATTAAATCAATCAAAAAAAAAACTATATTATAACATTAAAAAAATATTTGAATTTTGATAATTGAATCATAAATGAGTTACATATGAAATTGTTCAGTCAAAAATTGCAATGAATGATCCTTTGGTCCAATTTTGATTGTCTAATCAAATATTAATAAAATATTAAATTGAATACAAATAAATATCAGCGGTCACAAGAGTAGAAGAATGAAATCATTTCATAAGTTTTCAAATCCTAATGCCTACTTCCACACGGGTCAACTTTTTCATCACTTTTTTCCTTTCGTTTCATTCCCCCCTTTCGATTAGCAAAATTAGTTTATAGAAAAGGGGGAATGAAACGAAAGGAAAAAAGTGATGAAAGTTGACCCGTGTGGAAGTAGACAATGATTACATTTTTTTGTATTGTTTTAATTCTAATCAAAGTTCACCACATTTTATTTACATAGCTATGTGCTTTATGTTGCTACATACAAGACATTTACTCGTTTAATCATGCACCTTAAAGTGGACTGTTATAAATTTTAAAACTAAGAATAAGAAAATAAGAATGGTAGCAAAAATAAAATCAAATAAAAAAATTTTATAGAAACTACAGCAAATATTGATGACATTTTGGATAGGTAATAGATTGTCGAATTAATATTTCTGCATAAAATATTTAAACTACGTATTAAATTATTAAATTATATTTTTAAAAAATTATATAAATAAACTTGTTTTCATCACTTTGTCCTTAACTATACTTGTCACTATTTTAAATTTTTTTATACAAACTAAAATCTATACTGGTGCAATAATTAGTGCAACTATTTAGTGCAACAACAATTTCACAGATTTTAGTACAATTATAAATGTTAACTGTTATATTAAAGGAAAGTAATTTTATGTCATTAATATATCGGTAGTTGTAAGCTTATTATATACATAGTTATACAATTCTTCTTTATTCTAAACTATTGCATTCGATTAACATATTTTTACTTTATTTATAATTATATAATTTCAATAAATATACTCTGTACGAGCTAACAGCTCTTTTAGAGATACTGGAAAAAAAATAAAGTTTAAAATATCAAATTTAAATGTAAAAAAATATAAAATTGACAAAAAAAATGTATATGCAAAAACATCAACAATTTTTTTCTGTATATTCAATTGTATTTCAAACTACAAGCTGTCGATTTCAATCGCCACACTTTTCTTGTTTCATCATAATGACAAATTATTAATTAATGAGCAGAATAATGGTGTGTATACAAATATCTAAACACGTTTTATTATTTATTACCTCCCTCGAAGTAATTTCTAATTTTAAATACAAATTTTCAAGCCAACTGAGTCTCAATTTAATTGCCAGATTTAATATCAATTTATTTACATAGAAAATAAAATTTACTAAAAATTATATCAAGGCCAATATAGACAATTTGGTTTTATATGCAAAATTATATATACTATGCTATACACAATATATATAAAATTATTGAAGTCAATTGAATTTTTTTTTTTCAAAATCCAATTCAGTCATTTTCTATTAATTTTCAAATCGATTTAATAATTAAAAATTTTCCAATCTGAATTCAATGTAGAACCAGATTAAAATTATAATGTTTATAGTTAAAAATAAACCCAAATTTCAAATACAACATCAAGAATTAAATTTGTAATTCGTTTTATTATTAATACTCTATAGAAACACGTCTATGAAAATTTTTATGAGTTATTAACAAAAAAATAAAAAATAAAAGAAGGTCATTTAAAAAACTAATAATTTTCCTCATATATAACATATACATATACATGGTATATAATATACAAATTTTATTTTGCAATATACTTTAATTTTTAAATCGAAAAATTTATTAGATATTATTAAAACATATGATCTTTACAACATATATATGTACATTATATATATATATATATATAAAACTCTGATTTAAATAAAAAAAAATTGTCTTATTTATAGTCCATTGGTTTTCAATAATAAAAATGTTCGATTTGAAATAGGACCTGGATTATGTCTAAAATTAATAAAAATTAAAAGAAAATAATTAATAGGCTTAGTAGGAATAGAAAAATAAATGATTTTAGAGCTGCATAAATAATTTGTGTATGATTCAGTTTCAAAATTAAAATAATAGTTAATTGCTTATAATAAACCGC